>OY720457.1:13270000-13907500 GCA_963082715.1 Harpalus rubripes
GTAATTACTTACCTATGGTTTATTTGTTTGTTTTTTACTCGTATCTGTACTACATTTTACTTGACATCACGGTTGACATAAAGACAGTGTCATGGAGTTGCCAACGCATTTACACGGAGCGTTTCCAAATCATCACCAAATCATTATGTTCTTAATATTCGCACATTTGTTAATCTTGTACATCTTTATCACAATACGGAGTGTCACATATGACAATTTTTAAAAAAGCAACAGTTGTATCCATACCATGTGCAAAAAGTTCAATGTTTTCAGCACATAATAGGCTTCAATTTTGGGAATGGCTTATAATGTTCATTAATGAGACTGAACTTACTTGGGAAGGTGTATTTATTATGCACAATACACATCTCGACAGACGAAAATGCTGTAAAAATTTTCATTAAAAAATGTTTGGGGAACAATAAATGGACGACTAATTATTGATACTCATGTACCTCTTTTAAATGGACAAAAGTTTGTACTTACATTTTTTGAATAACGAATTTAAACTATTATGATTTGTCGACGATAAATAATTATCTCATAACCTAATAACTATGCTTTTGCTCTTCCTCTGGTTACCCCGTCCCTCCTTGTCTTCCTCTATTCACACTATTCACAGGTGATTAAAAAGCCTGTTTCAATACACAACTTTATAATTTTGTTATCCAAAATTTAAATTTATTTATTTTAAAAATTGTATTATTACGTATTAATTAATAATAATGTTATTTCCCTTGGTTCGTTTATTAATTACTGTGACTGTAAGTGTAACCGATAACCGACAATTTTTGAGCATTTGTATCCTACTTGAATGGCAGCTGCCATTTGTTCTCTATGAGCGGGTAACGAAATATGCAGCAAATCTTTAAAGAATTTTAACTCAAAATCTAAAAGACTTAGAAAAAAAAGTTATTAAGAAATATTGTTGCTCTCATCGAGTTACATTACTGGTTAAAATTAATGCACTTATTTCATTTACACCCTGTATAATCTGTTCATTTTCTCGAAGCTACATGGTTAACAGTAAGGAAGATAGAAAATTCTTTCTTTGATTATACCAAATTTTTTAAAATGGACTAATGTTGTTTTTTCAAAGAGCTCCTCAATTTAATATCGTTCATAACTCATCTAATTTTGACATTCGAATATAACTGAATAGAACGCGAGCAGACACGTGACTCGAGCGACCTTGACGTGCTTGGAATCAGCTAATTTGTGTGCGCATGTCATTTTGACAAGAACAATGTCACGTTGACAAGACCAGTGTTTTGATTTATTTTGATGTTTAACTGCTAAAATGTTATTTTATATGTTTTACTGTCTAAAAATTGCAAAATAATAACATAGCAGTTCAAAATCAAAATAAGTCGAAACATTAGTATTGTCAACGTGACATTGTTCTTGTCAAAATGACATGCGCACACAAATTAGCTGATTCCAAGCACGTCGAGGTCACTCGAGTCACGTGTCTGCTCGCGCCCTATATGCATGGTATTTTTGGCTTAAAATTACCTAATGAACACATCCTTAATCTATGGCAATCGAGTTGTGGAACAGCCTGTATAAATTTGGCTTGTTTATAGACATTTGCATATAGGAATATTTTTCTTTTAAAAGTCATTTGACGCGGTTTTGAGAGTAATATAAAATGGCTATCTCAATTTGAAATGCCCAATATGTGGAATCTTTTCTTTGTACATCTCACCGCTTCAATTAGTACATTAATTTAATCTATTGATGTGTGTATATTTACATGTAAACGTATGATCACAGCCTTTAACGTGCATTGTCACTTTTATTTCTATCCCATGGAAGTGGAGTAGGTAGATGTACAAGAAAAAAATCTACTTACCTACGTCCAGAAACAAAACATTCCGGATTTAATAATTTATTAAAACTTAAGTTTCAGAAATCAAAGTATTCTTATTTTAGTACAAGTTACAAATCTGCGCAGCGGCGAATTTTATATTTTATCTATTTAGGCTTTCATTAACATTATTTCGTTATAAAATATTTGATCATTTTCATTAAGAGAACTTTGGGTACAATTATTAGGTTGGTGACATTTATTTGTGTTTTTTATTTTGTCCGTTGTCTAGATATTTAGTGTGTTTATTAATTGCAACCATGCCAATCCCTAATAACAAAATATCACCAATAATCGTTAAGCATGAAACTCTTTCTAACATCAATCTGCGTGCTAGAATATGACATTCTAATTCTTAGGAGGTATTTGTTTTCTTGTTATCATTTATTGCCACCGCTATAAATTGGGAATTATTAAACTTTATTTAGTAGGTGTTCTCGGTTTAAAATGAACGTTTATACAAACCCTGATATAATTTAAGCGAGGCATCAAATTCTTCATGTAATTTTAAGGGTATAAACATTTATAAAAATAAAATAAATAATTCTAGCAGAAGACTGTTTAAATCCGAAACGGTTCGTTTACGGATGTAAATTATAATGACCAGCAAAAAAACGGACCACTTACATATATTTTCAGATTTGAGATATTAGATATGTGGAAACCATATTTTAACATGTGAGCACCGCAGCGCTGAGTAAACGTAATCGCCGCGAGCAAGTGACGAAGTTAACAGACGAGTCTCGACCTGTTTAATTACTTCCGGTTGCCTGAAGGTTTTGTATTCGATGTCATTATCGTATGGAATGTTCGAGAGCTCTCCAGAAGGTAATGGGCAGATATATAAAAACGATGGAGCTCTGCCCAGCAGTCAGTTCAGTGCCGAGGCGTCTTACCGTGAGAGGCAGTTACACAGACAGTACAGCACAGTTCCGCTAGTGAAGTCGGAGAGCGCCGTTCAGTTTATATAGATGAGTATATACTGCTATATAGACGCTGTGGACGACTTACGTAGTAGAGAGTAGAGTGTAAGTGAGCTGACGAGTAAAGACCCGTGACAGTGATGGGACAATTTCCGAAATTTAATGATGGAGGAAAAATTCTCAAGCAATTTGTTGACGGAGTATGAGTAGGTAACAGACAGGCACAAGCATCAAGGCATATTTCCGGAAAAAAAATTATTAAGTTATTTTTCCCCGCAAATCGTAATTGAGGAAATTTCTAGAAATTTCCCGGGAAAAACAAAATTCCTTACGGGAATTTTTTAGTGGCACAGAACTACCCGTGAGGGAAGGTGAACTCGGACAATTGAGTATGTAGACGCTGTGGAAGTCAGTTGAGTATACAGACGCTGTGGAAGAGTTCTGTAAGTAGAGAGTAGAGTTGCGTGGAAGTGAGCTGACGAGTGAAGACGCACGAGGGAAGGTGAACTCGGGCAGTTGAGTATACAGACGCTGTGGAAGTCAGTTGAATATACAGACGGTGTGGAAGAGTTCTGTAAGTAGAGAATAGAGTTGAGTGGAAGTGGGCTGACGAGTGAAAACCCACGAGGGAATGTGAACTCGAGCAGTTGAATATACAGACGCTGTGGAAGTCAGTTGAGTATACAGATGCTGTGGAAGAGTTGTTAGTAGTAGTAAGTCAATTAGTAGAGATGAAGAAAGTTCAGAAAGAGAGTTGAAAGAAATGAATTCTGTCCGGGCAGTTGAGTATAAATAGACGCTGTGGAAGTCAGATGAGTATACAGACGCTGTAGAGGCCTGACAGTTAGATGTGTTATAAATAAATAGTGATATAAATAAATAGTGAAATAAATAGTCGTGTTCATTGTTTAACTAAACAAATAATCTTAGTGTTTAAGTAATTAATTATATTCTTAGTCTTAAATCAGCATTTAATATTTGTTTATATTATTATCATTTTTATTATCTTTTAGTCTAATATTTATTTATTACGGTCTTCTGTGGTCGTGCGGTCTAGAGTGCTCGCCTGGCATACAAGGTTGCTCGTGTGGGACCGCGATCGAATCCCACACGAGTCAGTTTTTAATAAAAACCGACACACCCAGAAGAGTCCGAGTGGCAGCAGAGGTCACTATAAGCTACTCTGCACGTAACGAGGGTGCCAACAGAGGGCACTAAAAATGTCTCTGTAAATTGTAAAAAAATTGTATATGTATATAATTTATGTAAGCTGAGATTTGTATAGGTCAAACGACCTTAAAACAAATAAATACATTATTATTATTATTATTATTATTATTATTATTATTATTATATTTATTTATTATTTAATAAACATCTATTTTAATTAATAATAATTAATTGATTTTTACACTTCACCCAAATAAATAAAACGTTATAATATTAAACTACGAACTATCTCATATATAAAATTACAGTTTTATTTAACTATCCAATTGATACCACCACATTCTTCTACAAAAAATACCAAATAAAAACTATTTAAACGGTTTTTGACTAAGAAATGCGCAAACGATTTTGCTGTATGAAACAAATTCAACGCATTACGTTTGATAATATTGGAGGTGGTCCGGTTTTTTGTCTGTCAGTGTATTAGGATTATTTTCTTGTCTTGGTATGACATAAATTCACCAAATAATATCCCTATTTTCGAAGTTCCTGTGTTTATCTACTTACCAATTACTATATATTACTAATACTGTTAATTTTTTTACAGGTATGATTATGCACCATAAAAATTTGCTGTGAGTTTTCTTACTTGTAAGTAAATATTAAGATTACTCATATTTTAGTCAAATAAACATTTTAAACTCTATCATTTTGCAATCGCTTAACTCTTAAACAAATATGTAATCCTTTGAAGCTGTAATAAGTAGTGCCTGTGTTTATCCTACGATATAATTCAGCGCATATTGCACATTATTTCTATTTCTGTTTCAACCGTGCATAAACCATCATGGAATATTGAGTACATATGATTGTGGGAACATTCAGTTGCATATGAACTACATTCGAGTGCATTTATAAAACATAGATGGCGGAGCCAGACAAAAGCATAATGTATTTACTGTACAATGCAAATATTTCAACAAGTTCGCAACTCAACTTTGCTAATACCGAACGGAGCTACGAAACTCGCAGTATTCACTTTCAGACGTTAACATGCACCATTCGCGTGAGATTATTACACTATTCTAAGTTGCTACTACTTTCCCATGAGTATACGAGCGAACAGAGTCTGTTGCAAGTTTTCGCTCTGAGCTTTGAACGAGCTTATCTTTCGATACTACGATTAGACTTGTGGACTTAGTATGATGCACGGCATTAGAGTTTGTATTATACAAGTGCAATATTGTGGAAATTCAGATGCGAGATGCATGTTCTTGTAGAAATACGGAAGGGAAAATAATGTAATGCAGTAAAACATGTTACATTATTACCACTTATTTCACAAGACGTAGTAGAAGTTATACATATTTTAGGTAAATTATATAACTATAAAATGCAAAGATTGTACACAATTTGTGCAAATAATATGTATATGATTACTAAGCTGATACAGTACTGTTTCTTATTTATTTATTAATTGTATCCAGCAATTACAACTGTATAAGAAATAACACAAAAGCGAATATTCACTGATTTTCCTTCGTAAGTCTGTCTAATACTTATTTGCTGATAGTTTCAGAATTTATACTGGTTAAAAAATGGACCCATTTAGGGCCCTATTTTGGAACTCGGTGGTTAATTTTTAACCACTGGTTAAATTTTTTATCCAATAGTCTTTGATTTGACAACTAAAAATCCTTTTTTTTGTTATATATGTGGCGGATCTAGTAGCTCGCCACGTTATCACCCCAACCAAAATATATTTTATTATTATTTATATTTTTTGTTCAGTTGTTATATATTTTTTATATTAAATATATGTGTTAATTTTGTCTTCAAATATATTTATTTATTTATTTTATATTCATGTGTATCATGTACATCATTATACCTATATCATATGGTAGCGCAGATTTGCTACATATATCAACATACTTGATAGGTTAAAAAATATAACCTGTGGTTAAATATTAACCACTGAGATACAGAATATGCCCCTTAGTGTGACGTCACGAAGGTTTCCAAACAAGAGGTTAAATCCCGGGGGCTACGCTTTAAACACAACTCATTGGTTACAGAGTTCAGATCTCAAATGTAAATAACTGACACATAAATGTCACTGTCAAAAAACTAACCATTTCAAATTAATAATAGTACCGTTTTAAAGAAAGTAAAAAGACCAATAGTTATTTGGAAAGGAACTTAACACAGTTTCCAGTATAAGTAAATATGTACGTATGTATTTAAATTAATAAAAATTAAATGGCGGGAGGTACTGTGTTGGCCACATCAGATTTTTTACTTATTTATGTATATTTTCTCTTTTTCGTCTAAGATAAGTTCTGACTACGGTACAGTATCCAGTACCCCATTCTACTTCCGGTTTTAAAAGAACCGAAATTTTCATTGATTTTTTAATTGGAATAATATATGTATATATTGTAAGAAATTCCTAAGCTATCCAAAAGTGCTAGTACGTCCCTGCCGAGCGCAGAGTGGCGACATCTTGCCCGCCGCCCGGGTACTAAGAACAATAGAATGCGGTAGCCCGCCTTGTTGCTAAAAACAACCGTAATTTGTATTGTATATTAATTGTAATTTCGTTTAATTGTAATAAAACATTTATATGTATTCAAAGTAGTGCATAATTGTTATCTTACAATAATTCAGAAGTGGGATGTGTAAAACCTCAGTTCCAGTGCCGCATGAAAACATGTGAATTGGTTATGTTAAAAAGTTAAGTGCGTACCATTGAAATCCGAGCTGTAATCAACAAGAATATTACCTCGCATATCTATTCGGTAACTAGAAGCATCTTTTTAGCGCCAAAACAGTTTTCGCCTGCTCACCGTTGACAATACAATCAAAATGGCTGACACAGGTAAACCAAAAACAAAACCTTCTAATAAGAAAGATACTGCAGAACCTTCTAATAAGAAAGATACAGTAGAACCCTCCGAAGTTACTGCAATTACCACAATGATAAATGCAATTCAAAAACAATTATCATTATTGTCCGATTCTGTGAAGAAGAATTCAGACGACGTTGCTTATTTACAAATAGCGCAAGCCGAGAGTACTGCGTCACCGTCAGTAGTTGACAATTACTGAGTTTACATGCAGTTTTGAAACCGTTTTTAAAACGTTTTTAGTTTTTAAAACGCCATGTATACAGTGTCAAAACGGTTTTGAATTATCTCAAATCAAAACTAAAATTCATGGGTTGGACTTGAAAACTAGTTTCGAAACTACTCATGTAAACACTTAAAATTCAGTTTCGATACTACGCATGAGTACAGAGCATAACGTTTCTGTCGCTTTGTGTTAATAACCTTCAAATATACTGACAGTTGTGTAGTTTTAGTGCGTAGTGGTACGAAGTATAAAAAATATTTGGAATAATAGCAAAATGAAGTATTTGGAGTGCAGAGGATCTGTCACTCACATCAGCTAAATGCGCATGCGCCGAAACTGGTTTCAAATCAATTTTTAAACTTGTTTCGAAAACTGCATGTAAACACTTTTGCATAATTTTGACTGAAAACTAAAACCCTTTTCAAAACTGCATGTAAACGTAGTAAATGTAAACATTGCAATGCCTATACGACCGGAAGATACTATTTCACGTACTGTCGCTACTCCAGACAGTGATATGAACACAAGGAATCAAGGCCAACATTACAATAATGTACGTGACGCAGCTGAACATGTGATTGACTTCAACCCAGATGATGAAAGTTCAATTGCCGAAATGTTTATTGAAAGTGTCAAGTCCGCACAAGTTCTCTACAATCTGTCCGATCGACAAACTGTTTTATGTGCTAGATCCAAACTCAAGGGTAGTGCTGCCATTTGGTGTCGTTCATTACCGACATCATACGGTTGGGAGAAGTTTCAAGAAGAATTCGAAGATACGTTTGGCACTCCACCTGGCGTTCACCAGATTCTTCGTACTTTAGATAGGCGTAAACAAAAGCATGATGAGTCATCGAGAACTTATCTGCACACAATGGTTGCAATAGCCAAACGCGCGCCTAATATAAGTGAAATTGAAACCGTTGAGATAATAGCAAGAGGATTTCGTGATAAAGCATTATACGAACATGTTTCCAAACCTGTACCACACACAATCAAAGAATTAATCCAACGAGTGGAACAGTACAACCGCCTGACAGCTGACAAACCTGTGAATGATGTACTGCGAAAGAATCAATCGCTTATGCACTACTTTGAATACATATAAATGTTTTATTACAATATTTTTATATTTTCTAAAAGTAATTTAACTTAGTTTTACAGTGATATTTGCAATTTCATAAAAAATTAACCGTTATTATTAATTTTATGAAACTTTTATGCATTTTCAGTAGACAATGACATTTGTACCGTCTTTGTTTGAGGAAATATTTAAAAATTTCGTTTACCCGATTTATCATTTGTTTTTATTCATATATTGAACGGGCAAAGAATTTAAAGAAAATTGTTTTTTATTTTAATTAAATTTTACATTGTATTGTTTCTTCGCCAGCTCGAAATGGTCGAAATAATTTAAAACAATTATTGTTACATCAGGTACAATTCAAATAGCTTTAATTTCACCCTCAACTGTGTAATTTAAACTAAGTGTATAATTAATAATAAAGTAAAATATTTTAATACATATTTTTGAAATTTGCCATTGTAAAAATACATTTATCTATTTATTGATCGTCATTAAATTGTTTATCTAAATAATGTCGCAGTATTTTTTTACAAAGACCTGTCACAAATATATCTTTGAGCTGAATACAGCATTCAGGGACAATTGACAGTAAAATTGCTTACGACGCAAGAGAATCTAAATCAAGATCGTTCCGCCCGGATCGGTACGCTTGGCCACCCAAGTTGTAGATAAGAATTTTCGTGCATTATAAAAAACAAATTCAATTACATCATTGTTCTAATTTTAAATATATTATATTAATTGCTACAGACCTAAGAATTAATGTATGTCCTATACCTAATTACTACGAGATATTTGTTAGTAGAAGAATTAATTTATTATATTTTTAACATATTTTTCTGTAGCAACGTTTTTTTATACAATTTTTGCGGTTATACAATGGACCTTTCCAATTTAAGGGCTATCTCTTTCTATCGCTGCAAATAGTAAGAAAATGGCGCGAACAACTGCCAGTTGGGCTGTCAAACGAAACGTCAAAAATATTGTAGTCATTAAAATACCTGTATTCTCAGTGAAAATTTGCATCGTTAGACATTTTATCTTCAATAAAAGCTTTTGTAACTTATTTCGATAAGATTTTTTAAAGTTATCTTACATTTTGCGTCTAATTTTTTTAGAATCAAACGTCATAGATCTCAGTTGTTCTTACTATGCGCAGATCCCCATTGCGCATATCTTCTATCTCTTTAAATTGGAAAGGTCCATTGCTTCTGCTTCCAACAAAACCAAGTACCAAATGTAAAGTACAGGTGTCTCATTTTCAATGTTTTTTAAGGTATCTCGGGTAATATTAACGATACATCAAAACCGTTTGCACATTGCAGGGTCAACTTTTCGAGAAAAGTTTAATAGTCACCACATGAATTTTTGATCTTCTTTTGTTTCTGAGCTACAGGCAAAAACTCGTTTTTCGCTCATTTTGAAAATATATCATATTATTTATTATGATAAAAAAAATTGCGTTATAAAATTTTCGGGATATAATCGTCTGTCCAATATTTTGATCAACAAAAACGTTAACAATTTTACATTTCGGCTATTCAAGTTTGTTTATTATCTTTCAAAACTTTGTCTGGCAATTTTAACGTGGTGTCATATAAAACGATTATTATGGGCGCGTTTTTTTATTTCGCAGATATGTATCCCTGCAATATTATCTTGCAAATTGTCGTTTTTTTTATTACATAGATGCATTATGCAGCTGGACAGTGTTTTTTTTTATTTAACTGCAAAGCAGTTCTGCTCGTTGACTGCGCGCAGTTATGCATCCAGCTTTGAAAAGGTTGCATTGGATGTACGCATGTGCAGACAGTATTTGAAAGTTATCGCGAAACGATAATCAACATAACCAAAAATATTAATCTTCAATAACTACTTTAGTAGCATTTCTAGCAATAGTAAACATTATGAATAACTTTTAATAACGTCTGATGAATTGGCGTTTGACAGATATCACAACCTTGTTGTTGCTGCCGCAGGGTACTGTTTGTTTATTCCTCGCAGAACTGCAAGCAGCTAACAACAGTTGTGATGTCATATAAAGCAGAACTGCGATACATCGCAGTTTTCTGTTGACTCAAGACTAATATGAAGTATAGACTCAATTATAAAATTGCACGTATTTGACGTAATTTGACATTAACATCTATTTTTTATTTTTTTGTTATTTTTTGTCCTAATCCATAGCAAGCTTCATTACAAAAACCAAAAAGTATAAAAGTTTTAAATTTACATGTCTCGCTTATACAAAGGGCTAATTTAATAATACTTGATGTGCTAGACGCAGAATTTAGTTCTCTAAAATTCTTATTTGAAGCATTTATTTCTAACATCTAAATGAAACCATTTTATTCAAGAAAAACTGTTAACAACTTCAGGTAATATATCACTTCCGGTTGGCCTGTTTTAACCAAATTCTGCTACGTTATTTCAATTGATATAAAAGTCTTATATACTAAATTTGAAAAGTTTTGGATTATATTTTAATATAGTTTTTCATTAAAATCTATTATAGGCTTCAAATAAAGTACCATTTCTGGAAATTATGTAATGACCAAAAAGGGAGGTGCACAACTAGATGTTATAGAAGTCCTAAATACAAAATTTCAACCTTCTACGGCTTACCGTTTTTGAGTTATGCGAGATACGTACATATGTACGTACAGACGTCACGACGAAATTAGTCACAATGGATTCAGGGATGGCCAAAGTGGATATTTCCGTTGAAATCTGGAAACCGAAATTTTTCGCGAATACAATACTTCCTTTACTTTGTACAAGGAAGTAAGAAACGTTACCTGTGTATAAGTCCAGTGATAAATTTTGGAGCGTATTTTTTTTTCAAAACTTACGTTAGTCAAACATTTTACCGATTTTAGTATTTTATCGTATATCCATCTTCCATCATTTTTTTATTTCTCTTGATGTATTGACAAAGAGAATTAGTAATTATATTCGTTAATGAAATTGTAGTTATCTCATAAACAAACGAAGTCCAAATATTTGCTCAAACGTATACTATAATAATAGATACGAGCCATAACCTCTCCCAATCTCCTGTGTCAATATCATTATATCACGTTCGATCAATCCATTTTAACTCGTCTCTATTAGTTATATTTCCTGATTAGAATACAGAATCCCATCACATCGAAGATCTGTAGCAACCGTTTGCTTGTACGTTAGGAGGTATTAAGCAACAGTTCTCGAAGCCACCACAAGACGCCAGAGGCTATGTAGAGCAAATAAGCACGGGCACCGAGCTCTAACATCGTATCCAAATTCTCGTCACGAAATTAATAGGACACCTCTACGTGAGGACAAGGAGGGATATTGTCGGTTTTATATTCTGCGAGGACGATGGTCATCACGAAATTGTTTGACAACGACGGGGATGGGTTTCAATGAAGACAAGGAAATAGGAATTTAAGTGGGAAGGATGTTAACATTCTTTAAGAAAATGTGGGTAAATTTCTCGACTGTGGTACAGGTTAGTGTTAACAAATACTCGAAACGTCTGTCATGTAAATGTGACTACCGGCCATATGTCGTATAACGTTTGTTTTTGTGTACTGGACAAGAACCATTTAAAAAAAAAACCACTTTAACAATTGATTATACCAGAGAAGAGCGTTTTAAATAGTAAAATTTAAAACATTTTTCATTATAACTTCTTCCCTTGTAAATTTTCGAAAAATTCTTGAACGTAACGTAACCTAATGCACAAACTCAATTTGTCCAAATTCGAGTGACTGCAAGCATTTTATAGGCATTCACGCCAAAATGATTATTATAGCGTTTTCAGCTTATACAGTGCAAGTGCGCACTGAGTGCAACATGTCACGTGACCACACTGAACGAGTTCTGCCCTCATCCTGTGGCAGTGCTAGTTTAGCCGCCATATTTGCACTGACACTATTGCACTTGCCTAGGGAGTCAGTGCACAAAAGTCGCACTGAGCCAGTGCACGGTGCAACTTTTTCTTAAGCTGAAAACGCATCAGCTGACTAAATTTTGCACTCAATGACAAGCTGAAAACGCTCAGTGCAAAAAAGTGCGCACCAGTGCGCACTCGACTTGTAAGCTGAAAACGCTATTAGTTTTTTAAGCTGTAAATAAAAATGTGACTTTTCACTTGCAAATTTTCAAAAAACCCTTTTTTCCGAAATTGAAATAAAAGTAGGTACACGATATCACTCCGCGAAGTTTGCCAAAATAGTTAAAAGTAAAACTGTACAGACTCAACTCGATGAAGACTATGTCTAACTAATCATTATTAGGTTAGTAGTAAACTGGAATGTCCAAAGAAATATGTGATTTTTGTGTTGTTTAAATATTTTTCATAATACCATACTGTTAAATGTGCTTTAACAGTACTCTATGCTCAACAAATATATGCGTCAAAACAGCCACGGCCGTTATTGTTTATAACGGCACAATTATTAAAAATTAAGTGTTTCTAAAAATAATCGCAGCATCATGAAGTGTGTCATGAAGAGCTGTCAAGTGTCAATAAGCCATAGAAAATGGAATTTTCAGAAGATATTTTATGTTATTATGAAAAATACTGAACGTAACACGGCCGATATACAAATAACAGACACGGTTGATTGTAAAATCTCGGCTGTCACGTCGATTTTACAACCTCGTCTGTTATTTGCTTTATATCAGCCTTATGACGTTAATAACTATAACAGATCTTAAGACATTTGACAGTACTTTTGTTACCACAGCCATCTCCATAGCAACAACTAGCATTAAATTGATCTAACTTGTTACAAATACATAACATAATGCTATTTATTTATGTTTTTAATTAATAATTTAACGATTTCGGAAAAAAATTAATGTATATCTCAGCACTTAATTATTTTTTTATTACTCATATAAGTAGTTTATATCGGATATCGCTATAATAAAACGGTAACCTAACGCACAGAACTCAATTTGTCGAAACTTGAGTAGTTATATCATCTAACATCTAACCCAAATTTTTTCAGAAAGAACGTCAATATCACTATAAATATTGCTTTCTGCGCTCAATTTTCTTTGGAATTTGGGCCCGATAGACCTGTTAACTTATCTGTGAGTTAAAAGAAAAACAGAATCGTTATTCTATATAAGTTATAAAAAATATAGATGTGGCAATTTTTCAATGCCACATTGTTCTTATAACAAATATTTAAGTTAACAGACTGTTTCACCGGGGTTGAAAATATCGGGCCTTAGTGTTTTTAATAGTTTTTCAACTATAACCATCAAAATAATATTCTTGAGTGGTAGGTACTCTAAATTTTAGCCGATAATTAAAATTAAAATTCATACCCCAAAACAATGTTGTCAAGCACTCAGCCTAAAACATAAAGACGTATCTACCGGACGCTTTGCTAAACTGATAGACTGTTACTGTCAGTTCTTTACACAAAAAAGAATATTTTACCACAGTGTTATACTAGACGCAAAGATATTGTAGCTACCTCAGGCTGTGTGTAATGCTGTGCACCAAAACCGAAAAGTTAACCAACTAATTTGTAAAGGGATAAACAAGCAAAGTACAGGTAGAAAAACATGGATGTATTCAGTTTTATATCACCTTATTTACAGAAAACTCAATATTTACACAAATTCTTATTTATTTACAATTTGATGATAGCAATAAATAAGTAAAGCAAATAAGATCAAGTTCATATTCAATTTCACATAATCATAATTAGCTGAAATATCTATCGAATTTAGTGTTAAATACGGGTACGCTAGGTAAGAAGACCCCCTGCTGATCTGTACTTACCTTGTATTAGTAGCTTCCATGCTCCTAGCTACAATATCTTTGCGTGTACTATACCACCGGCTATGCAACTGCAATACACAAACACTCACCACTGGTCTGTACATCTTCGGGTCCAAATCTAAAATCAATACTTATCAATTCATAAATATTATTTGCCTACTAATTATTGTAGTTTTTACTTATCGTTACATCACACTCCAAGTCAGTAATTAATTCAATAAAACCAACAAATATCTCAGTAATTGAACTATCGCCCGCATGACTATCGCCCAGTTGTTCATCGGCTCATGTCACTCGCTAAGTTGTCCGTCGCCTATTTGACGTATACCGAATTTCAATGTCTTCGGCTTTTTAAATAAAAGACTAATATTCTCCTCTAAAATCATTTCATTTCATTTCAGTTTGAAAAGTTACTTCAACCGAAGTCCAAGTCGGCCATGCTTTTAAGTTTCAAGCGGAACATTTCAAAGATATTGTAACTGGAAAAGTCGTAGATATTCTTTATGTAGGACCACAGAATCGAATTTATTTTAAGTGGCCTAACTTTCTGACCGACCACTCTCGTTCAGTTTAAAGATGTACCACTCTTTTAAACTTTTGATTAGCTATAGTAACTTTCATTTAAACTTCTACGGTTTAAAAGTCACTTATTGGGAATCTTCAGTGCGTAAATAAGTTATACATGGAAGTGATCAACTTTATATCAAGTTCAGAACTAAAATGTTATTTAGAAACTTGGTTTGTAAGTATTGCTGTTTTTCTTGATACAGCGGAAATAGAAAATATAATTATTAGAAACTTTTTGAAAGAAAAGTATTACACTGTTGGTTATACAGAAGATAAAGGTAGCAAATAAATGTTACACAAGCAAAGAATGCACTTTCTGTGAATAAAATTCAAATAATATTTCATAATTTCCTTGTCATGTTTCCCTTGGAACATGACATGTAGCAAGTATGCATTTTTGCAACAATATATATGGCACAGAAAAATGAATACAGTATTATTAAAGCAGAGAGAACGTTTTCGTCTCTGGTTTTTGTAATTTTTATGAAACCATGATATTTTGCTACAATATTTCTTATTTAAGCGGTTGTTCTAAATTGCAAACATGTGAGTAGTCATTCCAGGAATTTAGAAAGGGCTTTCATATTTGTACATAATTAAATTAAAACTGTTATTACAAAAAAAAATGTTCTATTTATTTGTTTCGGCTTTTCATTTGTACATTAATTATATTTTAGACAAAATATGTCAGACATAGCGAAAAGATTGAGCAATTTTGGTTTTTTCTTTTGAATCATACGGATAGATCATACTTTTGTCACCGACCAAAACATTACAAACCAGATGAGAGGATCAACGAAATAAGCGTACGACAGTGGCTTTACACCAATTGAAACAATCTGCCTTTATAGAGCTGCTGTGAAATTATTGGGAATCCAGTGAACATATAGCGTCCGTGCACCTAAATGATTACGCAAGATGCTGTGTTTGCTTTCACCGAATACCCAGGGTTGCTTGAAATTGAACGAACATAACGGTCTTCCTCTATCTTTCGGCGTACAATTGCAATGTTTGGGTCAGTAACAGCTAATGGGGTTATCACACGTACGCACGTATCTGAACCCTGTCAAACATTTTCTGCAACTTCAAGCGTTTCGTGCAATTTTTGACGTGTGATAGTGCGACAATTTTCCTGCAACTAGTTTTACATCTTGTTCGAAAACTAGTCACACGTATCTGCAACAATCAAAATACGCATGCGTATTAAGGGGGCATAGGGAGTAAAAATCTCTAAACTGTTTGACATTTGTTTGTAAACAGCTGGTAAACAGTACGAAATAATTCAAAAATGGCTGGAGGAGCTGGAGTTGAAATAAAATCAGAAGAATTTTTTCAAACTCTGATTGATTTCGTAAGAAAAGAAGCTCTATGGAACGCAAGACATCCATATTTTAAACTTAAAAAAAGAAAAACGAGTATTTCACGAAAATTTCTCAAAAGTTAAAAAGATTATATCATCAATAAGAATTTGAAGAAGGTAATTTATGCTTATAAAAGTATATGAAATATGGTAATATATCTAAATAAATTTTTAGAACATGTTTTTCTTCCTTTTCTACCTCTACAATAAAATCGTTCTCACTATTATCTAACTGTAAAAATAACATAGTAGCAGCTAATAGTTTGTTATTATTCGTCTAATTACAAATAAATGGTTCAAACTTTAAAAAATAACAACAGGAATTAAATATCATGTGTACCAACGTCGAGACTAAAAAAAATCTATATTTCTTGAAACATTGCGTACGTCTGATAACGTAGGTTGCAAGTTGCAGCAATTGTTGTCAAAACAGTTACAGAAACGTGCATACGTCTGATGCCCCCTTAAGAGTGAGTATATTTGATATTTGAATGTAATGTTCGCAGCTCATCCTTTAAAGATATACAACCAAAACGAAATACATTGTATATAATACTTACCAACGTTTTACAATAGCTAATGAACATGTTCCACCCAAACCTTCTTCGCTTCATCAAAATATTCTTGGCTGCGACGTTTAAAATTGTAGAAATTGCTTGTTAATTGTTAAATATTATGATGTTCCACAAAGGTTCATTTCCTATAACTGTATCTTTAAATTGCCGCATTTTGTTTGTTGAACTGCCAAAATATAAAGTGAAAATGTTACAATAAAATTTTATATGTGGGAAATTTTTCGACTGTGGTTAGATATCCTCGACATTGACTTGCTATTTTCATCTCTGGTTAAACTGTTTGCTGACTTAACTCTCAGTTAAAAGAAGAATATAACAAATCTATATTAGAGTTTAAGTTGTATAAATTACACATGTGTCAGTTTTTCGATGCGATATAAGATAGTTTAACCATTTAACCAGTGATCGAAATACCGAGCCTAAGAAAACAGCCCACGTAATATTTTATGTAACTATAATCCTTTTAAGTTCCACTTTTACAATTGATTGATAAACTATGGTATAGCTATCGGAGGTATAACTTTATCCTAGTAATTATACCTTCGATAAACAAGACTGTCTTTTACAATGCATTTTTATCTATCACATAGTAATACCAAGAATTACGATAAATCACTTTAGGTTGGTATGTACTGACACAAAAAAGTATCTTCTTGTTAGACTATTTTTGTTCAATACTGTTATTATTTCTATCTTCTAATTTGCATTTTTCACGATGTTAGATGATATAAATGTTATTTTTTATTCTAACAGTGATGATGAAATACTTGATTGACATCTGTCAAACGTATGAATAACAACACATCGTTTGTGTTTACGTGGAATCCATAAAAAGAAGGGATAAAGTTATCCGAGGTATATACGACCCATTTCTATGGGATAAGAAATACGGGTGTTTATTCTATTTGTGGTTTATCCGAGGTTTGTAAAATACAATTTTCAATTTTATACCTGGTATAACGTTATACGAGGTTTATCTAATGATTGTAAAAGTGGCCCTAAATTGATTGGCTTCAAATGTATTTTCATGCGAAATATTTTTAAATAAATACATCTATTATTTATATATGTACTGTATAGCTAATAAAACTAGTTCATATTCTGCTTTGATATCTTAACTAAGCGATAAATCTAAAAACATTATTTTTTTATTTATTTTTACATTATTTTTGAAACTTATATTCGTACATCTTGATGGTTCATGTTCATAGCAAACTAGTTGTTTCTCTGATTGTTGTTATATATTTTATCTCTGCAATCAATGCATACATTATAGGATTTGGAAATAAAAATTTTGCTTTACAATTTAGTTGTATGTACAAATTTGTAAATCATACTTTTAATAATGTTTTTAAAAAATTACTCGTACGTGACCTGAATTAAAAAAGTTCGTGCTAATATGTATGTTTATGATTGGGTTATACTATATTAAATCTTCTACTTTGACATTTTATATTTTAACGTATCAACTGTTAGAGTTAGAGAGAATTATTAATTTTTTTTGTGTGATATTACCAAAGTAAATTTTGTGATGAATTTTTATAATGTTTGTATAATATAATTAACTGCAATAAATTAAACTTGATAGATATTGCATATTTCAACGATGTTGACTGAAACTTAATATTAAAATGCTAATGGAAAAGTTTATTACATAGCTACGAGCGGTTGAAGCGGGAATTTTTTTACTATTTTTCAAAGTTGGAATATAATATTGATTAAAAAGTACATAAATTCTTCTAAAAGTTAAATTTTTATGCAAGCAATTGGATTAAACGTAACCAACTTTACTATAAATGGCATCCCATTTCAAAACAGTCTAAAACTTTATAATGTCAATAAAAATCAGAATTATCCTTATAAAACTTTGTTTTTAATAATAATAATATGATTTATTGCCCAACAGCTGCTAATATGAATATGAGCTTATATGTCATTTAATTTTAAATATAAATGTATGCTCGGGAGAATTAAAGAATAACTGTATAATACAAACGCAGTTTTTTTTAAATAAATAATGAAATAAAGTTTACAAAATATTGTAACACTTCACAAAACAAACAATAACTACGATCCCAATCGCATTAGTGTTGGACCAAAAAACCCTTGAACAGAAAATCAATTTTCAGAATTTATTGTATACAAATCATTTATAGAAAAACAAACAAGTATCTTAAGCCCAATGTAGTTCTGGCAATTAATTAACAACATTTAATATACAGGGTGTTCTTTTTTCTCGATGCCAGAAACGAATTTAAGTTTGTGTTATATCTGGATAGACGCTATAATATTGTAACATTTTTATTTGAAATATTTTTCTCGATAAGTAATAGTTTAGAAGTTATTTGAAAAAGAAGAAATAACCAAAATCATTTTTTCGTCATTATCTAGTGAGCTTTGCATTTTTATGCATTTTTTATTTTTTTTATTTCAAAATTAACCTAATAGACCTTTTCAATTTAACAGCTATATCTTCCTATCGCTGCAAATAGTAAGTAATATGGCGCCAAAAACTGCCAGTTGGGCTGTCAAACGAAACGTGAGAATTATTGCAGTCATTAAAAATACCTGTATCTCGGTGAAAATTTGCATCGTTAGACATTTTAGTTTCGAGAAAAAGCTTTTGCAATATCTTGCGAAAAGTTTTTTAAATTTTTCTGAGATTTTTCTCACATTTGAGGTCTAATTTTTTTAGAAACAAACGCCTTGGATGTCATTACAAGCGCTTATCCATGCCTCCCGCCAATTGTTCTTACTAAGCGCAGATCTCCATTACGCGTAATATCTTCTAAATCTTTAAATTGAAAAGGTCTATTGCTAAAACTACAGTAAATTTAATACACTTATCTGCCCTTCCGAAAACAACCTGTATAAATAAATTTTAATTCTAAAAAAATAACCTCCCGCACAAAACTCTTTGATCCAATACATATGAAGACCACACTGCAAAAAGGATGAATGTCACATTTTTTAATGAAATGAGTTAAGATATGGGTCATATACATCATATACGGTAGAATTTTTATTTACAAACTTCCAAGGCATTAATTATCATTGTCTTAATGTTATTTAGCTTTGGAATATAGCCAAACCATTACATTTAATTATTGCTATAAACTTGTTTTATTAATTTCCCGAAAACTACACCACAATGACATTCCTCTTTTTTGCAGTGTGGTCATGTGTTACGCTTACGATGATCCATTTTGAAAAGCGTCTTATACTTTCTGAACCACTTAAATTTTGTGAGATATTAACACTGAGTATATTACAGTACGCCTAGAAAATCTCCTGTCTGATTTTACTTAAAGTTTACCGGAAACTTTCAATTTACAATTTCAAAGAAATCCAAAAATCTACTAATAACTCATTTTCGTTAAATAATGAAAGATAGGAGATACTTGTATTGCCAATATAAGAACCTTTTAAATTATAATATGAAAAGTCACGCAAAATTCAAATCTACTAATAATTCATTTTCGCTAAATATGGCAGATAAGAGGTATTACCAAATCACCCGCGATAAATTGGGATCGGAGAACACGCAACTTAGAAAATTATAACAATTAGATTTTTGTCGATATTATTACATAACAATATCGCCGATTACGGCGTTTCACCACCAACGAAGACAAAGTATGCAAAGAAATATGTATCGAAGGAATCAAAGGAATTACAACTATATGATAAGGTAATTCGTTCAACTTTGGAAGACATGCATTATAACCACCGTACTGTAGATTAGCTTTTAAATTATCAAAATAATAATCCTGAATTTTAAATCAACTTAATTCAAGAAAGAATGACAACAACAATTCTGAAATAAAACTAGGGAATTTACAAATAATCACACAAACGGAAAACTAAAATAAATAGTCATCCTAAAAACTATATGGAATACAACTAGATCTTTTTTCAAGTCGTATCCACATTTTTAAGGACAATTTGAATTCTTTAGAAAGCGTAAAGGTAACATCTTTACAGAATCTAAATAAATTCATGTGGTAAACTTTTTCATTAAAATGTCATCCAACAGTGACCACCGTCTTTATAATATTATATAATATATATTTTTAGTTGTTTGTCCTTTATACTAGTAGACTGTAGTGAACAGTTTGTTGGGTGACGAAAAATCTGAATCTATGTATATTTAAAGTTTCCTTATTTTTTTACCTTCCGTCACCTTTAGGTAAGGAAGGTATTGTCTTTGGTCAAAAAATTCGGTGGTGAGTTTTTGATGAATAAGCACGTTTTAGGGTCCCTAGGATACGATTTTACTATGTTTACGATGATGTCTGTATGTGTATGTGTGTGTGTATGTATGTGTGTGTGTGTGTGTGTGTGTGTGTGTGTGTGTGTGTGTGTGTGTGTGTGTGTGTGTGTGTCTGTGTGTGACAAAATTTTCTAATGCGATAACTCTAATACTACAATTCCAAAAATTATAATTCTTTCGTATTCCTCTTCGTTACAGCCATGTGAAGAGCTGATTAGATTTTGGTTATAATTGGTCAACCGGAAGTACCCTCATTTGAAGATTTTAACAGTTTTTCTTGAAAAAACGATGTTAAATATCATTTTTTCACATTTAATGTTATTATAAATATTAAAGAATTATTTATTCTCTATACAATTTGAATGCATTTTATACTTCATATTAAATTGACATAGAGTTAAAAAATTATAAAGACATTAAATATCATGTATATTAGTCAGCTCTGCTATAACTCTGGAAACAGCTGCTACATTAAGAAAATAGAAAATTCTGATTGAAAGGTGTCAGTGTCAAGTGCAGTTGACAGTATTTTTATGTTATAATTTTACTGGAAATATAGGATCTTTTGTTAGAAACTTTCTCTTTGGTATAAAATACATACAACTGCCTTAAGGTAATGTACAAGAAATATAATCTTTTTCAAGGAACTTTCTGTATGACATTTATACAAAATACATAGAACTGACGGAAGGTAATGTGCTGGCCACATCAGATTTTTTTGTTTAATAATTTGGCCAATCCGTACAAAAACAAAAAAGAAACAGAAAGTCGGAAAAGTCGAATAAGATATAAAAACATGAATGCTCACATTTTTAGTCCGACTCCAACGTTTCTCTTTGCATACGATATGCAATACGGAATACGATATGCCCCGCACATGCACAAAACTTACTGGTGAGGAGGAGCTTAAATTATTACTACGATACATTTGAAGTAAGAATAAAAACAAATACATGAATGTAAAACTAAGCAAATTTTATTTATTTACAACCTCCCAACAGGATACAAAGTATCCCAATATCAGGAGGGTTGGATACACCAATACATCACAATAACAACTTGAATAGACACATTATGCAAAAATATACATTCTATACTTATAAGAAAACAACCAAGTACAACAATAAAAGTAAAAATTGTTTTTAGAATATTACAATAATTTTTTACATAAAATATTTCTGAATTGACAGTAGCTAAGACTGAAAATATCCATTTTATCATTCATAATATTTTCGACTTTTTAACTGGATCTCTAGTTTCATAATTTTTACCTTCCGTCACCTTTAGGTAAGGAAGGTATTGTCTTTGGTCAAAAAATTCGGTGGTGAGTTTTTGATGAATAAGCACGTTTTAGGGTCCCTAGAATACGATTTTACTATTTTTACGATGATGTCTGTGTGTGTGTGTGTGTGTGTGTGTGTGTGTGTGTGTGTGTGTGTGTGTGTGTGTGTGTGTGTGTGTGTGTGTGTGTGTGTGTGTGTGTGTGTGTGTCTGTGTGTGACAAAATTTTCTAATGCGATAACTCTAATACTACAATTCCAAAAATTATAATTACATCCATGTGAAGAGCTGATTAGATTTTGGTTAAATTGGTCAACCGGAAGTACCCTCATTTGAAGATTTTAACAGTTTTTCTTGAAAAAACGATGTTAAATATCATTTTTTCACATTTAATGTTATTATAAGTATTAAAGAATTATTTATTCTCTATACGATTTGAATGCATTTTATACTTCATATTTAATGGACATAGAGTTAAAAAATTATAAAGAAATTAAATATCATATATATTAGACAGCTTTGCTATAACTCTGGAAACAGCTGCTACATTAAGAAAATTCTGATTGAAAGGTGTCAGTGTCAAGTGCAGTTGACAGTATATTTATGTTATAATTTTACTGGAAATATTGGATCTTTTGTTAGAAACTTTCTGTATGGAATTTGTATAAAATACATACAACGGCCTTAAGGTAATATACAAGAAATATAATCTTTTGCAAGGAACTTTCTGTATGACATTTATACAAAATACATAGAACTGACGGAAGGTAATGTGCTGGCCACATCAGATTTTTTCTACATAGGCTAGTGCAAAACGTTATATAAAACCTAGATGCCAACCGAGGAATATTTATTTATATACAGTTCATTGAATTAACGTCATCTGTAACATTTCGCAGTACCCATGTAAATATAAGCATGAGCGATTCTGACGTCTAGAATCATTTGATAAAGTCGCGGAGTAACTGTAAGTAAATGAATTAAAAAGAAGATAAGATTTTATCGCGCAATATCATCGTACACACTTTGTTTGTACCCATTCAATTTTGATACTACGAGTATGATACATGGGATTCCAGGCAATCAGGCAATACTCAAGCTTGGATCTAACTAGAGAAAAATATAAGGACTTGAGAGTTGTGATATTAGTGAAGTGAATTTCTAATAATGAAACCTTATGTTTTATAGGATGTATTCACTAAATAATTATAATGAGGACCGAAATGTAATCTGGGATCAAATATAACTCCCAAGTCCTTATGAGTATTAACTCTGTCAAGACTAAGGTCACCAATCCAGTAAGACGAAATAGTTGTACTATGCTTCATTGTGTAAGACATATCTTTACACTTTAAAACATTAAAGAAAAGACGTGAGGATCATGTAGATTAAGTCGTAACATTTACTCAAATTCTCAGTCATACAGCATTTATTCTTGCAAAATGTTTCAAAATACACTTGCTCCTTCTTCAGAGTAAGTAAGATCTTACAGATTCGTAAACATAAATTCATATACTTACACATAAATGCATTTATTTGAGCATTCTGTTTTTGTTTTATATACGTACAAAAATTTACAAAAAAACGTAATTTTTTACCTTCCGTCACCTTTAGGTAAGGAAGGTATTGTCTTTGGTCAAAAAATTCGGTGGTGAGTTTTTGATGAATAAGCACGTTTTAAGGTCCCTAGAATACGATTTTACTATTTTTACGATGATGTCTGTATATATATATATATATATATATATATATATATATATATATATATATATATATGTGTGTGTGTGTGTGTATGTGTGTATGTATGTATGTGTCTGTGGGTGACAAAATTTTCTAATGCGATAACTCTAATACTACAATTCCAAAAATTATCATTCTTTCGTATTCCTCTTCGTTACATCCATGTGAAGAGCAGATTAGATTTTGGCTATAAATGGTCAACCGGAAGTACCCTCATTTGAAGATTTTAACAGTTTTTCTTGAAAAAACGATGTTAAATATCATTTTTTCACATTTAATGTTTTTATAAATATTAAAGAATATTTTATTCTCTATACGATTTGAATGCATTTTATACTTCATATTAAATGGATATAGAGTTAAAAAATTATAAAGAATTTAAATATCATATATTAGCTAGCTATGATATAACTCTGGAAACAGCTGCTATATTAAGAAAATTCTGATAGAAAGGTATGTCAGTGTCAAGTGCAGTTGACAGTATGTGTAATAATTTTACTGGAAATATGTGATCTTTTGCTAGAAACTTTCTATATGGAATTTGTATAAAATACATACAAGTGCCTGAAGGTAATGTACAAGAAATAGAATCTTTTGCAAGGAACTTTCTGTATGACATTTATACAAAATACATAGAACTGACGGAAAGTATTGTGCTGGCCACATCAGATTTTTTTGTTATTATGTAGTCGATATTAAGAGCAAACAGATGTGTATGTGTTTTTTACAAATTTTTATACGATATTGGTAAAACGAAATGTTCAAAAATTTATGTTCAATAATTTTGTAAGAGCAAGAACGTACATACCCTAATGAAGTTATAAGCGTATACTGCAACCTCGGTTGTAAGAATAAATGCTGCTTGTCTGAGATTTCGAGCAATTATTGTTAACACCTACTAAATATGTGATCAGGTATTGAAAAAAAAGAAAGGAGATGATGCGAATCACACAAAATTAGTTGAACTTTTTACTTCACCGAGTATCCTTTTAATTTAGAGATATAAATGTACTTCACTCCAATTGGATGAAATAGACTAGTTTTATTTTTATACTATTATACCGACGACACAAACCAACAAAGCATACCGTACTAATCACGCATTCTCTGCCACGCTTAATAAAACCTGGAATTTATTTCAGCAATCAGAATTAATTGAACCCTGCATTTGTATAATGCCGTGAAAACCCTGTTGAAAATTGTCATTAGTGAGAACGTGTTCATCGAGGCGAAGTGAAATCAGAGTTCTGTTAGATTCCCCTGTGACTGTCCCTATCTCAGGTCCCAGTAAATAAGATTTAAAAAGCGCCCGGCGAATTTCGCTGCACGGAACAACACGAATAAACTTCTGCCTCTGGGAATAGAAACAAGTTATCGCGCGAAACTGAAATGTCAAATGTTTTTGAAGTCGCAACCATCTGCAATAGTTCGCTTTTGAAATGGCCGATATGTTTTGTTCTGGTTTTTCATGAGCGCAACCAGGACGACTCTGATCGATTCTGGAATTGACACTTTTATGATTATAAAAAGTTATGGCTGATTCTAGTTTCCGTGTTTTTCGACCTTTCTGCCAAATGAAACGTGTAATTTGATGAATCCACGGTACGAATTTTGGTTCTAGATTGAACTAATTTATTGATTTTCGGTTGTTTTCTTCCACAATTTCCAAGGTTGCTAGGATACTACCCAGACAGGTACGAAAACTTTAACCATTAAAGCGAATGAAATTATAATTCAATAAAGCAGAGACGCTCTTATTGCAAGGAAAAATACGTATTCACTTCGTTTTATGCAATACAGATTCAATCAAGAAACCATTTTTCTGCTCTTACATTCCTAATAGTTATTTACGCATAGAGGGCCGAAAGAAAGGGTTTACGCCTGCGGACGAAATTTGAAGCCCGACGCGAACTAAAGGGCTTTTATTCGTCCAAGGGCGTAAACCTCTTTCGGCCTGAGGTACATACAACGTTTTACGCACAACTGAAACCAAATGAAACATAATTTTTAATTGCATGACTAAAAACTTGTTGCTATGTAAAAAATATTAGATGGCCAGATGGCTATGCCAAGAAACATTTAGGCGATGCGTTGTATTGGTGACCATTTGTTTTGTGTAAACAAATAATTAAAAATGTCAAGCATGGAGCTTCAACCTGAATATGATACGGAAATTTGTGAAAAATTTTTGCTAGAAGCTAATGAAGCTTTAGCGGATTTATGTCTTGGTAAGTCAAAGGACCGATATCATTTTGAACGAAACTGTGTTGCTCGCATATTTCAATGAAAAGGTATAGTGATATATTAAAATTACTCGTATATATTATTATTCTATAGATTATGCTTACTTTTAAAATATATAAGAGTTCATCATTATGGTCCAAATTTTCCATGATCAAGAAGATGTTAATGATTAAGAAGAATTTGAATATTGGTCGTTATGATAAACTGGTATCACAGCTCGACTGATTATTAGTACTAAAGACCATGATAAACCTGGTCTGTCATCTGACATTTCTGCAACTGAAAAAGACAGAAATCAGTTGAATCTCCAGTTAAAGAAATCTTCAGAGACAATTCATTTGGAGGGAATTTCGTTGAATAATATATCCAACTGTATTATAAATGTCCACAAATAAAATATTATTTACCGTTATTTGTTTTTTTTTGTCATATTTTTTACCGCCCGGCGGGCTTTTGCTTTTCACTTTACCGTCCGCAGGGTGTAATCATTCATTTTCCATCATGGTAACTAAAATGTAAAGAAACAATTACAATACAGTTGTGCGTAAACAATTTTTGTATTCTTTCCTATTCATAAATACATTCATAAATAATCTCCTATTTCGAAATTTTCATATATTTTCGCTCTACACCTTATAGTATTGCATCAATGGATACCGCGGGCTCACATGTGACTTTTACTTCAGCCAATTTAAGTTTGGCTCACATCTGTCACTTTGGAGACGTTAAGTAGATCATACAAATAATGGGAAATTTTGTTTTCATTTTTTTTCAATTATTAATAAATATACATGTTTAAAAAGTAAACAACATTATTCTTACGATATTTAAATAATCCTTATTTATAAAATTAAAGCGATCGTTGTACCAAAATTAACTATCCGACAGATAGCGAAACTATCGCTTTAGTTGAATAAAATTTTGTGTCTGTGTTTTATCGGTACGAATAAAGATGTTTAATTTCCATATATATGTTGTGATAAGACGAGGGTAACAGCATTAACAGATAAATAACTTTTTATAAACTTTTCTAAATTATAGTTTCAATAATCATATGTTTTACTCTGTTTACCTATTTAAATTATAAATGTCAAAATTTAGTTTAGAAACTCTCATCATATTATGATAGTTGCGTTTGGATTCACCCATGTCATACTATATCAGTGGTAATTGGTATCCAACGTGATCTCTGGATCTATGGTCACGACATTCATTTGTCGATCATAAAGTTTAGAAATTTTTATGCATACGTGCGTGACTTTGATTGCCCTAGCCTATACACCCTGTACCCCTAAAATAATACTGTCCTGAAGATAGCGCTTTGTTTTAGATAGTCGGTATTAGTTTGTCTTGTCGAGAAGACGTCTTTACTCAGACAGAAAACATGTAAGAGTTTAGGTTTTGGCTCGCATTCTGCGTAACGCTAGTATTTTGGCCTAAGAATGCAACGGAATTTTTAGGATTTAGTTACGTTGGTTTTAAGTAGTAAAGAATAAGTTAATTAAGTTAGTGCAAGTTGTAGTGTAATTATAATAATCAGGTAAATAAAATTTTAGTTAGACAGTAAATATCAAGTGATGTCAATGCCCATAAATTGAAAATGTTCATCAAGTGTAAAGTGTAAGTGAATGTGTGTTCTTCCTTCCCACCAGTCAGTCAGAATAAACTGTGTCATCGTTGGGGAAAACAGTAAGCAGTAGTAGAACTAACATCTTCCGCACCCCCCCTCGTGTTACAATGTATATTTGTTTATAATCAGAAAAAAATAAATAGAAATACAAAATATTCTACTCTTATGATCTATATAATCTAAACTAAGATTGGCCAGAACAAAAAGGATTACGTATGAGCTCGAGGCCGGGATCCAAGGCCATATTTATTTTAAATAGGTAATTAATTTTCTTCATTTAAATAAATAAACGAATATAATTAAAGAGGTATTCTTAAATCATCCAGCAACGAATGATAGAATAGTTTACACAAATTACGTAATTTTGGTGGAAAATATTATAATATTTTCATACGTAACATAACAAGTGATATGATTATCATCGATGATATTCTCGAGTGAAACCGAGTTGCAGATTTCACGAGTCCGAAGGACGAGTGAAATGTGCTGCTTCGGTTACACCAACAATATCTTCGATTATTAATCATGTCACGAGCTTATATGAGAGAATATAATGAATTTTTGCGACACATTGTATGTGCTGCTAACCTAACTTTTAATATACTGTATTACAACATGGTACATTGACAATTGCCTTATTATGTTCATCGTTGTTGATATCAACCCAACGATTATCGCACATTTTTATACTCAAAATTAACTGTCAATGTCATATAAAGAAAACAAATCCCTTAGTAACGAATATAAATAAGGTGATAATTTCTTTATTTTTTATCATCGCTGTGATAGACATGTAACTAGGGAAATTCTCAATGTTGATTGGCGGAAAACATGTCACGTGACTAATGAATTATATTCTCATTGATATATTTCAATTAGACGTATGTATCACTACCTTCTCTTTATCAACATTCGACTATTTATAATACTTATCAAAAACCTAAAATAAATCTGCAAATTATATCACTTTCATGAAATATCAAACTCGTTTGTAATTTCGGACTGGTGATTAAATTTAGGCACTGTAAGCCCGGTGAATTTGGTAAATTTGTACCATTGGCGTTTGTTAAAATTACTGTAGATGGGCAGTCCGGTCCTGCTTGTTTGACGTGTCGATATTGCCAAATTAGCTGTTAAAGGCGCTGACGCTCAAAATGGGCAAACTAATTTATTGATTTTATGCATAGAATATATTACAGGAAATAATTATACAGGCTGTTCAGAATAACTTTTCCAACATGGGAATCTCGAGAACTATAAGAGATACGAAGTCGGTTAAATTAAACAAAAGTTGCCCCATTAGGAAACCAATGTAATGGTGTTTTGTTATTTGAGAAAAAATACATTACTAGATATGGGCGAAAATTTTAATTTTGCAATTTTTTATTTTTGCAAATATCTTCCAAATGTGAAATAATATTGGATTTTAATTTGCACATCTGTAAGCCACTTTTTTATGTTCTATCGAATAATTTTCAAGTTATGATGGCAAAGTTTTAATTTTTATATACACGCCATATTGAAAAATTACGCCATTGAAAAGAGAATATTTTTAGCATTCCAACTATGTCTTTTCCCAAATAACAAAACACCATTAAAAAGGTCTCCAATGGGGCAACTTTTGTCTAATTTAACCGACTTCGTATCTCATAGTTTTCGAGATCCCTATGTTGAAAAAGTTATCCTGCACACCCTGTATAGCCTATACTTGAAATATTCTAGAATCCGGAATTTATTTATAACAGCTATTATTCTTTATCAAAAACTAATAAACATGTATTTTTATGTTCTTCCCACACAATAATCTATTGGGTTTTTTTGTGAAAATAATGAGCTATACCGCACCATAACGACGGGCATATAAAATAATATTTGTACTGGTAACACTACTACTGGAAAGTTTTAAAATGAGTAGATACTACTAGTACAAAATATCGATTTATACTTAACTTAAATAATTTGAAAAGAGGGATAAGTACTACTGCTTCGCCAATAATCGTCGTTTCATCATAGTAATGTCAAATGCTGACATTATTTCGTTTCAAAACGATGTAACCTTCATAATTGTAAATTTATTGGTATTGCTTGACTGTCAGTATGATTGTAGGGATGATGAGAAATAATTGGAGATGCAGTCGTGGTAAACAATGTTCATTAAATAGTAATTTAATTAACTTTCCTACGTTTCGATTCCAAATGAATCATCATCAGAGACAGTTAAAGTACAGTTGAAAAATAAGATCATTACATTACAAAATCAAAAATGTAAGGATAAAAGTGTCGTCAAAAAATATAAGAGGTAATAAAATACATGATACATCAGAGTTATCTTTAGTTGTTTCTGATGTATGAACGCATTTTATTACCTCTGATTTTTTTTTGACATTTTCAACCTTACGTTTTTTATTTTGTAATGTAATGATCTTATTTTTCAACTGTACTTTAACTATCCCTGATGATGATTCATTTGGAATAAAAACGTAGGAAAGTTAATTAAATTGGTATTTAATACACAGTGTTTACCACGACTGCATCTCCAATTATTTCTCATTATCTCTTAATAATTGTATTCGTAAATTAAAACTTTCGACAAACATAATTTTCGTTATTGAATTCATTTTTTCTTCTTCCGTTGTTAAATGTCAAAACTTGATAAGCTGTGACTTCGATCGTATTGGACACGACGTAAATAAATTTACTTTCAGGAATAGTATTTTCATCTCTGAATAAACTCTCTGTTAAGAGGAAAGGTTACTCGTGTACTATAATATTTATAAAAATTCAACAAACAACACTCATGTTTCCGATATTAACGAGCATTATTAAAAGTATTATTGAAATCTATTAGTATTCGAGTTTGATTTTAATGGCAAAACGAGAAATGCTTATGAATTTTGGTCTAAACAGTTTCGATGGAGACGTGAATCCATCGAAGACGATCCCCGAAGTGGAAGACCCAAAACGACAACAAATGACGAAATGACTCAAAAAGTTGAAGCCATGGTCCTTGAAGATCGTCGTGTGAAGGTCTCTACCATTAGTATTGGATACTAGCCTAACCTCGGCTTCGCCGAGTTTACCCTAGGGCTCCGCCGATAGTGTTTTATGATAGACTATACGTACATCCAATCTGTCTACGCACAATTTAAAACCAAAGTGCTAACGCCAGCAGTCTTGTCAGATACCTAAATTCTCTCAAACGATTTAACTTTATGCATAAAACAAAAGCCAATGAACGTGTCAGCAATTTTGACACATGTATCTAACAATCCTTAATTAGACCTCTCTCATTTGATACCAAACACGACATATTTCTAACATCTTTATGCACAAAACAAAAGCCGACTGAGATGTCTAATTGTTAACACTTCCATATCAGCAGACAAAATTTTAGTTGATCCCAATCACGACAGGCAGAAAACTTTTCATTTAATACCGAACAAAATATATTTCTGACAAACAACAAGAAATGTTTTGTCAAGGACTATCATGGAGAAATGTCAAAAATACGACAGCTCAGTCGGCTACCGTTTTCTTGCAAAAAGTTGTCAATAATATTTCAGAAGTATAATCAAAAAATGCAGTTAAATATAATTTTTCGACATACCTACATACCAGGTGGCACTCCAAATCCGTTACATAGGCATTTAACATGGAAAAACAGTTTTACCTCGCGCGTTGCTTTCCAAATTATTTTTGAAAAAATACTTCAAATAAAAGTTGTAGATCATGAAATTCTGCATTTGAATCAAGAAAAAAAAATCTGATGTGGCCAGCACATTACCTTCCGTCAGTTCTATGTATTTTGTACAAATCTCATACAGAAAGTACCTTGCTAAATTAAATACTCTATTTCTTTTACATTACCTTCCGGCAGTTGCATGTATTTTATGCAAATTTCTTACAGAAAATTATTATTTTGTGACGTTCTCTATATGCAGTGTAATCTATCTGCAGAAATAAAAGATTTATTATTATTATTATTTCTTGTACATTACCTTAAAACAGTTGTATATATTTTATACAAATTCCATACAGAAAGCAAAAGATCCTACATTTCCAGTAAAATTATAAGATAAACACACTATGTCAATTTCACTTGACACTGACATCTTTCAATCAGAATTTTCTTAATATAGTAGTTGTTTCCATAGCTATGGCTACTTCATGAAATTTAATTTCTTTATAATTTTTTAACTCTATATCCATTTAATATTAAGTATAAAATGCAGTCAAATCGTATAGAGAATAAAATATTCTTTAATATTTATAATAACATCAAATGTGAAAAAATGATATTTAACATAGTTTTTTCAAGAAAAACTGTTAAAATCTTCAAATGATGGTACTTCCGGTTGACCAATTGTAACCAAAATCTAATCAGCTCTTCATATGGATGTAAGGAAGCAGTATACGAAAAAATTATAATTTTTGTAACTGTAGTATTAGAGTTATCGCAGACGAAAATTTTGTTACACACACACATCCACACACACACACACACACACACACACACACACACACACACACACACACACACACACACACACACACACATACAGACATCATCGTAAAAATAGTAAATTCGTATTCTAAGGACCCTAAAACGTGCTTATTGATTAAAAACTCATCATCGAATTTTTTGACCAAAGACAATACCTTCCTTACCTAAAGGTGACGGAAGGTAATTAATTGTGCATGCTTTGTAACGGCAGAAATTGCAAATGAAAATATCGAAAATCACGTCAAAAATAGTGATAGCCATAAAATTAAAGCAAACAACATAACAAATGTAATTTTTTATGTGATTAAAAGTCTCAATATTTGACAGTTAAAACATCAATCATTTGTTTGTCTGTTTGTTTTAATTCCATGGCTAGTGCTATTAAACTAAAATTTTCATATTTAATTTCTAGAGTTACTAAACATAGGAAATGGATTTTGTTTATTAATATGAAAGTAGAATTTTATGCTCTACAACTTTTATTTGAATAATTTTTTTCTATAATAATTTGGGGGGCAACGCGTTACGGAAAACTGTTTTACCATGTTAAATGCTTATGTATACAAAGCGATTGGTAGGAACTGATAAAAACATATATTGAAATGAACAAATGCTGCGCGTTTTATGCGAGCAAACAGGACAAAATGTCTTAATTACAGGATAAATACAGTGTGTTCAAAAAATTCGAAGTAGGCTATGTACAAAGGGACGTATGTCAATTAATTAAATGTCAATTTGACTTAAAATATTGTCAAAAATGTTTTGCAAAGAAATCAAAGCTTTTCAAATTAGAAAACGGCGAATGTCGATAAACTGTATCCTTTGACAACTTGACTTTTGAATTGAATATTGATCAGACACACGTTTCTCTGTTCATAGCCTACTCTGAGTTAGGATTTTTTTTTGAACACACTGCATAAACATAATATTAATAACACGTCTATGAGTACACAATACTAAATTTAAAGGTAAAAATAAATCAAACAAAACTCAAAAATGTGATATTTTAATTCCAAAGTAAACAATTAGTTACAAAATGTAGAAAAGTAAGTAGTTACATTACATTAATAAAGTTTGGATTGTTATTAAAGGGTAAAAATGCAAGACTCATAGGTATACAAGATTACTTTTGTGGCTTATGCTGTATGATTATGGCCCAGTTGCATAAAATATTGTTAACTTTAATCACATTGTTAACTTTGACAAGACTTCTTTTCCATTGTATTTTTGATACGTATCCACGGTTACATTGTGCATATGATCAGCTAACAACGTTTTATGGCCCTATGTAATTATAAAGATTTTTTACTAATTGGCAATAAAAGAATTTTAAAATAGATAATTCTGAACGTAATATAACAAAATGAAATGCAGATTAAAATCTGTACCGTTTTAAGATAGATATTGAATTATGGTGCACTCTCCACGCCAGCAATGAGTGCCCGTGAGGTGACGCCTGGTAAACGCAAATATGTCATCATCATTACCGATATCTGCGTACAAAGCAGATTGGCACACCCAGCAATCGGTAATATGCCGTGATGATATATTTATTTATTTATTGAATTATGTTTAATGTGAAATAATTTTAAACGTAATGTAAGAAAATGAATTGCAAAAAAGAACAGATTAAAACATACCATCTAAAATTATTGAATTGTCTTGTTCCAAACATTAGGACATGATTTTCCTGTAGGATTTTTGGTGTATCCAATGAGTAACACATTTCTGGCTGGATTCGATGAAGAACAACTCACTAACGCGTATGTCTTTCTCAGCCTGACATTTTGTTAAATCTATTTACAAAATAAAATATATAAATTAACAATAAACATGACTTAAAATCATTACATATACTTCGTTCTACGATGTCTTCCGATGCCATTTCTCCACTGCTCTCTATCTTGCCATATATCTTCATTTAATTCCCTCTCTCTCTCTCTCTCTCTCTCTCTCTCTCTTATTCCTTCTTGGACTCCTGCTACCCAACTTCTTCTAGGTCTCTTTTATTTTTGCCGGTAGATGTTTACTGTAGTATTTGTTTAGGAAGCCTCTCATTACGCATTCGCTGTATGTATGTTTATTTCTAGACCTCAGCTACGGTGTTCTTCTATAAATTTTCGTATCATGTATTCACTATCGTTGTAGACTTGTGCAATAAGTATTTGATCATCTGCAAAGCATAAACTGTAAATTGTTTGAACTTCCAAGGGTATACCCATATTTTTGCAATTCTTCTTCCACGTTTACAGTGCTTTTTTATATATACCTACCTACATTCTTTTCTTCAATTTTACATAGTTAAATATTTTTAGTATTGAAAAGAACAACCGGTACGACATTCATAATTTTTTGTCATTAACATATCAAATATGACAAATGACAATGTTTGTTTTATAATCTTCGACCGATTCCTGCTCTTCTTATCCTTTTCGTCGAGTTTCCTTATTCATTTTCCAAAATTCTAATTACAAAATGAAATATATAATACATTAATATAAAACATGGCTTAAAATCATTTTATATACCTACCTCGTTTAATGCATAATCTTTTCTTCAATTTCACATATTATTTAAGCATTTTTTTGCATTTAGAAGGATGAAAACCGATAATATGTAATCGTTGACATTGACATACCATATGACATGAACGCGTTTATCTTCTTAAATTTTTCAATGAAAACTGTGATCGTTACTGTGACCTATTGTTTTTGTTCCTACATTTCTCGTCCATTTCGTCGTTTAATAAACTCGAACATTTTCAACAATCTATTTACAAAATAATTTATAAAATAAGAATAAACATATCTTACATTCATAGCGTACCTTACGTCGTTTAATTCTTATATTCTTTTCTTCAATTTCAAACCGATTATTTTCTGTAGTTTGTCATATGTGACAGAAGACAGTATTTATCTTTTTCATTTTACACATGTATTCTTCGTTCGATTGTGAAACTCTTCTAGTCTTTATCAACGTTTTCGTAGTTTTTAGTAACTTCTGACATTTCGTAAAATCTATTTACAAAATAAAATCTAAATTAACAATAAATATTGCTTAAATTCATTACGTATACCTACCTCGTTTAATTCATATTCTTTTCTTCAATTTTACACAATATATTTATTTATATTTAGCATTGAAATGGTCGACAACCCATACGACATTCATAATTTGTCATTATTGACATTGACAAATTTTACACATGACAGCATTTTTATCTTCTAAATTTTTACATGTATTCTACGATCCATTGTTTAATTTTACGTTTAATAATTTTTTACTCGAAAACTATGCATCCTACAGAAATTCGTCCCATTAGAAGGGCCCTGAAGCCAATCATTTCCTACAATTTGACACAAATTTCACGAAAATCGGTCACACCGTTTAAGCTGTAGCCGTGGATAAAGTTGAGCGATCGTCGTGATTAAAGAAACTATATAACTATAGTGAATCTGATCGTTTAGTATTAGGACTAGCCTAACATCGGCTTCGCCGAGTTTACCCTAGGGCTCCGCCGATAGTGTTTTATGATAGACTATACGTACATCCAATCTGTCTACGCACAATTTAAAACCAAAGTGCTAACGCCAGCAGTCTTGTCAGATACCTAAATTCTCTCAAACGATTTAACTTTATGCATAAAACAAAAGCCAATGAACGTGTCAGCAATTTTGACACATGTATCTAACAATCCTTAATTAGACCTCTCTCATTTGATACCAAACACGACATATTTCTAACATCTTTATGCACAAAACAAAAGCCGACTGAGATGTCTAATTGTTAACACTTCCATATCAGCAGACAAAATTTTAGTTGATCCCAATCACGACAGGCAGAAAACTTTTCATTTAATACCGAACAAAATATATTTCTGACAAACAACAAGAAATGTTTTGTCAAGGACTATCATGGAGAAATGTCAAAAATACGACAGCTCAGTCGGCTACCGTTTTCTTGCAAAAAGTTGTCAATAATATTTCAGAAGTATAATCAAAAAATGCAGTTAAATATAATTTTTCGACATACCTACATACCAGGTGGCACTCCAAATCCGTTACATAGGCATTTAACATGGAAAAACAGTTTTACCTCGCGCGTTGCTTTCCAAATTATTTTTGAAAAAATACTTCAAATAAAAGTTGTAGATCATGAAATTCTGCATTTGAATCAAGAAAAAAAAATCTGATGTGGCCAGCACATTACCTTCCGTCAGTTCTATGTATTTTGTACAAATCTCATACAGAAAGTACCTTGCTAAATTAAATACTCTATTTCTTTTACATTACCTTCCGGCAGTTGCATGTATTTTATGCAAATTTCTTACAGAAAATTATTATTTTGTGACGTTCTCTATATGCAGTGTAATCTATCTGCAGAAATAAAAGATTTATTATTATTATTATTTCTTGTACATTACCTTAAAACAGTTGTATATATTTTATACAAATTCCATACAGAAAGCAAAAGATCCTACATTTCCAGTAAAATTATAAGATAAACACACTATGTCAATTTCACTTGACACTGACATCTTTCAATCAGAATTTTCTTAATATAGTAGTTGTTTCCATAGCTATGGCTACTTCATGAAATTTAATTTCTTTATAATTTTTTAACTCTATATCCATTTAATATTAAGTATAAAATGCAGTCAAATCGTATAGAGAATAAAATATTCTTTAATATTTATAATAACATCAAATGTGAAAAAATGATATTTAACATAGTTTTTTCAAGAAAAACTGTTAAAATCTTCAAATGATGGTACTTCCGGTTGACCAATTGTAACCAAAATCTAATCAGCTCTTCATATGGATGTAAGGAAGCAGTATACGAAAAAATTATAATTTTTGTAACTGTAGTATTAGAGTTATCGCAGACGAAAATTTTGTTACACACACACATCCACACACACACACACACACACACACACACACACACACACACACACACACACACACACACACACACACACACACACACACACACACACACACACACACACACACACACACACACACACACACACACACACACACACACACACACACACACACACACACACATACAGACATCATCGTAAAAATAGTAAATTCGTATTCTAAGGACCCTAAAACGTGCTTATTGATTAAAAACTCATCATCGAATTTTTTGACCAAAGACAATACCTTCCTTACCTAAAGGTGACGGAAGGTAATTAATTGTGCATGCTTTGTAACGGCAGAAATTGCAAATGAAAATATCGAAAATCACGTCAAAAATAGTGATAGCCATAAAATTAAAGCAAACAACATAACAAATGTAATTTTTTATGTGATTAAAAGTCTCAATATTTGACAGTTAAAACATCAATCATTTGTTTGTCTGTTTGTTTTAATTCCATGGCTAGTGCTATTAAACTAAAATTTTCATATTTAATTTCTAGAGTTACTAAACATAGGAAATGGATTTTGTTTATTAATATGAAAGTAGAATTTTATGCTCTACAACTTTTATTTGAATAATTTTTTTCTATAATAATTTGGGGGGCAACGCGTTACGGAAAACTGTTTTACCATGTTAAATGCTTATGTATACAAAGCGATTGGTAGGAACTGATAAAAACATATATTGAAATGAACAAATGCTGCGCGTTTTATGCGAGCAAACAGGACAAAATGTCTTAATTACAGGATAAATACAGTGTGTTCAAAAAATTCGAAGTAGGCTATGTACAAAGGGACGTATGTCAATTAATTAAATGTCAATTTGACTTAAAATATTGTCAAAAATGTTTTGCAAAGAAATCAAAGCTTTTCAAATTAGAAAACGGCGAATGTCGATAAACTGTATCCTTTGACAACTTGACTTTTGAATTGAATATTGATCAGACACACGTTTCTCTGTTCATAGCCTACTCTGAGTTAGGATTTTTTTTTGAACACACTGCATAAACATAATATTAATAACACGTCTATAAGTACACAATACTAAATTTAAAGGTAAAAATAAATCAAACAAAACTCAAAAATGTGATATTTTAATTCCAAAGTAAACAATTAGTTACAAAATGTAGAAAAGTAAGTAGTTACATTACATTAATAAAGTTTGGATTGTTATTAAAGGGTAAAAATGCAAGACTCATAGGTATACAAGATTACTTTTGTGGCTTATGCTGTATGATTATGGCCCAGTTGCATAAAATATTGTTAACTTTAATCACATTGTTAACTTTGACAAGACTTCTTTTCCATTGTATTTTTGATACGTATCCACGGTTACATTGTGCATATGATCAGCTAACAACGTTTTATGGCCCTATGTAATTATAAAGATTTTTTACTAATTGGCAATAAAAGAATTTTAAAATAGATAATTCTGAACGTAATATAACAAAATGAAATGCAGATTAAAATCTGTACCGTTTTAAGATAGATATTGAATTATGGTGCACTCTCCACGCCAGCAATGAGTGCCCGTGAGGTGACGCCTGGTAAACGCAAATATGTCATCATCATTACCGATATCTGCGTACAAAGCAGATTGGCACACCCAGCAATCGGTAATATGCCGTGATGATATATTTATTTATTTATGAATTATGTTTAATGTGAAATAATTTTAAACGTAATGTAAGAAAATGAATTGCAAAAAAGAACAGATTAAAACATACCATCTAAAATTATTGAATTGTCTTGTTCCAAACATTAGGACATGATTTTCCTGTAGGATTTTTGGTGTATCCAATGAGTAACACATTTCTGGCTGGATTCGATGAAGAACAACTAACTAACGCGTATGTCTTTCTCAGCCTGACATTTTGTTAAATCTATTTACAAAATAAAATATATAAATTAACAATAAACATGACTTAAAATCATTACATATACTTCGTTCTACGATGTCTTCCGATGCCATTTCTCCACTGCTCTCTATCTTGCCATATATCTTCATTTAATTCCCTCTCTCTCTCTCTCTCTCTCTCTCTCTCTCTCTCTTATTCCTTCTTGGACTCCTGCTACCCAACTTCTTCTAGGTCTCTTTTATTTTTGCCGGTAGATGTTTACTGTAGTATTTGTTTAGGAAGCCTCTCATTACGCATTCGCTGTATGTATGTTTATTTCTAGACCTCAGCTACGGTGTTCTTCTATAAATTTTCGTATCATGTATTCACTATCGTTGTAGACTTGTGCAATAAGTATTTGATCATCTGCAAAGCATAAACTGTAAATTGTTTGAACTTCCAAGGGTATACCCATATTTTTGCAATTCTTCTTCCACGTTTACAGTGCTTTTTTATATATACCTACCTACATTCTTTTCTTCAATTTTACATAGTTAAATATTTTTAGTATTGAAAAGAACAACCGGTACGACATTCATAATTTTTTGTCATTAACATATCAAATATGACAAATGACAATGTTTGTTTTATAATCTTCGACCGATTCCTGCTCTTCTTATCCTTTTCGTCGAGTTTCCTTATTCATTTTCCAAAATTCTAATTACAAAATGAAATATATAATACATTAATATAAAACATGGCTTAAAATCATTTTATATACCTACCTCGTTTAATGCATAATCTTTTCTTCAATTTCACATATTATTTAAGCATTTTTTTGCATTTAGAAGGATGAAAACCGATAATATGTAATCGTTGACATTGACATACCATATGACATGAACGCGTTTATCTTCTTAAATTTTTCAATGAAAACTGTGATCGTTACTGTGACCTATTGTTTTTGTTCCTACATTTCTCGTCCATTTCGTCGTTTAATAAACTCGAACATTTTCAACAATCTATTTACAAAATAATTTATAAAATAAGAATAAACATATCTTACATTCATAGCGTACCTTACGTCGTTTAATTCTTATATTCTTTTCTTCAATTTTAAACCGATTATTTTCTGTAGTTTGTCATATGTGACAGAAGACAGTATTTATCTTTTTCATTTTACACATGTATTCTTCGTTCGATTGTGAAACTCTTCTAGTCTTTATCAACGTTTTCGTAGTTTTTAGTAACTTCTGACATTTCGTAAAATCTATTTACAAAATAAAATCTAAATTAACAATAAATATTGCTTAAATTCATTACGTATACCTACCTCGTTTAATTCATATTCTTTTCTTCAATTTTACACAATATATTTATTTATATTTAGCATTGAAATGGTCGACAACCCATACGACATTCATAATTTGTCATTATTGACATTGACAAATTTTACACATGACAGCATTTTTATCTTCTAAATTTTTACATGTATTCTACGATCCATTGTTTAATTTTACGTTTAATAATTTTTTACTCGAAAACTATGCATCCTACAGAAATTCGTCCCATTAGAAGGGCCCTGAAGCCAATCATTTCCTACAATTTGACACAAATTTCACGAAAATCGGTCACACCGTTTAAGCTGTAGCCGTGGATAAAGTTGAGCGATCGTCGTGATTAAAGAAACTATATAACTATAGTGAATCTGATCGTTTAGTATTAGGACTAGCGAAAACTCGGCTACGCCGAGCTTCCCCTAGGGCTCCGCCGACAGTGTTTTATAATAGTCTTTACGTGCATCCAACCTGTCTACGCACAATGTAAAACCATTTTTTTTCTCGTTTACCCCTGCAACCTGGCCACCCATACAGCCCCAGCTACATGCTCACTCAAACTGCTCACGCAGCATGCCCACCAAAACTGCCCACTGAAACTGCCTACCCAAACTGCTCATCCCAAACTGCCATTCAAACTATCTATTCATACTGCCCACCCAAACTGCCCACTCAAACTACCTATCCATACTGCCCACGGAACCTGTTCAACCAAACTGCCCACTCAAACAGCACACCCAAACTGCCCGGTTAAACTGCCTACTCATACTGCCGACTCAAACTGTCGTAATCTGCAATAATTTCTTTTCTAATGTTCTTGTTGGTGTTGTAGTCGTAAAACTAGATCTAGATGGACTAATAAAAATTATTTTTTTGAACAAATATTTCAAAATTAGAGTAGTTTGAGTGAAGACAACACTTGTCATTTTTGAAGGTTCGAAGTCAGAGACAGAACATGGATAAGACATTTTTTACTAATGGCAACTGTTTGGCGGACTTCTGTGTAAATCAAATGCATGTCGTATACTTTGATTAGTGAAAGTAACATGCATATCTAAATATCTAAGTGATATTCCACTTTTTGCAAATTAAACGTCATTTATGACAACCGAAAAATATTGTTCTCTAGAATAAATTAATATTCAGATTTAGCTGGTACGTAATTGGTCGACTTTACAGTATTACAACTATTACAACTTGACAAATTATGCAAAATATGTTTCAGATTTTTCCAGATTATAATTTCTTTCAGTTCTCTTTATCATACCGTGAACTATAGAAAGCTACTCTAACCTTCGAGTTTCCCCTAGGGCTTTTATATATATATATATATATATATATATATATATACAGGGTGTCCCATAACTTCAGGTACATATTAGAAGGGCATATAGTTCTTAATGTCCTGATTACGGAACAAAAAGAATTTTTTCAAAATTCCTATAATTAAGGGTAGTTCACTTAAGGAGAACATTTTTTGTACCCCTGGATACTATAATATTTGGAATAGTGAAATTAGTTATAACTATAACATAAAATAATTTAACAATGAAATTAATTTATGCAATTACGTAAAGCTTTGTCACACCAATTAAGTTTGGGAGATGTGTATGTAATGAAAAAAACACACAACCTATTCAACCAGTGTCCCAAAACTGTTTCCTTCAAAAACCTCAAAAACTAATTATTGAATTTTGAAAAATTTCTTTTTGTTCCGTAATCAGGACATTAAGAACTATATGCCCTTCTAATATGTACCTAAAGTTATGGGACACCTGTATGTATATATATATATATATATATATATATATATATATATATATATATATATATATTTTAGTTGTTTACTTGTACACACAATTCACGAATAGTGCTAAACGTTAACATTTTTCTCAGATATCAAAGATCTCTTCTCTCAAAAAAAATCAAAATTTTGACAAAAAACAAAAGCCGATCGAGCTATTAAAATTTGCCATCTTAGAATATGATTTAACATTCTTACATTTAAACAATATATTTACAATAATACAGACCGACAAGATGAAACATATAGAAGTTTAACATGGGGATTCAATTGTGCGAAAATTTGTTGTCCTGTATATTTTGGAGCAAAAATTTACATATAAAATTAATATTTACTTCTAAAAAATCTTTATTTAATACAATAGAATATCTGTTGCACTAGATATATACAAAAAAACATTTTTCTTCAAAAATCAGATATCCTATCCATGGAAATAAAACAAGATCTTATTTTCGCAGTTCAGTGTTATTGATGTTAATTGTTGTAATCATTGTGTCTACATTGTTATAATTCAGAAATAAATATTCAAATAGTATGATCTTAATTGATATTTTCTTCTTTTTTTTTTATTTCCATAGCTATATGATATTTGGCGATAATGTCATATTTTATTTTATATGTGAATTATTATACTGCCGACAGATGACAGTGCCATCTGAGTGAATATTAAAATTTATTAGGAAATTAAAAAAAACTACATATCCACATTAGAGTAGAGAAACGTAAAATATATAATAATTATATTCTAAGTATAGGGTAATTATTATAATAAGTACTAGTATTGTAGCAGGATATTGATTTAATTTAGAAAATTGTCACGTTAAAATAGTAACAGAAGATGGCGCTAAAGATGGTTATATCAGTCTCACTACGCGAATTGTACACTCCAGGTAAGTGTGTTCTTGACAAGTAATATTTGGGGTGATAACTTATTGTGTAAAATGTAATGTATGAAAATAAACTTAATTAAATTGAAATAAATCATGAAAACACGTATTTTACTTATATTATGATGCAATATAATTGATGAAATACAAATAGAATTTTAAAATGATGTCTTTAAGATTTGGAAATATCCCTAGAATATGTTGTTTTCCGACACAAGGTGTTTTCAGATGAAATTTGTATATGTAAAGTCATGAAACAATTATTTAGATTATGTTCTTAAAAATTAGAATTTATTACTCAATATTAAGAGTGTTTGAATGTTGGGACTTGTGAAATGAGTGTAGCTGCAGTGACAGTGAAACATTGTATACCTTCCGTCAGAGATGATGCGACGTTTGTTTTTTAATTTTTAATTATTGTACTTGAAATTATACTATTATTTATAAAGTGAATCAGCACCTACGATTTTGACTAAGATTTAGTATGAATTGTAAAATGTATATACAGTGTGAAGTAGGCAACAGTGAATTTTTGTGGACTTTTTTTTTTTTTTTTGTTTACCTATGTATATACCTTGACTTAATTACAGAACACTGCGATCCATTGTTTTAATGTAAGAATTTTGACCAGTTAATAATTTTTTCCACAAAAACTATGCACAGTAAAAATAAGAGACATATCAAAGGCACTAAGTTGATTTATTCTCTACTATTTAAAGCAAATTCCATCCAAATCGCTGAAACCGTTTCAGTTGTAGATTTGTCAAAAATTTCCCGATCGTCGTGATGAATTTTGGGGGGCTTGACCTTTTAGTATTAGGATGTAAAACGGCTTATTAAGTCGCAAATGCGTGATTTAAAAAATATGATAATCGTTTCAAGTCATAGATAGGTAAAAAGCAGTCCGTTTTGATGTATAATAAGTCATATTGGCGATATATTCCAAAATGTGTGGAACAGTTTAAATTTTATTCATACAAAATTGTATAATATTGTTTAAAACTATGTAATATGATAAATAAAGATAAAAAATAATAATAAATTAATTTTATTGTAAAAAAAATGTAATTTTGTTATAAAATACGTAATTAATATGAAATGAATGAAGTCAGATATAGGTAAATATTTATTAAAATAATAATAATAATAATAATAATAATAATAATAATAATAATAATAATAATAATAATAATAAAAGAACATAAAAAAATATATCTGATAATAATAAATAATAAATAATAAATAATAAATAATAAATAATAAATAATAAATAATAAATAATAAATAATAAATAATAAATAATAAATAATAAATAATAAATAATAAATAATAAATAATAAATAATAAATAATAAATAATAAATAATAAATAATAAATAATAAATAATAAATAATAAATAATAAATAATAAATAATAAATAATAAATAATAAATAATAAATAATAAATAATAAATAATAAATAATAAATAATAAATAATAAATAATAAATAATAAATAATAAATAATAAATAATAAATAATAAATAATAAATAATAAATAATAAATAATAAATAATAAATAATAAATAATAAATAATAAATAATAAATAATAAATAATAAATAATAAATAATAAATAATAAATAATAAATAATAAATAATAAATAATAAATAATAAATAATAAATAATAAATAATAAATAATAAATAATAAATAATAAATAATAAATAATAAATAATAAATAATAAATAATAAATAATAAATAATAAATAATAAATAATAAATAATAAATAATAAATAATAAATAATAAATAATAAATAATAAATAATAAATAATAAATAATAAATAATAAATAATAAATAATAAATAATAAATAATAAATAATAAATAATAAATAATAAATAATAAATAATAAATAATAAATAATAAATAATAAATAATAAATAATAAATAATAAATAATAAATAATAAATAATAAATAATAAATAATAAATAATAAATAATAAATAATAAATAATAAATAATAAATAATAAATAATAAATAATAAATAATAAATAATAAATAATAAATAATAAATAATAAATAATAAATAATAAATAATAAATAATAAATAATAAATAATAAATAATAAATAATAAATAATAAATAATAAATAATAAATAATAAATAATAAATAATAAATAATAAATAATAAATAATAAATAATAAATAATAAATAATAAATAATAAATAATAAATAATAAATAATAAATAATAAATAATAAATAATAAATAATAAATAATAAATAATAAATAATAAATAATAAATAATAAATAATAAATAATAAATAATAAATAATAAATAATAAATAATAAATAATAAATAATAAATAATAAATAATAAATAATAAATAATAAATAATAAATAATAAATAATAAATAATAAATAATAAATAATAAATAATAAATAATAAATAATAAATAATAAATAATAAATAATAAATAATAAATAATAAATAATAAATAATAAATAATAAATAATAAATAATAAATAATAAATAATAAATAATAAATAATAAATAATAAATAATAAATAATAAATAATAAATAATAAATAATAAATAATAAATAATAAATAATAAATAATAAATAATAAATAATAAATAATAAATAATAAATAATAAATAATAAATAATAAATAATAAATAATAAATAATAAATAATAAATAATAAATAATAAATAATAAATAATAAATAATAAATAATAAATAATAAATAATAAATAATAAATAATAAATAATAAATAATAAATAATAAATAATAAATAATAAATAATAAATAATAAATAATAAATAATAAATAATAAATAATAAATAATAAATAATAAATAATAAATAATAAATAATAAATAATAAATAATAAATAATAAATAATAAATAATAAATAATAAATAATAAATAATAAATAATAAATAATAAATAATAAATAATAAATAATAAATAATAAATAATAAATAATAAATAATAAATAATAAATAATAAATAATAAATAATAAATAATAAATAATAAATAATAAATAATAAATAATAAATAATAAATAATAAATAATAAATAATAAATAATAAATAATAAATAATAAATAATAAATAATAAATAATAAATAATAAATAATAAATAATAAATAATAAATAATAAATAATAAATAATAAATAATAAATAATAAATAATAAATAATAAATAATAAATAATAAATAATAAATAATAAATAATAAATAATAAATAATAAATAATAAATAATAAATAATAAATAATAAATAATAAATAATAAATAATAAATAATAAATAATAAATAATAAATAATAAATAATAAATAATAAATAATAAATAATAAATAATAAATAATAAATAATAAATAATAAATAATAAATAATAAATAATAAATAATAAATAATAAATAATAAATAATAAATAATAAATAATAAATAATAAATAATAAATAATAAATAATAAATAATAAATAATAAATAATAAATAATAAATAATAAATAATAAATAATAAATAATAAATAATAAATAATAAATAATAAATAATAAATAATAAATAATAAATAATAAATAATAAATAATAAATAATAAATAATAAATAATAAATAATAAATAATAAATAATAAATAATAAATAATAAATAATAAATAATAAATAATAAATAATAAATAATAAATAATAAATAATAAATAATAAATAATAAATAATAAATAATAAATAATAAATAATAAATAATAAATAATAAATAATAAATAATAAATAATAAATAATAAATAATAAATAATAAATAATAAATAATAAATAATAAATAATAAATAATAAATAATAAATAATAAATAATAAATAATAAATAATAAATAATAAATAATAAATAATAAATAATAAATAATAAATAATAAATAATAAATAATAAATAATAAATAATAAATAATAAATAATAAATAATAAATAATAAATAATAAATAATAAATAATAAATAATAAATAATAAATAATAAATAATAAATAATAAATAATAAATAATAAATAATAAATAATAAATAATAAATAATAAATAATAAATAATAAATAATAAATAATAAATAATAAATAATAAATAATAAATAATAAATAATAAATAATAAATAATAAATAATAAATAATAAATAATAAATAATAAATAATAAATAATAAATAATAAATAATAAATAATAAATAATAAATAATAAATAATAAATAATAAATAATAAATAATAAATAATAAATAATAAATAATAAATAATAAATAATAAATAATAAATAATAAATAATAAATAATAAATAATAAATAATAAATAATAAATAATAAATAATAAATAATAAATAATAAATAATAAATAATAAATAATAAATAATAAATAATAAATAATAAATAATAAATAATAAATAATAAATAATAAATAATAAATAATAAATAATAAATAATAAATAATAAATAATAAATAATAAATAATAAATAATAAATAATAAATAATAAATAATAAATAATAAATAATAAATAATAAATAATAAATAATAAATAATAAATAATAAATAATAAATAATAAATAATAAATAATAAATAATAAATAATAAATAATAAATAATAAATAATAAATAATAAATAATAAATAATAAATAATAAATAATAAATAATAAATAATAAATAATAAATAATAAATAATAAATAATAAATAATAAATAATAAATAATAAATAATAAATAATAAATAATAAATAATAAATAATAAATAATAAATAATAAATAATAAATAATAAATAATAAATAATAAATAATAAATAATAAATAATAAATAATAAATAATAAATAATAAATAATAAATAATAAATAATAAATAATAAATAATAAATAATAAATAATAAATAATAAATAATAAATAATAAATAATAAATAATAAATAATAAATAATAAATAATAAATAATAAATAATAAATAATAAATAATAAATAATAAATAATAAATAATAAATAATAAATAATAAATAATAAATAATAAATAATAAATAATAAATAATAAATAATAAATAATAAATAATAAATAATAAATAATAAATAATAAATAATAAATAATAAATAATAAATAATAAATAATAAATAATAAATAATAAATAATAAATAATAAATAATAAATAATAAATAATAAATAATAAATAATAAATAATAAATAATAAATAATAAATAATAAATAATAAATAATAAATAATAAATAATAAATAATAAATAATAAATAATAAATAATAAATAATAAATAATAAATAATAAATAATAAATAATAAATAATAAATAATAAATAATAAATAATAAATAATAAATAATAAATAATAAATAATAAATAATAAATAATAAATAATAAATAATAAATAATAAATAATAAATAATAAATAATAAATAATAAATAATAAATAATAAATAATAAATAATAAATAATAAATAATAAATAATAAATAATAAATAATAAATAATAAATAATAAATAATAAATAATAAATAATAAATAATAAATAATAAATAATAAATAATAAATAATAAATAATAAATAATAAATAATAAATAATAAATAATAAATAATAAATAATAAATAATAAATAATAAATAATAAATAATAAATAATAAATAATAAATAATAAATAATAAATAATAAATAATAAATAATAAATAATAAATAATAAATAATAAATAATAAATAATAAATAATAAATAATAAATAATAAATAATAAATAATAAATAATAAATAATAAATAATAAATAATAAATAATAAATAATAAATAATAAATAATAAATAATAAATAATAAATAATAAATAATAAATAATAAATAATAAATAATAAATAATAAATAATAAATAATAAATAATAAATAATAAATAATAAATAATAAATAATAAATAATAAATAATAAATAATAAATAATAAATAATAAATAATAAATAATAAATAATAAATAATAAATAATAAATAATAAATAATAAATAATAAATAATAAATAATAAATAATAAATAATAAATAATAAATAATAAATAATAAATAATAAATAATAAATAATAAATAATAAATAATAAATAATAAATAATAAATAATAAATAATAAATAATAAATAATAAATAATAAATAATAAATAATAAATAATAAATAATAAATAATAAATAATAAATAATAAATAATAAATAATAAATAATAAATAATAAATAATAAATAATAAATAATAAATAATAAATAATAAATAATAAATAATAAATAATAAATAATAAATAATAAATAATAAATAATAAATAATAAATAATAAATAATAAATAATAAATAATAAATAATAAATAATAAATAATAAATAATAAATAATAAATAATAAATAATAAATAATAAATAATAAATAATAAATAATAAATAATAAATAATAAATAATAAATAATAAATAATAAATAATAAATAATAAATAATAAATAATAAATAATAAATAATAAATAATAAATAATAAATAATAAATAATAAATAATAAATAATAAATAATAAATAATAAATAATAAATAATAAATAATAAATAATAAATAATAAATAATAAATAATAAATAATAAATAATAAATAATAAATAATAAATAATAAATAATAAATAATAAATAATAAATAATAAATAATAAATAATAAATAATAAATAATAAATAATAAATAATAAATAATAAATAATAAATAATAAATAATAAATAATAAATAATAAATAATAAATAATAAATAATAAATAATAAATAATAAATAATAAATAATAAATAATAAATAATAAATAATAAATAATAAATAATAAATAATAAATAATAAATAATAAATAATAAATAATAAATAATAAATAATAAATAATAAATAATAAATAATAAATAATAAATAATAAATAATAAATAATAAATAATAAATAATAAATAATAAATAATAAATAATAAATAATAAATAATAAATAATAAATAATAAATAATAAATAATAAATAATAAATAATAAATAATAAATAATAAATAATAAATAATAAATAATAAATAATAAATAATAAATAATAAATAATAAATAATAAATAATAAATAATAAATAATAAATAATAAATAATAAATAATAAATAATAAATAATAAATAATAAATAATAAATAATAAATAATAAATAATAAATAATAAATAATAAATAATAAATAATAAATAATAAATAATAAATAATAAATAATAAATAATAAATAATAAATAATAAATAATAAATAATAAATAATAAATAATAAATAATAAATAATAAATAATAAATAATAAATAATAAATAATAAATAATAAATAATAAATAATAAATAATAAATAATAAATAATAAATAATAAATAATAAATAATAAATAATAAATAATAAATAATAAATAATAAATAATAAATAATAAATAATAAATAATAAATAATAAATAATAAATAATAAATAATAAATAATAAATAATAAATAATAAATAATAAATAATAAATAATAAATAATAAATAATAAATAATAAATAATAAATAATAAATAATAAATAATAAATAATAAATAATAAATAATAAATAATAAATAATAAATAATAAATAATAAATAATAAATAATAAATAATAAATAATAAATAATAAATAATAAATAATAAATAATAAATAATAAATAATAAATAATAAATAATAAATAATAAATAATAAATAATAAATAATAAATAATAAATAATAAATAATAAATAATAAATAATAAATAATAAATAATAAATAATAAATAATAAATAATAAATAATAAATAATAAATAATAAATAATAAATAATAAATAATAAATAATAAATAATAAATAATAAATAATAAATAATAAATAATAAATAATAAATAATAAATAATAAATAATAAATAATAAATAATAAATAATAAATAATAAATAATAAATAATAAATAATAAATAATAAATAATAAATAATAAATAATAAATAATAAATAATAAATAATAAATAATAAATAATAAATAATAAATAATAAATAATAAATAATAAATAATAAATAATAAATAATAAATAATAAATAATAAATAATAAATAATAAATAATAAATAATAAATAATAAATAATAAATAATAAATAATAAATAATAAATAATAAATAATAAATAATAAATAATAAATAATAAATAATAAATAATAAATAATAAATAATAAATAATAAATAATAAATAATAAATAATAAATAATAAATAATAAATAATAAATAATAAATAATAAATAATAAATAATAAATAATAAATAATAAATAATAAATAATAAATAATAAATAATAAATAATAAATAATAAATAATAAATAATAAATAATAAATAATAAATAATAAATAATAAATAATAAATAATAAATAATAAATAATAAATAATAAATAATAAATAATAAATAATAAATAATAAATAATAAATAATAAATAATAAATAATAAATAATAAATAATAAATAATAAATAATAAATAATAAATAATAAATAATAAATAATAAATAATGAATAATGAATAATGAATAATGAATAATGAATAATGAATAATGAATAATAAATAATGAATAATAAATAATAAATAATAAATAATAAATAATAAATAATAAATAATAAATAATATTATAAATAAATTTTTCCAATCGGGGAGTATTTCTGCTGCATGACAATGCGATCGTGCATAAGGCTGCCAAAATTAGGCCATTTGTGCAAGAGTGCAGCTTCGTTGAGATAGAACATACTCCCTATATAGTCCGGACTTGGCTCCGTCTGACTTTTATCTCTTTCGACTAATAAAGAAAAATTTTAGAGGACGCCGTTTTGACTCTGATGATAGCCTAAAAGCAGCCGTCGACAACTTTTTTGAGAGTCAAGTAGAAACATTTTTTTATGAAGGTATAAGTTCACTGGAGGAGAAATGGCGCAAGTGCATTGATGTAGGGGGAGATTATATTGAAAAATAAAATAATCAAAAAAATCGTACGTCTTTTGTTTCAAAGCTAGGTAGATTACTTTTCTAGTGCCCCTCGTATCTATATAATCTAAACAAAATTTTAATAAATGAGGGGCACAATTTACAATTTTCGCTTGGGGCGCTCAAAGGTCTCGGGCCGGCACTGCCTTTGCTTTTAAATGCAGGTTATTAACGGAAATATGCTTTTCGTGTGTTAATTTTTTTTTTAAATATTAATAGTTTTAGTAGAGGTACAATTTATTTGTATTTTCGCTTCATATTTTAGTACAGGGGTAACATTTCCTCAACAGTTATCTCTCAGTTAAAAATATAAATTAATACGTGTAATTTTTACAGTTTATGGCATATTATTGAAGCTATATATTTTTAACTGACAGTAAAGTTAGAGAGTTAAAGATGAAAATACCTGGCATAGATTTTAGATTACTAGTAATTAAAGAAGTTTTGCTTTAGTAACAAGATTTCAATAGATAAAGTGTAACTTTAAAAGTATATGTTAGAAAAGATATTATATATTAAGAATTGAAAGGAAAGTTTTCCTTTAAGGTATAAAATTTATGAAATCAGCATTTTTCTGTTATATCAAAGGGATTCGCTGAGTTCATCATAGTTCTTAGGAGGACAGGGGATGTGTGAAAAAGGTTTAGAAACATTGGTATGGAGAGTAGGTTTATTTATTAATATTGTATGAGTTCAGATACTGAATAAATATTGTATTTAAATAAGAGAATAAGAGAAAATGTTATCGCGCAAAGATAAATGTGAAAGATACGTCAGAACTTTCTGGTAACAGAAATTAATAAATTACACTCCAGTGGAAATATTGTATAATATTTGAATCTGAAGATTAATATCTACGCTCCACACATTAAATTAATCAGCATAAGGGTTGGCCGGTTGCCGACACATCAGAGAAATGAAATGGTCCCCTTGAAAACTCAATTTTAAAGCCCGTCCTCATAAAATCTGATGTCCATCCCTGACGATAATGGAAAATTAACAAAATATTTATAGCATACGTCATGAGCAAAGCATATTTACATTCTGGGAAATTTGCATATTAAGCGAGCGAAAATGTCCGGCATTGACAGCGTAGCGTCGATCTTGTAATAGCTTCCCTGACATGATGGTCGTGTCCAAGCCGTGAAAGAGTGAAAGATGCCTTTCTGTTTCACCCACTACATCTCGCAGAAGCGAAATTACTTCCTTTGACCACTGCAAATTCAATTAAAGGAAGGAATGTGTAAAATATTTTTATTTCATTTAAGGCCATTTTTTGCAGCTACGTAAATAAAAGACAATTTGATAAATGACCTTTTTCTACTACCGACTTTTGAAGTAAGCTTTACTACCCCAGCAACGTTTAAATAATACGTAATTGAAACATCTTAGGTTCCACGTTGCTATAATAAGTTTAATTTTTATTTTAGGTAATCGTTAAGTTAACAGACAGTTTACCATCACCAGTTAAAATTTTAATTTCCAGATAAATAATAATATGTATATTAACTAACAAACCGGTAATGTTAGCTATATTTCCCATAGGCGAGTTTTGTAATTGTTATGTGTCATTTAATATATCTTTGATGTTTCGATAATGTGACATGTCACTCTGACAATTATTGTTCAAAAATGTCAATAATCAATCATCGAAAATATATATAGTTTGTTTTTTATATATAATAATTGGCGACGAGTGAAAATCGTGATTTCAAGTTATTTTTACATTATTGTGCAATTCTAAGTATCGAAGCTTAAAATAGCCAAAATCAATTATCAAAATGAATATTACACCTGAGCAACTTACAAAGATGATACAATCATGGTCTGCTATAGCTACTGCTAATCAGCAAAATCATTTAGGCAACATCAATCAACCAGCTCAATCAAATATAACATTGCTTCCGCCTTTTGAAAAATTTGATCCGTCAAAAGAATCTTTTAAAAACTAAAAACAGCGCTTCGAAAACTACTTAGAAATGAAAAATGCCACAAACGATAAGCCCTTATGTGCAAAATTATTGTTAAATTCAATAGGATCAACTAACTACAATCTAGTGTTATCCTTAGCTGCTCCCAAGACCCCAACAGAAATCGACTATGATGAATTGATCAATCTATTAGAAAAACATCTCTGTCCTAAGAAAAATGTAATCTTAGAGCAGCATAGATTTTTATCAGAATTTCAAACAAAATGAATCTATAACAGGTTATGTTGCTAAAATACGGAAACACACCTTTGATTGTGAATTCAAATGTGAATGTGGCAAATCTATTGCAGATACATTTCTTCGTGCTCAATTTGTTAGAGACAAAACTTTGGTTTAGAAGCGTTATATTTTAATATAAAAATACTTTACTGGTTTTGAATATACTTTATTTACCAACATGACACAATTATTATATATAAAAAACGAACGATATATATATACCTTTTTTATATATTTTGCGTGGTTATGTTACAAATGTTGACCCGTTGATGTTACAACAGAGACTGCAATGATGTGTTAGATGTTGATAACACATGTTGACATGAGTAACTGAGTTCTTTATTAATAAGTTAAATTATCTAGTATATTTTAAGTTATCAGCAATGGCGGATTTAGCACTTGACAGGCCCCAAGCGCAATTCAATTTTGAGCCACCCCTAGACCCTTTCCCCTCCCTAAATATTTTCAATACCATTATAGTGAGAATTCTACGCGTACTTTTTTACTGTAGCACGCACTCTAGATTATTAATAAAAAATAATACAAATACATATACGATTTGTTTGAAAACAGGGTTTATTAATAAGAAATACAACAAAAACATATTTGAATTTTAACCTAGTCTAGAAAATCCACCTCTAAATAATTTTATTATGCAGGTTATATACATATAGTTGCAAAACCATGATAGTATCAAGTATCACAATAATTAGAACGTAAAGCAAAATGTATACTGATTTTGGCATATCTTTTTTAAAATAGTGGGGTTAAATTCATATAAAATGAATGTACTTAACATTAAAATGTTTTTGAAAATTTGTAAGCGAAAAAGTTGCATTTTTTACAAATACATCCTAAAAAACTAATAATCATTTTATCGCGAAATGCATGCAACCACCCGAACAAAGATATCTATTTATTTATATTTCGTTAAAATGAGTTCTGTGCGTTAGGTTACCCTTAGACTAAAGTATTTTTTAAAAAATTACAAGCGAAGATGTTATAATTTTCACATATACATCGTTTAGACACGGAAAGTGATGACGTCAAATCGAGCGGGAATTACAAAAGTTGAAAGTAGGCTTTCGGTTTCTTATCTGTATTTTGAAAAAGTTGTGAACGAACCGTACTAGCGCCAAATTTAAAGTAAGTAGTAAGGATATTCTATCTTTATCTCATCAGTAGAGAGCAAAGTTGCATATGGTTTGAAATATAACCCCTAGGCCGCCACAAAACATATGGCATAGATGGCGTCATTCATTTGTCAATTTAATTTAGAGAATACTATTAAATAATTAATTATTTTTATTAGGAAAATGATAATAATAATAATAATAATAATAATAATAATAATAATAAAAATAAAATAAAAATATTTTTACATCATGCTAAAAATCGCGTATCCAGATTTTAGTTAATAAGCAATATTTAAGGTCTCTAGAATCCGATTATAACATTTTTACGATGATGTCCGTGTGTGTGTGTGGATGTTGGATCCACGATTTCTCAAATACTATAAAACTAAAGACATTTTTAACTACGGATTCCTCAATCTAACAATAATGGGAAGAGTTGATTAAGTTTTGGTAACAATTGGACAACCGGAAGTAGTAGTTACAAGAAAAAAAACATCTGAATATTATTTATCGAAAATTTATGTAAATGCTTATATTAAAGAACGTTAAATTCTTTATTATATATTTACAACCAGGTAAAATATCTTGCGACAGGTTATGTGCTGGCCACATCAGATTTTTTATTTTGAGACCTGAAATTTGAGGTCCCCTCGATTTTAGAGGCCCCAAGCGCGCACTTCCTGCGCCTGTGCGGAAATTCGTCACTGGTTATCAGTAATATTTACCAAAGGAGTTTTATTAAATTATCAATAATACAATGTAGCCTATTTAAAAATATCTTATACTGTAATTTTTAGTTGTAGATAAACAATATTAAATCATATTATTGATAGTACTGATAAATTTGTCATTTTACATTTCATATCATTTCAGTTTTGTTTATTTAACTGACACTACTTACTGGCAATTAGAATTTTAATCCAGGATTGTACGATTTGCTTTTAAAGAAGAAACTATATATATCCATATAAAATTTTTAGCATTGTATTTCCAATATATCAAAAAGAATTATACAGTAACTAAATTTTCCAAAATTGGAAACCCCTGTGGAATATTTTTAGTGACTGTTCTAGTGTGGCTGTAATGTAAATTATAGGTTCGAATTCATTCTTTCTGGTTAAAAAGTTGGCTATAAAAGTAAATTATAAATGTGCTCCTGTATAAAGCATATCTACGAGTTTCTCAGTTACCATAACTTTGAAATATCTCTCTCAAAACTTAAAAGCATTACTCAACATGGATTTCGTTTCTAGTCTAACCCTTCGAATTCGAATGAGTTGAAATTGAAATTATTGATTATCGTAAAAAGAATATGAGTTTAATTTAAAATGTCATAAATTGCGAAACATATTACGTTTTCTCTATGATATTTAATATAGTATTAAGTACTTTTACATAGTTAAAACTAGCAAAGTTAATAATTTTGTGAAAAACAATTATTTTATATATATATATATATATATATATATATATATATATATATATATATATATATATATATATATATATATATATATAGTTTCCACGGGTATGGCAGTCAGGATGATGAGAAAGATGTTAAATGATACTCTTTAAAGTTACATGTCAAGCTTTCGGAATTTCTTTATTCCTTCTTCAGGCAGCCAGTAGGACATGTCAGATTTGTTTGCATTTTAACATGTTAACAGGTCAAATGAACACAATTTTTAAGCTTTTAGTCATATCCATCAAGCAACATAGTTGAGGGACATCAATTCATTAATTCGTAATTAATTACTACTTGTGGCGTAACTTGCCTTATGACAATTCTGACTTGGAAATGCAGTCTGCAAGAATAAAAGTTAGTACAATCAATGAAACTATAAATTTTATTTATAAAAACTGTCAACAATTGTCTTAAAATTATATACTTGCAAAATTGTATTATAATTACACTGTGACATACATGGCGCAGTCATATTTATTTATCAGATTGGAGCGTTCCGATATATTTGAAATTCTTTTCCACACATTAAATCAATCAAGTTTTTCTTCTTTCCAAAAATTATGGAATATGCTTTGAATTTTTATGATACTAGTACACATTGTAATACAGCACTTTTTGATGTACATTATGTTCATTTTCTTTAATTAGCTTATTTTTTGAACATTTTCAAAAGACATTATAAAATTAAAGCTTGAAAACTTCTTTTTCTGTTAAACGAAACGATGATTCTTGACGTTTACATATTCGACATGTCCGACTGGCGACTGGTCCTACATAAATTTAGTTCCCTGAAATTCCGCTGATGTCGTATGCTATCCTGCGGGTCCCAATTACTAATTCTTTTGGCATATCTGTCCAAAAATATAGGTACACTTACTGATTTATAAAAATCAATATTCAAATTATTTTCCTCGCATTATAATTCATAATGAAAGTTACAAAACACAATAAAACTTAAATAAATAATTTGATTTGTCAAACACCCACTTATACCACCTCTAGTTAAACTGACAGTTAGTGTTAACCTACAGTTTTGCTGAAAAATTGTTCTTACTAGTTGCTCCCTTTGGTTAGAGCTAACTGGACATTAAAAATGTTGTTCGCATCGCTTCTAAACTTTAGTTTAATTCTTAACTTGGTAAATAAACAGTCACTTTAACTACAGGTGGTAGAATCGGGTCTAAGATTCAATAAAGTATACAATGAGAGGCTTAGAACAATATTTCTCCCGATAGGTTCGCACTGGGCTAGTTACTTTAACCTTCAAAAGACTTTGAAACGTCAAACGAGCGTCAAGCATAGCTATTAATTAAAATAAAAATAATAAATTGAAGACTACGTATTTGTTAAAAATGTTTGTTTTATTACACCTATTGTATATTATTCTATATTTTGTGTTTATATAATGTGCCACAACCATGAAAAGTCACGGTTACACACAATAATATCCGTGTATTCTTACAAAAGTCTGTGCATTGTAATACGTACTTAGGAGAATGTCCATTTGCTGCCATCTACGCTAAGCTTTCTGCTGAGGGTCTCATTGATTTAAATATAAATACAAATATTTTTTCTTTATTCTTTGGCAGTTTAAAATAATCAAAAACAAATGATACTTAAGATAAAAATATTTCGTCAACGCAGAAGCTGCAAACGTTATTGAAAACTGGTATGTAATGTATTAAAGTTTCATTATTTTGCAAAATTTGTAATTAGTTATTTTTATTTTAAAATGCAAGTACTTACGTTACATCAGTTACTTTAAGAAAATAAAAAAATGATTGTATCATTCTATTTAAAAAAAATCAACGATGATATCGCTTCCGACAAAACCGGAAGTATATAGAATTCACTATCTCTTCACACTAACAAGTGGTATTTATTCGTAAGTTCTCCTCCAACTTGGTAATTTAAACTATAGATATAAAATTAATAATGAACAAACCCCATTTGCCCGTTTTGTAAGCACCCAGTACACAATTTTCATACTTGAAATATTTTAATTTTGATAATGGAGGTAGAGATACATAGATTTCTTCGGCGACCGCCATTCTGGAAAAATACTATTGTAGTATACAAATTTTGTTAACCTCGCTTGTTAACGAATTTTTGACTTTCAAAAACAGCTTTTACCCTTTCATTAACTGTTTAGTTAGGTTACAAAACATTTTCAAATTACATTGTTTAACAAAAAGAGTTCCTCGACCGTATTTATCTTCATTGTCTCTCCACAAAGCTTGACAAGACGCCATGGCTACTTCGTAACTATTTGCCTATCTCCTACGTCCAATCCTGCTATCCTGTGTCGCCCGGTAGTTCGGAGTTCGGTCCCTGATTACAGCCACATCACGCGTTGGTGATCAAAGCGTGGGCAGAACCTCAAATTCGTCCTTCCGATCTCTCAAATCTAGTTTGTGAACTTGCCGCTGTGACGTCGCTCTTTCTCACCTCTGTTGAATTGAATTAGAGATGTTTGACTGCCCATACGCTTATGGCGAAGATTTGCCTTTGTTGGAGTTTTAGATTTTGTTTTGAACTTTTTGATCATGGAAATTTGATTTAACATACTGCGAATTTTAAGTTAACATAAAAATTCTTCACATACGCAAAACTTATTTATATTTTTCCAATATCGTGATTCTACGTTTTTAGAATAGGAAAATCAGATAGGCCGTGGAAAATAAAATTCGAACCATAAATTTAAACAGTTATGCGGGCCTATTCTGTAACTTATTTTTTAATGTCCAGTGGTATATTATTAGCTGTATTCTTTTTGACCCAATTGAAACTCAGCTCAGTACATAACTGAGTTGAGATGAAATGAGTAGTGATGTGTGCAAAAAGAACAAGTTTAATTCCAATTTATTACTTCCTTCTTTACCGATGGTATTTGCTGTAACAGCTGTCAAAATTATTGGCTTATTTTCTGATATATGATACTGTTTGTAAACGAAAAATAGATAATATTGAAAATATATAACTAAGTCACGTAAGTGTAGGCAATATGCGCACCTTAAGGATATTATTTTTTTTATGCCCGAACTAATAAAATATTACAAATAGCAGGGGATGCATAGTTGAGTTAAAATATATCTACTCTTAATAGGAAAGGAATTAAAGAAATATGTTTGTTTTTAATAATAAATTTTTATTATTTTGTTAAACCTTGTAAGTGGCCATATTGCTAACTCGGTGTTGACAATATGACCAATACCTGAAAATTATAGATTACTTTAATTTTATTACTTTTTACCTAGAAATTGTTATAGGGGATAGAGATATAATGGTGACTTCCAGTCATTTCTGTAAGAAAATACTGGATTTAAGAGGCATATTTACCCCTGTGCTGAAATATGAACAAAAATTCAAATAAATTGTTCCCGTACTAGAAGTATCAACATTTTAAAAAATTCAACACAACCCAAACCTACTTGCGATATTAACCTACATTTAAAAAAAATATTTATTGAAATCTATTAATATTTGACTTTGATTTTATATGCAAAACAGCATTTCTCGAATTTTCCATAAAATCAAAGTCAAATACTAATAAATTTCAATAATTATTTTTTTAAAATACAGGTTAATATTGCAAGTAAGTTTGTGTTGTGTTGAATTTTTTAAAACGTTAATAGTTCTAGTAGAGGAACAATTTATTTGAGTTTTCGCTTCATATTTCAGCACAGGGGTAAATATGCCTCTTAAGCCATATGTATACAATATGCCCATGCGTATATTGTAAACATGTGGTATTGCGCATATTGCATACATACTGGTTGAGGTTAGGATAAAGCGATTAATTATTGAAATATCATTATAAAATGATTACTTAATTAATATATCAACACCAGCTATAATAACACTGTCTTCATCACAAAATTCAGTTATGAAATCAAACATGTGCAGTGTATTAGACAATAAAAAACTTATCAAAGTAAAATTATAATCACTCCACTTAAATAAGGTTTATTGTAACAGCAACCACTAGGAGACATGTAGAGTGGGATTTTCACATCTGCGTCTGCGTTGAAGAACCTTGCTAGGCAAAACTATTTTTAAGATTATAGTTGACATCTATTAACAAGTAGATGGAATGTGACCCTTGGTCATATTGACGACATGCGCATATTGCCTACAGTTACCTTATATCTGTATATGTGAATATAAAATTTGTTGTATTTTATAACCTTAAAATGCAAACTGAGTGTTTGAATTATTTTGAGTTTTGTAAATTGGTAGTGCATCATCGGAGAGGGGGGAAGTGAGTTTATTCAGAACAACTCAGATCAGTTGTGTCAAAAAGAACAACGATTTCCTAAGTTTATCTGAAGTGATCTGAGATGAGCTGAGATTTTGTCCAAAAAGAATACAGCTATTATTACCATAATTACCCTGATTCCAGTGTAATTTGTATATCAAATAATGAGCAAAGACAAGGTGTATAAATATAATCAATTTTTGTTGACAGATTGATGTCGGCGATCAGTAGGCCGAGATTCTAACCTTACATGTAGCGTCTCTATACAATACCACATAACATTCTAGAACTAACATGACCAATGACAAGTTAAATGTTATTGTAAAATCCGGGTCTGTGTACATAATTGTTCAAATAATTTAATCAATATATGTCTTTGTGATGATATCCCTTCAGAGCTGGGCAAGTTACTTTTAAAATGTAACTAGTTACAGTTACAGTTACCTAAAAAAAGTAACTAAGTTACTTAAGTTCCAGTTACTTTGGTGAAAGAACTAAGTTATTTACTAGTTACTTATTAAAAGTAACTTAGTTACCTTGATTTTTTTAATTTGTTGAAAGGCCTTTAGGTTCCAATTTCTTTATTTATATATACATTAAAATATTTGGACGTTTCGGGCGAACATCCGCCCATCATCAGCAAACTGTTAAAATGGCATTAGATGTATGACATTAAGTTGTTAATTATACATGGTAATAAATTACAATTGTAAGCGGAACGCTAATTAATAAAAATATTCTAAATAAATGGGCATGGTTACTCATACTAGCAACTGTGCGGTAGCACAACAGTAGCTGTTGTGCTACTGCACAGGTGAATCTGTAAAATTATACGTTCATGCAACGATTTTTCGAAACCTAGGGAACCGTTAGTTGCTAATGAAACGATAAATAGTATCTTGCAACCCAGCATGAGGATCAAGATAGAATTATTGAGAACAAGAAAATCAGGTAGGCTGTAGAATGTTAAATAGTTTTTTTATATCCGTCATTTGAATTTAAGTTGCGAAAGTTAGAATTTAGGTAATATGATTGGGCGTGCAAGTAAGAAATTAACCAGAAAGAGTACTCTTTGGTTTTGACATAAAAATGATACGAGATTAATGTTATAAAAATTAAAGATTTTCTATAGATTTGCTTTAATATTTTTTGTATATATTTTCTGGATAAATTTATAAAATCTAAAATTTAAATCCGAGAGCCTACGTTTTAAACAAACAAAACGTAGTTATTCAAATGTATGTAACTGGCAAATAAATGTCGCTATCAAAGAACTAATCATTTCAAAATAATATTAGTAAGGTTTTAAAAAGAAAAAAAGTAAATAGAACAATAGAAAAGTAATTCAATACTGTTTCCAGCATAAGCAAATATGTAGGTATGTATTTAGAATAATAAAAATTAACTATTCACAAAAATGTTTAAACTAATCATCAGTTTGGAATTAGTGAAGTCTATTCTATCCTGGTATTTAAAATTTAATCTTCATTTTATTATAGTTCCGATGGCTCAATGGTTAGAGCAACGCCTGATGTCACGAGTGCCCTCGGGGCTCTGGGTTCGAATCCTACTTAGGCATGGATGTGTGTGAATGTGAACCCACTCTGTAATTAGGATTTAATCCAAAAATAAGTATTAACTTAATCTTTTTTGTGACTCGGACTGTGAATGGCGGGAGGTATTGTGTTGGCCACACCAGATTTTTTTAAAATTTTGTGTCAGTTCCATGGCTATTACCACAAATGAGCAAAATTTATAAAATTTTAAATTCGGTTTTGCAGGATACAAAACATGCAAAATAAAATCTGATTAGTAATATAGGTGTAGAATTTTATTGTGTACAACCTCTATTTGTAACATTTTCGCATAACTACAGAAAAAATGAAAAAAATAATATTGTATTCCCTATTTTACGGATTTCACGTAGACACCTAGTATTTTGAAAAAACTACGCAGCTATTATACACTACAACAACAACAACAACAACAACAAAAAAAACCAGATATCTTTTATCTTTTAAAACTGGATAATGAGTTTTTATCCTTAATTATGTTTGGGAGAGCATTTTAGTTCCAAACACAAAGTTGTTAATTACGTAAATGAAAGATCCGTTGTTTGATGAGATGACAGAAGTGCAGTTACATTTGTGTATTTGAACTTTGAATTATGGGTGTTAAGCTCGCATGCTCGCCCGACTTCGACTCTGATGTTACAAGTGTATACAGCAACACCGCACAATACATTGTTTAAATATTCCACGTACAAGTATTGTGATACAGCAACATAATTAGTACTCTGTAATTTGTTTTAAATTACGTACGTACCTACAGTGGATTTACCTACTCGTTTTATTTCAGAAACTCGGAAGTGAGGGATAGTTATATATTTATTTGCAGCTTGGATAGCAAATCCTTTAAGCTTACTGAATTGTACTCGTATTGTTCAACTTGTACTTCTAGTGTTCATACATAATTTTGCATGCAGAGCTTGAAAATTTCAAGTACGTATGTATTTAATAATAATAGTTGAAATATAATTGAAAAATAAAACTTGCTTGAAGCATATTGTGCTCTACTTTACTATTATTGTATTTCTGGTATTCATATTGAATAATACCTACAGTTTAGAAATTATTTTAATGAGGTACATATGTGACTAAATTTTGATTTTTAAATACATATAATACTAGACAATAAATAAAATCCCACTTTTTTAAGTCGGTTACTTATTTGCAATTAGTGATGTGCTAATTCCGGAAACTTATATTTTTGAAAGTTTCACTGAAAATTTTATTGAAAACTTCACAACATGTTTCACTATGAATTTCATTGAAAGTTTCACATAAAAATTTCAGTGAAACTTTCAATGAAAATTTCATTTAAATTTCAAGAAACTTAACATTTGTCGGTTGAATTTGAAATATTTGAACCTCAAATTAATAAATAAGAAAAATAATAACTTCAATAACAATTTATTATTTAAATTTCAGTACAATTTTTTTTCGAAATAAGTATTAAACTATTGCAACTAGAAAGTATCTTGTCTTTTGTATTTATTTCATTGAAATATCGCCAAATTCTACCTTTAATTTTCAGCATACTTAAACTGTACTGAATCCTGAATTTTATATTCGCAAAATATACAAGTTCCAGCATGTAGGTTAACCAAACATAACTTAAGTTTTGGCGTGAAAGTTGTGACGTTAGCGTCACTCCGTTATAAGTAGAGAGAACCGACATACGTTACCATTAATAATAGTAATATAATATATAATAAATGTAGCAAGAATAAAATACGTTTCCATTACAAACTGTGATCAAAAATCTAAAAGCTAATAGTAATAAGTAAACGCGAAGCAACCAGATAGTTATTATATCATTTAAAAATATATATTTGTTTGATTTACTTACATGAATTAGTATAGTAGTGTTAAATGTTAAATGATAATTTATGAAAAACTTCCCTAGTATATATTATATATAAATAAAAATCAGGTAAGTAAAATTAATAATTTTTGCTCGTTTTCATAATCAGGATAATCATTCGCTTTAATTAATGTGACTTTAAAATCTTCTTTAATATAATATTGAAAGTTATTATACTCACCAAATGCCATTATTATAATTAAAATAGTATTTAAACTATTTTCTATTTATAATTAAATACAACAATGACAGTATTGATTACAATAATCAAAGCATAGTTCGTAATAAAAAGTAATCTAACATTTACATTCCTATTTACTAAATTATTACAACAATGACAAGTATTGAGATTACAATAATTAATACATAAATTATAATAAAAAATTATTTAATAAGTAAATTTTCTTTTGATCTTAATAGACAATTACTCGGATATATTAAATATGTGTATGTTAGAGTTTATTTATGAGCAAAATGTACATGGTCCACTATATAGTGACATTTTTACAGAGTAACTGGACGACTGTAATGACGCTGACGTCACAACATGGCAATCATTTTACGCTAAAAACTTTAATTACGTCATTATTAGTTTAAAAATACAAAATATATAGCAATTTTTATTTCGTTTTCATTTATTTAGATTTAAAATTCATATGCGACATGTAATTTCTAAAAAGTCAATTACTTGGACGGGCCCATTGAAACTTTCAATATGAAATTTTCCAAGGGCACATCACTTTGCAATACACAAAGATAGACAATATGCCAAAGCGGTTGGTAGCGGTAGAAATATAAACTCAGGCCATTCTAACGTCACAATACACTTTCTGCAAAATATTCAATTTCAAAAAACAATACGATATAATATTTCATTTTCTTATTATTCGCAATCGAAATTAACGTTGGTGGTGCTGATTTTCGAAACAAGATGGCCGCCATACGATTGGTTTGACATATGACAGTTTACTATTCACTGTGTTTTGTAGACTGTGTATACAAACCGAGTTTTAAAAAGATATTCAAATGACGGTGATAAGTTAAAATTTTTATATATTAATTATTACATTACTCACTCAGCTGTCGTTTATTCAATATGGCGCTTGTACCTTGTACGATTGCTTTCCGTAGTACGGATTTACTGCGCTGAAGTACAAATTTTATCTACGATTGCGAATAATGAGAAACTACAGTGGTTATTTATTTTGATGCAATTTAAAACAGATTTTAATACAGTGTAATATAGTTATTTATGATATAAGTGTTAAAAGTGACATTTTATTTTGTGAGAAGGAAGTTTGGAACACGACGCGAACCGGAGTGATCCAAACCTTCGAACAAAATAAAATCACTTTTAACACGTATATCATACACTATTTTTTCTACAAACACTATTTTTAAATTTAAATTTGTATTACTAATAATGTTTTGACATTCACTTTTAACACTAGAGTCAAAAGTAACAATGATCTGTCACTTTTAACACTTGTGTCACAAAATGACATTTTTAACGCTAAAAACAAACATTAAAAAGCCCACTTTTAATAGATTTGTAGAAAAAATAAATTTTAGCTCCAGAAACTACGAAATATAAAATAGGCATTTTATATGCTTCTATTAACAATTCAACATATCCGATATTCGCTGCATATTGCCTTTGAATAATATATTACCTTAGCAATGTTTGTCCTATAAAATGAATTATTGAACAGTTTTATTTACTATAAATAGTTACTTCAGCAATTTTCATTCAAAAAAAGAGTAACAGGTATTTCGTATAGAAAAGAGAAATCTATATAGGTGTCCCAGGCCGAGCTTACGCTGTCATTATTTAAAAACTACTCAATATTATTTTACGAAATTTGGTATCTAGGAGTTTTCCCACATGCCCGTTTCAACTAAAATATTCTCAAAGCAGTAGCACTTCCGGTTTAACCGGAAGTAGAGCCTAACTTTCTTATTTTAAATGGAATGCTATATTCAGCGGAAAATATTGCATACGAAACAATAAAAATATTTACGGCGTAATTTAACTTTTTTTGATTTTTTCTGTAAGAACGGCTACTTCTTTATCACTCGATATTGTGAGAATGGAATCGAATTTCTATAATCTGTAAAAAACAGTTTTATAAAGCAGGCTTTTGTTTACACTAATATAAATTAATAATCGACAAAATGTAATTTCTACGTGAATGTGAAGTTGAAGTTAAAAAAAACATGTGTTTTTTAAATGAACATCCAATTTTTATTATTTAAATGAATTCTTCGTTGAAAATAGGGGTAGTTTGTGTACCATGCCCTATGTTGAAACATATTTTTAGTAAAATGGAAAATATATAAATTTCATTTATTTACATTACTCGTAGTTATTAAATTTAATTTAAGTGGGCCATGGTGGAAAAAGAAGAAAATTATGTTTTGTACTTATTTATTATTTTTTATTCTAATATATTTTTATGAATTACTATCATATTATATGCAAAATACGAAGTGAATAGAAATAGATAATATCTATAACTAAATTAATCTTATAAACAAATACTAACACATGCAATTTACATACTTCCGGAAGTGCTACTGCTTTGAGAATGTTTTAGTTGAAACGGCCATGTGGGATAACCCCTAAATACCAAATTTCGTAAACTAAAATTAAGTAGTTTTTATAATACCGATAGCGTAAGCTCGTTCTGAGACATACTGTATATGGTTGAGTTTACAATAAATATATAAATAAATATGTCATCATGGCATATTACCTATTGGTCTGGGTGTGCCAATTTGCTTTGTACGCAGATTTCGGTAATGATGATGACATATTTGTACCGTGCGGGCGTTTATCAGGCGTCATCTCATGGACACTCATTGCTTACTTTAGAAGAAATTTCAAATTTAATGACGTCACTAACAAAGTTTGCTTATATGATATACAGAATGTACTAAAACTTCAGGTAGAAACTTTAAGGGCATATAGGACTTCAATTCAATGAGACTTTTTGTCTACCTGTCACAGGCCATCTTATATGTGCTTTTGTTTTTTTTTAAAAAAAATTAAATAATTGTACTGTTAAATGTTGTCGCGACCTTGGCCATTATTCCATTTTCAAATAACTTTATAACTATAGAAATTGAGAAAAATGTAAATAAAAAAAAAAAAAAAACAAAAAAATTCTTAATCACACTGTTCTTTAATAAATAAGTGACCGGTTTCGGCTACTGAGTAGCCATCCTCAGACAACCGGAGAACAATGCTGCAAGAGAGACAAAATATAACGTTTTAATACAAGTTAAAATACATTTTCAGGCGATATTACTTACAATCTACAGGAAACACATTACTGCGGAGTAGTGAAATAATAAAAATTGGAACATTAATAGTATAAAAATGAAATGATGAAAAGGAAAAATTTTTATTTAGCATGTGCTTAAGTCAAAATGTCTACTGAACTAAAGGAAAGGACCTGCAACAATTTGAAACAATCCTTAATCCTGTGGTGACCAGTGTGGAAGGTTTGCGTTTCAGTAATATGTCCAGAAGGGTTGAATGTTTCAAATTGGTTTGGTCGTTGAGGCATTCTGATGCGGGGTTTTTTATACACTTTTTTATTTCCAGTGTTTCAAGGAAATCTAGTGTCTTCCCGTGTCTACAATTATGTAGAATTTTAAAATTGTTGTTTGCATCAAAATTGTGGCCACTGTCAACAATATGATTTGCAAAACTTGAATTCCCGCTCTAGACACGGGAAGACACTAGAGGATGGCTACTCAGTAGCTGAAACCGGTCACTTATTTATTAAAGAACAGTGTGATAAAGAATTTTTTTGGTTTTTTTTATAAAAAATCTTCCCTTTCCTTGATCTTCCACGTCACACTTGGGGTTCCCTTTTTTCATTTGAATAAGAACATTGCCATAGCAACCTAATTGATTTATATTATACAACAGAATGCATCGACCTTGTGTTAAAATTTTATGCTTTCATAAAGTAGTATGTATTTACATAAAATAATATTTTAGTTCATTTAAATTTGTAAATTGAAATGAAACCGAATAGGAATAACTTCTGAACAAAAAATAATAAAATTGTACTTATATATTTTACTGTAGGTATCAAGTTCCTAAGAATACATATTTAATTACAGCAAAGATTGTATTAAAAAAGTTTTATCCTTACTTTTGCTTTAATACTTTCCGAAGTTTATGTATAACTTAGTTAAGCCTTCTTAGGAATTCAAAATGAACAAAAACTAGATCCAAAGCTTAATTTACAGCTAAAGAACGTGAATCAACTCTTCAAGTAATGTAATGCTAAGATCAAAAGTTGTTTTTCTTCTTCGTCATATATTTAACTTCATGCAGATTTTCTCTGAGATTATGGAAATATATCTATTCAAATATATTATGAACTTTTCAACTAAATAAAAGCAAAATTTTAAATAAATTTATGCGAAAAAATCAAGGCAAAAATAAAATATTATGGAAGGGTTAAACTAGAATTATTGAAGGGTATAGGACACACATGTTCAATATTTTTTTAGAATTTCATAATAATAATTTATTCAAAGTAGTTCTCTTCAACAATAGTAGATTTCAGCATTCTTTCCTTCTACTTCTTAAAAGCTCTCAACTATTCTACTTTTAGAAAGCTTTCAAAATAAACATTAAATTCTTTTTCCTCTACTAAGTATTTTTGGCAAATATTTTTCAATGACCATTTACCTGTAACTGTTTTCTGTCAAACCAACTAGCCCCGTACTTAAAGAATACTGTATGCAATACTTTTTTATGGCCCCCGTTCTTATGAATCCATTAACGACACTTGAAAGTATTTGAAATAAATTGTGAAAAGTTTTCAGCCATTGGGATTCGAACCCGAGACACCTACCTTGCCGGGATAGTGCTCTACCATATCTTAATTGATCCCGATGGATGACAATTTTTCACAATTTATTTCAAATATACAAACTGTCAACTCTTTGTTAATACTTGAAAGAATATCGAAAAAAGTTTTGTCAACTGTCACAATTTTTGCAAAACTATTTAATAGTGCTAAAGTTTCTTGGCAAATTGCTACATGTTTCGTTTTTTGTAAATCAGTAAGCCGATGTGGTACGAAACGACTGTCAACTTTTTTTAAATGTAGGTGATCGTGTATGTTTCTATAGTGTGTTCAAAAAAATTCCTAACTCGGAGTAGGCTATGAACAGTAAAACGTATGTTTGATCATATTATTTAATTCAAAAGTCAAGTTGTCAAAACTGATCTTAAAATGTAATTTTAAGGACAAAAGACAATAAAAAAGGATACAGTATATTGGCATTCGCCGTTTTCTAATTTGTTTCCATTTCTAAAATAAGACTCAAGTAGATAAGCTTTGATTTCTTTCGATTGACAATATCTCATGCCAAATTGACATTTAATTAATTATTTTTAAATTGACATACGTTTATCTGCTCAAAGCCTACTCCGAGTTAGGATTTTTTTTGAACATACTGTATTAATAGCTGAGGATCCAATCTCTATTAAAAAAAAACTTACTCCCGTGTATAATTTTTCCACCTAGTAAAATTTTCTCTAATTAACACTGTGAAAAAATAAATCGAAGTGTTATTTTTAACTCTAAAAATAATTTGGATTTGGATCTGATAGTAAAATACCTAGAGTGTTTCTTAACAGAACATCAGCAACGTAAGGTATTTTTCAGTTTCAGTATAACTTGCCGGCGCGCATAAAGGTGAGATTGCAGAGGTTATTCTAACGTGCAGTTGGACACAAAATGTGCAGTAGGAAAAGCAAATTGTGCAGTGGAAAATTAAAATCTGTGCAGTTATTTTTCAATTATTGCGAATAAACCAAATAAAATATATTTAAAAAAAAAACTAAAAATAATATAGACTTTATATACAAGGTGTTTCCAAATCTGTGTTACGAATTTTAAGGGTATATAGTACAGATCAAAATGAGTAAAAACGCTTAATCAACAAATCTTCAATAGTTTCCCAAAAAGAAGGCATGAGTTTTTAGGGAATTATTTCTGCTATCTCAAAAACTATGAGTTATGACTTTTGTTTTAAAAAAATCAAATAATTGTACTACTATAAATGTTGTGGCGACATTGGCCAATATTTATTGGCATATACAAAATTTTGTTCGACCACTATCAGTTTTTCTTCGATTTTTCGTTTTTCTGGGAAACAGTTGAAGATCAGACCTATGATGATTCAACTTTTTTACTCGTTTTGGTCAGTACTATGACACATATTTAGAAACACCTGTATAAGCACTAAAATTGTGCCAGCTATTTCCTCAGCCATATCTACAGACTCTTCGCTTGCCTCATCCTTATCATTGGCATTGGCCTCAGCAAAAATCCCATTGTACCATCTTTGTTGTTTGGCTTTAGGGGTTGCCTTGACTCTGTGCTCATGTTTATTTAACCAAATCATTGTGGCTTGCGGGAGATCTCACTCTGACATAGAAGGCATGTTGTAATAAATATTCAAAAATGCATTTTCGGAAACTATCGACAAGCTATTCCGAGACACGATTTTTAGAGTGTTGCTGGTACTTAAGTCTTTCCACATCCGCACTATAAGGTTTGGCAGCCAAAATCCGCGCGAAAATTTTAATTGGCGTAAGGAATTCCGAAGAAATAGTTAAGAACTTAACTAACACTGGAGGCGTCAGTTTCCCTTACTTTTCTATTTGTGGATTTTCTAGTATTTCGTCATAATCCAACTTGAATTGAGTTAAATAAAGATCTTTCCTTAAACTATTATAAACCTATACTATGTTCCATTTAAGCCATTCAGTATTGCTGAGAATAGGGAACAGTTTTGAGCTCTCTGATTGTTTGAAATTGGAGACAATGTACAAATTTATCCAATATAATTTTAGCTACTTAAAACTGGCGTTGATGCGACCGACTTCTGCTGAATAGCTCAAATGGAACAGAATATACAGCGATTTATTTCCTTTATGTGCAGTGGAAAAAAATCCTTAGAATAACCTCTGTGAGATTGACCTTGTATGCTCAGGATCTAAAATTTGTACTTGGACGGGACAAAATGTAATAGTAGGGAGATTAGGTATATTGACGTTTAGCAGAATGTTGACAATAATAAATCCTATAACTTATAGGGCTCATTTCGGACCTATAAATATTTAATGGTCAATAAATCGAATTTACATAATTTTAATTTATTTTGGTAGAACTACTCGTATGTCATCGTCATCATCTTCGGATGAAGAAATGATTTTGGTTTTAATTTTTTGGAAGTTATTACATGACAGTTTCAGCAAGTACGCAATTAGGTATTATAACTGTACGTAATTGCAGCACTGGAGCTTCCAATTTATTTTTATTTGTCGTACCATTGGTCTTTAACTACATTTTGAATGATTTCTAGCAAAACCTGCTTTTCTCTTTCAATATATCTACTCCTATGTCATTTATCCATTTTTAATAATTATTCTTTTACTCGATCTCGGACACGTTTATGGTTCATGACATTGACATTTATTGTATTGATACTGTTGCTATATAAACAATTCATTAACTAAAGAGCCCAATAATTTTTGTGCAACTGTTTGAATTTTAACGGTTCGCTAACTTTATAGGACCGGTAACTATAGAATAATAAATTAATTATTGAACAGTTTTTGTGCAACCCAGCATCAGTTATTTTTTTTAAAAAAAAATCACCTTTAATTAGCTTATAACAGGGATGGCGAACCTTTACGTATCAACGTGCCATTTTTCTAAAGAAATGTTTAATGAGGTAATAGACGTGCCATCAAATAATTTTGACTTTGCGATTATTGGGAAATTAATAATAATAAATACTATCAACTCAAAACTCTTTATTTACTACAAAAAATAGGAACATTTTAGAATGTTTCAATTATACGCGTTATTTAAATTAAAGTAAAATTAGTGTGACTTCTGTTGTTGCAGATTAGATGACAAATAACATATGCTTTTTTTCGTAGTGCATCTTAATGAATTTTGTGCCCAAAATATTGTGTCGCATGCCATTGGTTCGCCATCCCTGGCTTATAATATTAATTAAACTAGTTTCTTATCCTTTTTACTTACACCGTACAGGAAGATTTCATTTGGTTCAAATAAAAAGTAGACGACTTACCTGAAAAAAAAATGTATATTAATTAATTGCTCTATACAATAAACTATATGATTGGTTGTATTTAATCAAAATTTTAGTCACCCTAACTAACTAAATTACCATGGCCACCATTTAAAAATGCATTGACATGACTGAAAAACATCTGAATTTGTTATTTTAGTCATACTTTAATCACAGATTCAGAGTGTTAAGTGTTGTAAGTTTCACAATTATAAAAAAAAATCTGATGTGGACACCACACGACTTCCTTGTACGCAAGACCAATATGAAGTATAGACCCAATTATAAAATTACACGTATTTGACGTAATTTGACTTAACATCTATTTTTTTATTTTTTTGTTATTTTTTGTCCTAATCCATACAGAAAGCTTCATTACAAAAATCAAAAAGTATATAAGTTTTAAATTTATATATCTCGCTTATAGAAAGGGCTAATGTAATAATACTTGATGTGCTAGACGCAGAGTTTAATTCTCTAAAACACCTATTTGAAGCATTTTTTTCTAAAATCAAAATGAAACCATTTTATTCAAGAAAAACTGTTAACAACTAATAATATATCACTTCCGGTTAGCCTGTTTTAACTAAAATCTACTATGTTAATTCAATTGATATAAAAGTCTTATATACTAAATTTGAAAAGTTTTGGATTATATTTTAATATACGAGTAGTTTCTCATTAAAATCTATTATAGGCTTCAAATAAAGTACCATTTCTGGAAATTATGTAATGACCAAAAAGGGAGGTGCACAACAAGATGTTATAGAAGTCCTAAATACAAAATTTCAACTTTCTACGGTTTACCGTTTTTGAGTTATGCGAGATACGTACGTACGTACAGACGTGACGACGAAATTAGTCAGAATGGATTCAGGGATGGATATTTCCGTTGAAATCTGGAAACCGAAATTTTTCGTGAATACAATACTTCCTTTACTTTGTACAAGGAAGTAAAAACATACTATGTTTTAGTACAGATATAGTTTTTAATTTAAATATTTACTACTAGGCTAATACAATAAAAAATATGTTAAATAAATACGCAATACCAAAATAAATATAATATTTAACAAATTTTATGAATAATATGCATTATAAACATAAAATAATATTATCAATAAATATTAATATGAACTTTCATTATTATTATTATTTGTAAATATTTATTTTACTCTATTGGCAACATTAAAAAATGCTGTCTATTGCAGTGAATAATATTTACTATGTTTATATTGACTTTCACAACGACTTGTCATATTTTTTTGTTTATTTACTTATGATAATTATTGAAATTCCTGTTCAAACATATACATATTTTTTTGTAATAATTTGAAATAAAATAACAAAAGTACTGCTCCGATGTACGCCACACGAATAATAAATATAATTTATATGAATCATAGTCTATATAAACGTAACAGTTCTACTAGTGACATTCGTGAATGTTTAATTTGGTTGCTCCATATTTGTGTAAATAAATACATTATCATAGTAATATATTTTGTATAATTTGCTGTTTTGAACAAGTTACTACGTTTGTTATGTTATTATTGTTCGATATACCGTTGCATTTACATCAAACGTGCTAGTGTTTTTGGTTTGATAAAATTGTAGAGGTTATAGTTTGTAACTAATATGTTATTTATTATAAAGTATTGTTTGCGGTGATGTAATTAGTTAGTTTTATTGTTATTAAAAAACATTATGCTTATGAGTATAAACGTTTTAACTACAGGAGATCCAAGCCACTAGAGTAGAGAACATCAATAAAGGTATATAGTACTTTTTAAAAATATTTATGTATGTTATTGAAATGTGACCCATTTTAATGAATTCAGTTTGTAAAAAGTGGTTTTAGAATTAATGAAAAATTTATCAAAGAAAGAATTTTGAGATAAATTAATGGACGTGTGGCAATCAAGTTGCCGCAAAAATGATTTTTAATTTTTTTATTATATCAATTAAACTTAGTGGTTCGGTTGGTAGAGCCTCTTACTAGACATAGAAGGGCTCTAGGTTCAATTCCCAATGATTTTTAACAAAATTCTTACTTCGTTATAATTATCATTCGGGCCTATTCTGTAACTCTGTAGTTAATTTTTAACCACTGGTTAAATTTTCTAACCAATCAAGTATGTTGAACTATAACAAATAAACAGATTTTTAGTTCTAAAATATTGGATAAAAATTTTAACCAATGGTTAAAAATTAACCACTGAGTTACAGAATAGACCTGATTATCTACTACCTAATGTTTTTAGAAGTCAGTAATAACGTCAAAATTGACAGATAATTTTAACAAACAAGTTCTGTTTATTTATGATTTTATATCAACATTGAAACGCAATATTGTCAAATTTATAGTTCAAAGTTAATTTACAACAAATTCTTGGTTAAAAGGTAGACAGTAGAATAAACAATATAAATATAATACATGCTGCGTTAGTTATTTTAGCCTCGGTAGTTCTGGATGCCTCGATATTCGCCTCGGCTCGATAGGTAATCTACTTTTCAGGGTTGGCCTAATTTAAACCATTTGATTTAAATCATGATTTAAATCGTGATTAAATCAACTGATTTTTTAAATAAAAATCGTTGATTTTTTCAAAGATGAAAACAAAAAGATTCAAATTATCCTTAAAATGTATTTATTTGCTACAAAATTATTAATAACAACAAAAATATGTTCTGTATATAGTTATATCTAAAGAATAAATGACATTTTATCACTTTAATTTTCAAATTACATACGCGCGTGCGTTGACGCGTTATATATTATACATATAAGTAAAAATTCAAATGCATTCAGTGGGGTCTAATTATATATTTCGTTTGCGTTTATGAAATAAAATATTTATATTGCTTTTAACACAATTTAAAAAATCTGGTGTTGCCAACACAATACCTCCCGCAATTTATAGCCCGAGTCACAAAAAAGATTGTTAATCCTTATTTTTGAATTAGCGAATTTTACTCTAATTTTCACAGTTTATTTCTTAAAATATAGTCTAATCTAATCCAAGTAATTATCTTTTTTACAACCCCTCAACAGGATTAAATCCCTATTACAGAGTGGGTTCACATTCACACACATCCATGCCTTAATGGGATTCGAACCCAGAGCCCCGGTGGCACTCATGACATGAGGCGTTGTTTGCATGATTTATTTAATTTTTTTGAAAAAATCAATGATTTTTGCCAACCCTGCTTTCTCGGCTAAAAGTTTCTGTACACAGTTTGCAATGTAAATAACTAATGTAATAATTATATTCCTCATTTGCTTTAAATTCTAAGATTTGATTAAAATATGATATTCTTTTGACGTCACAAATTCTACACAGACAATATTATCAAATATTCAGTTTTCTACATTCTAATTTAATTACCGAAAACTTGAAGCGTAAAAAAATACTAGTGAAACTTTTTCCTGAAATAGTTAATCCTGATTTTAAAGTTAAAAAACTTGATTCCAAACATTAAAACTTATAAACTAGAAGCTCTACTTACTTCCGAACATCCGATTTATGAGTTGAAAAGGTAGAAAAGTAGATCACATTGAAGATATTACTTAGTTATTAAAAAGTTGTATTAAGAAAAACTCTTGAAATATTTAATGGGGTGTAAATGTATCCAGTACAAATAAAATATTTTAGTGCTACACTAAAAATAATCGTTAGAAAACTGTTAAATTTAATTATAAACCCGTATAAAACTACAAACCATTTACTTCTTTACTAATGTTTTAGATCTATAAATGTTTTATTGCTAAACATAAAATGCATTTAATATCAATTTAATTATTATTTATTACAAATTATAAATAATATTGCTGCGCTCATAACCGATTATTTGTGCAGTATAATATACGTATTATAAACATTATTTTATATTAATTATTTTGTTTTATTTATAATATGCATACACGCGAGTTATGTTTATTATTTATTTTCACCAAATGAATACACATTGCTCTGTATTTTGTGTAAATTATTTACTTTTATTTGTTGACCACAAAATGTAAATAAATAAATAAATAAATAGTATAAACGGGTTTTTTTATTTCTAGAAACTATATGAACATTATATTTTCTAGTACAGAAAAATGTATGTACCTATACGAATAGTACCTAATAAATAATGCTGGTAAAAACCATATAAAATAGTATTCTGTTTTTCATATTTTATTAATTATTTTTTGCTTTAAAAGTAAGGTTTTATACCGGTTTTCCTTTTCAAGGTGTACGTAAGAGGTCAACATAGTAAATCAGTTTTTTGCTGGCTGTTACCACCCGTTATAAGTAATTACAATGTTTATGGTAACAATCAAAAATTGCAAAACTGCATCATATGATACTTGTAAATTATATAATATTTTAGACTGAAAATTTAGTTATTAAATATAATCAAGTTATGGGATCTCGTGGCCGCGTGCCTCTAAGTGTCCGGTCGCGAATCTGGAGAACCGGGTTTAATCCAGGCGCGTATACAGCTTAGTGTTATGGGAGGGGTAATATTTAGGTCATGCGAAGGTAACCAAAAAAAATCTGATGTGGCCAGCACATTACCTTCCGTCAGTTCTATGGTTCTATGTATTTTGTACAAATTTCATACGGAAAGTTCCTTGCTAAATATTCTATTTCTTGTACATTACCTTCCGGCAGCTGCATGTATTTTATGCAAATTTCATACAGAAAATTTATGTCTTAAATTATTATTTTGTGACCTTTTCTATATACAGTGTAATGTATCTGCGGAAATAAAAGATTTATTATTATTATTTCTTGTACATTACCTTAAAGCAGTTGTATGTATTTTATACAAATTCCATACAGAAAGCAAAAGATCCTATATTTCAGTAAAATTATGTCAAACACACTATGTTAATTTCACTTGACATTGACATCTTTCAATCAGAATTTTCTTAATATAGTAGCTGTTTTCATAGCTATAGCTACTTTATGAAATTTAATTTCTTTATAATTTTTTAACTCTATATCCATTTAATATTAAGTATAAAATGCAGTCAAATCGTATAGAGAATAAAATATTCTTTAATATTTATAATAACATTAAATGTGAAAAAATGATATTTAACATAGTTTTTTCAAGAAAAACTGTTAAAATCTTCAAATGATGGTACTTCCGGTTGACCAATTGTAACCAAAATCTAATCAGCTCATCATATGGATGTAACGAAGAAGTATACGAAAAAATTATAATTTTTGAAACTGTAGTATTAGAGTTATCGCAGACGAAAATTTTGTTACACACACACATCCACACATCCACACGCACACACATCCACACACACACACACACATACAGACATCATCGTAAAAATAGTAAATTCGTATTCTAGGGACCCTAAAACGTGCTTATTGATTAAAAACTCATCATCGAATTTTTTGATCAAAGACAATACCTTCCTTACATAAAGGTGACGGAAGGTAAAAAGACGCCACAGACAATTTTTTACCTTCCGTCACCTTTAGGTAAGAAAGGTATTGGTCCGTATTCCGAGCGCACTTTTATAATAAAAGCGCTTTTATGGAGCGCACTTTTACATTATATTCTTATGAGGACTGTGCTCCATAAAAGTGCTTTTATTATAAAAGTGCACTCGGAATACGGGCCAATGTCTTTGGTCAAGAAATTCGGTGGTGAGTTTTTGATGAATAAGCACGTTTTAGGGTCCCTAGAATACGATTTTACTATTTTTACGATGATGTCTGTATGTATGTATGTATGTATGTATGTATGTATGTATGTGTGTATGTATGTATGTATGTATGTATGTATGTGTGTGTATGTATGTGTGTGTGTGTGTGTGTGTGTGTGTGTGTGTGTGTCTGTGTGTATGTGTGTGTGTATGTGTGTGTGTGTGTGTGTGTGTGTGTGTGTGTGTGTGTGTGTGTGTATGTGTGACAAAATTTTCTAATGCGATAACTCATATACTACAATTCCAAAAATTATAATTCTTTCGTATTCCTCTTCGTTACATCCATGTGAAGAGCTGATAAGATTTTGGTTATAATTGGTTAACCGGAAGTACCTACCCTTATTTGAAGATTTTAACAGTTTTTCTTGATAAAACGATGTTAAATATCATTTTTTCACATTTAATGTTATTATAAATATTAAAGAATTATTTATTCTCTATACGATTTGAATGCATTTTATATTTCATATTAAATGGGCATAGAGTTATAAAATTATAAAGAAATTAAATATCATATATATTAGTCAGCTTTGCTATAACTCTGGAAACAGCTGCTACATTGAGAAAATTCTGATTGAAAGGTGTCAATGTCAAGTGCAGTTGACAGTATGTTTATGTTATAATTTTACTGGCAATATAGGATCTTTTGTCAGAAACTTTCTGTGTGGAATTTGTATAAAATACATACAATTGCCTTAAGGTAATGTACAAGAAATAGAATCTTTTGCAAGGAACTTTCTGTATGACATTTATACAAAACACAGAACTGACGGAAGGTAATGTGCTGGCCACATCAGATTTTTTTATTATTATTCAATTTCGATAGCAATGACAAAGAGATACACAAATATTTGACTTTTTATCCGTCCGAATTCGTTAGCTCTGATTGTTTTGTTACCTTCCGTAACCTTTAGGTAAGGAAGGTATTGTCTTTGGTCAAAAAATTCGATGATGAGTTTTTAATCAATAAGCACGTTTTAGGGTCCCTAGAATACGAATTTACTATTTTTACGATGATGTCTGTATGTGTGTGTGTGCGTGTGTGTGTGTGGATGTGTGTGTGTGTGTGGATGTGTGTGTGTGTGTAACAAAATTTTCGTCTGCGATAACTCTAATACTACAGTTTCAAAAATTATAATTTTTTTGTATACTTCTTCGTTACATCCATATGAAGAGCTGATTAGATTTTGGTTACAATTGGTCAACCGGAAGTACCATCATTTGAAGATTTTAACAGTTTTTCTTGAAAAAACTATGTTAAATATCATTTTTTCACATTTAATGTTATTATAAATATTAAAGAATATTTTATTCTCTATATGATTTGACTGCATTTTATACTTAATATTAAATGGATATAGAGTTAAAAAATTATAAAGAAATTAAATTTCATAAAGTAGCTATAGCTATGAAAACAGCTACTATTTTAAGAAAATTCTGATTGAAAGATGTCAGTGTCAAGTGAAATTGACTTAGTGTGTGTCTTATAATTTTACTGGAAATATAGGATCTTTTGCTTTCTGTATGCGGAATTTGTATAAAATACATACAACTGCTTTAAGGTAATGTACAAGAAATAATAATAATAAATCTTTTATTTCTGCAGATACATTACACTGTATATAGAAAACGTCACAAAATAATAATTTAAGACATAAATTTTCTGTACGAAATTTGCATAAAATACATGCAGCTGCCGGAAGGTAATGTACAAGAAATAGAATATTTAGCAAGGAACTTTCCGTATGAAATTTGTACAAAATACATAGAACTGACGGAAGGTAATGTGCTGGTCACATCAGATTTTTTTATTTTCTTATTAAATTTATAATATTATTTGAAATCTTTTATCAACTTACATTAGTATAATTTGTGTCGTTTAATATCTTGGCAGAAATAAGCTTCATACATCTTGATTGTAGCAAATCATAATAATATTAATAATATGAATTTATAAATAGTGTCAGTATATTTATTTTTATATACGATAAGTAACAAGGAAATGCTCTTAGGTACAAGTTGGCTTTGAAATTACTTGGCGAACGGTTGACAATCTACAACGTTGTCACTAATTTTTACCTGCCCAATATTAATTGCTCCTTGCTTTACACATTTCATGTCATCATGAAATTTATATTGCTATTAATTTAAAAGCAGTTTTTCGCCATATTTCTTGTTTATTTCTTCTTTGTGTAATTTATAAGCTACAGAATGTTTAAGTGTAGGGAAGTACAGTAATTTTATAGAAAATAATTGCTATATTTTGTAGATCTTCCCGTAAAGAAAAATAATTTATTAATCGTAAATAACAGGTGAAGTAATTTAGCATGAAAGTGGGCTTACTTCTAAATTTAATTATATTTATGTTGCTAATGCTGCTATCCTTGAAATTAATTATTCTATTTTTACAAAGAGAATGTCAGATGACAAGTACGTAAAGCCAAAAGTATAGGTCATATAAAATTCATAGGGTTAATCATTACTAAATTTATGTTACTGAGATACAGTATTATCAATTTAAAAAAGTATTACGCCAGGATGTAATAGTATATTACTAACCTAGGTGTATAGTGTTTCATTACCGTCGAGAGCGAAGATATGGCTATAGCCCAAGACGTAATGAAACTTTTCACAGAGGTTTGTATACTATTTTATTCACAATCGCAAACTAAATCATAAATAAACGAATGGTTTGAGCTTGTTTATTTGTCACATGAACTGTCAGTTTGATGTTTGATTTCTATAACCTTAAATTGTGAATCTTAAAATTAATCCACAGTTACTCATATTATTTACAATTTCAATAGTTTTTACCGTCCGTCACCTTTAGGTAAGGAAGGTATTGTCTTTGGTCAAAAAATTCGGTGGTGAGTTTTTGATGAATAAGCACATTTTAGGGTCCATAGAATGCGATTTTACTATTTTACTGTGTGTGTGTGTGTGTGTGTGTGTGTGTGTGTGTGTGTGTGTGTATGTTTGTGTGTGCGTGCGTGTGTGCGTGTGTGTGTGTGTGTATGCGTGCGCGTGTCCGTGTGCGTATGCGTGTGTGTGTGTGTGTGTGTGTGTGTGTGTTTGTGTGTGTGTGTGTGTGTGTGTGTGTGTGTGTGTGTGTGTGTGTGTGGGTGTGTGTGTGTGTGTGTGTGATAAAATTTTCTATTGCGATAATACGACAATTCCAAAAATTATAATTCTTTTGTATTCCTCTTCGTTACATCCATATAAAGTGTTTTGGTTATGATAAATGTAAATCTATATGGGAACTCTTCCAAAATAAGGTATTTTATTCATTTTTTTAAAATATTAAGCAACCTTCACAATCAAATTTGAATTCAGCATAATTATTTCATACGGTTTATAAAAGAATCTGAAAAATGACTAACGAATGAAAATTGACGTTTAGATTATTTAATAGATGTAGTTTCGTTTGAAAATATTTCACTATATTTGATTTGAAAGGAAACTGACCCTTATGTATTCCGTTACAAAAAATTCTAGTTCCTTCGTCTCAGTTGTAAGCAACCCTCGAGTCGGGATTACTTTTAGAAGAAATTAAAAATAATCCTATTTCATAGAATTGCCAAACTAAATAGTTTAAAGATCAAAATATTTTGTTATCAACATAAACGAATAATGTTTGAAATATTTTAAACACACCCCTGTTTTAATATTCAGTTACCCTAGTCGACCATTTATTTTAACATTTTTACGTATGTACGAGAATAGCTTTTTGTGTTTGAAATTTATATAATAGAATACCAATGAAATTGTAGTTTTATAATAATTAGTACTACTCGTATAAAATGAAAATGTTGTTCTGAATAAATTTGGCTTCGTGTATTACTACTTCGCCATCCACAGGCGTGGCTTTTCATCATATTAACGTCAAATGCTGACGTCATTCTGCAACGTTACACCCTGTTTCAAGACGATGCAAAGTTTAATTATAAGTTAAAACAAACAGTTTTCAATATACTTAGTAATAGAATTCATTACTTTTTGATACGCATCCTAAGTTTCAATGAATATAAACAAACAAAATTTTATTTATGTGAAAAACCTTACTCCCTACATTTAAAACTAAAATCGGTTTATTATTTAAAATTTTCTGTGAATTTGCAGCTAAAAAATAAAACACCTTTCATCGCATTAAAAACTAACAGAATATTCATTGATTTTAAATAATGCATATATCGGTTTTCAATAATTTTTATTAAACGTATGAATGTTTAATCATAAAATGTATTTATTATTAAATTGCATCCGTCTACATACATTTCGCAGTTTTATGCATTTGTACTAAACATATTTTAATGAACAAATTTATGTCCCTCGCGAGCGCCATATTTCAGTTTACGCTTAAGTTGATATGAATATCAATTAAACAATAATATTCGGCGTATTATAGTTATATTTGCATTTAATTAAAATTAAAATTTAATGATTGAAAATATTATATTACTCGGTTAGTTATTACCAATATTGTACATATATCAGTATGGAAATTGAATATATACAGAATATTATATATTCTATTATTTTATATTCAACAATATTTTAATGCTGAAATTTATGAAAAATATTCACGTTATATTTATTTTCTTTTCCCGAAGAACGTAAACGTGAATTTATGATGTATTTATGCAGTGCCAATTCTTCATAGTTTTATGATGTTATATCGATATTTTATTACTGTGTGTACATACAAGTAAAATGTTATATTCAATTTGCTATTTTGAATTTATCGATGCATTTTTATGGGTAATTAAATGCGTTTTAATTTTAGGTATGTACTCGTAGTTTTAGTAACTCTTTACATTTTTAATTTACATCTATAAGGGTGTAATTTATTTTATTCTACACTGACTCATAATATACTTGTTACTATGGTTATTTGAAATAACTAATGTACAACATTAGTCACTTCGTGAGAGAATATTGTAGAAGTCACAAAGGAATTATTATTTATTTTTGTGTTGTACTTTAAAAATAAATTTTACAATAATAAAATATATTATTTAAATAATTTAACATTATGAAACTTATTTATTTAAATTAATATTAACATTTATGCTAAAATAGGTTACTTATCTTTACACAATGACAGCTGACATGTACGGCTAATGAAACGAAAACGAGAAACGAGTTAGTGGTTACTTGCTTTGGAATTAAATTCAACGATGCAGCTTGTGCTTCTAAGTAAATACGTTTTAAAGGAAGGCCCTCATTTTCACCCAATTTATTGTATTTTTGTTTTCAAATTATTCCCAATGACAGACAATAATTATTACAGCATTTTTTTTTTCAACAATAATACAACAAAAACAACAACCATTCAATGGCTACTTTGCAATTTAAAATACTACATGAATTGACTTGTCAGTGTCAAACGATGAATGAAAACATAAAAATGATTTAAGAAGTTTTAAAAATTAAATTGGCTGTTCTGAGTCAATTAATTCTTATTAAAATTCATTGTTTATTCTGTTCAAGTATCTGATGTAGATAATAGTATATTATGTTTCAAGTGTGTAAAGCTTAAATTTTTACATGAGTGTGGAGATTGCGACACGATACGAAGGCGAGAATTGTAAACCACCCGTGTTACATACTATACATTTTCTACGACCTTGCAATAAAATATAATTTGTTCACATTGTCATTCTTTAACGTAAAGCCTATGTATTATCGACTTGTGTAACCATGGTTACCAATGTTACGGGGGGTTAACAGCTTTATTTTATTAAAATACAATTCAGTTTGTAATATTTAAAATAATGAACACAGGGCCCTCATTTTCACCCAATTTAATGCATTTTTGCTTTCAAATTATTCCTTTAACAACAATACAACAAAATCATAACAACCATTCAATGGCTACTTTGTAATTTAAAATACTACATCAATTGACTTGTCAGTGTCAAACGATGAATGAAAACATAAAAATCTGATGTGGCCAGCACATAACCTCTCGCCAGATATTTTACCTGTTTGTACGCATAAAAGGAAAAATATTTTTAAATACAAATACATATATTCATGTCTCACTACAAAATAATTCTCACATATATTTGCAAAATCTATGGGATATTTTAATATAAATTATGTACAATACATACATTTTCTTTATATTCAATATCCTGAAATCTTCTTTTTCTACTTTCCTTTTCTTTTTCTTTATATTCGTCATTTTTTCGCAAATTCCTTTTATATTCTTTTTTACGTATATTCTTTTGCGTTGTTTTTTTATTTTCATAATCTTCATAATAATGTACAAATATTTTTGAGAGTGGCATACAAATATTTTTGACAGTGACATTTATGTGTTAATTACAAACATTTGAATTTCTTACCTTGCAGTAGTTTGATCTGAGATTTTTTACATCAAATTATTTTATATGTATTTCTTTATCTCTAAATCTATTGAAGATATAATAGTGAATTTATATTTATCGAATAAAGAAATTAACATTCTTATTTACATAAATTTTCGATAAATAATATTTGGATGATTTTTTTCTTGTAACTACTATTTCCGGTTGTCCAATTGTTACCGAAACTTATTCAAATCTTCCCATTATTGTTAGATTGAGGAATCCGTAGTTAAAAATGTCTTAAGTCTTATAGTATTTGAGAAATCGTGAATCCAACATCCACACATCCACACACATCCACACACACATACGGATATCATCGTAAAAGTGTTATAATCGGATTCTAGGGACCTTAAAACGTGCTTATTCACTAAAATCTGGATATGCGAGTTTTAGCATGAATACAATACCGCTCTTAGCGAGAGGTAAAAATGATTTAAGAAGTTTTTAAAATAGTGTTGGAAAACAGTATTACACTCGTGTGGAATGTATATTAGTCACTAAAGAAAATTAGCCACTCGCCCGGCGGGTTACGTGGCTAAACTTTTTCTTTCGTGATTAATAAGATACATTCCACACTCATATAATAAATAACTATTATTCACAGTCATTCAAGTAATATTTCGACTCCTAACCTTCTAGAGGTTGATATCGTAAACTGTTTTCTCATTGGCTATGAATGACGTGTGTATATGTACTCCGTCATCAGGGGAGTGGGGGTTGATTTTCATGACTATTTCTGGCGCCAGTCTTTTTATATAATTATTTACGAAAATTACAATAAATTAATATTATTTTTGTTATTATTTTCATTTAAACTCCTTTTTAAAAATGTGAAATCGGCTCATTATTATTTCTATTTACTAATAGTTATTTTTTTAGATTTTTCTTGTTGCGGTTATTACTTAAAATTATAAATTAGGGATATCTTTAGAAGTAGCTTCTTATCCTCTTCAAAAATGTGTGTATTCGTACCTAATTGTTTTGCTTTGCTGAAAAATAATTAGGGGAGACAATATTTGAACATTTCATAATTGATATTGAAATTTCTCTAATGCGTCTTCCGATGAACAACCTTATATAAAGCTCGAACATGTTAATTTTCAAATAAAAATGAATAATTTTATTAATTAACCTTAACTGAAAGAAAATCCAATTACAAAAGAACTCTTTTCAAAATTTCTCATCACTTTTGACCCTTCACTCAAAATGAACATTTCAAATTAAATATTAAACCCTTAGAAAAAAATCAAACGCAAAGTTTAGTCCAAGCTTTGAAGTAGGTACTGAATTCGGAGCCGCGAGCTCAGGTTACAAAAGCCCTCCTCAGCCACGGTTCTTTATCAGCGAATTAGATGTTAAGCCATCATAAAAGAGTGTAAACTTCGCAGTGCATTCGGGAGTAATAACACTGTAAGCGCCCTATATTACACCCTGCAAAGATATTCGAGAGAGACAAAGCCGTAGGAATATTTCCAGGCTTCACTCAAGTAGGAGGAGAGTTACACACCTGAATTTTACTTTTCAGAAACTCAATAAAGGTGGCTCTTTGTTACTCGTATGTAAAGTTTGTTTCAACATATATAGCGGGTGACCTGAAAAATGTTTCTCCTAAGTAATTTTACCTAAAGAATACACAAGACTCTTAAATTACAATATAAAAATCTGCTAAAAACTCATGACGGAGAGATGATATTGGCAATACTAGAGACTTTTACGTTACACTGTAAAAAATTACCCAGGATCTACATTCATAATTCTCCAGCTACCCGAGACATATACATATAGGTAAAATTTATATCAGGTTCTGCAAGAAACAAATTAATACATATGAGCCGAAACTCATATTCGCTGCTTTGTACGCAGATTTCGGTAATGATGATGACATATTTGTACCGTGCGGGCGTTTACCAGGCGTCACCTCACGGGCACTCATTGCTGGCGTGAAGAGTGCACCACAAGGGTCAATTTTGAGCCATTTAAAATTCGAAATATTTGGCGTCGGTCGGGATCGAACCCGGTTCCCCAGATTCGCGACCTGACACTCAGGCACGTGGCTATGAGACCCCATCTTTATTGTATTTGAAGATATAATTAACTTATTACAATTGATGAATGAAAGTGATTTTTGCTTAATATTTTTTGATGATAGAGACAGATGCAAACAACCATACCTTAACCGGGATTCGACCCCGCGACCTTTGGGTCGTTGCCCACTACACAACCGGTCTCGGTGAAATTGTTATTATATTATAAATAGTTTATGGATACATTAAAGCTGGGTAATATTAGTTTCGAACCCTTACAACCGTAATATTTTTAATAGTACATTTTTATGATTAATAGTGTCGCAAAAACAAAATAAACTTATATGGCAAATTCCCTTTTCTATTGTTCTTCCAGATCACAGCAATAAGTAACCGAAAAATAAATAACAGATATCATAAAAAATTGATTGTTTATTGTTGCTTATGTTATTTACTTCTATAACAAAAAGACATAATTCACAACTCGCAGGGTACAGTGCGACGTACGCACTGAACATAAACGTAAAGTATAGTTATAGTTCCCAATTTATTTTTATTTATAATAAAAGACGTGGATAAATATCTTACGTGTTGTATAAATTGTGTGTTACCAATTTATTTAAAATCACTCATACAGCATTTATTCTTAGAAAACCGACGTTTCGGAATACACTTTAGTTTATGTACTGGCAACTCAAATCACCGATGGCAGCGTTGCTATATCAAGCGAAAATGGTGTACGAAAGACATATACCGAATGACAGCTAATGTTGTTTTGTGATTACATTTGTCAAATATGAAGAGAAAATTGTTTCCGTATCGCGAAATTATAATTATTTTTAGATATACAACCCTTATTTTAAAAATATAAACTTGGTGTATGTCCTTAAATAGTTCTAATTTCCCCGCTAGATGTCTCATGCTTAATTCAAATTTAGAAGAAAGATCATACAGATTTATAAACATAAATTCATATGCAAATAAATACATTCGTTTTTCAAATTTAAAAAATCCAAACAAGTCTGTTCTCTCAAAAATTGACAACAAAATAATTCGGAACAACCAGAAATATCATGAGGAACGGTTTTTTTCGGTAAATTGATGGAGTCGTCTCGTGGCCGCGTGCCTGAGTGTCACAAAATTGACCCCTATGGTGCACTCTCCACCCCAGCAATGAGTACCCGTGGGGTGACGCCTAGTAAATGCCCACACGGTGCAAATATTTTATTATTACCGATATCTGTGTACAAAGCAAATTGGCACACCCAGCAATGGGAAGCCGTGATGATATATATATGTTCGATATGGGCTCTTATTTGTCGATGATAAAGCAATGATTAGTTATGTAGTAGGTATTGTTTCAGGAATTTAAATAAAATATAAATGATAAATTATTTGGCATTCTTTCACGAAGTAAACGTTTAAAGAAAATCTGTCCCTCTTCTACAATCTTGAAATTTTACAGATCTAAGGTACGTTTTAATTGTACCTATTGGAATATTCAACCAGAGCACATTTGTCCCGTTTAATTGTTTTCGCTTATAATGTAATTTTATTTGAAATTTAATGGAAAATAAACATTTTCTATTTTTTTTAAAATAATGTAGATTCCCTTTGGTTCTTGCTCTTGACCTTTTATGTATTACAGTATCTATTGCATTCTGAATTACAATTAATATTTTCTGAAGTATATTTTTAACGGTTTCTGAAATTAAATTGACTGTTCTGAATCAATTAAATCTTATTAAAATTCATTGTTTATTCTGTTCAAGTATCTGATGTAGATAATAATATATTATGTGTCAAATGTGTGAAGCTTAAATTTTTACATGAGTGTTGCAGGCTTCACACACGTGTTACATACTATACTTTTTCTACGACCTTACAATAAGATATAATTTTTTCTTCACATTGTCATTCTTTTAACGTAAAGCCTCTGTCTGTATTATCGACTTTTGTAACCATGGTTACCAACGTTACGGGGGTTTAACATTTTTGTTTTATTAAATACAATTAAGTTTGTAATATTTAAAATAAAGAACACAATTTTTCATTTCAGAATCTTTTATTTATAGCTTTTGATTGTTTACTGGATTTAGATTTATATTTGACACAAAGCTGTAAATTTAGAATTATATTTTTTTTTATAAATTAATAACGCATTTTTCATGAAGTTGTTATTTCTCCGGACAACACATGATTTACGTATATATAAAGATATTCATTCTGTGTTAAAAACTAAACTATTTACTTTACGCACTGTGTACAAAAAATCAAACAACACACATAAAAATTGATACGCATGAGAGTAGAAAAATATCTGTTTCTACGACCGCTACAGAAAATTGCACTTTTCCCATACTTTACAAAGCCCGAAGGTTATTCATTTCCCACAGTCGTGGGATAAGGTGTGAAAAATTATTTCTGACACATTCCCAAGCTTTACAAACCGCGAAAGATCATTTCCCACAGTCGTGGGATAAGGTGTGAGAAATAATTTCTCACACAAGTTGCCAGCTGTAATATAATGTTAATATTTATAAATGTATTTTTTGATTTATAAATTACAAAATATTTGGTAATTACCTCGGTAATTACTTATCCATTCATAGTAAAAGTAATTATTGTAATAATTTTAAAGTTCAATTAATTAGCGAGATAAAAATATGTTATTTATTAAAAATGAATTATATATATATATATATATATATATATATATATATATATATATATATATATATCTTAGCAAAGAGTGTGATCGTAGAAAAAGTATAGTGTACTACTCATGCAGAAACACCTATTACCCACTTCTGTGATTCCAGCCCTCGACTTCGTGTTGTGCTGAAACTCTCATACCTCGTGGGAAATAGATGTTTTCCGCACTTGTTGCATATTACACTATTTCTGTATGTAGTGTATAATTTGCGTTTATCGTTTAGGTTAGGAGATCTCGGCTTGCCGACATACTAATGTAGTCTACTTTATAAGACCTTGCTTAAACAAAACTTTTGACAGTGGAAATTCAAAATTTCTTCTGGGCGAAGCCAGGTTGAGTCGCTAATTGTATATAAAAATTAAATTGCACATTCTTTTCTACGATACTCTCTATCTTCTATCTCTATCTACTGCATCATCACAGCAATATACACTACAACGTTTGTAGAATATAAAAAGAATTAACAGAATAATGTACACAGCATGTTTTACATGAGGCGAAAATGTAATGGTGTGGACAGAATTGCAGACGACAGGTAGAGCTAATTGCAATTCTACTTTACTTTTACGGGCACGGTCTTATTGCCGGGTTTTAACTACATGTGTAGATGTGTTCATGCATTTTACATTACTGTCACATCAGCTCGACGACTGTTTTGTTTCTAAAAATGTCAGACCGTTGGTAACATGTACTCGTAAGTACTATGCATTCTTCAATTATATACAGGATGGTGACCGGAACTGCCGAACATAAGAAAACAATATATTTTCGTAATTTCCTGCTTCCCTAATTATTATTTTAGGTAATCAAGTTTCAAATGAAAGTCAGAGCATACAAATCTGCACTTAAATAAATAAAATAAATATATCATCATTGCTGGGTCTACACAGATTTCGTTAATGATGATGACAAATTTGCACCGTGCGGGCGTTTACCAGGCCTCACCATACGGGCACTCCTTGCTGGCGTGGATAATGCGCCACAGGGGTCAATTTTGTGCTATTTACAATTCGAAATATTTGGCGTCGGTCGGGATCGAACCCGGTTATCCAAATTCGCGACCAGACTCTAAAGCATGTGGCCACGAGACCCCATCAAATCTGCACTTAAGAGTAAAATTACAGACTCGTAATTATTAAAAAAAAGTTAAATATTAATAGTAAAATGCAAGTAATGAGTTCGAATGAGATAGGTTAAAAGACCCATCTCTTTCTCTCTTGTTTCTTGTATTAGTTTGGACAGTTGACGTCACAGAAGTTTCCATGCCGCTTTCCTGGAATTCTATTAATATTTATCAAATTTTAATTGTTACTCACTTGTAAACGTCATTTATTGATACCGCCTACTATTTTTGAATATTAATCTTTACTAAACGAAACCAACTTCAAAGTCAGAAAAAGGAAATTAATTTTCAGAAAATGTAAATTCAACTACAGAAAAAGATACATCTATTTCAGAAAAATTAAATCTAATTTTAGAAAAAGTAACATCAATTTCAGAAAAAGTTTTACACATAAAAATGACGGTCATCTTATGCCTTAAATATTTTACATTAATTCTGCTAAAGTTTTTTGTGCTTGCTATTCATTTCCATTGTTATCGAGTCTATTATTTTCAAATCAATTTTTTATAACATACCGCATACCTCATGCTTGATATAGATAAATAATATTGAAATAAGTACGATTTACTAATAGTATATTACTAACCGAGGTGTTTCATTGTCGAGGGCGAAGATAGCTAACCAAGGCGCGAATGAAACTTTTCACCGAGGTTTGTATACTACTTTATTCACAGTCTGAAATAAAAAATTGACATTTAAATAATAATAACCTAACGTAAATAAACGAATGGTCTGAGATTGCTCATTTGTCACATGAACTGTCAGTTTTACTTCTAACCTTAAATTTTGATTACACATTTATCTACTCTTATTTCTTTATAAATTCATTTATTTCTTCACATATAAAAGGTAAAAATAATTGTATTACATAATTTAAGCAGCTAAGCTACCAATGATGGGGATATAAATAAAAATACCAGTTTTAATAAAGTAACACATGAACTGTCAGTTTGATTTCTAACCTTAAATATGGATTTCATTCCATTGATTACTATTTAAAATTTTATTCCATTTTTACCTCTCACTAGAGAGGTATTGTATTCATGCTAAAAATCGCATATCCTGATTTTAGTGAATAAACACGTTTTAAGGTCCCTAGAATCCGATTATAACATTTTTACAATGATGTGCGTATGTGTGTGGATGTATGGATGTTGGATTCACGATTTCTCAAATACTATAAGACTTAAGACATTTTGAACTACGGATTCCTCAATCTAACAATAATGGGAAGAGTTGATTAAGTTTTGGTAACAATTGGACAACCGGAAGTAGTAGTTACAAGAAAAAAAACATCTAAATATTATTTATCGAAAATTTATGTAAATACTTATATTAAAGAACGTTAAATTCTTTATTCGATAAATATAAATTCATGATTATATCTTCTATAGATTTAGAGGTAAAGAAATGCATATAAAATAATTTTATGTAAAAAATCTCATATCAAACTACTACAAGGCAAGAAATTCAAATGTTTGTAATTGACACATAAATGTCACTGTCAAAAATATTTGTATGCCACTGTCAAAAATATTTGTACATTATATGAAGATTATGAAAATAAAAAAAAGTCAACAACGCAAAAGAATATACGTAAAAAAGATTATAAAAGGAATTTGCGAAAAAATTACGGATATAAAGAAAAAGAAAAGGAAAGTAGAAAAAGAAAATTTCAGGATATTAAATATAAAGAAAATGTATGTATTGTACATAATTTATATTAAAATATCCCATAGATTTTGCAAATATATGTGAGAATTATTTTTTAGTGAGACATGAATATATGAATTTCTATTTAAAAATATTTTTCGTTTTATGTGTACAACCAGGTAAAATATCTGGCGAAAGGTTATGTGCTGCATCAGATTTTTATCATATAAATTGTAAAGAAGGTTTGTTTATATGTAAATACCCTTTACTGATACGCATTGATCTCTCAAAGCGGGGTGCACCTATTTTCCGCCTCGAGGTTGAAAAGTGTAGCGCGAGTGTATCTGAGGTTGGAAAGTGTCAACTGTCCAACCTCAGCTATACACATGCTATACTTTCCAACCTCTTGAAAAATTAGGTTAACAATAACCAACCTTTTAAAAGTCAGAAATCGTCATATTACTAACCGATTGTGAACAAACTTATTTTACGCTTTCTATAACGAACTAATTTTACATTTGTCTTGACCAGTTCTGTGCTTTGAATTTATAGATAGTGTTATTTTGTTACAATGAAAAGATAATAATAAAAATTTAGAGCTCTAGGATCCTTACTGCACCAGTATAAATCGTTTAAAGTTAAGATTTATTGCTACTTGCTCCGTATAAATAGAAGTTAGGAGAATTCGTCATTTGTACTCGTAATAAAGAATATATTCGTTTATAGAAATTGATTTCTCATAACTTTCTACAAAATTCTGATCTCCCACTTTTGAAAGGTAGTCTATTTTAAAGTTATGAACATCACCATTCTTCTAAAAACATGGTTGCGTAATTTTTCTCCCTCATTCAGAAACTTGTTTCCCTTAAAAACTTGAAATCGACCTCATTTGAATGCATACTAAATATAATCCAACGATCACCTATTTTCTCAGAGTTTGGAATCACTGTTCCTCGATGGTCGCTCGTTCGACTAGCGCCCTTCCATTCTGACCGCCTGGACTGTTGATGTTGGATCACAGCAGCTTTTATTGTCGACGAAAGGAACAAGGATGTTAATGTTATGGTTACTCCGGCCCGGATTCGGGCTGTTTACGTTGACGAGGGTACAGAGGCAAGAATTTGTTTTATTGCTTCTATTTCTTATCGTCTATACGTTTTATATTATTGAAAAGTGGGAGGAAAATATGCATCAGTGGCAGATATATGTTGGTGTATTGGGACTTAAAAATGTAACGTTTCATATTGATTTTATACATGTTATACAAGAACTGTAATTTATAGTGATGGGTGCATAATCTATCTACACTATGTAATTTACCTATTTCTTTGTTTACATGTAGACAATTAAATATTCTACATCTAAAAATTGTCAGATATAATCAATAATAAAATTAGTGTGAAAATATTTATTAGGAACATGCAACAAAACAAATTAGTATATTAAGTATTAACAACGGTAAGGACAATTTACCGTTCGAAGGAGCGTAGCGACGACTCCATTCTTGTCTGAGATCGGTAATTCCCTAACGTTCGTGATGATTATAACATTTTTTGCACGATCGACGCAAAATTTTTTAAAAAATTGAAAATTATTTTGACATTAAATAGTACATTAAAACACAAGTATCATAAGGCAATCTGTTAACGTACGAGTCCAAGTTTAGAAAACGAGCCGCCAGGCGAGTTTTACAAAGGACGAGTGCGTCAACAGGCCTTATGATACATGTTTTTTATACTATTTTTTTTATTGAGGTAATTTTACAATTAGATTAAAAAAAGACTTGTCAAAAAAATGAGTTGGTGTTCAGTTATGTTGGTAGAGCTTCCCGCTAAAAATTGAAATTTCACATTTTGACAGTTTGTGTATCTTGTGATTTTGTCTGATTGTTTACATTAAAACATTGTATCAAGCATTATATGAAAGAGGAAAACCAATACAAACAATGAACTCCAAGGTTTATTAATGAACCATCCTGATTTGACATATCGGTGGTTCGTGTTGGTTATTATCATAAATAAAACTTAAATATGGGATTGAAGGACGTTACGTGGACCATCAAGCCTTTTTATTGAGAAAACAACATATAAATCAAACTCTTTAAATAATGAAATACTTTAATGAACAATTTATTGTCTAGACTTTTACTTTCCACCATTTTGTTAACATTCACTACTCAGTTGCACAGATAACGGCAACAGCTGTCCTTACAATTTTTAATACAAAACATATGGCATATATTCGATAGTTCGCCACAACGTGGAACTGGAAATCATGGATTAAAACGTCAACTTTTCAAATTTGTTTGCTAGTAACCGCCACAAATTGAGTAGACAGTGTCAACATTTTCAAGTAACGTGCATTATACATTTCATAACCTGCCTGGAATAACAATACATTCAATTCAAAATTGCATTACCATAAATTTAACTTACCGTTTTAATTATTTTGACAAAGTAAACCTGAGCGCATTGTTTCTTGTTTCATAATTTTTTAGTTGAAATTTTAACTTCACAGATTCTTATTCTTTCTTAGCTGACACAGCTATAGCTATAAATTTCTTTTCTTTCTAGTCCTCTTACCTAGAGAAAATATAAAAATCCACAATTAGAAGTAATATTTCAACACAAACAATTTACCATTTTGAGGTTATCTGTCAGTTATGAAACCATGACTACCACCTCTAGAACATGAAAGGCACCAAAAACAGTACGTTTATAGATCTTTCTAAACGTCGTGTTTTCAGTGATAAACAGTGCTTTTATAGAGTCATAAGAACACCGAAATAGAAAAAATAATTTTTAGTTGTCATTTTGAAAGGAAGCTATGATCATTGTTTTTATTTACTTATCGTATTGCCTCCTGAACAGTAAAGCTCCTTTCACATTATACGGTTTTGAACGTGCGGCAAAAAACCAACTGTAGAAGTGAAGAAAAGTAAGGGATCTTTCATATTATACGGCGACGGTAAAATGCCGGTACCGTGTCGTGCAGCAACCATGTCTTGTTACTACATATGACGGTCGCCGTACGGCGTCTTCAATACAGTAGCCTACGTGACTAAATCCATGCTTCCACATTGGACGGTTTTAAGTCGTACGGCATCGAAAACTTCGTTGTAGTGTCTGGGTGTTCATTTGTGTTTATTCTATTTTACTGAAATTGTTGAAGAATGGATGAAATTGATGCTGAAGTTTTGATAACCTTGGTCGAATTAAGACCTGTTCTGTGGGACAAGAGCAATAATTTGTTTACGATTCATCTTGACACGCACATTAAACAAATTAAATAAACATATCTACAATTGTTCACGTCAAAATTCCGTGCAATGTGAAAACAACACACAATTCGTACGGTTTTTTGCCGCATGTTCAAAACCGTATAATGTGAAAGGAGCCTAAGTGATGTGAATCTGTCTTGAAAACCCTATCGGTAAACATTTAAAAAAAAACGATCGTGCAAAACAAATTTAAGTACAAGACTAAAGGACTCTTCGATTTAATTTCCATATTTTAGATTAGTAAATAACTACTACGAGTTCTGATCTCTGCTCACTTCAGATAAACCAATAAATGGTTGTATTTTTTCTTCCAACTGAGCTGAGTGGTACATGTTAATTTATAGGCTATTATAATATATTATGAAAGTTGAGCCTCAGTGCTTGATAATAAAAATATGATATATGGTAATAAATTTTAGAGCAAGAATTACTATTTGAAATGTGAAATGTTGTTCTTTTTTATCACATCTCAGCTCAGTTTATCTCAACTCACTTATCAACTGAGCTGAGCAAAAATATTTCAGAGAGAATACAGTTATTGCCGACATTTTGTACTTTACACATAAACATTCATCATTTTAAAAGCTTTTTATGCATTTTCACACAAGGAATAAATTTTATTTCTTTTGTCTTCTGCTTATGTTTTATCTCAGTACGTGTCAATAGCTCGTGAACAGATTTCAGTTAAATTCAAGACATTTAAACATTTTCCAGTGCAAGAAGTATTTCAAATATTGGTATTCCTGATGTGTCTCTATTTTATCTGCCAAATACGATTATCTTTATTATCCATGGTTACAATTTATGCTTTATAAAAAGTGCATAAATTTACTTTATTATTATATCTTATGTATTGTAACTAGGGCTGCGAAAAATATTCGGTTAGATCTATATGATCGAAAGATCGATCGATCGATCGATCGAAATGATCACATAAAATAAACAATCTATCAGATCGTTTGTTCGATCCGATCGATTGATTGATCTAATCGCTATATCGATCCGATCGGTTAATTGATTAGATCGATCCCCATCGGGAATCGAATGGCGCAGCTTTATCATAACTGTATATTTAGGTTTTTAGGTACATTTGTTTAATAAATATGTTAATTTTGATAATTGTTTTTTTATATTTTCGAATAAAAATATTTTTTATGGACTTAAAATAGTTTGATCAGTCAAGATCGATCTGAATAAACGCGGTCGATCAAGATCGATTTGATCAATCAATATCGATCTAATCAACTGGGATCGATCTGCTGTCATTCGGGATCCATCTGATCAATCGTGATCGATCTAATCAATCAAGATCGATCTTTTCTGATCGATCAAGATCGATCGATCGATAAGATCGATCAAAAATAAGGATCGATCATCGATCACAAAATCCCCTGATCGCACAGCCCTAATTGTAACTATATTTTATTCTTATTCATTACAGACACAAAAACCATCATCCTTGAGCCGTCCTAAGATTCATATTAAATTGTATCTCGCTTAAATGACAAGTTGTGAAATAATATAAGGCTCATTTGTTAAAAACAAATTTATAATTGAATTTACTTAATTTCTCCCCTCCCCCCACACCAACGCAAAATATTCACATGGTGGCGCCGATGACAATTTTACTTATCCTTCGCATTAATTGTGGCAAAGAAATTTGCGTATTCACACCAAAGTGTTAGTTTTTCGATAGTATATATGACAATGGACCCTTCAATCCTCATCAGATGAAGAAAATAGGGTATTTTTCATTAAATCAACTACTTTTTCTGTAAATGCAATAAAAATCACCCACGACTACTTGGCGACAGCGACATGCACGCAGCGAAAATAAATAAATCCTTGCAGTTCCGCAAATATCTGCGCGATATATTTGAGTCAGGGTGGGGACTGTCACTGCTGTTCATTCAGTCGACGATAATTTGGAAAAGAGAAAGCTTCCATACGCTGCGAATATTTCGCATGGGCGTAAGTTGTCTATCATGTAGCGCAGGGGTTCCCAAAGTTTTTCTTAGGCGGGCCAAATTAATATTACCGATTTTTTTGGCGGGCAAAAAAAAAACGGAATAAAATCAAAACAATAACCACGATTTTTTTGTTTTAAATATATTTAACTATTTCTTATTTTAGCACATGTAAACACTACTGCATTGTAGTCTCAAATAGAAACAGAACTGCGCGAAAGACGTATTTCGTTCATAATTTGAGCAACCAATAAGAAAAGACGATCTGTTTGTGCTTGCACGTTTTCCAATTTTTCGTTTCACCTCTAGTGAGTTGGTGCTGTGCACTTTTGAATATTCGTTAATATGGCATAGGCCTGTATTGCTCAGGGCAACTGGGTAGGCAGGACAAGGTCTGGTGGTACAGTTGTAGTGTGCGGCACAACGCACATCATTGAAAAAACGATAAATTCGTTACTGACTCCTTGAAATTGTGTGTTGCATTAGATGCGCCAGAAATGATTAACAGTTCTGTATCTATTTGAGACTACTATATTATATTTCTGTACAAATGTGTAATAACTAGACTAGACATACTACAATATTTTTTTTTTAATATAAACTAAACAATATTTTATTAATACAAACGCTTATGGTTAAAGTTCTGTAAGAATTTTTTAAAAATATTAAAATATTTTATTGTATCTTATTTGTAATATTTATTATTTATTTTACTATTTACTTATTTATTTTTTAATAAAAATATAATATATCGTATCGACATCGCGGGCCGAATTCACAGCCTTTGCGGGCCGCATTTGGCCCGCGGGCCGCACTTTGGAACCCCTGATGTAGCGAGTACAACCCGTATGTAGTATATGTGTATTACAGAAATGACTCTATCTTTTTGGAAATAAAACTCTGCTTCGCAAATATCCTAGTGTTGCCAAACTTCTTACATATAATAGTTCATCAATCATTTTTGATTACATTTCTTACTACTGTTGTGTTGCCGTTCTTGTGGTAAATTATTTATACAATGATATTATGTACTAATTTATATGCAAACTATTCATATATTAAACATCATAAACTAGAAATTAATGCAAATATAATCGAATCTCCAATATTAAGCTTTATAGTGGCTTGTTAAATGGCCTGAATATCTACAATAATCTCGTTTAGTACATTGCAATCTTGTATTAATTTGTACAAATTAGTTATTCGATTTGTAATGAACATTCAGAATTCATTATATTACATGTCACATATTTCGGTAGCGATGATGACATATTAGTACAGCACAGACGTTTACCAGGCGTCACCTCATGGGCATTGATTTCCAGCGTGGAAAGTGCACCACAAGAGTCAATTTTGTGCCATTAAAAATTCGACATATTTTTTGTCAATCGGGATCGCACACGATTCCTGACATCTGCGACCAGACACTCAGGCACGCAGCCACGAGACCCCGTATTTTTTTTAATGTTGTAAACTATTCTACGTGTCTTTTTAAATTGCAATTTAAATGTCTTCCGTAGTATTTAGCTGAAATTACATAGAGCATATTGCCAGGTCCCCCGCAATATGTAATATAATATAATAGCCAAAAAAAGTAAACCACCGAACAAATTTTGAAACGGTTTTCACTATTCTATAAACAGAGTATAGACAGTGCATTTCTCAAAGGTGTAGGTATACTAAAACTTTGATAGGAACAAATCAGTGGAGATTTTAGCTTTCTTAGCTTACCCGTTAAAGATATATAAACTAAACAATATATAGAATTATGGAACATAAAATTTCTATAAAAAAGTCTGCGACAGCGTATACAAGTACCTATTTTTAAAATAGATTAAAAAATAAGCGATTTTGTTATAATATGACTAGCGAATGAATGTTGACGTTTAGATTATTTAATAGATGTGATTTCTTTTGAAAACATTTTCCTATATTTGATTTAAAAGGAAACTGACCCATATGTATTCCGTTACAGAAGATTAGAATTGTACTCAATACCAGGAGGCATTTAAAAAGACCTTAGCAACAGGATTCAGGGATATATTTAAAAAATTTAACCCCGCAAATTCTAGTTCGTTCGTCTCAGGTGTCAGCAACCCTCGAGTCGGAATTACTTTTAGAGGAAATTAAAAATAATCCTATTTTATAGAATTGCCAAACTAAATAGATCAAAATATTTTGTTATAATCATGATAAACGAAAAATGTTTAAAATATTTTAAACACACCCCTGTTTTTGATATACAGTTACCCTAGTCGGCCATCTATTTTCAGCCAGACATAGTAATGTATTTCTGTGCTTTCCTAATCCAGTATTTAAATGGGTTCTCTAAGGTTTCAAAAGAAACCACGGCTATAAAATAATTTAAACGTCAACTTTCAATCGCTAGTTATAGCATACAAAGCAGTAAAAAAGGAATGTTAATAGTACATTATATAAGGTAATCTGTTAACATACAAGTCCAAGTTTGGAAAACGAACTGCCAGTCGAGTTTAACAAAGGACGAGTGCGTTAACAGACCTTATGATACATGTCTCTTATACTTTTTTTTCTATTGAGGTAATTTTACCCACTAAGGCCTTTGAAAACGAAATAAAGTTTGGTAAAAATTATACAATAAACTATAAGAATTTTCGAAAAAGTACATCATATTTTACCCCTAGTAGACACCTCTGTCGTGTTTTGGCTTAAAATAAAACATATCAAAATTGGAAACCAATAAGGCCATTTGATCTCGAAATAAATTTTGTCAAAAAAAGATAGTGCTTAATATCTCGGAGCATAAAGATTTTCGAAAAAATAAGTCAAATTTTACCCCCTGCAGAACCCCCTATCGTGTTTTAGCTTCAAATATTACATATCATAATTTCGAAATAAATTTTGGCAAATAGTAAACAATTGAAAGTTCATATTTTGACAGTGTTGTAAATTTTGTGTGATTGTTTACATTAATACATTGAATCAAACTATAGCAGTGGCGGAGCGTGAACTTAGAGGTGAAGCCAAAATTAAAAAAAATCTTTTTCGGTTCAATACAAACATTTTTGAACGCTACTTAAATAATCAACACACAATTAGATATTACCTATACCTATTGTAAATGTATGAAAATAAAAATATAGTATTCATCTGTACATTAAATCAATCCGGCGTTCTTTCATATAAGCAAATCTGTTGAAGACAGAAAGACTTTTAAAAAAAAATTCGCCCTTTGTTTTCCTTTTTTTTGCAAATATCGTGCACCCAGTATTTTCTTCTTTTTTTTCTTTCCTCCATTTCAGCTTCTTCGCATGCCAGTGCAACAAGTATAGTTTCTTCATCTGAAGAATTCATTGTTACGATTTTCACTCGTCTAACACCAGAGGTACAATGCCGAACGCTGCTGAGTAGTGTGCGTTAGCTTCAGATTTTACTGCCTAGTCGCTGCCGGTCGCTGCCGATCCGATCCGAATAGTGTGCGATGGCCTTTAGGCTGACGGCTAACAAAACACGAATGGCAGGTTAGTATAAGCATAAGCATAAGTTCTCCCCACTACTGAATCGACGCCGAGAAATTCTCATCCTCACGTTATATTATATTATTACATTATAATTATTCCGATGCTTTTATTTTGCTATTTTACGCTTGTAAGATTATATTTTTTTTATTTATATTATTCAAAAGAATTAATAATGAAAATATTAATTGCAAAAGTAATTATTGTAATAATTTTTTTTTTCTTAAGATATATCAATTATTCCCATTGTTATAAATAGTTCGTATTGTTGTTAAATTTGTCTTTTTTTGGTTGTTGGTATTTGTACAATTCTACAATTCATGATTTATTATAACAGCCATACATTGTTTATATTTATTAAAGTTCAGTTTAAAAAACTGTGACAAGTAACAACAATACAATTAAAATACAAATAAATAATAAATCTAAATTAATGAAATCATAAAAAATAACAACAGTAAGAATAAATAGTAATTACTAAATCGTTTATACAAAAACTAATTGAAAATAATTATTCAATTCTTCTCAAAATAAATTGATTATTCAGCAGAAGTATTTATGTAGATTGTAATACAATATGTAAGTTACATTTATAGTTTGTTATATCGTCGGTTATTAAAACAATTCTGAATTATAGTAGAGTATAATTTAATAATGATACCCCAACATTTAAAAGTGCGAATTAGGAATTACTAGCACATTGCTTCACACAAATGAACATCATAGTATCATAGATATTAGCTACACTGACAACATAATGGACTTTGGAATGTGCCATGTGCCTACAGCAAATAACCTGAATATCACAACTGTTGATATGCCATTACCGTAAATGTATTCCATATCCGACATTATTCCCAAACATCGGATAATTCTCAAGTAGATCATTAAAAGTTTTGTTACCTATTCATTGTCTCATAAATTCTAACTATAGAAAGAAAAATGTACTACTCATTTTATTCTTAAAAAAATATATGTAAGAAAATACCAAGTCTGGTACTACGCTACTACGCATACAACTTGAAAACATCGACTACATTTTCTTTGGCTTGTGAATAAATGCCCTTCTCTTTATGTTAAAGGGATCGTCTAGACTCTTCCAAACTAACGAAAAGAGGCTCTACAATTTTACCAATTATGCAAAATCTGTTAGAAAATTGTTACTCATTTTTAACATATTTATTTAGAAAACTTGATATTATGTCTATAACTTTTTATTTTTGCAATATTATTGTTTTTATGTCTGTGGCAAAGCTCTAAAATTGTCGATTTTTACTTAATTTTGAAGTTAATTATTGGAATAAAGAATAAATATTATAAAATTTTAAAAAGTTACGAACCTAATTTCATGTTTTCTAAGAGCAAGAGTTTAAATTTTATTACAAATAAATGACAAATACAGCTATAATTAGTAAAAAGCTGAGTCGTGTTTTATGTATTTTCAAAGCTAAAGAATAAATAAAAACAGATATAATAATCAGTTTTTACCTTCCGTCACCTATGGAAGGTATTGTCTGGTCAAAAAATTCGATGATGAGTTTTAATCAATAAACACGTTTTAGGGTCCCAAGAATACGATTTTACTATTTTTATGATGATGTATGTATGTGTGTATGTTTGTATGTGTGTGCGTCTGCATATGTATATGTGGGTATGTGCATATATATATATATATATATATATATATATATATATATATATATATATATATATATATATATATATGTGTGTGTGTGTGTATGCGCGTGTGTGTGTGTGTGTGTGTGTGTGTGTGTGTGTGTGTGTGTGTGTGTGTGTGTGTGTGTGTGTGTGTGCGTGTAACAAAAATTTCGTCTGCGATAACTCTAATACTACAGTTTCAAAAACTATAATTCTTTCGTATTCTTCTTCGATACATCCATATGAAGAGCTGATTATATTTTGGTTACAATTGGTCAACCGGAAGTACCCTCATTTAAAGATTTTAAGAGTTTTTCTTGAAAAAACTATGTTAAATACCATTTTTTCACATTTAATGTTATTATAAATATTAAAGAATATTTTATTCTCTATACGATTTGTCTGCATTTTATACATTTAACGGATATAGAGTTATCATAAAGTAGCCATAGCTATGGAAACAGCTACTATATTAAGAAAATTCTGATTGAAAGATATCAGTGTCAAGTGAAATTGACATAGTGTGTTTGTATTTTAATTTTACTGGAAATATAGAATCATTTGCTAGAAATTTTCTGTATGGAATTTGTATAAAATACATACAACTGCCGGAAGGTATTGTAGAAGAAATAGAATCTTTTGCAAGGAACTATCTGTATAAAATTTGAACAAAATACATAGAACTGACGGAAGGTATTGTGCTGGCCACATCAGTTTTTTTAATAACATGAAAAAAATAAGTTACATCTTCGGACATAGTGTGTTTGTATTTTAATTTTACTGGAAATATAGGATCATTTGCTAGAAATTTTCTGTATGGAATTTGTATAAAATACATACAACTGCCGGAAGGTATTGTAGGAGAAATAGAATCTTTTGCAAGGAACTATCTGTATAAAATTTGTACAAAATACATAGAACTGACGGAAGGTATTGTGCTGGCCACATCAGATTTTTTAATAACATGAAAAAAAAAAATCTGATGTGGCCAGCACATTACCTTCCGTCAGTTCACGTCAGTTCTATGTATTTTGTACAAATTTCATACGGAAAGTTCCTTGCTAAATTAAATATTCTATTTCTTGTACATTACCATCCGGTAGTTGCATGTATTTTATGCAAATTTCATACAGAAGATTTTTATTTTGTGACGTTTTCTATATACAGTGTAATGTATTTGCAGAAATAAAAGATGTATTATTATTATTATTTCTTGTGCATTACCTTAAAGCAGTTGTATGTATTTTATACAAATTCCATACAGAAAGCAAAAGATCCTATACCTATTTCCAGTAAAATTATAAGACGAACACACTATGTCAATTTCATTTGACACTGACATCTTTCAATCAAAATTTTCTTAATATAGTTTCCACAGCTATGGCTACTTTATGAAATTTAATTTCTTTATAATTTTTTAACTCTATATCCATTTAATATTAGGTATAAAATGCAATCAAATCGTATAGAAAATAAAATATTCTTTAATATTTATAATAACATTAAATGTGAAAAAATGATATTTAACATAGTTTTTTCAAGAAAAACTGTTAAAATCTTCAAATGAGGGTACTTCCGGTTGTCCAATTCTAACCAAAATCTAATCAGCTCTTCGCATGGATGTAACGAAGAGAAATACGAAAGAATTATAATTTTTAGAATTGTAGTATGGAAGTTATCGTAGACGAAAATTTTGTTACACACACACACACACACACACGGACACACATACATACATACATACACACACACACATACAGACATCATCGTAAAAATAGTAAAATCGTATTCTAGGGACCCTAAAACGTGCTTATTCATCAAAAACTCACCACCGAATTTTTTGACCAAAGACAATACCTTCCTTACCTAAAGGTGACGGAAGGTAATAAGTTACATCTTCGGTAGAATTTTGCATAATTAACAAATATTTAGAGCCTCTTTTCGTTCATTTGGAAAAGCGTAGACTAAGGAATAGACGATCTCCTTTCTTAAAGGAACAGTAAGATTAGTTTACCGTACACAGAAGGCAGGGAATCCATTCAATGCATGTCTTCATTTCAACACAGAAACGTGATGAATCACTGTGAAGTATATTGTCCATTACATGACACTCAATAATGTTTAAACTATTACTTTAATTATTGTTAAATGGATGATAATTATTCGTTTTCTTTCTACATTTATACTCCGTTAAATAATAATATAAAATTATGTCGGTGCTCGTGCACGTATATAAAATAACAATTTACAAATATGTCAATAAACGTTTATTTGCAAAATATAAAATAAATAATAAACAATAAATGGACGTACGCATGTACAAATATTGTACACCAGTTGGAATTTAAAATAATGTTATTATAATGTTAAAAATGTTTGCAAACATTTATTTCATCGAGTAATCAGAAAATTTTATATTTTATAAACCGTTGTATTAATAAAAATAGTAAAATTAAAATTTTATTAAAAACAAAATTCAAACTTTCGTATGCATAGAAAACTGATAGGACAGAATTCAATTTCCATATTTGTTAACTATAATTTGCATTTTCACGTAAAATAATAATTCATATTTCACTGAAATATATACCACCACTAATATACAAATACAATAATTCATAAATCCAAAATTTCTGTGATATCGCAAATACATAATTAGCATTGTAATTTTGTTATTTCGTATTATTTGCAAATAACATTATGTAGTAATCATCCGTTCCACGGTAGTTATTTATCTGAAATAATAACTAGAACGTATAATAAAGTTTCATGAAACATACAGAAATTATTAAACGCACGAAATGCATTCATATTATTGGCGTCTACTCTAAGGATCATTTTCGTATTGAATCAGATGACCAAATCTAGAGCTAGAGTAATAAACGACAGAAGACTCGTTTATAAGTTGACCGTTATCAATGAGCTCATGCACGATTTATCATTTTTAACTTTAATTGATAGAGTAATGGAAATTAATAGACCCGTATTTTTTATTTTTCCTCAAATCGAGCTTTAATAGTGAAAAACTTGCAATTAAAAATGACATTGTTCAAAACGCGGCTGTTTTTCTCCGCCGCGTCCCTTGCTCAGTGACGTAAGATGTTCATCAACGCGGTCATTTTGATTTTCGCACAAAGTTGAACGTCAAAGGGGCATTTAAAGGTAACCTGAAATTTACGAAAGTAAACATGTCGGTGAAACTTTGTTTTGTGCTGAAAATAGTGAGCATAGCCCATTATACACTATTGTTAGTGAGAAATAACCAAGAAAGAACGAAAGAAGCACAGCTGACAGCTGACTGATGCGTGGATAACTTCAGGCCAAATGGAAATTATATTTATAAAAATGAATAGAATGATATTATGTATATTAATATACAGGCTGTCTCACAACTCGCGCCCCAGAGCGAATGAAGAAACACGAGACTGCACGCGGATGTGTAATTTCGAAGCAAAAAAATATAGCTTAAAAAATATTCGAGAAAAGACGTCTTAAAATTGACCAACCAGAGACCTACACCTTTAACGTGTGTTTGCCGTAATTTTACGTTACTAGGGTTTTATACAAATCAAATCTTCTTTAAAATGTGTGGGCGACTGTAGTTTTCTAAAAATGTCAATGTCAAATTAAATTTGACAAGGTGAATAAAAAAAGGCAAATTCTTACCATGTATTCAGCCGCTGATTACTTAGAAATGATTATAATTTTCGGAGAATGTGGACGTAACGCTAGAGAGGCAGCACGAGTCTATTCGGAACGTTTTCCGGATAGAAATCTTGTGGATCATAAAGTGATATTGAGAGCCATTTGTTGTTTTAATCTCAAAGAATTCAAATGACAATAATATTTTCGTTTAACACATTTTTCAGAGATGCTACGACACATTGCACTGTACGATATAAATGATGATCTCGGATGATACCTTCGCTAACCTAAATTTGTTGACAGTGAAAAGTCATCTCCAAAGTGTCAAAATTACAGTAAGCCAAACAAATTTTGTAACTCACTAGTAGTATTTTTAAAACCAGGCAACCAGTTTCATTTCACACCTCAAGATATCCTTCCGGGATTGGTGGATTAAAGTCTTGTAACTCTGTTATGCAAGCAGCCGCAAATTATTTTCTTTTATTTGTTGGCAACCTATTGTCGTCGGCAAGTGTCAGTTTCGTCTGGCACGCGAGTTGTGAGACACTCTGTATTATAACATTTCTATCAAATATTTAAATATGTAGGTAATTCTCAATTTATAGTCAATATATTTTTTTTCTTTTAGAAATTCTGTGTCGATGTAATAAGTCTGTATGAAATGAGTCTGAACTTGTAGTGTGAACGTCTAACGTCACAACATGGCTGGTTTTTACAACTTTTTAAAAATTACATACTTTAAAACGATTTTATAAAACAAAAAATGTAAATAAAATATAATTTAATCATACAGACGATAAATTAGATTAATTTTGTTCGATTTAAACAAAAACAAAATAAACAATTATTTATTTTATTTTATTTTGGAATCATAAACTTGTTTATCTGCCCTCAAAAATGGGCGCAATTTGGCTTTTATCGCCCGAGAGCTTATAAAGTTGCCAAGCAACAGCTTTCAAACGTCAAAATCGTCATTTTTAGATAAATGTCAAACAACATAATATATTCGATAAATCACATTTTTTGAACACCGCTGCTCGTAAAACTATTCGTATCCTTTTTCATATACGTCTTTTCACTTGCTCTGGGTAGCGTCATCTTCATTCGATATTTCTTTTGAATAATCGATATCTTCCATTTTCATTTGACACTAATTTAAAATTTGTTATAAACAAACAATATAGCTAGAAACCACAGCATACTTAAAATTCACGACAGTACAACGATACCGCATATATATGCTCATTGAATCCTTGAATTTCGAGAACCAAAATAAAATAAAACGTTGTATGTACCACGGGCATAATCAAGATTATAGCACTCGGGAAAATTAAAACTCTCCGCTACGCGTCGAGCTTTAAACATTCCCACGTGCTACAATCTTTTGATTATGCCCTTAATACATAAATAACTATTTTTCACTACTAGCCTACAAACATACCATTATTGACTTGTTATTGAGTTGTGAAATTGTTTTTCTCTACCGCTTCCTTAGCAACGCTTAACAACGGTCAATAATGAAATATTATTGACCATGGTTAATTATGCGAACTGTCGCTTTTTAAAGAAATTCAAGCTTCTGAATTTATTTAACTTATTAAACGCAAAGAAAACATTATATTTAAATTTGCCGCCTAATTTCAAGTTGGCAATAGTTAAATTTCAGATTAAAAATCTTAATATTCTACGATCTTATTTCTTATCAATTTTTTTGTGCGTTCACATTATATTTACAATGCGAAATGTTAATTTAGGTATTTATTTATTGTTAAATCTATGAAAAGGTAAGTGTTTATTGTAACATTATTTCAATTATCTTACATTGTACATTTTTTTAGGGTTATAATTACATTTCTATGTAAAAACACAAAACAGGTAACATTTATTTGCTATTTATAGTTGAAATTGATAGTGCAATTGTGCTGCAGAACCAGCCACTCCAATCACAAAAATAGGCTAAGAAAGTATGAATTAGTAAGTTTTTGGAATTTTATTACCACAACAGGATACCTTCGTTGATAGGAAGACTTCATTTGGCGCTTCTATGAGAAATTTATTAATTTCTTCTTTAGAAAATACAGATGACTTTTTTGGCTTATATGTAGCATTTTGGCGCTTTAAAAATGCAAGTAACTTAAAATATTTTGAAATGTCTATATTTTCTTTTAATGAAATAGTCGATTTCAGCATGGAAAATATGGCCCATAAACTTGAAGCCTTTTTATTGTGTGCTTGCTCCTGGAAATATACTAGGAGTACATTTTCCGAGATTTTAGTCACCTTTTTTGTTAGACACCATTCTTTAAAACTTGTATACACTTTCATATATATCGGTTTAGATTTTTCTGGCAGCAATGTATCAAACTGCACATTTTGTGCCGCTTCTTTAATTTCCGGAGGAGTACAATTTTCCGCATTACTTTCTTCAAACATGTTTACTTATTGTTACCAAAATGAAATGTCAGATATTAAAAACAAAAGAATTTTATTTCTGCCTACTTAGTTTTTATAGATATTAATAAATATTAATGTCAAAATTCTTATGTTATTATTAATATAAAATTCGTTAAATAGAATTTAGGAGCTAGTAGTAAAAAAATAGTATATAAACCACGGTTGAGAAGATCATTATTGACCAGGCGCCTTGTATCACTCGGACTTCGCCCTCGTGTTACAATCTTGGCGCTGGGTCAATAATGATTATCTTCTCAACCTTGGCGTATAATATACTAATTGCATGACTTTATTCTAAAATTCTAATAAAATAATATTGATATACATGATAAAATTAAAAAACTACAAACGTACGCGTTTTTCTTTGGACACAGTTGTCCATTAGACAAATATCCACTCTACATGCAGTATAACCATTTATAGAATAAACGTCAAAGTATGACGATTAAAGTAAACCAAACTCCTAAAGTGAAAATTACACGAACAGAGTCCAATCATAACCTAAGCTATTTTTCTCGGAAACCTGTATATTCATAACTTATAAAACCGATTATAATCCATTCGTTTTAGAATTTAAATAGAGACAAGTCAGTCTCTTGGTTTGGCTCAAAAATTATGGATAATAGTAAAAACAACACAGAAGATCAACACGGGCTGTTACGCTACGCGACAGCTGGGCGACGGATAACTGGGCGAGTAACACAGGACGAAGGTTAACTTGGCGATGGACAACAAACTGGGCGTGCAAATTCTGGGCGATGACATAAACTTAATTTGTTGAGTCTATTTCTAACAGGAAAACTAGTTAAAAGTTAGGCTCAGATTTTTTTAAATAAACGCTAACAGAATCTGAACTAAACCACAATTGTATAATTCTAAACATCTATTATTTTATCGTCCAGATATTACGCTGCCCATTTGACTATAACCTAGATGTCGTGGCGCCTAATTATCCATTGCATAGTTCACCATCGCCCATATTCACCTTTGTCCTGTTGATCGTGTTCGGGCTATTATTAGTGTTATTATTGTGGTCTTGTTTATGGCATTACATATTACAAATTATGTCGTATTGAGATCGTATCAATATTACATTGCTAATTTGAGTTAAGTCTTAGTTACTCGCTGATGACACTTGTAATGAGGCCAAGAAATCGATATTAACCAATGTATAACAGAGATGTCAACATGAAATTAAAGTAAATACCAATTAATTACATATGTAACATTTTTTAAAATGTTTTCGTAAGTAAAAAACTGTGCTTTGATTGAAATCCCGGATTAACTGAGGATTATCCACAACTGGCATAAATTCAAGCTGCAATTTTTAGAGGTGGAAATTAAAATCTAAATGCAATTCATTTCATCAGTATACGGTGCAGATTATTCGCATTTGCTAACATCTAGAATTTATTTACTTGATTCTCGTTAGCTTTAAAACATAGTAGCTCAAAGAGAAATTTTAATTATGTATGTGTTGCTCTCATTCCTATCTTGAATAAAATCTACTTGTGATTAGCTGCAAAATGTTTCATTAAAATAATTTGCTCGAGACGGGAAATATATAATGACACGAATAACATGAGATGAAACACTGCATGGCTATGAGCAAATATATTCAAATAAGTACATAAAGATACCTTCCCCATCTCCTCAATAGAGGATGCCACCTGCCATGCTTCATTTAGTTTCGCGAAAAAATTCATGTTAGATACTTTTTGACCAGATTTCATACAGTCGTAGAAAACATTTTTTTATAAAGCTGTAAATTTTGTATTGCTCGCTTTTTATTTTTATAACACTTAAATAGGTAACTACGCGTGAAGTTAAACCTTCTTATTTCTTATTATTTATAATAAATATCTATAATTTTACTATAGCTTTACCTAAAAAGTAGATCATAAAAATATACATTGGAGACGAAAATAAAATGTAATCGATATCACAAATTATGTACCGTTTCAAGAATCATATAAATTTTAATGCAGATCATATTTCACAGGTTAATTTCAGAACAATAACAAATATGGATTGGTCTTGTTATTTAAACCGCGCGACTATCAATTCCGCAATAAACAAAACGGAACAATATGCTAGTAATAGCTAAACAAGACTATCAAATTGTTACAATTGATCCTGAAACATAACGGTAGAAACTGAGTAATAGGGGATTACAGCTCAATCGAATTAAGAGAAATTAGTAAAAAATAGTGAAAGTAGATGCTTAATAATGAATATTAATTAAGAAATAAAATGATATAATTGAAATACTTCGGAAATAAGAGAGTTTTTGTATTAGCAACTCATTACTAATATGAAATCCATATATACAGGGTGTAAATGAAATAAGTGCATTAAATTTAACCAGTAATGTAACTCGACGAGAGCAACAATATTACTTAATAACTTTTTTTTCTAAATCTTTTAGATTTTGAGTTAAAATTCTTTAAAGATTTGCTGCATGGATTCGGCGCGCGCCTATGGAGAACAAATGGCTGCTGTCGTATTCAAGTGAGATACAAACAGCTCAAAAATTGTCGGTTATCGGTTACACTTCAGTCACAGAAATTAATAAACGAATCAACGGAAATAACATTTATTATTAATTAATTCGTAATAGTACAATTTTTAAAATGAATAGAGGAAGACAAGGAGGAACGAGGGGAGGAAGAGCAAAAGCATAGTTATTAGGTTATGAGATGATTATTTATCGTCGACAAATCATTATAGTTTAAATATGTTATTCAAAAAATGTAAGTACAAACTTTTGTCCATTTAAACGAGGTACATGAGTATCAATAATTAGTCGTCCATTTATTGTTCCCGCTCAAACATTTTTTAATGAAAATTTTTACAGCATTTTCGTCTGTTGAAATGTGTATGGTGCATAATAAATACTCCGTCCCAAGTAAATTCAGTCTCATTAATGAACATTATGAGCCATTCCCAAAATCGAAGTCTGCTGAAAACATTGATTTTTTTGCACATGATATGGATACAATTGTTGCTTTATTTAAAATTGTCATATGTGACACTTCGTATTGTGATAAAGATGTACAAGATTAACAAATGTGCGAATATTAGGAACAGTATGATTTGGAAACGCTCCGTCTAAATGCGTTGGCAACTTTATATTACTGTCTTTATATCAACCACAAATTAAAATGTAGTAAAGATACGAATAAATAAATAAACCATAGGTAAGTAATTACAATATCTGTGTACTCGCTATTTGTGAACGTAAGCATTTTGACAGAATTTTACCTGATAAACAAGTTTATTACTAATGCCAAAATATAATTGCAACAACTGACAAAACTGTCAATTGCTGAAAAAAAATTTTTCATAGCTATTGCTACTGCATTCAATTATTAGAAAAATACGTGGAACGACTCGTCAATTTACGGGGTGGTAAAAATGCTAAAAAAAATATGCGATTTCGAGAAAAAGTGATTAAGAAATATTGTTGCTCTCGTCGAGTTACATTACTGGTTAAATTTAATGCACTTATTTCATTTACACCCTGCATATATTATCTTGATTGGCGACTTAAAGACTACCTATAAATATATAACGAATACCGAGTTAGGGGGTGGAGTCTACTACCAATGAAAGTAGACAAATTCAAATAGCGGAGGCGTGACTATCAGTCCAGTACTGCAATTCTCAAACAGTTTTTATTTGAATATAAATTTCTTGCACTAAACTTAATAATTTTGATACACTTGCAATTATAAAGCATGTAGACTTGTATAGTGTTATAATATTAATTAATTTATTTTTTTATAAATATAATTTAAAAATAGCATACATTTCAAGAACATTTTACATCCACGAAGAAAACAGTTTTATATAAAAACTTATATTCGTGACGTCACGTCTATATTTTCAAACTTCGGGGGACCATAACTCGTTTATTAATAGAAATTTTTTCACCGGATTTTTACTAATAGTCTTAGTTTTATTTATACTTTCTGATGAAATTGTATAAAAAGAATGGTGGAATCCCCTATTATAATTGCGATATACCCGTACATATGTATGTCATTATTTAGTTCTACAAATGATCAAAAATGGTTGAGGTCACGTGACCATTTTTTCCCAAAATATTGTCAAAATTATTTTTCAATATTCCATTCATCAAAACTTCATTCCACGTATGACAGATGATGACAGGTGAAAAATATTTATTTTCTATTCATTATGGCTTTTAATGAAGAACTTGACAGATTTATTCTTGAATCATATTTTCGTTCGGGTCAATGCAAAGAATACGGTTCTTGGGTTAATTCTATTGACAGCTATAAAAATTCGAAACATATACACCTATGGAAATAGACATGCTGTCATATTACGTAAGCGACAAATGTCAAAATCGTATGGAGCGGCACACTGCAGCCATTTTTGATCACTCTGTACATTAAAAATCATATCAAAAATACTTTTCTCTAACACTACTATGGAATTCATACATTCTATAACTGAAAACTGATACAGAATGAGGACATTCTGTCATACTGTTACGGAATAATATTCCGTAATAGGCAGTCACAGACCTCTAGTTTTTTTAATTCACCCATTTAAAATACATGGGAAACGAAATTGTTTTCAAAATCAAGACGGCTTTACTTGGCGCTTTGCTTCTTTTATTTTGTCACCTCAACTGCCTTAACTGTCAAATTATAAAAGAAATGATTACAAAATATTATTATACGCCTTGTTTTACGCATTTTGAAGCTTTTACATGGTAAGTTAAATAAAAATTATTACTTTATAACATACAAACAATATTTTATTATTTTTTTACAAAAATGACAAGTGATAAGCAAAATATATTTTTAAAATAGTGTTAGAAAAAGTATAGTCTAAAACTCGTATGGAATAGTATTTCCGCCACTCGCGAAACCGTAGACCTTACCTACGGCTCGGCCTACAAACTTTTCGCTCGCGCGGAAATTATCTATTCCATACTAGTTATAGAATATATTAATACGTTACATAAATTTGAAAATAAAAATAACTGTTGCAGCGATGTTAGGCGCATTAGCGCATATCGTTATTGAGGATCCCTAGAATCCGTTGTCAGCGCTGTAAGCTCACCTGTCATGGTGCCTAGTAGGTCATGCCTTCTGACACGAATAAAAAATGTTAAGAAATCAATTCAATACAATTTTTGAGTTTGTTCTGACAAATCCTCCATTGGGAAATAGAGTTGAAGGCAACAAGTCATAAATTCATGATTAATTACTATTTGTGGTTTACGATGATTCTGACTTGAAAATTGAAATTGCAGCCTGTTTTAATAACTGTTCCACAATGCACATTATTAAAAGGGATAAATATTAGTAAAATTAATGACACTATTCGTATATATTTTACTTATCAATACTATAATAATTGTATTGTATTATTATAATAAATAAATCAATCTTTATGAAATGCTAAAAGCATATATAAAGCATATCCCAGGACGAGCTTACGCTATGGGTATTTTGAAAACTACTCAATATTATTTTACGAAATTTGGTATCTACGGGTTTTCCGATATGCCCGTTTCGCCTAAAATATTCTCAAATCAGTAGCACTTCCGCTTTAACCGGAAGTCGACCCTTTTTACCTCTCGCTAAGGGAGGTATTGTATTCATGCTAAAAATCGCATATCCAGATTTTAGTGAATAAGCTCGTTTTAAGGTCCCTAGAATACGATTATAACATTTTTACGATGATGTCCGTATGTGTGTGTGGATGTGTGTGTGTGTGTGTGTGTGCGTGCGTGCGAGTGCGCGTGTGCGTGTGCGTGTGCGTGTGCGTGTGCGTGTGTGTGTGAGTGTGAGTGAGTGTGTGTGTGTGTGTGTGTGTGTGTGTGTGTGTGTGTGTGTGTGTGTGTGGATGTGGGTGTGGATGTGTGGATTTTGGATTCACGATTTCTTAAATACTATAAGCTTAGACATTTTTAACTAAGGATTTCTCATTCTAACAATAATGGGAAGAGTCGATTAAGTTTTGGTAACAATTGGACAACCGGAATTAGTAGTTACATGAAAAAAATCATCTAAATATTATTTATCGAAAATTTATGTAAATACTTATATTAAAAAACGTTAAATTCTTTATTCGATAAATATAAATTCATTATTATATCTTCTACAGATTTAGAGATAAAGAAATGCATATAAAATAATTTGATGTAAAAATTCTCAGATCAAACTACTTCGAGGCAAGAAATTCAAATGTTTGTAATTGACACATAAATGTCACTGTCAAAAATATTTGTAGGCCACTGTCAAAAATATTTGTACATTATTATGAAGATTATGGAAATAAAAAAAGTCAACAATGCAAAAGAATATAAAAGGAATTTGCGAAAAAATGACGAATATAAAGGAAAAGAAAAGGAAAGTAGAAAAAGAAAATTTCAGAGGATATTGAATATAAAGAAAATGTATGTATTGTACATAATTTATATTAAAATATCCCATAGATTTTGCAAATATATGTGAGAATTATTTTGTAGTGACATGGATATATGTATTTGTATTTAAAAATATTTTTCGTTTTATGCGTACAACCAGGTAAAATATCTGGTGAGAGGCCAAAGGCTTTCTTCATATAACTGTTTTTGCAGATTATAGAAATTCGGTTCCGTTCTCGAGATATCAAGTGATAAAGAAGTAGCCGTTCTTACAGAAAAAATCAAAAAAGTTAACGCCGAAATTGGTTGATCATGAGTAAATATTTTTTCCTGATTCGAGAATATTTTAGGTGAAACGAGCAAGTCGGAAAACGCCTAGATACTAAATTTCGTAAAATAATATTGAATAGTTATTAAAATAACGACAGCATAAGCGCGTCCTAGGACATACTTTTATTTATCATTTTAGAGGTTTTTCATTTTTTTAGAATATTGGTCGATCAACTTTTTCTTCCTTGCCAAAAAATAATGCAATGATATATCTCAACTACATATTTGTTGTACCCGTACACCTTTTAACACAATATTGTGTTTATTTTTTTTATATGTAAAATCTTATTTTGTTGAATTATATTGATTTTTTGATAAATAATAAAATGAATTTATTTTCAAAATCAAAATTATCATCTTAGTTTTTGAAAGAAATTTATGAAATACCCTTCTAGTAGCCAAAGTGTTAAAAACCAAATATTTTATTTTAATTTTTTATTGATTACGCCAGTAAATAATATTTTGTATGTAATACGAATCGTAACTCGCTTAATCATCTTTACGTCTAGTACCATAATAATTGACTTTACGATCCTTATAACAGAAACAACTATTTTGTTTCTAAACATCTGCTAATGGGGTAATTATCATTAGCACCCGAATGTGTAGTTAAAATAAATCCGAAAAATCTGTTCTTCGTTGACAACTCGTCGCGAAAATCAGAAGAATAAACAAACGCGAACCGAAACAATATAGCGTCGTGGGTGAATGGCGCAGCTTAGCACGTGGGAGAAATGTAAAGCACAACAAAGACGCGCAGCGGGAGTATGTTTATGTAGCGGCATACAAACATGTGTGTGTGTAGCAGGCATTCATGTGTTGTGTGCGGGTGGGCATGTGTGCGTGCGAGCCGCAGCAGGACGTGTAGTGCAGTGTGTGCAGGAATGATGTGGATGTGTCGCTTCGTTAGTAGGTCATCAAAAGGGGTGGAAAGTAGCTGAGTGTGTTTATTGTACACGTGGAAATATCAGCTGAGGTTATTTTTCTTCTGGAGCTAAACTGTCAATAATCGTTAAATGCCTCTACGTGGCTTCGTGCTTTTCTATCAGGATAATTATTTGCTGTGGTTTTTAGTAAATTAAATTCTGTTACAATATAAGTTTTTTTTTGTTTTTGTGTGAAATATATGTCCACCTAGATTACAGTATACAGCAATAATCTCACAAAGTACTATATTTTTGACTTGGTCACTTTTAACAGTATACCCACGATATATTGGTTTTACATTGATTTAAGTTTTCTCAAAACTATTGGTGCTATTCTGTACCGTTCTATAAGCTCTATAGACTCTGTAAGTAAACAACGGTACAGAATGTAAGCAAATTGCTATTCTGTAACCAAGTTACAGTACTGTAAGCGCTACAGAGTTATAGAAATTTCTATAAATCTTAGAACGCCAAAATCTTGACTGTAAAGTATTTACAGAGCATATTGAAACGTTAATAGTATATTACTAACCGAGGTGGAAAGTGTTTCATTGTCGAGGGCGAAGATAGTTAACCAAGGCGCGAAGCGCCGAGGTTAACTATAGCCCGAGACAATGAAACTTTTCACCGAGGTTTGTATACTATTTTATTCACAATCTGAAATAAAAAATTAATATTTGATATTTAAATAATAATAACCTAACATAAATAAACGAATGGTCTGAGATTGTTCATTTGTCAAATGAACTGTCAGTTTGATTTCTAACCTTAAATACTGATTTCATTCATTACTTGTATTATTTACAAGTTTATTCCATATTTTTATCATATAAATTGTAAAGATGCTTTGTTTATATGTAAATACCCATCATTGATACGCATTGATCTCTCAAAGCGGGGGGCAGCTATTTCCCGCCTCGAGGTTGGAAAGTATAGCGTGAGTATAGCTGAGGTTGGAAAGTGTCAACTTTCCAACCCCAGCTATCTTCACGTTATACTTTCCAACCTCTTGGAATATGAGGTTAACAATAACTAACTTCCCAACTTTTTAAAAGTCAGAAATCGTCATATTACTAACCGATTGTGAATAAAATATATATTTTATTATTAGTAAATCAAAGTGACAGTTCATGCAGTTCATGTGACAAATGAACAATCTCAGACCATTCGTTTATTTATGTTAGGTTATTATTATTTAAATATCAAATTCAGATTGTGAATAAAATAGTATACAAACCTCGGTGAAAAGTTTCATTGTCTCGGGCTATAGTTAACCTCGGCGCTTCGCGCCTTGGTTAACTATCTTCGCCCTCGACAATGAAACACTTTCCACCTCGGTTAGTAATATACTATTAAACGTTAAATATATAATTTTTTTAAATAAATATGGAAATTAAAAGCAAAAGTCAACAATTTTTATTATATCTATTATTAAATGACAAACATAGAAGGTAATTAATTATACATCCTACCAATTCTTATAGAAATTTATGTGTAAAAAAATATTTTAGCATGAAAACAGGAGATTTTTCCAGATTTCAGATCAGTGTACCAGATAATGAATTACATTACTAATTAAGATATATTTTAAAACAAACTCATTGTAAAACTTTAATTAAAGTAACTTTTTTTTCTTTAATATCAAGTTGAATAATTTTAAATAGCTATAGTTAAAAATTTGTCATAATTATTTGTTGAAAGCTAAAGACAAGGGCAGTTTCCGCCAGTCAAGATAATTTGAAGATAACTCTACCTACTTGAGTACGAGTACAAATTAATGGTAGCGAACTGTTCACAGTTTCATAGAATAATTGAAACAGTCATTAAATGATGACTTCATAATTAATATTAATAGATCACACTAGCGAGGAGAATAGATTACAAAAATTAAAACACAGGAGATAAAAAATTATTAACAATGACAAGCATTGGTTACAACAATGACAAAAATTGATTATCTGTAAAAATCAAAACATAACGTATTTTGATTCAATAATTATATATTTCATAATCATAAACCTATATATTACATATGTGTAAATCTGATGTATTTATAGAAATTAATAATAATGAAATAATCGTGATGGAATCTATAGCTTATTCAACTACATAAATATATTATGGAATATGTATCTTTTAACCAACATACCTACCATTTTATAATATATTATTTATATAACAATCGTTTCTATTTCATATTTTTTAGAATGCCTACAAAATTACTGTCAAATATACTGTAGCATATTTGACAGCTAGACAGGAATGAAGTTAGGCATTCTATAAGAATAACTCTGTAGCGAGACTTGTTATAGAGGGAGTTACAGAATAGGTAATTTTACAACTCTGTAAGCTGTCGTCTTACAGAGCTCTATAGTTTATAGAGTCTATAGAGTTACAGTCTTATAGAGCAAAGTTACAGAATAGCACCATAAAAGTCATTTTACTGTAATAAAAAACTGAGAACATTTACACTTAAAACTATTTTAAAAAAATTTGTATTACTACGTTTCATGTAAACGTATTGAAAATTATTTCAGTTTTCAATCAATATTACGATAAATTGTTTATATTCAATTTTTAGCTATAATATCCCGAGGACATTGATAATTACGAAATAATTTTATAACAGTTACCGAAAGCGCGTTGCTTGGTAACCGCCCGACGCCGAAGGCAACGTGCTTGAGGAAGTTGTGATAAAATTATTTATCAATGATCGAGGGGTATTCGGTGAGAATTTTTTTTGCAATTTTAATTAAATTTACGAAGAATTTGCATTTAGCAGAATTTTTATAATTATAAAATCACCCAATAGATGTCAGTAGTAGTTATGAATATGTTCAGCGTCAAATGTGTAACGATAATAAGATTGACATTGACACGAGAAGACAAGGCACGCCCAGTTTTATTATACAAACGTTTAGTAGTAATAATTTTATTAATTGAATCGTTATTTTCACTTCCATACCGTGAAAATGACATTTTCAAATTAAAACAATTAATTTTTAATTATCTGTCAAAAAGTGTTTGTTACTTAGCAACTTAGTGACATAAGTGATAATTGTCTTAGGATAATTATCAGTGTAAGTTTGTTTTGATTGGTTATTTTCGCACACGTGATCAGAAATACAGAAATTCAATTGGATAATTTATTAACCAAAAAATTTTCAAAACAAGTCTACAGATTGAGTTGTGGCCACGGTGTAGTATCTATAGGTGAGTGCGCGACTTTTTCCAATGCATTACGAAGAATGGCTAACTAACTGGGCTAGTTCATACAGTGTGCCGCTAGGTGCCAGGTTTTGTTGCGACCCAGTTTTTACAAAAAAATATTTTAAATAATATTATATACTTTCAATACATTACCTTTTATTTTTGTCAGTCTTATGTATGTATTTAGTACATATTCCATACAGAAGGTTTCTATATTTCCAGTAAAATTATAAAACAAAAATATTATGTCAAATGAACTTGACACTGACATTTTTCAATCAGAATTTTTTTTATCTTAGTACCTGTTTCTATGGTTATAGTATTACTAGCTGCCGCAAAATCGCACATTTTGGCGCCTTAGAAAGACTATATTTCTCTTTATTTGATCCATGTCCTGTTGCGAATCCTGTAGCAAAACATTTTCTATTTAAACGTGAACACCGCGATCGGTACACTGCGGCACACCAACTGTCAAACACCTGTCAAATGGTAACGGGTCGCGTTAGCGCCATTTTCTTTCCCAGTTACTTCGCATCAACGCATCTCGTGCTCTCACCTATACGAGTAGATACTACACCGTGGTTGTGGTAGATTCTCTTCACTCTAAATAATTAATTTGCCATTATTTCTAATAAAAAAACTGCACAACTTTCTGTTTATTTGTATGTTAGTAATACAAAGCGGCAGAACATTCGGTACGCATGCGCAATATTGAAACTGTATTTTAAATTTTACATGAGTAGTTTTGAAACTAGTTTTCAAGTCAAACCCATTAATTTTTTGACACTGTATACATGGCGTTTTCAAAACTGAAAACGTTTTTAAAATGGTTTCAAAACTGCTTGTAAACTCAGTATATGTTTTAAAATAATTATTCAAGTTTTTAATGCCCTTAACATCTATGTTGCAACATTCGCCTCATACATCTACTCTATCCCAAACTCTTACTATATACATTCAATCTTTCTGCTATTACCTTTTTCAAATTCGGGATCCGTTTTCAAGGAAATGAATACAGAAAATAACGGAACAACAACAGTAAACCAAATAACATTTGTTTGAATTTATGATGCTACACCAGACAAAAAACACGTCCGTTTGTATGGAAATGGAAAATATTATGTGAATAACGTAAAAATCGTTCCAATGGAAATCGAAATTTGGACTATATAACTCCAATTCTGTGACTATCAGATGGTTTTGATCACTCTGTATACAGGTGTCTCACAACTCGCGCCCCAGACGAAACTGACACTTGCTGCCGACAATATGTTGCCATCAAGTAGAAGAAAATAATTTGCGGCAGCTTACATAACGGAGTTACAAGACTTTTTAATCCACCGATGCCGGAAGGATATCTTGAGGTGTGATGATATTATTACAAAATAAAACTGGTTGCTAGGTTTTAAAAATACTACTAGTGAGTTACAAAATTTGTTTGACTTACTGTAATTTTGACACTTTAGAGTTGACTTTTCACTGTCAACAAATTTAGGTTAGCGAAGGTGTCATCCGAGATCATCATTTATATCGTACAGTGCAACGTGTTGTAGCAGCTGTGTAAAATGTGTTAAACGAAAATATTATTGTCATTTGATCTGGCATAACTTGACCGGTCTCATGCGCCCTTGCGATGGCTCTCAATATCACTTTATGATCCACAAGATTTCTATCCGGAAAACGTTCCGAATAGACTCGTGCTGCCTCTCTGGCGTTACGTCCACATTCTCCGAAAATTATAATCATTTCTAAGTAATCAGCGGCTGTATACATGGTAAGAATTTGCCTTTTTTTCAACTTGTGAAATTTAATTTGACACTGACATTTTTCGAAAACTACAGTCGCCCACACATTTTAAAGAAGATTTGATTTGTATAAAACCATAGTAACGTAAAATTACGGCAAACACACGTTAAAGGTGTAGGTCTCTGATTGGTCAATTTTAAGACGTCTTTTCTCGGACATCTTTTAAGCTAGATTTTTTTTTCTTCGAAATGACACATCCGAATGCAGTCTCGTGTTTCCTCATTCGCTCTGGGGCGCGAGTTGTGAGACACCTTGTATAATAAATAATAATTAACGTTACAATATTTATAACATAAATAACTATTATTGTATATTTATAACTATATTTTATGAAGAATTTTTGGGTATCTAGATGAAAACGTTTCTAACATTGTAACAAATACTGGAAAGTTTTCGTTTTTTGTTTTGAAACGATCCTTAATCAAATATGCATGTGACAACAAAACCCCTAAAAATCAAAGTGTCTCTCACAAAGCCCAGCTCTTCTTGTCAGTATTTAGTTGACAAATGGTAGCACTTCGTAGGTATAGATTAATCTAACTTAGACACTAACTTCGGATACCATTGTAATTTAAAACAGGATAAAAAACGATCGTATTTGCCATGGAACGACGCTCACTGGATCATTAGTCTCTGTCTCACCTGGCTGTTTTATCATTGCGGTCACCATCTTACGTGCAGCGCATGTCACCATTCTGGTAACAGGACTATAAAAACAAATGTTGCAAGGATTGCTACATGTATGGGACGTTTATTGTCTTATATAACTCCTACTGTATGTACTTTTGTGCCCGGAAATGTTTCTAAGGGAATATGAAAATGAATGAAGCTTTTATTTCTTGTTTACAAACTTGACATAGTGAAATCGTGCTTCATTTTTATTGACATGCAGCTGTAAATTTAGGGCAATTGTAAATATTTATTAATATTGTTTTATGAATGTCAATAATCATTAATAAGTAATAAATTATTAATGAATCCAGAAGCTTGATTAATTTTGTATATTGCTGTCTGAATTAAAGTATTGGCAACTGAATTTAAGCTTGCAGCACCAAAATGGAATTTACTTGATACCACGGAAATGAGATATATTGAGATTTAATAATTTCTTTAAAAGTAAGTAGTATAAATATGGATGAAATTAATGTTTATACAACCAACTAATATTGCATAACATTAACTTATCCTATCAACGATAGTTCCGAAAATAACACTGGATGTCATTCATATTGCTTAAAGCGAGCTTAAAGTTAGTTGCCAATACCTCATATTCGTAATTTTGTCACAATTTATTGACAATGTCAAAATTTAAGATATTAGTAAATTTAGCAACAGTAGCACTGAGTCATTTTTTTAATGAAACCGTGCATGATCATTTGCCATAAGGGTTACTAGAATTTATTTTTCCTCTTTCGGTGTCTTTATGAGTCTATAAACGCACTGAACACACATCGTTAAGAAGATACATAAATACACTTGTTTCGTTTTCTAGAGGTTGTATCACTGCTTTTAAAACTGACAGATGAATTACATATAACCTCAAATTGCTGTCAGTTAACAATTAATTTTAATGTGTGAAATTAAAATTTTTATCGGTTTCAGGATATTCAGCTTTTGTTTACATATACAAAAGTAGGTTGGTAATCTGGTAACTAAGTAATAACTGTATCTGCACGCGTACGGTAATATTATTACTATACTGATATGGCAACAACCATTGGGAACTCGGAAACCACAAAAGTTACGACTTCGGTTAAATGGGACATGTGATGCGCCATTGGGGGGTTATCTTAGATGTGCTTCTGTTTTGACAAAAATTCTCATAGGTTACTAGAAAATTTGCGGAAAACTGAATTTGGTCGATATTTTTATTTTCAAATTAGTTCTAAACTATCAATAATCGAGAAAAATGTTTAAAATAAAAAAAAATACATATTGTTATTATCTATTCGAAAATATTTTTTCTCGGTAAAATTTCGAAATAAACACATACGTACATTTTTTAAAATGGAACCCATTTTTACTCTGAAAATGCTTATTTTTTCTCTTTCGATTGGTGTAAGGGTTTTTGGGTTTTAAATTTATTTTACCCTTGAAATCTTAAATTTTTCAATATTTTTCATGATACTTCTTGTCAGTAATTTCATTAGTTTTTTAAAATAGTATTTTATTTTACTTAAATATCTTTTTCATAAATACCCTGTTTCATAATTTAATTTTAACTCTACATATTCAAATTTATGCAAGCAGGTATACCAGGCATGATCAAAAAAAATATTTAATATACAAAAAACAATTACACCAATCGAAAGAGAAAAAATAAACATATTTTGAAAACAAAATTCAAATATGGATTCCATTTAATAAATGTAAATTTGTGTTATATCTCGAGAATTTACCAAAAGAAAAATTATTTTCGTATGCCACTGGCTAGACAATAAAAATGTATAACTTTTTTATTTTCAAGATTTTTCTCGAATACTGATAGTTTAGAAATAATTTCAAAATGAAGATATCGACCAAATTCAGTTTTTCCCCATTTTCTAGTAACCTATGGGAGTTTTTGTCAAAACAGCAGCACATCTAAAATGCCCCCCCAAAGGCGCACCATATGTTCCATTTAATCGAAGTCGTATCTCTTATGGTTTCAGAGATCCCAGGTGGCCTTCGAAATTCGGACAGCTGTATAATGATAGTGTATCGTTCTTAACACGTTTTACTTTATTCTAAAGTAATAAACATGAGGAATAAGGCATATAATTTGAAGATATGTCATATTGACAATATCAAAATAATTGTTGTTTATCATAGCATTAAAGTAGCATTAATAAGGGAATTTCAAAAAATATTATTTATTAATAATGTCATCATTTGCTGAAACCGATAAACTATTGAACAAGCCACGTATGTTATGACTCATAACAAACCCTACGAGCTTATGGATTTCATACCGACATCTGCGGCAGTTATGATACCTATAACAATCCTAGGTATCTTAATAGCTATTGGCGGGAATCACCAACACCAACATAACTGATAAAAAACACATATCGTATTTTTGACAAGTCTCATTTTTTGCAAATATGTTTTAATAAAACCTTTTATCGCACTCGTCCTTTGTAAAATATGTACTCGTACAGTAACAGATTGCCTTATGAAACTTGTTTTTTAATGTACTATTACTCATTTTATTATTATTTTAATAAAATATAGCGATTCGTTTACAGTTTATAATTTCATATAAAATTAAAAGTATGTACAGCGATATTTTCGTATCGCAGAGTAGAAGTAAATGAGAAGAACAAATACAATTTCTAGCGTACTTAAAATAGAAACTGTAATGAGTACATGAAAAACTTTCAAGTTTCTGTATCCTCCTTTTCCTGGAGGCGTAGAAATACAAAATAGCTTTTTGAAAGTTCTACCAACGAGGCTTGAAATAGATCACAAAAACTACACTTCATGACATGTCTGAAACTCAGGTACAGTTACAGTTGCATCTGTTCTATATTTATACGCGAGTTTGTGAATTTTAAAAGTGAAATATTGTAGTGCTTCGTGTCTGATATCGACAATAAGCGCCGTATACGTTTCAAAGGAAATATTACGGCATTATTCCTGTCACGCAGACAGGCTATTTATTAGATATTTCCACGGCCCGTCCAATGTCATAAAATGCATTTCATTTGCGTTGTCGCCAGGTGATAAACTTGGCGACAATTTATAGACATTGGTACTTTTCCCATATGACTATTTGCAACGTTTAATTATATATGACTCAATAAAGTGTAACTTAAATTTCAAGAACACTTATGACCGGTTGCTCTACTGACACTTAAATTTTAAGTGTTTCTTAAGGTAAAGGTCACACTGCCTTGATCAACATCCATTGCTTTATTAATTGCTCAATCTCATTGACAGTCCACTGTTCATCAATTTTTAGCTCTCTCTAAGAGAGGTTATTGAATTCATGCTAAAAATCGCATATCCAGATTTTAGTGAATAAGCACGTTTTAAGGTCCCTAGAATCCAATTATAACATTTTTACGATGATGTCCGTATGTGTGTGTGGATGTTGGATCCACGATTTCTCAAATACTATAAGACTTAAGACATTTTTAACTACGAACTCCTCAATCTAACAATAATGGAAAGAGTTGATTAAGTTTTGGTAACAATTGGACAACCGGAAGTAGTAGTTACAAGAAAAAAATCATCTAAATATTATTTATCGAAAATTTATGTAAATACTTATATTAAAGAACGTTAAATTCTTTATTCGATAAATATAAATTCATTATTATATCTCCTATAGATTTAGAGATAAAGAAATGCATATAAAATAATTTCATGTAAAAATTCTCAGATCAAACTACTTCAAGGCAAGAAATTCAAATGTTTGTAAATGACACATAAATGTCACTGTCAAAAATATTTATATGCCACTGTCAACAATATTTGTACATCATTATGAAGATTATGAAAATAAAAAAATCTGATGTGGACACCACACGACTGCCTTGTACACAAGACCAATATGAAGTATAGACCCAAGTATATAATTGCACATATTTGACGTAATTTGACATTAGCATCTATTTTTTATTTTTTTGTTATTTTTTGTCCTAATCCATAGCAAGCTTCATTACAAAAACCAAAAATTATATAAGTTTTAAATATACATATCTCGCTTATACAAAGGGCTAATTTAATAATACTTGATGTGCTAGACACAGCATTTAATTCTCTAAAAATTTTATTTGAAGCATTTATTTCTAAAATCAAAATGAAACCGTTTTATTGAAGAAAAACTGTTAACACCTTCAGGTAATATGCCACTTACGGTTAGCCTGTTTTAACCAAAATCCCACTGTTATTCCAATTGACATAAAAGTCTTATATGGAAATTTTGAAAAGTGTTAGATTATATTTTAAGATAGTTTTTCATTAAAATCTATTATAGGCTTCAAATAAAGTACCATTTCTAGAAATTATGTAATGACCAAAAAGGGAGGTGCACAACTAGACGTTATAGCAGTCCTAAATACAAAATTTCAACTTTCTACGGCTTACCGTTTTTGAGTTATACGAGATACATACGCACGTACGCATGTACGTACGTACAGACGTCACGACAAAATTAGTCAAAATGGATTCAGGGATGGTCAAAATGGATATTTCCGTTGAAATCTCAAAACCGAAATTTTTCGCGATTACAATACTTCCTTTACTTCGTACAAGGAAGTAAAAAAGTCAACAACGCAAAAGAATATACGTAAAATAGAATATAAAAGGAATTTGCGAAAAAATGACAAATATAAAGAAAAAGAAAAGGAAAGTAGAAAAAGAAAATTTCAGGATATTGAATATAAAGAAGTATGTATTGTACATAATTTATATTAAAATATCCCATAGATTTTGCAAATATATGTGAGAATTATTTTGTAGTGAGACATGAATATATGTATTTGTAATTAAAAATATTTTTCGTTTTATGTGTACAACCAGGTAAAATATCTGGCGAGAGATGATAACAAACAACTCAAAATGTTAGAATCTGTCAGATTCTATTCCTTCAAAGAGCACTGCGCAAGTACATACGCAACTGCGCATGTATGTTACCATTGGGCAGCATCGAGCACGGTACGAAAATCAAATATGTTTGATATACTCGTATTTCAAACCTTATACCTATATTGCTGATCCTCTGCTTTTCTTGAAGCCAACGCTGTGAAATGAAAATATCATTGCTGCATAAGTCTATCTCACACAAACACCCAACTTGGAATTATGCGCATGCCACTTTTATCATTTAGATTGCGAATCACAGCCCAAAGGAACACGGCTGATATGAGTTTGACAACTAGCGCGAGAAATTTTAAATATGAGAAATTAAATAATGTACCTACTATTTATTTTGTGTGTAAATTTTTGTATATAAATATTAGTAATAATAAATAACAATGATGTATTCTAATGTTAAACTAGGATTAAATAATTTACTTTGTTCTATTGTACATACAAATAATAGGAATACAATCTGGTCAGGATTAATTTATTTAGGTGACAGTAATGTAAAGAAGAATAAAAGAAATAATTTATAAAATATTTATTGATTTTTAAATAACACAATTCTATGATATTTATTTCTGATATAGTAATCTTTTTCTGACAGTAATTTAGTTTCGTGTATTTAATAACTTACCTATGCAAAGTAACATTAGGTGCTTTACAACTGCACAGACAACTTCTAGTCGGCATGACACAAAACTCAAAGAAAATTAAATACTGTTTGTATGTATGAAACACAAAGCAATGCGTTTGTAGTACAAGTACAAACAGAAATGAAATCAAACGTCAAACCATGTGCTCTCTGCATCAGTGGGCTACAGCTGTCAGCGTTAGCCAATAGTAGTCAAGGTTTACGAGCATGCGCATAATTCCAAGTTGGATGTTTGTGTGAGATAGACTTATGCAGAAATGATATTTCCATTTCACAGTGTTTCCTTCACCTACTCTTATGGGAAGGATACGACCATCATATATTAGTCTAATAGGTATATGTATCAAACAAGTCGACAGTACACGATCTTACGCGATTGTCATCGATGCACGTACTGTGACCATATGCATTGTGAAACTCAGATTTGTATTTTACTTGATCGTGCTCGATCAATATTGATTGTTCAGTGTGACCACGGCCTTAACTGATAATATCGAATCGAAACGTCAAATGTGTGATTGAATATTGCTGTCAAAATCAAAATTTCGATTTGCATTTGCCTAGCTTAAAATTTAAGGGTAGGCGATGCAATTGGGCATTAAAATGCAATGTTGTCTTATGCGTTTTATTTATGTGTATTTAGGAACAAGCGAAAGGAAAGTAGATATTTTCTTCACATTTTTCCATTGAGAAAATAACACTTATAAATACACTTTCATAATCAAGCTCACTTTAAGGCTTTAATTAAAATTACTTTAAGACTTTATCTTCATTTTAAACTAATTTTCCAGTGCTCGCTAAAGTGTTAAAGTGAAAATAGAAATTTGCTAAACAGATTTTGTTTAGAAAATAAGGTATAAATAAGAAGACGAGAGGAAAAATAAACGTAAGGACAAGCAAGAAAAGCTTACTATGAGAAAAATGGACACTTTGCGGTACAAATAGAGAGTATGTTTACGCATAAATTAGGAAATAGTATATACCTACATCAAAGGAGAAAATTGCATAATTTTTCTTGCGGTGCAAAATAAAACGCTGAGGAAAAAATAGCATTATCTCCCGAGATGCACATATTTTATCACCACTGTGTGTAAAAACCCAAAAACATCACAAATATCTAACATTTCTTTGAGAATTTTTAGTATTACGTCATTCTGTTCTAAAATTGTGTGATTTTCCAGCTCAGATAATATTCATTTCAATCATTTTGTTCTTCCGTATCTTTTGCTGGGAATGTAAATACGAATAAATAAGTTCTTGAGTTCTTATTTGTATCTACTGTACTCTATTAGCCATTATATTCCCTGTTTTATGTTATGATTTTACTAAGAGATATAGATTTCTACTGCCGGTGGTGAAAATATATTTTTTCTTCATGCGTATTATAATATTCATATTATGCTCCTGTACACACACTATAGAAGATGTTCATTGTCTTACTAGTACAAAAATGTTGTTATTGTTGTACTAGTAAAAAAATGTTAGTGTTTTAGTTCACCGCTGGCGGCGGCAGTTGTCATTGCAACACATATTATATTGAAAATTGTTATTTGACAGTTGTGTTGTTTTTGTTTTGTAGTGTACACAGCCTGCTTTGGTTGAAATTGCAAACACTACAATTAAAAAATTCCAAAAAAATGTCAAAAAATTCTTTGAAACACACCAAGAAAAAATAGTATATGTCATTCGGAGTAGAACGCTCTTTTTGTGTTTTACCCAGCTTGCCTAGCCTCGGCTAGCGCCTCGGCCGCAATAGCTGGGTTCAACACAAAAAGACCGCTTTCTACTCCTAATAACATAATATACTATTTCTTTTTATTACAATAAAAAAATGATTAATTACAATGAAGAAAATTTGATTATAATAATGAAAATGATTAATCACATAAAAATTGATTATAATAATTATTGTTATTACAACATATTTTGTAAAAATGTAAATACAGAGTTAGTCACGGGAGAGTTACTTTGAAAGTCCGTTTGTTTGCAACACAAAATACTAATGACCACAGACACGTGATACCATATTTAGTTTTTAATGTCAAAATGACAGGAATATCACTATAGTGTATTTTAGATAAGAATAGACTTGGTGGCACTGCGGGGCCAGCCTGTTTTACACACATAAAACTTAGGAATTATACTATATTTCAGATAAGAATACACTTGAGGCCGTTTTGGTAAAAATTTAATATATTGATAACTTCAGTTTGCGTTGTTCCACTTGCTGTTAAAAGTTACCAGTAAGATAAATAGATAGCTAACAGAAAGTCAAACTACCAGTTAAGAGTTTTATCGAAAGAATAACGTACCGAGTGGACACGACTGAAAACACGAAGTGAAGAAAAACAGGGAACATTTGTGTTGTTTTGATGATGGAACCTGTTTCTTACTATTAATTATTATTGTGAATCAGTACAACAGTGATGATGAAGAATTGGATTGCATTTTTTATAATATTAATTTTCGAAAACAGTATGCAGTACGAGAAAGATATAATTTTGAAAAATAAGGTGACTCAGAATTTTTTATGCGATTTCGAATGTTAAAGAATACAGTTCTTTATTTGTTAGATAAAATAGAAGACCAATTTTCGTTTTTATCTGTTAAGTTTAAAGGAAGCATAATTTGAGAAATGTGACTCACGTCGGTAAGTAATATGCTTCACTTACCGTTAAGGAGGCGAGACGGTAAATAAATAAAAATAAAAATCAAAGCTTACTTCAAAAATGACAAATAAAAATTTTAATGTCAAAATAATTTTCAAATCTTATTTTTCTTTCAAGTTTTGTGCATCGATCGTGCAAAAAATATTATAAGCATCACGAACGTTAAGGAATTACCGATCTCAGACAAAATTGGGACCTTCGCTTCGCTCAGTCCCCAAACATTGTCTTCGATCGGTGAACTGTCCTTACCGTTCTTAATACTTAATATACTATACTTATCTACATTTGTTTTATAAATCACGTTGTATCTCCGATATGCCAATTGTTGGTACCTTTACGATTTTATGCAATAGGGTGTATGATAATATACTCATATGTAGGTGATTTTGGAGGTATTAATAAATTAACCTCATGCAGAATAATATAAAGTGTTTGTATTTATTTCGTGGATACGACCACAACTAAAATTGGCATTATTTTTTAATTGATTACAGATGTCTTTTTCTTTCCAAGAGACAAAATCTGTCTTGTTGGACTCAATTATATTTTTTTTTATATTTGTCGACTAATTTAATTAGATTCTGTGGTGGTAAATTTAACTGCTTTTTCTCTCTATTATTTTCACTCATTTTTGCAAATTGTATTGGCACCTCTTCTAAACGTTCAAACTACAACTACAATAAAACACAGAACAGCGAAAAAATAATCAAACTTTAATTTAAATTGTGACAGCCAAGTTGCCAACTTCACAAAACTAACTATCCTAACACAATTTTAATCTTTCTGTTAGCTATCTGTTAGTTAGCTATCCGGAGAATAAAACATCTTGGAGCAACCCAAAAATATTATTCTCTGGTTAAGACGGCAGATAAATTTATCTAATAGATAGTAAACTGTTACTTCATCTGAACTTGAAAAAATCGGGCCTCAGTAAGATAGGACTTACGATTCCAGCTTTCTGATTGGTCTAAAGGCAAATCAAGTTCACAATAGCAATATGTAAATTAGGTATATTAATTATTTAACATTTGTTTCTGTTTATTACTTACATATTTTTTATATAATTATTTGTTGCAAATTGTTTGACTCCGCCAGGTAAAATTTCTGACCAAACCGCCATAAAAAATTGGTGAAACAAAATATTATTCCCCACGTGTTCTTTTACTATTCAGTATTAGCGGTACAAGCGAGCATTATCTCCCCATTCTTTGTAAAGTGAAGTGTATTAACTTCGAAACACGATTAAATGTCTAGTTGAAGAGTGAATTTTTGTTCGTATTTTAAATTTTAAACTGGTGATTAAATTCCGGAACAAACCGGCCGTAGTCTTTGTGCATGGAAAGATACATTAAGGAGATTTTGTTTGAGATGCAGCAGGATATTACGCTCCTCTTTTTTGAATACTTCTTTACGCTGTGTGACTTTAGTTTACATATTCAATGTACGTAAAAGCAGGAAAACAATATTTAAATTCTATTTCTCCGGTGTTTTGCTGAAACACACGTTTTCTTTTTTTTAAAAAAATTAAATAAAACAAAATGTTGAACCGTAAAATTAAATATTGCAAGAGCGGTGTTAAACATTTTCCTACCACTTGAACAGATGGAAATGAATATTATTACCTACAACATGGATTACTTCTCAAATATGTGATATTAACCATTCCAAATGCGCATGGAGCAAAATTTATAAAGTATTTTATGTCTCACTAAAGTATTATGAATTGTTTATTGCTAGGATACGGTGTTTATAAACATATCTATAACAACCGGGGCATTATATGAGGGCATAATCGTTCATTATGTCCTCATTATAATTCAATCATCGTTTATGGACTTTAAATTAGAAATAATATGAACGGTATATAAGGAAAATTATTTTCTTTTTAATTACAATAAAAATAAGGATTGATTACAACAATTAATAAGAACACACCTTTGAAAGCACAAGACAGAATTAATTTTTAATTTAATTATAATACTTAAAATTAATTATGAAAAAGGCCTTAAAAAGCAATTTACTTTCACCACACATGTAAATAGTAAGTAGGTACGTCGAATTGCAGACTGCAATCTTTCGCATTGATTTTTGACGGATCACTAATTTTTTTGGGGACGATATTTATCCATGTTTGAATTCATTTTTGATATTATCTACCGTCACATGTGACACATCCAAAGCAGTACAATGTCTCTAAAATGTAATAATATTCAGAAATATGTTCATAAGAAATAAAAAACTGAAATCTGTCATGTGAAAACTAACCTCAAAATATAATACTTACACCTTCTACAGACGAGAATGGAATAATTAGGGGAACATTTATGCGTTTCTCTTCCTCAGAGTATGCAGAAGCATTCAAAATAATATATTTTCATCGTTTCAATACAATATCTTCCGAAATTCACCCATTCCATCATCTCCAACGATATAGAACGTTGATGTTTTAATAGTATATTAAGATGCAAGTTTCATAAGACATGGTTTTAGCGGCTAGCCGCGAGTTTTCTAAGGGGACAAGTGCGCTTAAATGTTTTATGAAACGTGTATTTTGTACTATTTTTTCTATTAATAATCTACGTTATTTCACATCCAGGAATTTCAGTTTCGGTTACTTAATATGTACTTTATGAAACTCATTTGGATGTCTTAAAGAAGTACTTTATGAAATCCAAATGGGTTTCATAAAGTACATATTAAGGAACCAAAATAGAAAAAAAAATTAATAAATGTTGATAATAAATAAAACAATTAAGCAACATCCTTAGCAACACCAAAGCTTAAGCATTATTTAATTTCCCAATACCCGAATATAAAAAAAAATTAATATATTTCCATATTCATAGTCAATAATTTCATTCAAGTTTGAATGTACAAGCGTCATATCTGCCATTTTTGAGAGTTACTTCAGTACGCTAGGCGACCTAGCGGAATTTGTTTTCGCTAGCCCGCTAGATTAGCGGCTAGTACCTAGCGGTCATTTAACGAAGTTCGCTAGGTTAGCGAGCTAGCTGCTAGATGCGTCTGAACGCGACCAATGAATTAGAATTGGTCCCCGTGTTTAATTAACAAAAATAAAAACAACTTGCAAACTTTTCTTTCATATTAGACACTTTTTCTCTTGAGGATTCTGAGATTTTTTTTTAATCGATCACTACCATTTTAGAAGAATATGTAATCTAATATACAACATCGTCAAAGCGTTAAATCGAATTATAGGTACTTATTCAAAGAAATCTGAATATTCGATTTTTACCAAGTTTCCACTATCTGTGGAAGACAGAACATAAAAAATGCTTTTAGAGCCTGAGAATAATAAATGTTTGATATTGGAAGAGATTGATTTATACCTACGACCTTAGGTTGACCTTAGTGTTCTCCTGTTCTCGTATATTGTTATAAAGATTAATGTATTGGAGAAACTGACAACATTTAACCGATTGTTATTAAATGTGTAGGCCTTTATATTATTTCAAATTCATGAGGTCTGAAATAGAAGTTTGGAAGTTGGGAACAATACCCCGTAGGAAGGAAATATCAGAAATAAATTTGATCAAATAATACAATAAAATTTATGATCCAATTTCATGGAGCCATTCCCAAAAATAGAATCTCTATCTAAATAAAATTCGGAAATTCTCAAAAAGAGATTTATTTAGTCGGCAGCACATAAAACTCAATCTATCGATTTCCAGTGGTTGCAGACAGCCGCGTATCCAGGTGTTTGACTGGAAAGCAATCGTTATTGGTTCTTTCCAGAGCTGCAGAATCTGGAGCGATGTTCCGGAGGATGATGTGTATTACAGTTCGTGTCGTGCAGTCGACAACCACTCTATCGAATAGTCGAATCATTAAAAATAAATCCGTCGAAATGCCTCAAGATTGACAACATCCAACCACTACTGCAAGCTAGGTACCATATGAGTAAATCCACTCGCTTTAATTTCATTTCGTTTAGGTAATACGACAATATGAGGGCACGCTAAAATTATTGAGAATGAGAAAATATAGGCCGTGAAAAACATAATTTACACCACCATTTTAAACAGACATTTATCTGTCATTGAAATTAAGTTTCGAAAGTTAGTTAGAACTTAATCAATTTTTTAAAGTATCGTTGTTAGTGAAAATATGTTTTGTAAGTGGACAGCTTTTAAAGTGTTTAAGTCAGTCTGAAATGAAGTTGATAGTTTTTAAGTCTCCCACATATTTTTCCCTCCCACTACCCTTTGTAAGGAAGGTATAGGGATCGTGCTAAAAACCGCATATCGACATTTTGGTAAATGAGCACATCTTAAAGGTACCTAGATTTTAACATTTTCACGATGATGTCTGTGTATGTATGGATCCTCTATAACACGAGGGGGGTCTTCTATCTGGATGATGAGGAAAAGGTGACTGCTACTACTCTGATGACTGGTGGACGCCTCGGATGATTGGCGTCCACGACTTGGTGAGAAGGACTTCTTGAGAAGGAAGAACACACTTACACTTTACACTTTTTACTTTACACTGATGAACACTACGGGAATTTTCGGACATGGACACTCTTTATGATTTAATAACTAAACTGTATTTACATGATTATTATAACTTATTATTAACTATGGATTAAACTAAACATAACTATCACAACTAAGCAGATACTAAACTGTTACATTTCGTAACACAGCGGGCGGGCGTCGCCCCAAAACTAAACGACACTACATGTCTCGTCAAAACTAAACACGTCTTCCCGACGCGACGAACTGATTTCGACTCTTACATGTTAACTCTCACGAGTATCTAATCCGACTATCTATCTTAAAACAAAACGCTATATTCAGGACAGGATTATCTTAGGGGTACGGGTTGCATAGGCTAGGTCATCCAAAGTCACGAACGTATACACAATAATTTGTAAACCTAATGATCAACAAATAAATGTCGTGACTATCATAATACGATAAGTTAAAATATGATTACTGAAACTATAATTTAGAAAAGTTTATAAAAAGTTATTTATCTGTTATTGCTCTTACCCTCGCCTTGTCACACCACCGCTCTACCTGAAATATACTATCGTTCAGAAAATTTTGAAATATAGTATTTCGGCCCTTTTCTAATATGCAAAGAGCCCATTAAATTTTGGTGTAAGCCGGATAACCGGAAATGGCACTTTCCTTGAAGCTCAAAATAGTTTTACTTCGAAAAATACGCTTAAATGTTATTTTTTCGAGATTAATGTTATTTTAAAAATTAAGGATTATTTACATTAATACTTTTTCTACATATTTTATGGATAAATTTATAAAATTATCTATAATTTAAATCCCGAAGCCTACGTTTTAAACAAACAAAGCTCCTTGGTTACGCAGTTATTTACATGTATATAACTGACAGATAAATGTTGCTGTCAAGGAATCAATCACCTCAAATTAAACATACATAGTAACGGTATAAAAAGAAAAACTAAATAGAAAATTACGAAAGGAAATCAATACAGTTCTGTTATTTTATTATTATAAAAATACATGTTAGGGTAAAAGTGTTTAAAATTCAAAATTAAGTCAACTCGTAAGTTTATTAGCAAATGTTAAGCCAAATATGTGAAAAATTAGATACTGACACAGTGTCAGAGTCAATGAAACTGACAGTAAATAACGTTATTCGTACGGCTATGACTCAAGGTAATATATCTGATTTAATAAATAAACTCACATTACATCGAAAATATTGCCAACAACGAACATCGTTTTAAAACGAGTTATAAATATAGGTATGTGAATTTATTAATTCGTTCATGACACAGATGACCTTGATCGGACATCTTTCAGAAAAACTACTGTACTTATTTATCTTATACCAAACACAATACCCTCATGATGCTACAGCCACCATATATTTGTGACATTTTCGTTTTCCTCTTCCCAAAGATAAAAAGGACGTTGAAATGACAACGTTTTGCAACCGCAGAAGACAAGAATGCAAATCACTGAAGGCTTTGAAGGATATATCATAAAGTGAATTCCCCAAATATGTTTTGCAAATTAGAAACAATGTTGGCTCGTTGGTATAGCTCTTGCCAATTTATACCGTTTTTGACCTGATTCACTAATTGTGGTGTACCGCTGTCCCAGCAGGTAACTGCGTTACCTGAATGGTAAGGGTGGGATTACCAAAATTTTGCTATTTGTAAGATGCATCTAAATTATCTATTTCACGAGAAAAACAAAGGGTATTTGTAAGATATTAACTGTAAATGTTCTCCGGATTATTATACATATAAAAGATGGTAAAATTTAATTCTAGTTGCTTATTAGTTTTCAACAACGAAACATTGGTGTAATAGTGTTAAACATGTTGTGGGGATTGAAGAAAAATATCTCAATGTAAATAATATAGAAAAAATAGCGTCCACTTGGTGAAATTTTAGCAATAGGTATGAAAACAGATGTTGACAGTCTGAGGAACAAATAAAGACTGGCAACGTTCTGTGAAACTGCGAGCTGCTATATGTTAAATTTTTTTAATTTTGATTATTTAGGTATACCTGTAAAAAAATTTAACATATAGCAGCTCACAGTTTCACAGAACGTTGCTAGTCTTTAGTTGTTCCTCAGACTGTCAACACCTGTTTTCATATTTAGTCAACACCTGTTTTCATATTTATTGTATTATATTTTGAACATTTACAATGTTACTTTGCAACAATACACTTCAGTTTAACATAATCTCAACCCAATGGTACGTAAATTATTTTTTAAGTATCTGATATTTTATGTACTTAATTGTAACATTATTGTTTTAAATTGTTCTTCCATACAATTCACATTTTTCAATCAATGTATACTATTGAATAATTGTTTGCATGTAGCCATTTCAGAAAATTTAAATTTTGTTAATAAATCCTCTATATTTTTATTTTAAATATGTACTACATTGTAATATTCATTTTAGCTCTTGAAAATGATTAAAACCTTAATCGAAACGTTGAGGAATTGAGAAATTGTTTTCGTTTTATTAATTCCTGGTCCAATATCCGACTACCTATTGCTAAAATGTAAATAATGTTGTACAACGTTTTGTTATAAATGTTAGTAATGATACTGATTCAACTGACGAGAATACAACAAGCAATTCTGATATAATTGTTAATTAGATTTAATTTTGTATATTAATATTATTATTTTATATTTTGCATGTATAAATGTGTTTTGTTCGTTCTGTAAATAAATGTAATGGTTTGTTTACCTGTATAATTATTATTGACTTTAATATTAAATTAAATAATATTTAAAATTTGAAAAACCGTATAATTTTATTGAGTTTCTTACCCCTATAATCTTTTTACAACTTTCCAGCTGTGATGGTGTAACGAAGTCAAAAACGGTATATCGTGGCAAGACCTATATCTAATATCTAATGGAACATATAGAGAGTGTACTCTTCGCTGACGATACGACCATTATTACAGGTCATACCGATTTCCAACTTCTTACTAATGCATGCTCAAACAGTCTACTAAAAGCCGAGTTCTGGTTTTCTGCAAATAATCTACTACTCAATAAGGGTAAAACACAAAATTTATTAATATCTTCAAAACCTGAACTAAATGAAGACAAGTCAGTTAATATTCTTGGCTTGCATATTAACGATAAACTAAATGGTAATGCTCATGTTATATTAATATGTAGCCGTCTAGCTAGCATTACTTTCTTTTTAAGAAAACTAAAATCGGTTGTTACTATAGATACTCTTAATCTAGTTTATTTTGCACTATTCCATTCCGCAATCACGTATGGAACTATTCTTTGGGGCAACTCACCTCTTGTACATAAAGTTTTTGTGCAGCAGAAAAAGGAATTAGAATAATATATAATTTGAATTTCAGACATCATTGCAAATTACATTTCATGGAAGCTAAAATTATGACACTGCCTTCAATTTTTATTTATCAAACTCTTATTGAGATTCATAATTCGAAAGATTTGTTTAATCGAAATAGCGATTTTCACAGGTATAGTACAAGATCAGCCACTTTATTGCGTAAACCTAAACTAGACTTACAAAATCTATAAAAAATTCATTAAACCTTGATTTATATAATGTTTTACAGGACAATGCCAAAATTTTAGTATAAAAAAATCAGATGTGGCCAGCACATTACATTCCGTCAGTTCTATGTATTTTGTATAAATGTCATACAGAAAGTTCCTTGCAAAAGATTATATTTCTTGTACATTACCTTAAGGCAGTTGTATGTATTTTATACAAATTCCATACAGAAAGTTTCTAACAAAAGATCCTATATTTCCAGTAAAATTATAACATAAACATACTGTCAACTGCACTTGACACTGACACCTTTCAATCAGAATTTTCTTAATGTAGCAGCTGTTTCCAGAGTTATAGCAAAGCTGACTAATATATATGATATTTAATTTCTTTATAATTTTTTAACTCTATGTCCATTTAATATGAAGTATATAATAACACACATCGTAAAAATAGTAAAATCGTATTCTAGGGACCCTAAAACGCATAACTCACCACCGAATTTTTTGACCAAAGACAATACCTTCCTTACCTAAAGGTGACGGAAGGTAAAAATTCAAAATGGTAATCAAAACTTATTTGATTAATATTGCTTTTTATTCTATTAATGAATATCTTGACTCTGATTTTAAAACTATGAAACACAGTTAGGTAATTTTTACTCAACTTTGTATACATTATTATGTATTTATTTTTAAATTTTATTTTTTGTTATACTTGACGTGCTGAGACATTGTTAAATGTAATACAGCTAATTCAATAAATAAATAAATAAACAAATAAATAAATAATGGAAGAGGGCATGATTATAATTATTGTTAAATAAATGATCTTTTGAAACAAATGAAAATTCTCGTTATTTTTATATCATGTTATAAGAAGTAAATCTTTTTTTATTGTCGATCTGGCAGCTTTTCTGAGGCATGCTTTTTCAATGTCACAGCTATTCAATACAGTGGATGTCGACTATACGACACAAACTCCTAACGCTGACTTCAGATTCTGAAATCCACGTAAGCAAGTTTAGATTGTTACTGAGATGCACTTAGCTGCGTTATGATGCTGCTTCCATTCACAATATGAAATATTATATCTGTTATTGTCTTCGTCTAACTGCTCGCTTATACAAGAGGAAGTGAATTTATATGGCATGAGGTTACAACACTGAACAAGAGAAGAAAAAAATCCAGAGAAGGAACGTGATACATTATCGGGAAATAGCTTTGATTAATATTACAATACCCTCAATTGTACCTTTGCCCAATGGCTATAATGTAAAAGGGAGGAGAAATAAATTATTTATTTTAATAGGGGCTAACTTAGGATACATAGTAGCTTTCAATAAAAATCCTTGTAAGAAAATATAATATGAAAAATATTTATTACTCTTTATCCACTTAAGTAAAGGGAACAATTATCTTAATTATATAATGGCTGTTCAAATTTTATATTGCTTTTTAAATTACCCGCCATTTTTTTGCTTGTAGATATTTGTCGTATGTTGATATTTGTAAAGTAAAAGCATTGCATTGTTTAGATATGGAACGCTAAATGATGCAGCAATGCGTGTTTATAATAGTACACTAAAACACAAGTATCATAAGGCAATCTGTTAATGTACGAGTCCAAGTTTGGAGTGCATTAACAGGCCTTATAATACATGTTTTTTATACTATTTTTTCTTTTGAGGGTAATTTTACAATTAGATTTTTTTAAAACGACTTGTCAGAAATATGTCTTGGTGTCTTTTTGTCAGTTCACATTTTGACAGTTTGTGTATTGTGTGATTCTGACTGATTGTTTACATTAAAACGTATTAAGCATTATATAATTATGGAAGAGGAAAACCAATACTTACAATGTACTCCACCGGTTTATTAATGAACCACCTGATTAGACATATCTTGTAATAAAGAAAAATTTATCAAATAACGAATAGGGATCGCTGGTTCATGTTAGTTATTATAATAAATAAAACTCTTTAAATAATGAAATACATTAATGAACAATTTATTGATTTACACTTTTACATTCCACCATTTTGTCAACACATCCACTGATCAGTTGCAGACATAACAGCAACAGCTGCTCTTACATTCTTCACCACAAAACATATGTTGTATTAAGTGCCATCACTTATGTCTAAATCATATTCAAAAATTTAATATTACGCCTGGTAAGCGCCCTCACGGTACAAATATGTCATCATCATTACAAATATCTGCGTACAAAGCAGATTGGCACACCCAACAATGGGTAATATGCCGTGATGATATATTTATATTTATTTATTTATTTATTTAATATTCGACAGTTCGCCTCGACGTGGAACTGGAAATCATGGATCGTAAAATTTTCATGTTTGCTTGCAAGTAGCCACAAATTGAGTTGACAGTGGCAACGTAACGTGTATCATACATTTCAAAACCTGCCTGATATAACAATACAATCAGCTGAAAATTGCAATATTAGCATAAAATTAAATTGTAATAAATAAAACTTATCGTTTAAATTGTTTTGATAAAGCAAATCTGAACGCATTGTTTGTGGTTTCATAATTTTTTAGTTGCAAGATTTTAACTTCACAGATTCTTCTTTCTGAACTAACACATCTATAGCTATAAATTTCTCTTCTTTCTAGTCCTCTAGAGAGATACGATAAAAATCAATAATTAGAAGTAATATTTCAACATAAACTTACCATTTTGAGGTTATATGTAATTCATCTGCCATGACTACCACCTCTAGAATACGAAAGGCGCCAAAAACAGTACGTTTATAGATCTTCTAAACGTCGTGTTTTCAGTAATAAACAGTGCTTTTATACACTCATAAGAACACCGAAATAAAAAATAAAATATGTAATTGCGGATTTATTTTTCATGAGTAGTTTTGCCGGGGTAGTTGCAAATCCATCCATATTTTGCCTAGAAAATATCTATGAATGAACAGAAGAGATCGAACTATCTCGCATTACATTTTTGAGAGATTGAAATTTTTCTCCTGTTATATAAGTACTAAAAACTTTATTGCTTTTTAAAGGAACAAAACATATATTGAATTTCCAGTTTCACAATTTCTGATTTGATCATTTACGAAGTTTTGATTTCTTCGGCAAATGCAATTTCAAGAAATGTGGAAGTGTACTATTATTTAAAAAGTGGCAATATGAAAAGAAATCAATAATTTACAATTTCTCCGGTGAGCAAAGAACATGTTGAGCGCGAAAGCAACAATAACATTTTTTCCTGGGGTTATCAGTTTCTTCTCGCTTGTAACGTTCGCATATTTCTTTTTGTCTCTATCTTCTTCTTATGCATTGGTCGATATTTGCACTATGGGAACCAAAGCAATTGGGAACCGATACGATCTTCTGGTTGCTCGGATAAAAATTAAAATCCTTTCTAATCTACGAACGTTACATTTAGCGAATAAAAGACTCGACCAGGATTAAAAACTGCGAGGGAGAAAGATAATTGCTTTTCTGCGTCAAATCAGTAATTAATTGCTTCTGAGTTGTTTTGAATAACTATTCGCCAGAAGACGCACACAAACTATTTCTGACTGATCATTTATTATCCAGTAATTGTTAATTAATGTGATTGAATATTGATTGCAAACTAAAAGTTCTCGACACTGGAATTAACTTTAGTTTTAGACATGGAAGAAGCATTGATTGTTCCCAACTATGAAGCTTATTAATAATAGTTGAATAAAAGGGATATTGAACAAACGAGTTCGTAATTCTCAAACTTTCTAACTTGAGTCTTTATTAAAGCGGGGGAATTAATCTGAAAATAATTACCCTTGATTTTACATGATTCTTATTTCAGCAAGATGAAAGATTAACTAAGAATTATATAATAAACGATTTAATTGTATGTGTATTTATCTTAAATCAGTAGTTACAATAAATATTGCTTTATCTTGATACTTTGGTACAAATACCAGTCGGTAATTTGCATGTAACATATACTGGGAGTTTTTTTTTACCACTTGACATGGGCCTATGTCATTACCGTAGTTACATTTAAAATAATGGGCCCGTCCAAGTCTTCGATTTTTTAAAAATTACATGTCAGATATGAATTTTGAATATAAATAAATGAAAAAGATATAAAAATTGCTATATATTTTGTATTTTTATACCTATAATAATGCAATTAAACTTTTTAGCGTAAAATGGTCGCCGTGTTGTGACGTCAGTGTCACTACAATCGTCCAGTTACCCTGTGGAAATGTCACTATAAAGTGTACCATGCATATTTTGCTCATTAATTTCTTGATTGGTTTTACACATTCTCTAACAGATACATATTTAATATATCCGAGTAATTTTTTATTAAGATCAAATGAAAATTTACTTATTAAATAAATTTATATTATAATTTATGTTTTAAGTATTGTAATCCCAATACTTGTCATTGTTGTAATCATTTAGTAAATAGTAATGTAAATGTTGGATTCCTTTTTATTATGAACTATGCTTTGATTATTGTAATCAATACTGTCTTTGTTGTATTTAATTATAAATAGAAAATAGTTTAAATACTACTTTAATTATAATAATGACATTTGGTGAGTATGAAAACTTCAATATTATATTAAAGAAAGTCTTAAAATCATATTAATTAAAGCGAATAATTAACTTGATTATGAAAACGAGAAAAAATTATTAATTTTACTTACCTGATTTTTATTTATGTATAATATGTACTATTGAAGTTTTACATAAATTAATATTTAACACAACTGCTATACCCATTCATGTAAGTAAATCAAACAAATATATATTTTGAAATGATATAATAACTATCTGGCTTACTTTATTACCATTAGCTCTAAAGATTTTTGATCACAGTTTGTAATGGATACGTATTTTTATTCATGCAACATTTATTGTATATTGCCATATTAATGGCAACGTATGTCGGTTCTCTCTACCTATGACGGAGTGACGCTAACGTCAGAACTTTCGCGCCAAAACTTTAATAATTATTTTAGGCGTTATTAAGCGTAATTTCAAGAAAACAAAAAATATGGAATTTCTATTTTTAAATTCTTCGTAACATATAAAAAATTCAAAAAAAGTTGGACGGGCCCATTGACAGAAATGCAATATCGCGTTTTTTTTAAAAAAAGTGAACATAGGTTGTGTCAGTCATCAGAGTGTCATCTATCAATTTGAGAAATTCTTCTTATCGATAGGGTATTGTCATTTTCATTTAATTGTATAATTTAATGTTTCTTGTTATTAATTAAGTACCTTACGTATTCTGATTTTTGTTTAATGCAGCCCGTTTACGCGTTTTGTAGTTTTATAATTATTATATAATGTGGTCTCGTGGCCGCGTGCCTGTCTGCTCGCGAATCTGGGGAACCGGATTCGATCCCGACCGACGCCAAATATTTCGAATTTTAAATGGCACAAAATTGACCCCTGTGGTGCACTCTCCACGCCAGCAATGAGTACCCGTGAGGTGACGCCTGGTAAGCGCCCGAACGGTGCAAATATTTCATCATTACCGATATCTGTGTACAAAGCAGATTGGCACACCCAGCAATGGATAATATGCCGTGACGATATATTTATTTATAATTATTATAATTTTTCTGATAGTTGTAGTAGTAGTGTAGAAGCACAGGCGTCACTTATGAGACTCCTTGTATAATAAAAGACTTAACTTAACCTTTATGAACTTATCTTAAATCAGTAGGTACAATAAACAATACTTGATCTTGATACATTCATTTACATACTAAATAATTTGCGGATGACGTGTGTAAACTAAAAATGCCATAATTTTGATTTATCTGCACAAGAATAAACAGTTTCAAATAACTCCTAAAAATATACTTGTTTTATAATTATATTGAAAAGAAATTATTTCAAAGACATGAACAACAAAAATTCATTGTTGTCTGAAAAATGTCGATTATTATGCAATCCTCGATGGCCGCAATACGATATTTCAATTTATTGAAAGTGAAATTGTTTAATATTGTAATTAATTTGATTTGATATTATGTAGAATTTAGAATAAATTAAGAAAACCATAATCATAACAAATTCGGAACAGTTTTCATGTTTTTATGGTATTAAAATCACTGCTATAAAAAAAATTAGTTGCATTTGGCCATTTCATTAAATTTACTTTTGTAGTAAAGGACATTCATAAAACCGGCTCTTAATGATATAGTTAAGTATGTCCGATTTTTTTATATAAGTGACAAGATAATGTTGCACCGATAAAAAATATAAATAAAATTTATGAAAATTAAATGAAATTCCTGGTAAAAGTAAAACAAGGCTACATTTAAGAATCATTATGGTACATTCACAAATGAAAATTAGGTTTAGATTTATGGTTTTTACTTTAAATTTAAAGACTTTAGTCGCATATTATGTAATGACTCTATTCACACTTTAGAATTTAGGGTATCTAAATCCAAATCATAAACCTAAACATTGCAAGGTCCAAACTTTAGGTTTATGGTTTAGTTTGACGTCACAAACTTCACCAATGAGAACAAGTCTGAAATGATATATATATATATATATATATATATATATATATATATATATATATATATATATATATATATATATATATATGCCCATCTTTATTTATTATCCACTTGGAGGATTCGGCTTTTTAAACAAATGCGAGAAGAACATGGAGACTGTCATAATCGGTCATAACTTAATTGCTGAAAACCAATAATGCCAAGCGAATGACAGTTTCACGGCGCACAGATGTCTTGTTGAGTACTGCTCTATCGATATTTTAATATTGTTTTTGAAGAATTTACATAGATTTCTGTACATATCAAAGCTAATTTTCAGGTAATTTAAACTTACATTGATGAATGACTTACTTAAACTTAAACAAAAACCATAACCTAATTTTCATTTGTGAATGCACTTTTATTGATATGCTTATGAAATTTGTCTACTTTTATAAATACTTAAAAATATTGTTAATAATTTAAAAAATTTTCATTAAAAATTTGTTAATTAAAATTATGTTATAGTAGCATTTATTAAATTCCATACACTAGATAAAATAATTAAATATATTTAATATTTAAACAATTTGGAAAATGTGTTTGGCACAATTTTTTTTTATTTTTTAAATTCGAATGTTTTGAAGATTTGAAATTTAATAAACTAAGATTTCCATCTTATAAAAACACTTCATATCTATTTGGCAAATAAATGATTTATTAGATGAATAAATTTTTTCAACAAATCAAACTTTAAATAAAATTAGGGAGTGAAACTATGTAAATAATAACTACATATGGTTAGTATAAACTTTATTAGGTGAAAATCATGAGCCTAAATTTAAGATTAAGAATATAATGATTAATTATATAATATATAAAATAATTTTTCTTTTATTTGTTTCAGGTGAGTGTTAACTTGAACACGTGATCATCGCCTTTTGACACAAGCTGTGGAACAGAAGTCCAAGGTCCAACTTTAAAATCTAATCTCTAACAAAGTTATAATAACGCAATACAGGCAATAACCCAGCAGTAATACATAAAGTTAGATTTACTTATAATGAAAATACTTGCAACAGAATCCAGTTAATATTAGTTCACTCCTCGCGTTTGGTTAGTATTCAGTTGTTTTTGTACTTTGTTTTATATTATTTTTATTTAAGATGATTTTTTCGCCTTTTTAATGCACATGCAAATCCAAAATTTGCTACATTCACTTCAATAACAATTTCCCATACTTATTACAAAACTAACTACAACTATTATACAGTAAAAACGTATAGGAGCACATATTTTAGAGTGTATTTTTATAATTTATATTTATTAATGAGTACAAAATTCCAAGATTTTCGACTGAAGGTAGTAATGTACTTAACCCACCGAAGATCGCGATCATAATAACTTGATGGCTTGCGCTGTATCTTTTGATATTTTTCTTTTTTATCTTCGATCAATGTTTTTAGGATGTATTCCGTTTTGTTAATGTCTTTAAGCAAAATCTCTTAAGATTTAAACACATGCTTAGAAACGGAAGGGAACGGGCTTCCACTGTACGTTATTTTTTACGTAGCTGACCACAACAGTATAAAAAACTACGACATAGGCCTATACAGAGTGTTAATGAATGGGTAAAAAATTGAAGGTATATACATTTCGATGTGCCGATTCTCAATCTGTAAGATATCAACATTATTATTACTCGTATAGGTACCTTTAATTTATTTTGTACATATTCATAAAAATTTTAACTTTTTGTCTGATTTACTATAAACAAATTCTGTATTTGTAACATGGTCAAATAAAATGAATATGAATCAAAAATATTATTTCAAAATTCGTAAAATTATTTCTTATTTTATTTATTATCTAATCACGTATCAGACGTTGAATAGGAAATAATTACGAATTATTTTATTTCCTATTCAAATTCTGTTTCGTGCATGGTTGTATAATTCATTATTTTGAATAAAAATTTAATGGTGGTAGTGAAATAATAAGAAGCAATTTTCCGAATTAAAAAAAAATTCTTTTAGATTGAGAAACAGCACGTTGAAATATATACCGGGTAGGCTAACCGACACATGGGAGACTAAAAATGGAAAATCAGTTAATTGGGAATAGTATCTCCCCAGAGCAAGATATTAAGTTGAATTTTTGTATGCCTAACTGGAGTTATTAATTCCATGGATTCCATTTCAAATCAGACAATTTACATGTGTGATAATAGAAAAAAATAAGAAAATTTTTCGAATTTCCAGGATTGTTCTTCATATCTCGGCAAAAATAGATCCCAAGCCACGGTTCAAATAGCATATATGGAAGCGTGTACGCTTGGTAATAAAAAAAAATCTGGTGTGCCCAATACAATACCTCCCGCCGAGTCACAAAAAAATTAAGTTTTTTGGATTAGCGAAGTTTACTCTAATTTTGACAGTTTATTTCTTAAAATATAGTCTAATCTAATCCAAGTAACTACCTTTTTTTAAACCCCTCAACAGGATTAAATCCCAATTACAGAGTGGGTTCACATTCACACACATCCATGCCTTAGTGGGATTCGAACCCAGAGCCCCGAGGGTACTCATGACATGAAGTGTTGCTCTAACTATTGAGCCACCGGAACTATAATAAAAATGAAGATTAAATTTTTATGAATCGTTAATTTTTATTAATCTCAATACATACCTACATATTTACTTATGCTGGAAACTGTATTGAATTCATTTTCTATTGTTCTATTTACTTTTTCCTTTTTAAAACGTTACTAATATTATTTTGAAATGATTAGTTGTTTGATAGTTACATTTATCTGTCAGTTACATACATTTGAATAACTGCATTTTGTTTGTTTAAAGCGTAGGCCCTGGGATTTAAATTATAGATAATTTTATAAAATTATCCATGAAATATATAGAAAAAGTATTAATGCAAATCTTTAGAAAATTTAATAATCTTTAATTTTTATAATAATCATTAATCTCGAAAAAATAATATTTAAAGAAAAACTTTATTGAGCTTCTAGTAAAGGCCATTTCCGGTTTTTCTATTTTCACCTAAATCTAATGGGCTCTTTCCAATACAGAAAAAGTTCGAAATACAAGATTTCAAAATTATCTGAATGATAGTTTAGAGTGAAGGATCCACACACACACACACACACACACACACACACACACACACAGACATCATCGTGAAAATGTTAAAATTGGATTCTAGGGACCTTAAAACGTGGTCATTTACCAAAATATCGATATGAAATTATTAGCATAATCTCTATACCTCCCTTACCAAGGGTAGCGGGAGGTAAAAAACTGGAAATGTCGGGTTCGAAACCAGTCGACGGCAAAATTTATTTTTTAATTTTTCATTTTCGCAAGTTTTTTTTTATTTTTACTATGTCTTTAATCTTTTATTGATATTTAATAAAATATATCTTTATTTCAATTATAAATTATATTAAAAAAATCTAAATCACACTGATTATAACATATATTCATGGATTGGTTTTAATATGGACCAATTAATTGGCCTGCAAGATCTCTTGCCCCTTACATTTTTTCTTTAGGGTAATTTAAAATCAATAATTTAATGCCATTATGAATTGACTACTTTAGAAGATTTTAAAGCGGCAATGAGGAATAACTGCAACCTTGTTTCAAATCGACATAGGTAAGCGAAACAATAATGTTATGATCGTCTCTGATTTTGCTTAGTACAAAATGGCGGTCATTTTGAATATTTTTTGTATTTTTAATTCTTTCTGTTGTAATTAGGGCGATTTATATTTTATAAAATAAATAAGTTGTGTTACTTATAATGTATTCATTTTATTAAATATTAATGAAAAATTAAAAACATATTAATATTAAAATTATTATTTCAAAATAAGTTTTGCTGTCGGTTGGTTCCGAGCTCGTCTCTCCGAATTATGTTTGTTAACAAGCGTACACGCTACCACCATACTATCAGGATCGTTGCTTGGAAACTATTTTTTTCTGGATATGAAGAACAATCCTGGAAATTCTACAATTTTTCTTAATTTCTTCTAATACTAAATTGACTGATTTGAAATGTAATCCATAGAATTAGTATCCCCAGATAAACATGCAGAATTTTAACTTAATATTTTGCCCTGGGGAGATACTATATTCACAAGTAACTGATTTTCCATATTAATCCCCATGTGTCGGTTGGCCTAAGACACCCGATACACCTTCAATATTTTACCCTTTTTTAACATCATATGTATAAAATTGAGAAGTATTAACGTATACCTACGTACAATTTTGGTTTAGGAAATAAAGGCCGTTAATCAACTACATCTCTTTCTAGTGTTCTTATTGTACTTGTACAGCTTCATATTCTGTGTTGTGTTTTCAGAACAAACAACTTTACTTTTGCGCTGATCCTTAATACGATGTTTTGACTTAACGGTCTGGTGCCGTCCAGCTGCAACTTTGCGCCGTGTAGTTTTAAATGAGTTCATTTTCTTTCTAACTTAATGTATTCAGTTATGTTAATACATTCAATTATGCTAAGCAAGCGCGGCGTATTTAGTTATTATTGCTCTATATCAGTTAGGAAAACAAGGCGATTTGAATTGAAAATGATATCTCGAACAATACTGAGAAAGTTTCATATTACTAAGTGTATTTGGTCTTGGAGGCAATTTTAATCTCTTAAATTGAAATCGTATCGATTTCTATTAATACACAGCGTGGAATAAAAATGCAAATTGTATAACCATTTATTTCGTCCTTGCCATTAAATGCTTATTATACAATTCTAACAAAAGAAATCCAATTATAATCTTATACGGGATGATGTTTTTTTTTCACTGTGCTTCATTATAACGTTATTTGCTCGTATATAGAAAATAACAAGCAAGGAGAAATATGATCAACACAATTTCTTTTTAAAAATATTGTAATGATAGAATCGACAATTCGCAAAAAAAATTGCTATATGAGTATGTATATAAAAACGTATTACGAGAGAAATTCAAACATGATTGGATATACGCACGAATTTTTAATTTTAAGGTTATTTAACATTCTCAGAGAATTTTATTTAGGTTTCAAAGAATATAAACACGATTTGCATGTATAAGAATGCCAAGGTAAAAGAATACAAATAATGAAAATTTATGGCTATGACAACAACTAGATTTAGACTTTATTTTGTGTAAGTGTTCGACTGAATATAGACAACCTCTTCTATTCAAGTTTTAACTATTAATGGGCAGTTTCATTATAATTTCGTATATGTTATATTATTCTTGATTTTTTAATCGGAAATGTGTTTGGTAAAAAAGCATAAAAAGAGAATCTGTTAAAGTTAATAAACGTTATACCTATAGGTACGAGTAATAACTTTGCTTGAATATAAATATGCATTTAATCGAAGTCGTAACTTTTATAGTTTTCGAGATAGCAGAGGTAAACCCCGTAAAAATTCATTTTTCACTGCCTTATATCTCGGAAACTATTGAAGATCGGATCCATGTCGATTAAGCTTTTTACTAATTTTTCTATTTTGGTCAGCACTTTATGCTCTTAAATTTTTTATCCGAAGTTGAAAAACACCTGTATATTATAAACAAACAATTTAATATAATTTTTTATTACCCTTGATAACAACTATATTTTTAATGAAAAACGCTGAAATGACAATTTTTTAAATAAGTACTTACGTATGGCCACCTGTTTTAAATAATAAATTATCTCAAAAAGTTGTTTACATCCAATTTTGAATAAAAAGTTAAAACATTTGAATATTCTGATTATTATACTTTTACGTCAACTTGCTGATCTCAAATTTTGAGTCCGATATCTTTTTTAAATCCCGAGATTAAAATTGTTCTCAAAAATACCCATATTTAAGAAGTTACCTAAAGTAAATAACTGATTCAATTCGTATTTTATAAAAGTATAAAAATCTCTGATAACAGCCAAAAACTAAAAAAAAAAAACCTTAGAAATGTTGCTAGGTTCAGGCATTTTCAAATAATATGCTTTACACATTGCACCAATAGATCCAATATTCAGCATATTGGTACAATTACATAATTTTATCTGTACAATCGAATAGGCGTTTTTGCCAAGTTTATATTGTCGCCCTTTTCTGAGTCTTTACCAAAAAATGGGTGTTAAATGCAATATATCTCAAGATTGAAAAGACACATCGACCTGCTGTTTAAAAATTTGAAACGAACGCGTTGGAAAATTTGAAAATATCAGAATTTTTTTACTCAAACATGAGTAAATATGATTTCTAATGTATAACTAATAAATTGACATGCTCAATTTTAATCCTAAAGATAAACTTATGTAAACAAAATCTTTTTTGCTGTCTATACTATTCAGTTCCAAACAAACTTAAATCTTGTAAAAGTGTAGTGTGGAACATTCTTTTTAGAATCACATTGTCTCCTCTCAGAAATAGGATTGTTTAAATATAAAAGAAAATAAAACGCACTTTCCACGTTCTTCTGTTCGAAAATAAAACAATTCCTTTATTTTCCAATGGCATTACCTGAACAAGATAGATGCATTTCCAGTGTAAATAATTGTTTACCAACTTGAAACTAATGAGAACTGTCACTGCGGTGCGATTGTGTACTCCGCATTTCATTTTTGATGTGATAAATGAAACTACAAAAAAGTGCCATCAAAATAATTAATGAAAAGACAACTTCTTGCAATTTTTCATTTTAACTTTCCAAATATAAAAACTTGACATTTTATTTAAAGTTAGGAAATTCCTAACTTACATATACTTATACGTATTCACACTGTGTAATTTTGAAAAACAAATAGGACAACACCATGAATGGAATTATTTCCGATTGTGTGAGATGATAAATTACAATTTTTTTCAACTTCCTGCAAAATTTTTGGAACTATTTTGTCCTTTATGTATAGTTTATATTCGAATAATGATTTGATTTTAATATAATACTTTACTTATAATTTAATATAAAAATGCGCTGAATACAATGTTAGGTGAACAGTGTTGTAACTTATCTAGATAATTTCATCTAGATAATATAGTTTTATTTATTATCTTATCTAGATAATTTTTTTCAAAGTTATCCATTATCTTATCTAAATAAAAATTAAAATTATCTTCATCTATTTTTTGAAAATCATCTAGATGAAAATTTTAATAAAACAATAAAAATATTCTTTTCTAATATAAATCGAATTTAAATTAAATAAAGCTGTGTACGCGTACAACTGTAATTTTAGTAGAATTCTGTGAAAATTTTGAAATTTTACAGAACCTTAAACTATAAAAGTATAAATATGATAACTTTTTTTGTCAAGATGTCAAGAAGGTACGATTTTATAAATTCTTTACAGTTTCATAATTAGGTAATGGACATATTTGCACAGAATTCTATTATTTATTTGGTGTGCAATTTTGTTAAATACATTATATTAATACACATTGAATTACTATAAAAGAATATTTCTAAATATGCAAAATAATTTATTATTCCCTCCTATATCTACATTATAAAATGCTATATATATATATATATATATATATATATATATATATATATATATATATATATATTTTAAACAAATTATCTAAAAAGTATCTAGATAATAATTAATTATCTATTATCTAGATAACTTTACAAATAATTATCTATTATCTTATCTAGATAAAAAAAAATGTTAGTTATCTTTATCTTTATCTAGATAAAAAATATGATTATCTATTACAACACTGTAGGTGAATAAAGCCCATTGCACACTGTTCGGAACAGAACGGTAACATAAAAAACCATGTAAACATAGTTCTGCCGATCGGTGCCGTTTTGTTCCAAATACTGTGCGTTGGCCTTTAATCTAATATTGAATATTATTTATGCTTTTCAGTGGTCTTATGTCTTATCAGATATTTAGATGAGATGTTGTGTTTTGTTGAGCAGGAAAGTTATGATTTTTATTAATACAAATAGACTGTGTATTACTGATTAAATATTTTAGTAGAAATTCCAAACTCTTATGCAAATTACAAATATATTTACGTAATTAAACATTTTAGAAACAGGGCATAACATTTTTTTTATTTCGAAGAATTAATAGTTTCAAAAATTGTATTAAAGCGTCAACATAATTTTTAACTGTTTATTGTTGTGGATATATTTATTTAGTTTCGGCCTTGGTTAAAGTTATTATCAACATACTCATCTAAAAAGAATGTTATTGATATTTTTGCAGAAATGGAATCTGTGAGTTTTACCATGAATATTAAATTATAAAACATCTAAAAATATAATAGTTTTTAATCATAATTTACTTTAAAAAAATGTTCTCACTACTGGATAAAGGTAGATTTATGCAGTCTACGTTTTATTTTACTTTTTCTTTTCGCTTTTACTTTCACTTTTAGTTTGGTACTTTATGCAGCTACTTTAAAGCATTCAATACACATGCGCAGATGTGATTTTTCTGGCATATAGTCTCAAATATAAATAGATAGATATATCATGTTAAAATAGACAAGAATATAATAATTTGTGCATACAAAAATATTATTACATAGTAAAGCTACGTTTCCAGCTCTTAACATAGTCACTGTTTTAGTCTTTGTTTTTGTATTTTGTCTTATGTTTTTGTTAGAAGATATTGGCCATTTCCAGCTGTTAACATAAGCACAGTCTTAAGTTTTTGTACTTATAAATGTTTGTTTACTCAAAAAAGGAACACATTTATAAAACTCTTTACAATGCTTCAAAAATTATATAGTTATTAATGATATTAATGAGTAGGAATCATTACTCAAATTAAGTAATAATGTAATTATTTTGTATAATTCCAAAATAACATTTGAAATAAAGCACGAAATTAATATCGTGAACGAGCCACAATATTTCTAATATTCCACTTTAAATTTCAATATTGTCTGTAAATCCATAAGATATGATATAATTTTATTTGTACTTATAATATAAAAAATATGATTTTTTTTCTTTCTGTTGTCCATATTTATATTATCTCAACACAAAAATAATACCATAACCACCAAAATAATGACAGATACAACGCGTAGAACTACTGCGCAACATAAAAAGAGATAGCGCTTACATCACTTATCTCTTTCCAACAGAACAGCGACAAAGACTATGACGAAAGTATGAAGCATGCAAACTTTGTGTTTATGCGCTATGACAAAGACAAAGACTAAAGACTAAAACAGTAGCTGGAAACGCTCAAGCCATTATACGTATGACAAACTTTCAAGGTTATGACAAATAACAAAAACAGTGACTATGTTAAGAGGTGGAAATGTAGCTTAAGTAAATATACTAACCAGTTTCATTTAATACAGACGCTATACTTTTCCAAACATTATTTTTGGCCACTTTATCCTTGAACAAAATATCTGTTTTATCATATAAGTGGGGATATTTTTGAATTAAATCTTATAATATACAATCTAGTTCTTTACTCATTTTTTGTTTGCATAACCTAAAACCTACGCACAAAAACAAATACACAACACGCTGACGTTTGTGAAGTGGAGCTCATGTGCAGTTGTGATATTCTTTTACTTTAACGGTCTTAAGTTGAATGTTGGTCAACTTAAGGTCTTAAAGTAAAATTAAAAGTGTGCACATAAACAGGGGCGCACACGGGGGGGCCGCCCCTAGAATTTGACAAATATATGTATAAGAAAAATAAACATTTCATTTGCAAAACAAACAGGCAAATTCGTCGTCGTTGTTATTTAACCATAGAAAAATAAAATATTTATAGGATTAGAACACTTGCCACCCTAATGCAAAGCATACGATTACGGTTATCCACTACTGCAATCAGGGCCGGCCCATGCTACAGGCAAGCCAGGCGACAGCCTGGGGCGAAATTGGTTTTAGGGCGATATTTTTTGAGACTATTATTTGCAAAATAAATTAAAAATCAAGATGTGTTTATTGACTCGTCTAGCGTGTAGTTTTGATCATAATGCTGACAATTCCAGTTGCAGCAAACGTATATTAATTAAATACTATTTATATATTTTTACGTTATACTAAGAAAGAAGAAAGGTTAAATTCGTTGGCGATTATATCAATTAAAAACATTGTCATATCAAATACTGAAGAAGTAATTGTTGCTCAGGATTTCAGGATATCTACTGAAAAATACCCCCAACATAAAAAGTGCAACAAAAGCTTTTATACGGGATCATGTACAGAAAAATACACTGATGCAACAGCCCCTCGCCAATTTGGAAAAAGGCGACTTATTTTAGTTTTTGACATTTTTCTTGAAAACGGTGATCCGTATTGAAATTTTGTACAAAACAAGATTTTCATTTTTTACCTAAGATGAACCGTTAGAGTTAAATTAGATTATCCGAATTGCAAAATAACGGAAAGTATTTATACCTACACTGAGAAATACTTTTCTTTCCCTATATACAGGGTTAGTCACAGACCATATTTAATTGTTTAATGTCAAAATAACAGAACTATCACTGACAGGCAAAGCAATTGTAAATTAAATATTCTATTTTTTAAGTATTTAATTGAATTTCGGATTGCACACAAATGGACTTTGAAAGTAACTTTGCCGTAACTAATCCTGTATATGGTATTAGACAAAAATAAAGCGACTCTGTGGAACCCAAAACAAAAAAATTCTCTGTATTTTAAATATCCAAAATATTTTCAAAAAAATTTCATTCAGATTAAGATGCTGTGGTTGTTCGCGCGTTATGGACACAAATCGTCTCTTTTCTAATTTTTGTACGTATATAATCTAAACAAAATTGTAAAAAATGAGGGGCGCAATTTACAATTTTCGCCTGGGGCGCTCAAAAGTCTCAAGCCGGCACTAATACAATAAATGAAACATGGTAATAAAAATAAAGAAAAATAAACGAATCTCAGACAAACTATAAAAAGGTAATAAAAAATTTGATATTGTAATATTATTAATTTAAATATTTGTGATATACCAAATTTATATTTTGTGATATAAAATATACTCGCATGTAGTGAAGTAAAAAACCGAAATTGGATACACCTCTAACCTCCCCCCTGCAGCAATTAAAAAAAGTCAATTGAACCGCCCCTAAAAATAAATTCTGTGTGCGCCCCTGCACATAAAACAATACATATATTAACACACATTTAACTTTTTTAAACTAAAAGAAAAAGAAAAAGTAAAATAAAAAGTAGGCTGCATAAATCCACCTTAAGTCACAAACGTTAATTAAAAGATTAAGCGTCAGAAAGTCAGAATATAGTAACATCGACTTTTAATAAATTATTAAAATTTGCTTTCTCAAAACCAGATTCCATATTTAATTTTAAAAGTTACTTTAATTAAAATTGGAAATAAACATCTGATCTCATTTCTCACACTTCTAAACTTGAAAACATAACCAAACTTAATTTACATTTTATCAGAGAGGATGAGTTGAATGTTGAATCGTTTTTAAAAATGACGCATACGCTAACGTCAGAATATTCAGAATCAAAATTGAAGCCTTTTTATGAAAAATTATATCGGCACAACAATGTACTTAAATGGCGTGAAAACATTATTTTCATATGATAAATGTAGAATGTACGAGTATTAAAACACCGAATATTTATCGAATAATATCGTATTATCTTGTTTGAGACATGCAATTTATGTTTCAGTGACAGTTTTGTTTGTATTTTGATGGAGTATGTTATCCGCTTTTCGTCTGCAAGATATTTTTTACTAATAGCTGTTGACTGTTGGAATGGAACCCCAACATCTCATTTAGTAAGTGAGCGTTCTAAGCACTAAGCATTGAACCACCACCGTTCTTGAAGTGTAGTTTGTATTTGACAGATCTTTTCTTAGATAATACAGTTTTAGTTTGGAGATATTACTCTCGGACATCTTAGTGGCACTCACAAATTGAATGCGGTAAATATACAACCCGAGAATGTCTGAAGTGACTAGTTGCCCTAGTAGTTACAAACCTGGGGTGGTCTATTTGCAAACTGTCACTATTTACGCCGTTATACTCTGGTCTATATCTAAACTAAATGATAAATTATCTTTCCCCTTGGCAACGCACACCATAGTTATTCAGTATGAAATAATTCTCAAGTACTCCTGTTCAGTCATACATTCATTATAAAGTGTTTTAGAAAAATACGAGGAAATATTTGGGGAATATATCAGGCATACCAAAACATGAAAAAAAGTTCCAATATAACCATGTCTGTAAACAAACCATGACAATAGAATTAAATAAATACAAATATCAATACCTTATTAAACTATTGATATAACAACGATTCAGTTTTGAAACTGAATCCGGTCAATTCAACTATAAAACTAGAATTTCTATTCATAAAAAAGTGAATCAGTTAATATAGTCCAGTCAATAGAGGTTTTTACCCTGCAAAAGGTGGTGTAGAAACGATTTTAACATATGTTATTTAGGCCGGTGTGGGGATGAAAACTTCAAGTTTTTGACTTTGGGGAGGCTCGGCCATCTTGGATCAAACGTGCAAAAAATGAGTTTTTTTTCAGTTTTTCGCTATTTTCTCATTCACACACATCCATGCCTTAGTGGGATTCGAACCCAGAGCCCCGAGGGCACTCATGACATGTGGCGTTGCTCTAACCAATGAGCCACCGGAACTATAATAAAATGAAGATTAAATTTTAAATATAGAATAGAATTCAGTAATCCAAAAATGAGGATTAGCTTAAATATTTTTGAATGAAGGATATTAAAGGCCTTTAAATTCCGTATTGTTGTTGATATTATTTTATTTTATTCAGACGTTTCGGTCAGTATTTGACCATCCTCAGTGCAATTTTACAATTTAAATTAACATTATTACATTGAATGTTATTATAACAATTGATGTAAAATCATCTTAGATAATAGATTACTTTTTATGATCTTAGTCATGTTGGGACCATATATTTCTTGTATTATCTTGAAGAAACCTTTGTCGGACATCTTGGGGTTGATGTCTTTAGCGTAAATTGGAAAAAAAAAATTGGTGTGGGTTCCGTTCGCCGCCCAAATATGATTGATATAGAAGAAGTTTACATCATCTTCCACATCTACGCCTACACCTACCACCCCAAGATGTCCGACAAAGGTTTCTTCAAGATAATACAAGAAATATATGGTCCCAACATGACTAAGATCATAAAAAGTAAATCTATTATCTAAGATGATTTTACATCAATTGTTATAATAACATGCAATGTAATAATGTTAATTTAAATTGTAAAATTGCACTGAGGATGGTCAAATACTGACCGATACGTCTGAATAAAATAAAATAAAATCAACAACAGTACGGAACTTAAAGGCCTGTAATATCCTTCATTGAACTATAATTCAGTTCCCAACATTAACTATATCAATCTTAAATATTTTTGTGAATCGTTAATTTTTATTAATCTAAATACATACCTACATATTTACTTATGCTGGAAACTGTATTGAATTCCTTTTCTATTGTTCTATTTACTTTTTCCTTTTTAAAACGTTACTAATATTATTTTGAAATGATTAGTTCTTTGTTAGTGACATTTACCTGTCAGTTACATACATTAGAATAACTATAGATAATTTTATAAATTTATCCATAAAATATATAGAAAAAGTGTTAATGCAAATCAATTGAAAATTTAATAATCTTTAATTTTTATAATAACATTAATCTCGAAAAAATAACATTTAAAGGTAGTTTTCGAAGAAAAACTATTTTGAGCTTCTTGTAAAGTGCCATTTCCTGTTATCCGATTTTCACCAAAATCTAATGGGCTTTTTCCAATACAGAAAAAGTTCGAAATACAAGATTTCAAAATTTTCTGAATGATAGTATTTGATTTAGAGTGGAGGATCCACACACACATACACACATACATACAGACATCATCGTGAAAATGTTAAAATTGAATTCTAGGGACCTTAAAACGTGGTCATTTAGCAAAATCTCGATATGCGATTTTTAGCACGATCCCTATACCTCCCTTACAAAGGGTAGCAGGAGGTAAAAAAGGGCTCTTACGTATGATAAACTCTCAAAGAGTTATGTTAGAAATAGTTAACCAGAATAACAATTTAGGAATAAAATATATTACTCAAAAAATAAACAATATTAGGTATATAATACCTACTTATACCCATATTCATAAACACTCGTAAAAATTTTAACGGTTTGTTATAATTTTTATCCTGTAAAAACAATCGACACTGACAGAAAAATGAAAATGTAACTTGTCAAGTTTGATTCTATTTGTCAAAAATTTTAAAGAGCCGTTTTGAAACTTTACGGTTGTTTATGAATATGGGCATCAGTTTAATTTTTTACTATTTACAACAGTTTACAGTCGTTGTGGCATCGAAAGAAGTAAATTATCGATGATTTAAAATCTTTTTCAACGCTTTTCTACGAATTCATACACCACTCACCCGGTTAAAGATATGATGTCGCGGTTTGAAAATTTGGATTCAGCTTGAAATTCTTCATTATGTCGTATATTACATGATTTTAGTCGATGACAACTAGTTTGCAGATGTTTAATATTTTGTAGGGATTTCGTATAAGTTGTTAATAACTCGCAAACCGATCATCGGCAAAAATCGTGTAATACATGAAATCATGAAGAATTTCATGATTTTCATCCCCGTCCCGACCCAAACAACATGTGTTTAAATTGTTTCTACACCACTTTATGTAAGGCAAAGGGCGTTTTTGGTCTCCATTGATTGGACTAATAATTTTGATAAATAATGAGACAATATTAAACCAGATATTGTAGATTCACGGTAAAACGTAATTCTTACATCGTAAATTGAAATCTTTTTTAAACAGCATATATTAATAACTTATTAAGTCACATTTCAAAATTTCGTAATCCAAACCATAAAAAAATATGCTTTAAAATTAACAATTTGAAACTTAATTTATTTTGTTATAATTAACAATAATACAAATTTGGCTCCGTAGCAAACTTTTTACAGGTTTGCTTACATAGTGTGCAAAAGTAGAACGAAATCGGTACAATAATACAGTCTCCACACTGTTACGAAATTAGTAAATATCGTCAAATTGACCTATTTTAATACCATATTACTCATTTATTTTAAATTATTTTTTTAAAAAGCCTCTGTTGCGAACTAAAGTCAACCTTTATTATTCATCATGCCAAATTTCAATAATTTATTATTTATAACAAAATCACAGGACTATGGAGAAAAAGACACATTTCGAGCAGCAGCCTCTTAATACAGAAGTAAAGGGATTAAGGAAGGCCGGTCACTAAATATTCAAGGAATTAACGAGATTGAGTTATTTATTTATCAATTCTACTCCTTCTTTTGTAGCTGATATCGTAGGATTCAAAAAACTTGAGTACTTAAGGGACATCGGCTGGTAGAATGAACAACTAATTAAATGTGATCAGCGAGCAGTTGATTAGTTGTGTTTTATCTGTATCATTCGTTTATGAAATATGGAGAAAAATAATAAAATGTTCATGCTACAAGCCATTTTCTTTTTATATATAATTAAAAAATTATTGATGGATAATGTTGCAACTAGTTTTTGTATGACCATTTTTATCTATTGAAAAATAAGACTTGATTTTACTATTCTTCTCACTCAATCTTTATTAAAATTACTTACAACCGACATATATAACACGTTGAATAAATGCAAAAGTAAAATATAGATAGATAAACATAGACCCGGTCCAAAATTGACCGATGTTAACAAAAATAACGGACGACCCGACAGCCGGAACTTCGACGATCCGACAAATTTTAAGCAGGAATTCCGGGGTTCGGTAATCTAGTCTTTCGGAGATCCGTTCCATATCTACTTATTACCTACCCTAAAGGTAAATGAGATCAACACTGTAGTAAATTCTCTATAATCAAAGTTTAAGGATTTGATGGTTATGACACGACTGTTGGTTTATGTATGTAGACATTTCATGAAGAATATTGTGCGTGACCAGGAAATACCTTTTATGTAATTTTAGCTAAATTTTACGGGAAATCTTTGTATACAAAGATATAATCCAAATCTACCAACTAATTTATACTGAAAATTGAATATATGATATAATGCTACCTTAGTATGAGAAACTTTTAAATTATGCAGTAAATAACGACGCCAAATCCAAATCTGTTAATAACTTATTTTTGCTGAACATAGAAGATAGGATGTATTGCCAGGCTACCTGCGATATATAATAAATTTTTAACTAAGTAGTTTGCTGTTGGTATTTGATCGTCTAAATCAAACTTAAATTCCACTGAACTCGTAAATGAATTAGCATAGAAGTTTGTGCACTGGAATCTTAGAAAAATTAATGAGTTAGTCTTGGAATAAGTCTTGCTATAATTAACTTCAGCGCTGTAAAATAGAAACTGCATTATTCTATTATAAATTCATGATATTTCACGATGCACTTCTCTCATCTCATTTCTAATTAATATATTCCCACAATGTTGAAGGTTAACAGCAAGTTGCTATAAAGCCAGATATAAAAATAGATAAAATGGCTTGATGATAGCAACAATTTCTGGTTAAGCATAGTGCTTATGTAGTGCGGTAAAAGCTCCTAATGTTTAATATGTAATCCTGACCCTGTTAAAAGTCGAGGCAGAAGCAAATTCTTCCGGTTAAGGATATTCTTACACCGCGTGGCAAATGAACACGCTATTAGCTCGTCGTGATCATGCTTTCACGCTATTTTCCGGACGCTGAAATGAGGAAAACTTGCGATATTTGAAGTGTTCTCTTTTTATCACGCAGGTAAAAACCATCAGTGTAGTGTTTAATTTTTTCCAGGATTATTGCACAATTTTTATTCAAAAACTTGTAAATTCTTTAAAATTTAGTTTCATTAGTGAACTTAATGATTATAGTCGCGTTCTTTTACATGGTATCTCAGTTCGTCTTAGCTCACCTCAGTTGTCTCACTAATTTTGACCGTTCTTTTTCTCGTAACTGAAGTGAGATAAAGTGAGAAGAGTTCACCCTTCCCGATTCTTACTCACCTCAAAAGATTGTGCTTGTTGAGTTTTTAATCTTATATGAACAATTTGGTTATTGAAAAGGTTATTTGTTTATTCTTTTAATAATATTATTATTTTATTGGTTATTTGAAAGTTTCAGTAATGATTATTTAAAATTTATTATATTGTTTTAAATTTATTTTTAGGAGCAATTATTAAATGATGACATGAGTGGTATGGACAATTTGTTATTTTCGTCAAGTTCAGCGGACAGTACTTCGGATCTAACAGACAGTTCTACGGAATTTGTCGTTACTTTTACTTCACAAAAATCTCAACTCATCTCATGTCAAATACATCTCACTTTGAGCTGAGGTGAAGCAAATGATAAAAAGAACGCGACTATTATAACTAGAAGACACAAATGAAAATTTCCACAAAAAATCATGTATGTCATTTTAGTTTGGTTTCATAATAAATTTACAAAAGTGATTTAACTCTACAAAGAAATGTCAATTAATTATGTTCACATTCAATCAAGAGAAGAAATAATTAAAAACGGCGCACGAGAAGTAACAGTTATTTTTGTTTGGGCAGGTTCAAGGTAACAATTTATAAAATCCTATAGACACTTGAATATTTTTTCTTTCGTGTTGTACATCTGAGTTCAACTCTTTACATTCCATTTGCAAGTTCACAGGCAAAATACAGTAGCAAATATACTGAAATGCATTTAGGGTTATTTGAAATTTTAAATTCTATTTTCAAAGGACTGCAGCAAAATAGCATTAGTGCAGCGGGGTGTGGTACATTTTTCTTATAATTTTTTACGGTTGTATTTCTAGTTTCGTGTTACCGTGTACCCTTCTGTACTACTCTGCACTTTTTATTTTGGATGTCCTCTCAATTTCAAACTGACTGTCACTTATTTTCACGTAGTCTGTGATACACCCCGACGCACTAACCACATTACAAAAGGTACGAATTATTTCCTTTGTTAAAATTATATTTATTAATTTATTGTACCCTTTCCAGTTACATTATGATAAGTAACCATACGAAAAGGAATAGACGCTTTTGTAAAATTATATTGACGATAAACGAAGTTGTACAATGAGTTGCATGAAGAAGCCAGATAAAAAAAAAAACATGTATATACTACTATTGTAAAGCCTATGCCATAAATCGTTATGTTTGGAAAATGTAAGGGTGACCATCCGTCCTGGTTTGGCCGGGACAGTCCCGGATTTCATAGAATGTCCCGGCGTCCCATTAGGTTTTTGTGATGTCCCGGATTCCACGTTATTATAAGTTTTATTTTTGTATTTATCTACACCGTGTTTCATGAAGTATATATGGATATATATCATCACGGCATATTACCCATTGCTAGGTGGCCAATCTGCTTTTTACGCATATATCGGTAATGATGATGATACTCGTATATTCGTGGGGGCGTTTACCAGGCGTCACCTCACGGGCACTCATTGCTGGCGTGGAGAGTGCACCACAGAAGTCAATTTGGTGCCATTTAAAATTCTAAATATTTGGAGTCTGTCGGGATCGAACCCGGTTCCCTAGATTCGCGACCAGACACTCAGGCACTCGGCCACGAGACCCCATTCCAAATATTGTTCGAAAATAGATATATATCAAGGCCGCGAAATCACTCTTTAGCGTACCAAGAGAAAAATATCGAGGGCGCTAAAGAATTAAAGAATTTCGCGGACAATGTGTCAACAATATTTTTTGTGCAACCGCAAAAAATATGTAATTACAAATTTTATTAATTTTAAACAGTTTCATGTGGGATTGGACATTTGATAAACAAAAGCATGCAATTGTGTTTACCTAATTTCGCGGCCACTACCTTGACAACGGTCGCAATATTCATTTCGTTATTCGTGATTACAACAAATATCCTTGAAAATTGTACAGATTTTTACCATACAATAAAAAAAGACAAAGATGTATTGAAACAAATACTTTTGACCGAAAAATACTGGCAAGGGAAGACGGAAAAACAAAAATGTAATCCAGAAGTTAATGTCCCTTTATATTATATGTGCGTATGTTTCTACAATGTGATTATTTTTTTGTGTTCATATCATTTTCTAGTCAGCCTAATTATTTATGTATTTCCATTGAAAAGTTCCTAATATGTATATAAAGTGAGTTTTTTTGAGGAGCGTCCCTGTTTTAGCTTTTGAAAATATGGTTACCCTAAATATAGGTAGATATTTTGTGGCATAATAATTATATTGAAGATACTCTAGGTGAGTGACACTGAGTTTTTCAAAGAATTGTCTTTTTACTTCCTTGTACAAAGTAAAGGAAGTATTGTATTCGCGAAAAATTTCGGTTTCCAGATTTCAACGGAAATATCCATTTTGGCCATCCCTGAATCCATTTTGACTAATTTCGTCGTGACGTCTGTACGTACGTACGTACGTATCTCGCATAACTCAAAAACGGTAAGCCGTAGAAAGTTGAAATTTTGTATTTAGGACTTCCATAACATCTAGTTGTGCACCTCCCTTTTTGGTCATTACATAATTTCCAGAAAAGGTACTTTATTTGAAGTCTATAATAGATTTTAACGAAAAACTGTATTAGTATGTAAGACTTTTATATCAATTGGAATAACATAGCAGAATTTGGTTAAAACAGGCTAACCGGAAGTGATATATTACCTGAAGTTGTTAACAGTTTTCCTTGAATAAAAAGGTTTCATTTTGATTTTAGAAATAAATGCTTCAAATAAGAGTTTTAGAGAATTAAATTCTGCGTCTAGCACATCAAGTATTATTAAATTAGCCCTTTGTATAAGCGAGATATGTAAATTTAAAACTTATATACTTTTTGATTTTTGTAATGAAGCTTGCTATGGATTAGGACAAAAAATAACAAAAAAAAATAATAAAAAATAGATGTTAATGTCAAATTACGTCAAATACGTGCAATTTTATAATTGAGTCTATACTTCATCTTCATATTGGTCTTGCGTACAAAGAAATCGTGTGGTGTCCACATCAGATTTTTTTATGAAAGAATGGAATACATTCAATGTATGCGATTGTAAAAAAGTGTTTCTGCTTTGTTTATCAGTTTTGAGTTTAAATTGGAAATTAAAGAAATCAGCATGTTTATACTTATTTCTTCATTTATTTTATTTATTCCTCACCGCACCAACTACGCAAAAGTTGTCCGCCGTAGATACTAACGCATGGTTAATATTAACAGAATATATTTCATTATTTACTTGACTGGGTTCAGAGAGTGTTTCAAAATTAATAAGGTTTTTGATCATTATCTGGCATCACCACAATTTCATTTTAATTTCAAACCTCGTCATTGATCATCATTTATTAGCCGATTTTAACCTTAGAGTTAGAGACGTATGTATATTGAAATTGCTAAATCAGTCAACCAGTTTTTATTGTCTAAGGCAACAACAGTTTATAATGACCTTAGAGTCACTCAAATCGGCTCTTTTTGGGCGGCTAGATTCTTGCGAGAGACGATATCACTACCTCAATACCAAATTAAAATCGAAGATAAAAATAGTTCTTGAAGTAATTAATTAAATTTCTTCAACATTTTTTTTAATAGGGGAGACCGGTGTCAATTATAACAAAATTTAAATTTTTATACATTTCGAAATTTTGAAATTACCTATTACACTAATATTTTGAATTTTAAACTTTTGAAAATGTGACAAATAGAAAAGTATAAGAAATTTTAGTCAGGCATTACAAATGATACAATTGCGACCTAACTGGTGTCAATAGTAACAGGGCCAGTGTTAATTGTAACAAATTTTAACAGTGATATAATAAGATAAAATAACAGATAAAAGATGAAATTATTGAAAAAATAAACATTTAACCTCAGAAAATACAAAATTCAGATGACTCAACTAAAAGCAAACAAAATATATATTATCAGAGAGTTTCCTCATCGGAGCCATCTGAAGAGTAGTCTGCGACTGTTACTTTCGGAACTGTTTTTCGTTTTTTTGCTCTTCTTCTTTTATGTTTTCGATGGCAGTGGTTTTTTCTTGTAATTTTTATTATGATCATTACTGTACTTAATTATTAAACACGTTACAATCGACTCCGTGGCATGTGTTACAACTGACACCGCTTAACTTGTAAAGATATTATTTGCTTTTTTGTATTTATTAGGTAATAATACGAAATGTTTTTTAATGAAAAATAAAAGCAGATATAACTCACAAACTGATCCTTAACTTGAAATATTTCCGAGCAGAGCAGTTATAGTGTTTTAGAAACAATGTGTGTCACTACCTGTATTTACTTTTTTGTCGATTTACAGACATTCGTAAGAAACAGACGCCGTATTTGCGCGTATGTACTTACACTAAATACCAAAGAGTTATGACTCTTTCTGCTTCACTCTGCAAGCGCGTTTTAATATACTTCAAAAAGATGACCCTGTTACATTTGACACCTGTTACAATTGACACCTGTCTCCCTTATAAGTATGATAAATTTATCAAATATTTCACTTATATTTTTATTATAGAAAAGAGACAGATGAATCATCCTTCATCCAAGACAATGATAAAGCTTGCATTTCTAATTTCCATTCTTAAGTGTCCCTCTGCCTCCTCAGTTTCCAAAATTAAAAATCAGTATAATTCCCTTGGAGAAAGATTAAAATTGAGCAATCTTCCTTCTGTGAACCCTGCGTTGATCTTTGTCAACTAATGCGTCATCTGCAAATTATTCGTAAAAAATGCGTCTTCCTGCAATCTTCCCGAAAGAAAAGCGCGTTCACCGTAAACCCCAATCTTACGCCTGCTGCTCTAAATTCACCTCCTCGCCACCTGTTCTTTTTCACCCGCGGCGCCAGAGTCATTTATTATTTTTTGTGGATTCTTCGTGGAATTTCGCAGTGAAAGGAGGCTCCCAGAATCTCTTTACAGAGTCACAGCGGACTCATCATGGCGGTAATTAATATACGAGAATCTATACAATGAAAATTTCATCTAAATATAATGAAATTTTTGTTGGTTGTATTTATTTTTGTTATCAATTTTATGATAATTATTTTGATTGATGAATGTTTAAATTTTAAATTTTTAGGTAATCTTGTTACAGTTGGTGATTTTTAATAATTAAGGGTTGCAAGCAAGCTGTAATTATTGAAATTAAAGCATTAATTTTACAAAACTGGCAAGATGTTTCGCAGATGAGTATCATTATGATATTTTTTTTTATTAGGGATATCTGTCATTATCTATAACTACATTTTCCTTTATATAAATTGAAAAATAAAAATAAAGAATGATAATTTTTCTGAAACTACTCTTGCTTTAATGAGAAATATTAAATTTTAAGGTGTTTTGCATTTTTTTAAAAGCTGGGTACATTTTATTAAAAATTACTAAAAGTTTTAAATTTTACGAGTGCCGTCGATTTGCCCGTTGACATAATAAAAATAATGCTTATAACTATATACAGTGCCGTGCAAATCTTTTGAGCCAAACTGATTTTAAACCATATCATATATTTTTATACTATATAAAGCAAAAACTATGTAAATAAACTTATGTAGTAACAATAGGGCGCGAGCAGACACGTGACTCGAGCGATCTTGACTTTCTTAGAATCAGCTGATTTGTGTGCGCGTCATTTTGACAAGAACATTGTCAATTCGACAAGACCAATGTTTTGACTTATTTTGATTTTGAATTGCTAAAATGTTAATATTTTGCAATTTTTAGGCAGTAAAACACATGTAATTAAAAATAATAACATTTTAGCAGTTAAAAATCAAAATAGGTCAAAACATTGGTCTTGTCAACATGACATTGTTCTTGTTAAAATGACATGCGCACACAAATCAGCTGATTCTAAGCACATCAAGGTCCCTCGACTCACGTGTCTGCTCGCGCCCTATAGTTATTTGTATCACTAGTCCAGAAACTAAATACTTGCAAGAACGAGTTTATTTTGACAGGCCGAGCTGAAAGCGAGGCCTGTAAATACGAGATCTCGCAAAACAGTTTCTGGGCGTGTGATACACAAAAAATTTTGTGCCGACATCTCCATAAATTCTTCGTATATTTCTCAACACTTTATTCTATTTTACATAACCTAAAAAAATGAACATATATTTTGATCGGTTTTGCATTGCAAGTTTAAATATAATTACTTACATTAGCCCTAAAATTTGTAAACATTTTGCTAATTCTTGTGTTGAAAATAATCTTAAATTGACATATCACCAAAACAGTAATGCCAACTCCTTTTGCTGGCCTAAGTCAGCAACAGCGCATTTCTGGACGATTTTGAGGTCTGTAATACTAGGCAAATTGGACGGAGGTACAAAAAATAATTTATCGTGCTGTGCAAAAATATTTCGCCAAAGATATATGTTCTACTAAAAAATCGGTTCAATCTTTTTTGATTTTGTGCTCCGTATTTAGTAGTTTCTCATTCTCATCAAATTAATAATACTATATTGTAGTACATTGTGCCAATCATTTTTAAAATTATTCAGCCTTGTTATTCTTTTCGGATGCGTATTTTTAACTTCTGTTATAAATGTTTCATTGGATTTAAATCGGAGATTGGGGTGGTCAGACAAGAGTTCGGATTTTTGTTGAACTAAAAATTATTTTACTTCTTTTGAGGTACCTGTGTTTAGGAACGTTGTCTTGTTGAAACCCACGGCATATTTTTATTAATGACGATTAATAATCGAAACATTTTAACGCGATCAAAGCATTTACGAGTTAATTGTTGAGATTATTAATTGCCAAATAATACACGCGTCATAATGTTTTTTCGTTCATCGAGAAAATCTCAGTTTCTTCTATCATATTTTTTTATGCTAATATTTTGTAACATTTATAGTTTTCACATTAATTATTTAGCAGTGAAATCTATGGTTAAGTACTTATACTAAAATCGTGTATTAATAGAATATCAAAATCAATCATTTATAAAATCGAGTAACCGATTTTCTATATAGGGTACTGTATTTAAGTACCATAAGTGCCATACGTAACTACTTAATAAACAAGGTTGCATTGTATCGTAATTTCTAATAATTTCTGTTCTAGTGTTCTTGTTTCCATTGTAAAAGCAATTGACGATGAACCAATAACAATTACTTATTTGAATAAAGAATTATTTAAAAATCTCAGTAGTTTCAGTGAAAACAATAACACTTGTTATTTTTGATGGTTTGGAGTCAAAATCGAAACATGGTTAAGACATTTTTTATTAATGGCGACTGTTTTGTCGCACTCCTCTGTAAACCAAACGCATGTCGGTAAATAAATATCTAAGTATTACGCTACTTATTGCAAATTTAATGTCATTTATCATAACTAAAAAATATTATTTTTTGGAACAACTTGATTTTTAGATTTTAACTGATTAAGAAACTGTTTCGTAATTGATCGACTTTACAGTCCCATACCTTTTACAACTTGACAGATTGTGCAGATTATATTTCAGATTATAACTTTTTTCAATTCTCTTTATTATACTATGAACTATGGCACATTACTTACATAACATCTTGTATATTAATAAAATACATTCTCGTATTTCTTTTATAATTATTAATTCTATGAATATCGAATAAAGTACAGAAATATACACGCAAGTACAAAGTTTTCCAATATTTTAGATTACTATAGTGTTTTCATAAAAAAAACTCTTCAATAAATGTATGAAATACATGAACGATTGAATCACATTTTCGATAATTTTTTCAATTAATCTATGATTGATCATTTTTGATACAATTTACAAAGTTATGTACAAAGATTTCAGTCTATTTAATAATTCAACATTATGTATTTTTCCTTCAAATATTTTCATTTCAATCCCGATTCAAATATTGTGCAATAGATATGAAATACCTACCTACATCAAAGTAAAGTAGGTACCTATATTAGCAGTAGAGCATATTGCTTTTAAAATGATCTTTTAGAAACTTTATTTTTTTATAATTCTTTCAATGTAAATATAAATTGATACGAATTTAAACAGTTCTTTTATAGATTACTTCATGCGCATATATCATTCTAAACTAGGTAATAGTTTTTCATATTTGTAAAATGCACCGGATTTAAATTTTGTTTCATGCATTTCTTTCATGCACAGTTTTCCTTCAATTCTTTATTTGCATGTCAAAGTTTCTTTATTTTCAATATCGCTATGCATAACTCTACAGTACGTATTTCAAAAGACATGCAGTTCTTTTAAACACATATTTCAATATCTTGGCATTAGCAGAAAGACATAAAAGCGACGGGTGTGTTTTGTGAATACATTTAATCTTCAAATGAGACCGTTTAATCCTAGTTTAAAAATGACCATAAACACAATTTACGGATATTATATTACGCTAGATTAAAGTTTTCCAATCTTGCTGCACATAAAACCATATAATAAAACTTAGAGCCGATCGGAACGGCAACTGAGCGCTTCATGAAATTTTACTACATCGGGAATACGATATTATGTACACGTACATATATATAAAACATATTGCTGTTGTAAGCTTTCAAAACATTAAAGTTTAATAATCCTTTTATTTTAATACTGAATAATATGTACATTCCTTTTATTGCATAGTTATAAATCAGAAGAATTTTATTATTTTCAAGAACATAAAATGAACCTCAGCATTCCTACAAAACCGACGTTTCTGTAGACATATACCCTCATCAGGATAACTAAGATCCTATAAATTTATAAACATAAATACGAGTACAGGGTATCTAATTTTCGATGTTTTTTTTTTTAAGGTATCTCGGGTAGTATTAATGATAGATCAAATCCGTTTGCACATTCCACACTCAACTTTTCCAGAAAAGTTTTTCATTCAGTAGAGTTTTCATTCAGTTTGGAGTTTTACTCGGTTTGGATATTTTGACTGAGTTTACGGTTCTAGTCACACCGTACTCCGAGGAACTTCGTACTACGGTCATCTGTGGTCGTGCGGTCAGAGTGCTCGCCTGGCAATACAAGGTTTCTCGTGTTGGACAGCGATCGAATCCCACACGAGTCAATTTTTAATAAAAAACCGACACACCCAGATGAGTCCGAGTGGCAGCAGAGGTCACTATAAGCTACTCTGTATGTAACGAGGGTGCCAACAGAGGGCACTAAAAATGTCTCTGTAAAATTGTATGTGTATGTAAACTGTGTAACTGCAATGTCATGAAATTTGTATAGGTCAAAGGACCTCAAAACAAATAAATACATTAACTTTTCCAAAAAAGTTTAATAGTCACCACAGGAATTTTCGATCTTCTTTTGTTTCTGAGCTAAAGGCAAAAACTTTTTTTTCGCTCATTTTGAAAATATATCATATCTTATTTATTATGATAGTTAAAAAATTGTTTTTACTTAAATTTTACGGTTTTTTAAATAAAATAAAATAAAATGACGTAATTAGATTTTTCGAAAACTTAATAATTCGCGAGATATAATACAAACTTATGATTTTTTAAATGGGAACCTATGTTGAAAATAGTCTTTTTGCTTAATTTATAAGCATTTTAATCATATATAACAAGCCTACATTCTCTTGTTTTAAACATTAATAAAAGACGAATTATTAATTTATTGGGGTGAAAATATTGGAAATTATTAAGAAACAAATGAAAAAAAAATATTACAGATCATCATTTGTTTATTTTGATTCTATACTTATTGATTATATTCTCAAAATTATTCTTAACCGATTATTTTCGGGTTAGTTAAATTACTATTTATCGACGTTATAGTTGGCTTTGACACAATCCGAAAAAAATGGTTTAATATGCTATTGAAGTAAATAAATGAATAAAACTGAAATAAATACTATTAGAAATATGCAAATGATGACCTGTAATAGATTTTATTTATTTGTTTCTTAATAATTTTTAATTTTTTCACCCCAATAAATTAATGATTCATCTCTTATTCAAGTTTAAAACAAAAGAATGTAGACTTGTTATATATCATTGAAAAGCTTATAAAATGAGCAAAAAAACGAGACTATTTTCAATATAGTTTCCCATTGAAAAAATCATAAGTTTATGTTATATCTCAAGAATTATTAAGTTTTCAAAAAATCTATTTACGCCATTTTATTCAATCTAAAAAACGGTTAAAATTTATGTAAAAACATTTTTTTTAACTAAATAAGTTGATGTAAAATGGAATAAACGACTGATGATGTTGATGGGAGGAATAATAGCAGGAATGCAGTCTAAATTTGTTTATTATTTACTCTCAGGCCAACGTTTCGCTGCCACTTACAGCTTCATCAGGGCAAAAGACTAAGGCGTTAAAAAATAATATTTATTTTTATTTATTATTTTTTAACGCATTAGTCTTTTGCCCTGATGAAACTGTAAGTGGCAGCGAAACGGCGTCAGAATAAATAATAAACAAATTTAGACTGCATTCCTGCTATTATTCCTCTCATAATAAATAAGATATGATATATTTTCAAAATGAGCGAAAAACGAGTTTTTGCCTTTAGCTCAGAAACAAAAGAAGATCTAAAATTCCTGTGGTGACTATTAAACTTTTCTCTAAAAGTTGACCCTGTAATGTCCAAACGGTTTTGATCTATCGTTAATATTACCCGAGATACCTTAAAAAAAACATCGAAAATGAGACAGTGTACTAGTGTATATGTAAAGTTTATTTCTCCGAATTGATACGCACATCATCAGTCGTAAGCGTGTGATTAAAATCGCCATCCCTACAATTTATTATTTTTCTGTATACTGTAAACAACTATATAACTTCTTAGCAACGAGTCCGGTGGGTACGTTTTTACGGCCTAGGCCGATGATACATAGCAAACACCTTGACGACGGCCGCTGAGGCTCGGTTTTACCAACTTAATGTTAATAAGTAACATGCGGTTAAGTTCATATTAGTAAAAAAAGTTGTTTTTTCATTCCATATTATCCATAACCTCAAGCTAAAGTACATGTTATATTAACATCTAGAAAAAGTACATGTTAACTTGATAACATGAACTAACCTTTAATTTTGTGCCTGACAGTGACATTGTTTAATGTTTAATAATTATTAGATTTTGAATCCGTATGATATAAATGCATTTAGCGATGATGAAGAAGTACCAATAAAGACAGCAAAGGATATTTTGACATAGGCCACATAAATTCGAAAAATATAGTCGGAAGGAGTTTTTTAAAGGATTTATGCTATCCGCGCTGTCAAAAATATTATAGAATAAGATGAAGATGCCATTTGACATGATATGGATAAATAAATATCATAGTTAATGGTTTAAATCAATAAGAGTTTTTATTATATAAATTTTATATGATTCCAGATATTATGCATTGTCTCCTGCAGAACAATTATTGCTGGATTGAAGATATTATGCTACATATTCCTTTATATCAGTTGCCGCAAATTTTTGTGGTTTCTAAATCAAAAGTAATCACATCTATTGCTGGAATAAGTAGGGCCTTAGCAGTTCTAAGACCTTATAGTATACAGATGTCTACCACTCCTGAAGAAATTTTAGAAAGGAAATACGAATTTTACAATATTGCTCGTGTTCTAAATTGTATAGGTGTTATAGATTTACACATTTACACAACGTAAACACCCAAACCAGGCTACGGAAACTCATATGTAAAATGTCCAGACCATGAAGTAGCCTATGGATAGTACTTTTCATCCAAGCGCTAGATGGTGCCAGGTGCACTATGGCCGACGCGATAAAATTAAGAAATTACATATTTCGAATTGATATATAGAAAGCCGCGGAATTTCAATTTGTATGACAAGTGTTTTAGTCATTTATGTCAAATTTATGTCTGACTTAAAATAAAGAAAGCGATTAGATTAATATTAAAGCTAATGGTACGTAAAATGTTTTTGCATTTTAATAACAATAATATACAATAATTTAAATTTTAGAATTTCAATATTATTTTTTTCCGGCTATGTATTTGATAATGTGCATATGCAGCGAATTGGTTTTGATGATTATGAATTAATGGAAATGATACAGACGAGAGGGATTCAAACCCGGAACTTTTACTTTGCGATTACGTTGCTCTTACGCTATTTTGGTCGACTGTGAACATTATGCATGCATTTATGTAATGTGCTCCAGATATCCTGCTCTCCGGTGAATTGGGCTACATCGATTAAAGTATTATGATTATCACCAATCATTATGTAAATAAAAATTTGATGAAACCAGAAAATAAACTTTTTTCCGTTAATTGTGGTCATATTTTATTTAAACGTTTTTCTCCTTTAAATTTTTTTAAGTGTATTCCAAAGTATTGCTGGTCGCTAGTCCTCCTTGACATTGCCTATATACAAACCAGGTTGCCTACTTCACAATTAGTTTTTCTTCCAAGCGCCAGACGGCGATACGTGACCCAAACCAAATGAAATATTATGAAACAAAATAAACATCTGTCAAAATTCATGTTGTCAACTGTTTAAAACACCGTTTTCAGTGAGAAAATTGTACCAACCTTATAAAAATAACCAAAAACTTTGGGTTAGCTAACATGGAGTTTCCGTATGTGTGGAAAAACGTTTACAATGGTAACCGGACATTAACTTCATGTTACTTTTAACTCCATGTTTCATAACAGCATGTTAATTTATAGTTGGTAAAACCGGGCCTAAGTATTTTAAAATTGACAATTACATTATTTTTAAATTATAAATTAGAAAAAGACCCGTTTAATAAATTTTACCTTAACAACGTAACACAACACACTTGTTCAAAACAACACCACGGTTTTGATTAAATAATAATTATTCTAAATAATTGCTTACAAAATAATGATGAGTATACATAATAATTATTCTAAATAAATTGCTTACATTATACAGAAAAATTTGATAGGACACACGGCCGGTAACTGCATTTACAGTCGTTAGTTCACGAATCTCGCATACCGGGCACGACCCGTGATGTACTCTCTGTTCTTTACTCAGATGTACAAATATAAGAAACATTTTACAATTAAATCAAACAACTTTCGAGCTCATCCAATGCAGAAGGTAAACTTCTTTGATGAAAGATAATTTTATTTAAGCTAATATTAATTTTACGCATTTATTTGCAGATACGAGAATAGTTTGAAAAATAAATTCACAACTTAATTGTAGTAAAATATCGATCTCAATTAGGCAAACTTAATAATTTCCTAAAATAATTGTTTAAAACTGCAAAAAAAGGCTTGAGCGTTGTTGAAGAACTAATTTGCATGGCTCACTTAGTAAAAAATAAAGAAAAACTGTTCCGAGTTTTAAGGACCGGAGGGAAGCACAAACGATTTGTGGAATTATTAGAGATATTTCCCTTGAGAGCCGTTAGGGCTGTACAATGGTTATATAAGATTTACCCGCAAAAAATCCATAATTAACGCAAGTCTTCTTCGTGGTAATTAACTATTTCAACACTGCATTTCCATTTGCATATCTTTGCAGTTTCGCTGCTTGCAAGAAGGCATAAAGATCTGAATTTTTCTTGCACGTATTTACACTGTCACTGCACTAAGGGTGCGGTCCGAATCATGCTATCATAGCTTAGAGTGCTCAGACCGCTCACAGCTGGTCCGAATTGAGTGAGCGCGCTGACGACTGTAAAGGCGTTAACGATTCGGATTCGGGCCGTTCGTAAGCGCTCTTGCTTCTTGCTTGTCATTTGACAGCGTGTACATAAACCTCTGCGCAATGAATAATCACGAAAAAATAGTTCTGATGGAAACAGTTTCCATAGTTTTTGATAGCGATGATTCTTCGTTTAAGTTTGATTAATTCATTAGTTTCCTCTAAAAACCTTTACTACGTTAACAACTTCTATCTTAACACACACTTTCGTTGTTTCAGCAAGCAATGGCAATGGCATTAAAAACATCAAGCATGCTTAAAGCGTACACTGCCTATCCTCTTGGGCGTGAGCACTATTAGCGTGAAATGGTCACATCTGACGTCATGATCTCACTACAGCTACTAGATAATACATAGCTGACTCGTCCGCCATATTGATGCCAAAATGAACGCAGTAAATTATGAAATAAAAGTACATTTCTTATAAGTTTGTGTCGCAACTATTTTTCATAATTAAATATAACTTCCATATTTGCCATATTATATTTATTAAAATAATAAAACAAGAAAAAATACGGTTCGTTAAGATGTTTGAGGTTAAATAAATATACAGAGTGTTTCACGAAAACCGACCACCGTCATTATTTTCTTTATTATTATAGTTACAAAAAAATACTATAGAACAAAGTTGTAGGAGACCAAGGGGGACATCCCATGAGAGATAAAATATTTTTTTAAACCAGTGGTTCTCAAGTTATAACACAAAGTTATATTTTTTCAAATGGAATCCTACATATTTTTTACTCCTATTCGATAGAGTATTTTTTTCTGAATTCAACCATGTATTAGTTTTATATCCTTATATAATAAAAATATTGAAAAAAATGAGATTGAAATTTAACAAAAAAAATATTTTTAATATTTATGTACAGTAGGATATGGATGAAAAACAATAATAAAAGAACAAAATGTAGATGCTGCTGCTGTCAAATAATAATAATTAATTAATTATTATTAATTTTTTAATTTAAATTTTTTCACTCTTGTTTTTCATCCATAGCCTACTGTACATAAATATTAAAAATAATTTTTTTGTTAAATTTCTATCTCATTTTTTTCAATATTTTTATTATGTAAGGATATAAAACTAATACATGGTTGAATTCAGAAAAAAATACGCTATAGAATAGGAATAAAAATATGTAGGATCCCATTTGAAAAAATATAACTTTGTCTTATAACTTGAGAACCACTGGTTTAAAAAAATATTTTCATCTCTCATCGGATGTCCCCCTTGGTCTCCTACAACTTTGTTCTATAGTATTTTTTTGTAACTATAATAATAAAGAAAATAATGACGGTGGTTGGTTTTCGTGAAACACCCTGTATATGTATTGCATAAGTATCTGTAAAAATTAAAACCATTTCTCAAATGATTTGCACAAGCTGAAGCAGAACAATCCGTCATTATGGATAATTTCTATGATTAATAATACTGTAATGCTGATATTGAATAATTTAAGTGGCTCCAAAATCGTGAACGAGTCAGTTGTAATTTATCTAGTAGCTATGCACCTCACAGCGCAAACTGTGAGCGTTGTAAATACGATTCGGACCAACTGTTAGCGCGCTGACGGTATTTAGAGCGTGATTCGGACCGCACCCTAAGTACTATTGTATCTGAAGCTTAATTCAAGACTAACCAATGTCAACATTTTGTAATTTTTAAGAAGAACAAGAATTTTTTAGGCCTTGTTAACTTTAATCACGTTGTTAACTTTGACAAGACTTATTTTCCAATGTATTTTTCGCAGTATTTTTGATACGTAGGTATCCATGGTTACAATGTGTACTTAAACACATAATTAGCTAACTAGGTTTTCATGCAATTGGAACTGGCTATTCGTGTTGATAATACCGAGAGTACCTCGGAGTGAAACTTTACACTGTAATTAAATTATTCTTAGACAAAACTTTGTTGCTTACACTTAATGGATTCTAGTACGCCCGCGAGCCGACACGTGGCTTGAGCGACCTTGAATTGCTTGGAATCAGCTGATTTGCATGCGCTTGTCAGTTTGATAATAACATTGTCAATTTGATAAGAACAATTAATGACTTATTTTGATTTTATCAATATTTTTCAATTTGCAAGCAGCAAAAAAATGAAGTTAAATTTGAGTATTTGTTAACAACTAATCTACATCACAGTCGAGAAATTAAAAGATTTTTAAGGATGTTATACGAAAATGAATGTTTTTAACGAAGAAAGATTTTGTGAAAAATGCATGAACCTCGTGGGGATTTGAACCCCGCACGTTCCTAAGTAAACATGTTGAAATACAATTAAAATTACACTTTGAAAATAACATATAACACTTGTGTTAACCTTTAAATACTGTTTGGTGATTATGAGAACATACAATGTTGTTTATGTACAATTTTGACATATTCGTACACCGTCAAACTTAGAACGTGTGAGCAATCACATAACCTATCAAACCTGTTGCTAACACTATAACCATGCTAATGCGATCTCACTTTTACGTAGCTCCTTTAGCCCATTTGCTAAGTTTGTACGAATAATGGTTTACTTGTTCTTAGCACAAGCGAGTGCAACTTCGCTTGGAGCCGCATGCTTCCGCACTGCCCCCTCAGACTTCGGCAAGAGAGTTCGTAAGTGATTGATGCTGACTTTACTAAAACTCATCTCTTTACGTCTCGCCTAAGTCATAGAATATATAGATGACTAACGTCAACAGAAGCGACACTGTTGTATGTATTGCCATCAGTGTGCTCATGGCTATGTGTGTGTGGACTTGGACCAGGGAGGGGTAACGCAGGGAGATTGGGCGTACTCGGGTACGCCAAACTATACCAGTGACGGAGTGACGGCGTTCGTGTGTAGCGCGGTTCAGCGCAAGAATATTACAACTACGGCGAAAAAGTCTGTCCAAATAATAATAAAAATCTCGATAAAAATAAAACAATTCTAAAAAGCTTTTTTAGATTACCGGCTGACCCAGAAAAGTATTACATTTATTTTATTTTACATTTCTATCAACCGCCTCAGTATATTATGGTTACACTAAATTTTATATGTAATTTTTAAGGAGTTTTATTTATTTAGAACAATTATTATATTTTTATATTTATCAAATGGACATTTAAATTTGAATTAGGTTTTCTCTATTAGTCCGGATGTTAAGGCAGTTTACCCTGCATTTTGTGATGCAAGCAAGCCGTTTGGGTCATATGTTACTGGGACTATACCCTATCGATTAAGAAATGTAGCCACCCGGAAATGCCCCGGAGGCACATGTTATTGCGGGTTGTATACCTCATTGGCGCAGTTTTCTTAAAGTCGCCGTGGTGCGCAAACCATTGGATCTTCAAAGTTGAATTTTTTAAATAATAATAACAATGGAAAGGTCTTTGATGCTGCAGTGCAAAAAAAATGTTTGGTTATATATAACATATACATTTTCTTCTTGAATTTAGCACATTGTGTTTTTTTGAAGAAAATTTTAGCTTCCTTGGCCGAGTGCGCACCCCACAAACATACAAACCGAACGGTTTGCTCGAATTGATGCAACAATGTTCTCTCTCGCGCAAGGCAACTCGGCGCACTCTTTAGAAACTTCCTTGCCGGCGGGTCTCTGATAGACACACACCCGCCGCTAAGCTCTCTATCGGTGGCTCTTTAAACGCGCTACAACTTTTATTAGGGTTGTTTTCCGGTATAACGTAGCGTTCTTGCGAAACCGGCCAAGGAAGCCAAAATTTTATGGATTTTATGGATAGGTTATAAGTAATGAAACTTCTTTTTTTGCACTGCAGCATCAAAGGTTTTATCATTACAATTAATATATATATATATATATATATATATATATATATATATATATATATATATATATATATATATATATAAAAGCAGCTCTGTAGGTAGGTCCAATGGTTTGCGTACCACTGCGACTTTAATAAGAAAAGACGCGCCAATGAGGTATACATCCCGCAATATACAAAGCCTACGCGGCATTTCCGGATGTCTACACCTTTTAATCGGTAGGGTTTGGTCCCAGCTACTTATGAACCAAACGGCTACTCGAACTGCGAACGGCGGGCCTCTGATAGCCACAGACACGCCACTGAGCCCTACATCGATATCTCTTTGAATGCGCTACAACAAGGTAGAGTTCTTACGCAATCGGCCAAGGAAGCTAAAATGTTCTCCAAAAAACCACAATGCGCTAAATTCAAGAAAAACATGAATACGTTATATGTAACCAAACTCGTATTTTTGCGCGGCAGCATCAAAGACCTTATCATTACAAGTAATATAAAAATAAAATCAGCTCTGTAGACCCAATGGTTTGCACACCACTGCTACTTAAAGAAAAACGCGCCAATGAAGTATACAACCCTCAATATACAGAGCCTGTGCAATCTTTCCGGGTGGCTACACTTCTTAATTGGTAGAGTATTGTCCAAGCAACATATGTATGTATAAACTAAACGCCTTGCTCCAATTGACATAACAATGGTCTGTCTTGCGAAGGGCGACTCGGCTCACTTACGTGTCTCTTTAGAAACATCTGTGTCGATGGGCCTCTGAAAGTCACAAACACGCCACTAAGCCCTATATCGATAGCTCTTTGAACTTGCTACAATTTTTATTAGGGTTATTTTATAGTATGACGTAGCGTTCTTGCGCAATCGACCAAGGAAGCCAAAATTTTCTTAAAAAAAAAAACACAATGTGCTAAATTCAAGAAGAAAATGTATATGTTATATATAACCAAACATTTTTTTGCACTGCAGCATCAAAGACCTCTCCATTGTTGTTATTATTATTAGAAAAATTCAACTTTGAAGATCCAATGACATGCGCATCACGGCGACTTTAAGAAAACTGCGCCAATGAGGTATACAACCCGCAATAACATATGCCTCCGGGGCATTTCCGGGTGGCTACATCTTTTAATTGGTAGGGTATAGTCCCAGTAACATATGACCCAAACGGCTTGCTTGCATCACAAAATGCAGGGTGGAGGCAAAATTTGTCCCTTAACAACCGGTCTATATGTTTATATTTTAATGACCGGAAATGGTTTAAGACGAATGCTATTTCAAAAATTTTCATAGTACTAACATTAATATCAAAATAAATAATCTTTCCTCCTAAATACCTAGGCAGACATCTTACGTACGCCTATGCTAGCGCGTAAAGCGAGCCTATTGAAGGTCACAAAATTAAAATACACACGTACAGGGTAGTGTCGTACCAGTGCCTAAGTTGAATTGCGTTTCTCTATATTTCGTAACATTTCTCAATGTTATAGTGAAATTTACTCTTGCATTGAAAGAGTGTTATGTGTGGCATGTACTAACTATAAATTCTATTGCCCATGTTATTATTTTTATTAAGACTCGTACATGGAACTACAAAAATATCTTGAAATACCATCATCTCTAAAAGACCACTAGAAATGTGTGAAGAAAATTTAATTAATTTTCCCAGCAGTCGAATGTTTTTGCTCAGAATTGGTTCTCCGCAATGCAGTTAGACAATTGCACAAAATGATACGCAAGCGATTGCAAAAGAGAATTAAATTTTCTCTTAGTTCCCAGCAATTGCGGTGTTTGAGTTCTGCGCCATTATGAATATATAAAGCTGATAGACACCATTGTGGGGTTAAAATTAACTTTGCTAAATATAAATTCTATGCCTGTGGAAGTCTGAATCGTATCAGATTTTTACTACAATGGTTTATAAAGATTTGATGTAATAAACTTTGCAATATGAGTAACGGTAGCTCATTATTTAATGCTCTGGGCTTACATAATATTGATTCTGACATCGTATAACGCAAGTATTAATAAAAGCATTTTATTCGGAGCAGAAAATTGAAAATTCAGGTCAATTTTAACTTGTGAATAGAGCCATCTATGTTTTCAATATACTCTACATAGAAAGTAAACGTTATTACAAGAAAGTAACAGTTTATATTTCTATTCAACAAAACAGATGGGACCGTTTGGGAAGATGTTTTATTATATTTGTTATGAAATTTCAGGCAATTTGAGAAAAGCAGTATATTATTGAAAATTTTATACAGTTTTTTAAATTCAATATCTTAAGTAAACAAAATTTTTAATATATGTCTACTCCCCAAGATTAAAAAAAAGAAATTTACCAAGTGAAAATTTAATAAAAAGAAAATTCTCTCATGATACAAATTCCACGCAGCGTATCGTATAGATGGATTTAAAAGTATATATTCACAAGAATTGTGCGGAATTAATTGCTCCAAATATTGTTCATTATGATAAAATTTGCAAAACAACATCTCGCATATATTTGTACTGTCATGAGATTTTGCAAAATTAAGTTTTTATTTAATGAGCTGTATGATCTTGATCAAATTTAAAGAAAATATGAATATGTTATTAATACTTATAGAGTTAAAAAATACCTAATAAACATGTATTAATTTAAATTTGTTAATTATTAACAGAATTGGAGAAAACAGCTTTAAAACTCCTGTGACGACATCTGTACGAAGTAATACTAGTAACGACAGCGAAAGAGGAAGGTGGACTTCTCTTTCGTTCCCATTGCTTGTAGTGCCTTTCACAAATGATTTCACAGTGACTTCACAGACGTTTTATTGCCGTTATTTCTCAAATTCTATTAATGTATAACAAATACCGGTATATTATTATTAATAATATAATTAGATGAATGAGTATGTTTGACGTTTTTTTAAAAAGTATTTTAAATTAAAGTTTATGCAATATTTTTCGTAGTAATAACTTTTATTTTAATAATTTCTTGTTATTTTCGTAGATAATTAAATAAAAAGATTGGCGCCAAAAATAGTCATAAAAACAACCCCCCACTTCTCTGACGTCATAGCACTTACTACAGCTACTACATAATACATAGCTGACTCGTCCGTATTTCGAACTTTTTCTGTAATGGAAAGAGCCCATTAGATTTTGGTGAAAATCGGATAACCGGAAATGGCACTTTACTAGAAGCTCAAAATAGTTTTTCTTCGAAAAATACCTGTAAATGTTATTTTTTCGAGATTAATATTATTATAAAAATTAAAGACTATTAAATTTTCTATAGATTTGCATTAATACTTTTTCTATATATTTTATGTATAAATTTATAAAATTATCTATAATTTAAATCCCAGAACCTACGCTTTAAACAAACAAAACGCTGTTATTCAAATGTATGTAACTGACAGATAAATGTCACTATCAAAGAACTAATCATTTCAAAATAATATTAGTAACGTTTTAAAAAGAAAAAAATAAAAGGAATTCGATTCAGCATAAGTAAATATGTAGGTATGTATTTAGATTAATAAAAATTAACTATTCAAAAAAAAGTTTAAGCTAATCCTCATTTTTGAATTAGTGAATTCTATTCTATCCCGGTATTTAAAATTTAATCTTCATTTTATTATAGCTCCGGTGGCTCAATGATTAGAGAAACGCCTCATGTCATGAGTGTCCTCGGGGCTCTGGTTTCGAATTCCACTAAAGCATGGACGTGTGTGAATGTGAACCCACTCTATAATTGGGATTTAATCTTGTTGAGGGGTTTAAAAAAAGGTAGTAACTTGGATTAGATTAGACTGTATTTTAAGATATAAACTGTCAAAATTAGACTAAAATTCGCTAATTCAAAAATAAGGATTGACTTAATCTTTCTTGTGACTCGGGCTGTAATGGCGGGAGGTATTGTGTTGGCCACACCAGATTTTTTTTTTATAAGTTTATGTAGTTACTATTTTTCATAATTAAATATAACTTCCATATTTGCTACATTATATTTATTTAAAATAAGAAAAAATTACGGTTTGTTGAGATATTTGAGGTTAGAGAGAAATATATGTATTGCATAAATACCTGTAAAAATTGTAACCATTTCTCAAATGATTGCACAATTTGGAGCAGAACAACATGTCATTGTAGATAATTTCTATGATTAATAATACTGTAACACGAATATTGAATGATTGAAGTGACTCCATAATGGCGGACGAGTCAGCTGTAATTTATCTAGTAGCTATAGCACTTACATTACGTCATCCACAGCTAATAGGAAAACAGTTTGTCCATCAACTATGTTTTTAAATACATAAAAGTAGGCGATGTATGTACTTTGACGTCACATTCTGTTTCAGATCAGGTGTTTTTCAAAATATTATCCAAATTTCAAAAATTAATTGTAAAATATCTAATGAATATTTCGTGATATTTTCAAATTTGAAGCTATTTAAAGAATGATATCTTTTTAAATTCAATACTTAGAAGGCATATAAAAATCCTTGCAATAGCCCTATTATCAAAAATAATCTTTGGTGCCATACTCCTTTCGAAACCCAAAAATTAGGAAAAATATAATATAATAATATCCGTTACCGCAGTTACACTACCGTTTATGTTTCACTTTTCGCCGTTGGTTGGGCGAAGATAGGATATACCCTTTTGTATAACGTTCTGTGGCTTGCAAAAAATCGCGTACACCTATTTTTGCTGTATTGAGTCGATTTTGATTTTTAACTTGTCAATGGCTCTATTGTCAATTAAGATGTCAAAATTAACAGATATTCACATACCTACTTGGTTGTTCTTTCATTTTTCTGGAATATATTTTTAATTTAACTGAAGGTAAATTAAACACAATGAAGAACTTTCTAGATCAAATAGTGATAACAGTGACAACCGAGCTAACAACATTATCAGTTTTTACATTATTTACATAGTTAAAACTTGACAAAAACTCGGTTACTTGATTTTTAAGGTGTACGCAATTTTTTTGCAAGCTAGTGTATGGAAGTGAGATAGTCATTCTTGCAACAGAAATTGATGACGTGTATATTTAAACTGAAGTTGCATTAGTCAACTTTGATTGATGCAGCTGGCAACTTGTATATATACAACTAGATAAATTTATATAGTTTTAATATCTGAAAGAACTGAAAAAATTCTCGAAAATGTCATATTTTCATAAGTATTCGGAAATTGACATATCATCGGCATTCCACTTTTCAATGTTAAATTTTAAAAGATAAACCTTCTAAAGAATTGTAAATCTATTTAAAAATAAGAATTAAATACTGCAATTGCAATACGAATGGTTTCAAAAATTGGGAATCTTCTATATTACATTTCACAACCACTCAACTGAAAACCACGTGATCACAACAACTGTTCTTTGAAAGGAAACGTAAACTTGTCAGACTGAACACATTTTTATATAATTATTTAAGTATATGTTCTACTCAGTGCATACCTTTCAATTAATTCATGTTTATTTCCACTTTTCGTCAAACCCCGGCATTCTAACCATCTTTTCAACTGTAGGAAGGAATGATTTCAACGTTTTTAAACACAAATCGTGCCCTCGGTACATCATCTTGTGTTAAACTCATTATTTATTTGTGAACTTGGTTTTTAGTGATATTTGAAATTCCAAGAATCACTACACTTTAGTACAAGAGATAATTAATAACAGGTACTACACAAAATAACATAACCAAACTTTGCTGACTAAATAACAAACAAAGGATGGGATCAACGAGGCAAAGTGCTGAAGAGGAGAGTATTTGATCGACTCGGCCATGGTATATCACCTCGCTCTTTCTAAAAATTTGTTGTTCTTTTCTAAATTGTGTGGAGGGAGGTCCGCCGCCGATCCGCCGCAGGTGACTAAAATTGACTGATGTTTAACTTTGTTTGATACAGTTGCCGGTTTCCTAACAAATGGCAACTACTAAATTACATTTGTAAATATTGGTTGACGCATCTTATAAAAAAATTGTTAACATTACATAACTATGAATACGTGGCATGATGAAATAGTTCATTAGTAATCATCAGTGCAACATTTAAAAATCTGATGTGGCCAGCACATAACCTCTCGCCAGATATTTTTTCTTTATATTCTTTTTTACGTATATTCTTTTGCGTTGTTGACTTTGTTTTTTATTTTCATAATGATGTACAAATATTTTTTTGACAGAGGCATGCAAATATTTTTGAAAGTGACATTTACCTGTCAATTACAAACATTTGAATTTCTTGAAGTAGTTTGATCTGAGATTTATTACATCAAATTATTTTATATGCATTTCTTTATCTCTAATCTATAGAAGATATAATAATGAATTTATATTTATCGAATAAAGAATTTAACGTTCTTTAATATAAGTATTTACATAAATTTTCGATAAATAATATTTACATGATTTTTTCTTGTAAATACTACTGCCGATTGTCCAATTGTTACCAAAACTTAATCAACTCTTCCCATTATTGTTCGATTGAGGAATCCGTAGTTAAAAATGTCTTAAGTCATAGGCCCAGTTGCATAAAACATTGTCAACTTTAATCAGGTTGTTAACTTTGACAAGGCTCTTTTTCTAATGTATTTTTGATACGTATTCATGGTTACAATGTGTAGTTAAACACATGATTAGCTAACAATGTTTTATGCAACTGGCCCATATAGTATTTGAGAAATCGCGGATCCAACATCCACACACACTCACACACACACGCACACACGCGCACACACACACACACACACACACACACACACACACACACACACACACACACACACACACACACACACACACATGCAGACATCATCGTAAAAATGTTATAATCGAATTCTAGGGACCTTAAAACGTGCTTGTTCACTAAAATCTCTAACGAGAGGTAAAAAGTATAAATTTCAACTTTATTGCAGCATTACAAAAAGCAATATGGTTGTGAAAAAGTAGGTACTTGAAAGTTTAATTAATTTTCTGGTCTCATTCCGAACACGCAGTTATAAAAGCTTCTCTCTTGAAAATTGAAAATACATCAACATTTTGTTCTCACACGTGCTACAAAATACGCTCTCTATCGAAATCGACAGGTGATAATGGTTTCTGCTTTTAGAGTAATGAATTTAAAATTACATAGGGGAAAAATACCAAAGTTTTCCGGAGAGACGAGGATAATTTTCAATTTACAATACATTTTATATTATTTTTCCACAAACTACAAACTTTATATAGTAATAATATAACAAATATGAGCGTATTAGTGGAGATAGAAGAGTGGAGCATCCATTATAAAAATTGTCTCGTGCAAGCAAGTAACTTGTCGCTCCGAAAACATTGTGTACTTTGTTCATAGAGCGCTGTCATTAAGAATAAAATATCAGAAGAAAAATTTTAGCTCATAACCATAAAATAACATATTACAGCTAAGCTTCATACGTGAATAATTTATAAAAGCATAATGCTCGCGTTTTCTCTGACCTACTAAAAAATTGTAATATTAAATACGAAATGTGGACAAATACGTATCTCGACACTCGACTTAGATGCAGTTTAGGTGTTAACAATTCTTCGAAATCTCATATACAGAGTAATTATTCTTACGAAACCGTTATACATACTTAGTGTCTACATTTTTTGTGGCGCATAGGAAATACAATGGTAAAATTTTCATATTGGTATAAATTTTGCCCTATGTATTTTAGAACAAAAGTGTAAATACAAAAAATTTTGGAATTAAAAAGTGCATCTAACAAGTCCAAAATTATTGTTTACATGCGTTTCGTTTACGAAAGAGAGGCATTATAAAAGTAATAATTTTTAGCTATTTACAGAGTGCCATGCACTATAACAAAAATTTTAACAATCGTATTTCTTTAGTTTCGCAGATGGTAACTGTCATAAAGTTTTTATAATTATTGAATTTATTCATCAGTAAGCATGAATACATTTACCATCGCAGAAAAAACCCAGTGGAACAATATTAGCAATTAAATATCAATTAATAATAAACTTTAATCTGTCAAACTCAAATAAGACAACTACTATCTGAATTGCATAATTTGTCTTGCATGGCACTCTGAAAAAAGCTTAAAGACGGATATTTAATTTACGTTTATCTCAAGGCAAGACTTATTATATCACCTAATTTTTGCTCATTTGATGTAACATTTAATTCTGAACAATTTGCCATATAAAATTTTTACCACTGAATTTCCCATGGTACAAAAAAAGTAGACACCTGATATAACATTAACATGATTATATTTTTAACGTTTCTTAAAACCAATGGAATGCTTCATTGTATGCCACGTATCTGCGTTTTAACCAATCCTGTCATTATTATACTGAGAATAAAGCTTTAGTGATTATTCCCGGGAATAATCTGTGTAGCTTTTATTTTTGTTGGCGTATGTCAGATATCTATCAATACATAAGTAAAATGAGCAAGTGTTGTTCTGATTATGAAATAAACCAAAAAATTATAGAAACCACTTCTAGAAATACATTGATTAGTAACTATAAATATAATTCCTGATTATTTATATTTATTTTGCTTTGTCAAAGTTGTATTTTAGTTGTAAAAACAGACTTTCCCACTAGTCCTTGTAAATAAATGAAGCTAGTTAATTATGACAGTAGATGGCATTACAATAGCATAAAAGTTTGATTCCGTTATTTGAAACAAATTTGTGGATCAAAAAATTATCTAATTAAATATAATTCGAGAGTACGATAAATTAGATAATAATTCAGCAGTTTCTTTCTCAAACTTATTGCCATTTGGCAATAGCCACTCAAGCCCTACTCGTGACTATTGCCTGGCAACAAGTTTTCAAAAAATCTGTTAAATTGTTTTAAATTTAATCTCACTCTCGTGTTATCTTATTGCTGAACTGTATCACACTGACCAGTACAGAAGATTCTTGACCATAAATTCTTGTAAACATTATACATAAATACATTTATTTTAATATTCAGTTTCACAGACAGTCATTGTATAAAAATTCACAAAAAGACACATTTTGTCGATTTTGGGAGCGAATACATACTCTTATATATATATGTATTTTTGGTCATCTGCAATTATTTCAAATAATTAAATTATTATTAATTTATAAATGAATTATACTCTTACATAAATTACTTTGTTCAATTTGTCTAGCAAAGGAAGCCATAAAAACCATGACTGCTATTACTCAAAATTTTAGTCACCGTAACAAACTAAAATCATGGCTTCCATTTAAATATAAATTGGAATGATTAAAAAACAAGTGAATTTGTTATTTTAGTCATATATTACACACTCCGACTACTAGTAATTTTGTTTACAAAATAATGATTCGCAATTTTAATACATATACTTTAAATTTTGTGATTAATTAATTTGTTTTTTAGTTACAATTCTTAAAATGGATTTCCATTTTTAAATAGGACAAGAACATAGTAAAGTTACCCCTGTAGTGATCTGTGCCCGACAGCTGTGAGCCCGTGAGGTGACGCCTGGGAAACGTCCTCAATAGATAGAATATCCAGCCATGCCATGATAGTATAATTTTTACCTTCCGTCACCTTTAGGTAAGGAAGGTATTGTCTTTGGTCAAAAAATTCGGTGGTGGGTTTTTGATGAATAAGCACGTTTTAGGGTCCCTAGAATACGATTTTACTATTTTTACGATAATGTCTGTATGTGTGTGTGTGTGTGTGGATGTGTGTGTGTGTGTGTGTGTGACAAAATTTTCGTCTACGATAACTCTAATACTACAATTCCAAAAATTATAATTCTTTCGTATTCCTCTTCGTTGCATCCACATGAAGAGCTGATTAGATTTTGGTTATAATTGGTCAACCGGAAGTACCCTCATTTGCAGATTTTGACAGTTTTTCTTGAAAAAACGATGTTAAATATAATTTTTTCACATTTAATATTATTATAAATATTAAAGAACATTGTATTCTCTATACGATTTGACAGCATTTTATACTTCATATTAAATGGATATAGAGTTATAAAATTATAAAGAAATTAAATTTCATAAATTAGCCAGCTATGCTAGAAACAGCTACTATATTAAGAAAATTCTGATTGAAAGATGTCAGTGTCAAGTGCAATGACATATTTGTAGTATATATGTGTTAGGATCTTTTTGCTCGAAATTTTCTGTATGAAATTTGTATAAAATGCATACAACTGTCGAAAGGTAATGTACATACAAGAAATTTATAATCTTTTGCAAGGAACTTTATGTATGGATTTTATAAAAAATACATACGCATTTACGAAAATTCTACCGGTAGATACCGCATCTACCGACTGTGTTCGAAAACACGAGTGGTAAAAAGTTACCGTGTTCGAAAATTGTTCAATATCTACCAAATCCATCTACTGGATTCATGAAGAATCTAATCTCAAAAAAAGTAGTGATGCAAAGCGAAGCGTGCGCGGTAAAAGTGGAAATGTGTTCAAAGTAGGACTCTGCTCATTTTGTTAACTACGTTAAATTTCTAACCTGATTTAAATTTTCAAATTTTTTCGTAGGTTATGGATCTACCTTGTTTACCACTTGCGTTCTTATAATATCGATTCCGGTAGATATAAACTGATAAAAGCTGTTTACCGGTAACAGTTCACCGGTAGAATTTTCGTAAATACCTCATATAACTGACGGAAGGTAATGTGCTGGCCACATCAGATTTTTTTTCTTAAATTTTGTTTATCCTATTGAGTCAATTCTCAAATTCTTATAATTCTATAATTGAAAGTGGAAGTGGCTGAAGGTGTTATTTTACAAAAACTTATTTCTGAATAAAAATAATAAAATATAATATAAAAATTTTAGAAAATGTTACATAAAATCTTTACCCGTTTGGGGCAAACGAAGGGGCTTCAATTAAAATTATGATCGTCGCTACATTTAATATTTATTCGTAATTATCTTTTCTTTACCTTCGGAAACTAGATTATCGGTATTTATTTCCTCACTAGTAAAAAAGCAAGCAAATTGCCTGTCACTCCTTGATCATAAAAATCAGTGTCAATTTCTTGATGCCAGAATCTCAGTAGCAAATTGATATAATCTAATCTTGTTATTTTCTCATCTTTCTTCCTGGTTTCTTTTGACAGTTTTTCACAGTGTTCTTTTTTCCGTTCATTTTTATTACCACGATTACTCGTATGTTTTAAGGTCCGACATATTCATTTTATTGACATACAAGTATATGTCCAAAAAATAGTTAAGTAAACCTATGTTTAGTTTCAAAAATGCTTGGCTAAATTTAACTTGTTAAACTAAACAATGCATTAAATTTTGCCATATGGCAAGATTTACAAACGTTATTAGTGTCTATAAATTAATTAAATTGTGTGGAAATACATTTTAATTTAAATATGTGTTGAATATGCATACAATATAATTGATTTATGTACGCTATTAATATTCGTAAATTTGTTACAATTTGACATTATGTCACAATTTAATATGTTGTTAATTTTAATAATTAAACTTTATGAAACCGGGCATTAGATTAAACTTAACATATGTAATTCTATTTTCATATTATTTGGAATATTAGCTTCTAGTTTCAAAATTCTATCCTAAAGAATAAATAATAAATTCATTATTACATATTTGTTTCAATAACAATACTTTCAGTAATTATTTTTTTAAACATTTAAAACCTGCAGACTAAAACTTCTTTATTAATTTTTACTTTCAACTCTTCGTCATTCTGATTGATTGATGGTTACTGTTTAAAAACTTGTTACATTTTTTTAATCAATTAGAAAAGTTATCAGCACAAACGGTGAGTTTTTATTTGCCAATCAATATTTTTGCTTTAAAATTTGACAAGTTGATAAAAATTAATCATAAGTTGTCAGAAAAAAATGTATTCTGTTGTACAATACACAATAAAGTTTGTCTTTTGAAATTTTGTGAAAATGTTATTGGGAACAGTATTTAACACTTTGGCTATACTATTATTCACAAAAGATGACTATTCAAGGTCATTCGTTCGAAGAAAGAATACACATCACTTTACAGCAGTAGCTTAGCAACATTTTGTATTAGAAAGAGAAAGATTATTTGACCCATGTCTATTTAATTTATGTGGTGTTACAGATATACGTAAATAGTGGCATTATTTTCTAACACACTATAAATAATAATGCCGTAGAATTGTAGATACCTAATTATCTACTACACTGCCCTCTGTGCTAATATTTACCCAGTGGCGTTGACGTTTAAATCAAAATTACTATTTTTATATGTTGCAAAAACATAAGCGAAAAACATAAATCTTTCAAAAAGGCATTATTTAGAAAGAAATATAATTTTCAAATAAATTACTCTTATTTTTTCAGTTAAAATGTGTAAATATTTCATGTTGTACGCCTATGCATACGAAATGCAATGAAATTATCTGCAAGTAATATTATATCAGACGGCTTACAAATGACCTTGAATAGTCATCTTTCGTGAATAATAGTTTACAATGTGTACCACCATTGGTGCACAAATAGAATTTACCCAGTACCTATGTATGTGCACCACATATTTTGGTTACAAAGCGCGGGCGGGCGTGCGTGCTTGCGTGCGTGCGTGTGTGAGTGTGACAAAAATTATCCCCGCGATAACTCTAATACTACAATTTCAAAATTTATCATTCTTTCGTATTTCTCTTCGTTACATCCATATGAAGAGCTGATTATATTTTGGTTATAATTGGTCAACCGGTAGTACCCGCATTTGAAGATTTTAACAGTTTTTCTTGAAAAAATAATGTTAAATATCATTTTTTCACATTTAACGTTATTATAAATATTAACGAATATTTTATTCTCTATACGATTTGACTGCATTTTATATTTCATATTAAATGAATATAGAGTTAAAAAAATAAAAAATTAAATTTCGTAAATTAGCCAGCTATGGTATAACTATGGAAACAGCTACTATATTTAGGGCCGCTATTTCCATCTTCGGATAAAGTGCTGGATATCCATCTGTCGGATAAATGAACAATATTGCATCAAAAAATGACATTCAATATAATTTATTTCATTTATGATTTTATTTCGATGCGATATTTTATCATTTATCTGGCGGATAGTTATCCTGAACTTTATCCGGAGATGGAAATACCGGCCCTAAGAAAATTATGATTGAAAGATGTCATTGTCAAGTGCAATTGACAGTATGCTTGTGTTACAACTTTACTGGAAATATAGGATCTTTTCCTAGAAACTTTCTGTATGGAATTTGTATAAAATACATACAACTGCCGGAAGGTAATGTACAAGAAATAGAATCTTTTGCAAAAACTTTCTGTATGAAATTTGTACAAAATATATATAACTGACAGAAGGTAATGTGCTGTAATATGAATTCCGTTTAAACCAAAGAACTTAAATATTTTTTTCTTTATAAACTATGTGTACGACACATCCTTTTTAATCTTTCTTGTTATATAAAATCTTATTTTGTTGAATTATATTATTATTTGGACCAATAAAATTACTTTATCCTGAAAATTATCATCTTACATTCTGAAAGAAATTTATTAATTACCCTTCTACTCCTAGCAGCCAAAATGTTAATCGAGATTGAGGTTTATCTAATTCTATCTTCAATGCTGTGTCAGTTAAATGAGCAATCAATGTTTGTTACTCGAATTAAGACTAACCGCATCTAAAAGGATGAATCAATAGAGGATAAAGCGGTGCCGTAACCTCACATTTCGTAGTGGTTAGTCCTTGCAAATCCTTATTCTATGTCTTAAAGCATGGATATCTGCTTCTATTATATTCTGGTATCTTAGTGATCTTGTTTCATAAAATACTTGGTCTTATTTGAATATTTAATAAGGATAAAGATAATCTATTGATATGCAAGGATTACTGGATATTGCAGAAGGTTTAATCCTTCCTCCTAAAATGAAATAATCGCTTAAAATACAGGGAGGTTGTTTTTATATTTCAACATTTTGGGTTTCTGCGAGTTGCTCTTGAGCATTTTTATAGACCGCCCCTTAACTGGTATACTGGGGTTCCTCAGGACCCCAAAATGTATTCTTTTGTAAATAATGTAGATTCCATTTAATAAATAATGTTGATGATGTAAATAAGCTTACAATGAGGGAGTTTAGTCATGTTCTTCACATTACTGCAATACTCACATGCAATATTACTATTAATGCAATAAATTATAGCGTATATTTTTGTACAAACGATATTAAATTTACCGTTAGTTAAATCGCCCGCAATACGATGATGTATGTAGCATCTTTGGTTCGCCGTAGTTGTCCGCTACGAGCGCTAGTTTAGAATGAAAATATGAACGTCTTGTATATTTGATATTTAAACGTCAAATTGAATATCAATTCGCAAAAAGCAAATAATTTGTAAATGTAAAATCGAAAAAATACGATAAACACAGAAATGAAGCACGTTTTGGGCACGTATGTCGAGATCTAATTCGCACATAGTTGATGTTATGTACGCCGTAATGGTGGAAACAAAATATTGCAAAAGTTTAACATTTTTGTCTCCGGTATTTTTAAACGCTTTAGATTTAATAATATTTTAACATAAAAAAATCAAATATTCCAAAACTCCTCTATTAACTTATCTTATTAATTTTTTTGGGTCAGCAATTTTTATGGCAATGGGTACAGTACTAACTATTATATTGCTAATCCAGGGGTACCACAAGGGTCAAACTTAGGACCGTTTTTCTTTCCTCTTCTTCTAAATGACATTGTAGGTGTAGACTAGTATAGAATAAGCGTTTTATATTGCACTGTTTTAGCAGAAATAGAAAACAGAACTTACTATACAGCAAGGGAGAGAATTGGATGATATGACTACTGTACTACAAAACACTATAGCAAAACAAGCATTCTCTCTTAAGGAGTAATTTACAACTAGTGATGCACGCGAGGCGAGACGAGACGAGAAATATAAAATATCGATCTCGTCTCGTTTTCGGATCTGTAATCTCGATATCGCTTTCGTTCTCGCACATTTTTTTGGGTCTCATCTAGTTCTCGCACGAGAGTCTCGCGAGAGTCTCGCTATAAAAATAAGCGCATAAACACTACGTATTTACGTAACTGTTTAACTACAAGAGACAATTTCGCACCAATAGCACGGTCTTCCATGTATTTGCAATCGTATAACTATAATAAAGAGACGTAACATTAAATTCTGGTCACCAAATTATTTCAATACGAACATAATATTTATTCATTTACGGCCACCACAAAATGTGATAAGTTAATAAATAATTTAATTTACCTCTAAAATATCCTATTTATTATTAAATTGTGATCTCTAAACTATTTCAATACGAAAATCTGTTAACACATTTTGTCTGTCATCAGTAAAACGAATTAAAAATTAAAATATTTTTTTTTGTAACTAAAAGTACTTACACTTTTTTATTAAATATATGCCACTATTTAAGTAAGATTAAGTCATAAAAAACCGCTACATTGGTAACCCGCCGGCAACCAATCACTCCGCTTCTCTCCCTGTTTGCTCCCATCGACGATTAATATAACATCCTTTACTTTTCAGGGGCGACAATAGTTTTATTAACCGTAGTTTTAACTGGGGTGAATTAGGGGATGAAATTTTAGAGAAAACTAGTTCTAGTTGGACCGATTTTGTCTTTATTTCTACATTTCCTCGCTCTGGGAACGATACTAATCGAATCGACTCTAAATAGACTAAAAAAATATAGTCAATTGATATAATTTTCACATTTACGTGTTCTATGCATGAATTAGCGTTGACTCCACTTCTCGTACGGTGTATTTTTCATTGAATTTATGAATCAAAGCTATAAAGTTACAAATACTTTTTACTGCGAGACTCTCGCGAGAATTTCGCGAGATTTCTCGTTTCTCGCAGTTGTTATATCGATCTCGCCTCGAATTTTAAACTGCAATATCGCTCTCGTTCTCGTCTCGCATAATGCAACAAGACGAGACGAGATGCGAGAGTACTCTCGCCTCGTCGTGCATCACTATTTACAACAACAAAAAATTTCGAAATTTTATTCCCACATCTAGGCTGTGCCCGATGTCGCACTTTTAACACCCTAATATCTAAATCCTAAATTTATATGCCCTAAATGACGTCATTATTTAGGATTTTAGGAATTAGATTTTAGGTTTTGTAGGCGCACACTATGCCTTGAACTGGACGCGCACTAATTAAACAAATCGTAGTTCGTTGCTAGAATTTGTGCAAAATGTCAAATTTACTTCTTATAGCTTGTATTTTATGAAATATAATATTAACATTCAATCTGAAGCATCAAATTAAATAAAATTGTATAATTCACGTTTGTTGTTGTCAGTGTTCCCATTAAAAAAAAATGGATATTATTAGTGTGCTATTCGGAGTTGTAGTAAAGTAAAGTAGATCTAAATCCTAAATACTAAATGCCAAAAGGCAACATCGGACACAGCCTTAGTAACGTTTAAATCTTTACAAAAGACAACAGATATTTTTTGTTTACCCTTGAATCATTACACATGACAGAAAAAAAAAGACAATTAAAAATTGCGTTGAAAAATTTATGTAGAACCCTCCTTGTTCAGTTCAAAAGCACCGTGATCGTTTTACCCCCGAAATCCAGATAAGCATTAAATGTCATTACATGTCAAAACAATAAAAACACCTCTAGAGGTAAAATGGTGTTCTTCTCTCTCAATTTTGAAACCATCGAAAGTGACTTTTACTATCGGTCATAAAAGAATAATCTTTAACACGTTAACTGCTACCATACAAGTGTTTTTGTATGCCACTGGCTTATTTATATGTTTGTAAAATATTTATATAAAATATAAACTATGATTCCTAGTACCAGGCCATGCATTTTAGTACTTAATATAATTATGCTGTGATGCGTAAAAGCATCACAGCTACTAAATGGAAGAAATGCACATACCATCTGTGTTAAAGTTTGGTATACCTACATCAAATACTAAACTATAAAACTAGCTTCATCCAAAATTCATTGCAATAACAATTTCGTTACACCCTCGACCTATAAAATGTATAACCCATAAAATGATAACAATGTACTATAAAGACATCGTCTATAATAGGATTATTCGCATTAATGGTTTATGACTTACTTGAGTAGTGATTGTGTCCACCACCACCCGTCTTCTCCCTGGGAGCGACTGTTTCCTCTTCCGGCTTCATCATGCCGTCGTACTCGACTTCCATGGACGCGGGGTCCGCCCCGAAACTTGGCTTGTGCCTTTGTAGCTTACAACCGAGATAACGATAGACTGTCTCTGCACCTGTGTTGGTACTGATAGCGAGCGAGCACTTTGGATATATTCGCGATTATATAGAACCCTGAAACAAAGACCAAGATGAGATAGAAAACATTGAAACATTTAAAAAGTATGGTTTTGAAATATGATATTAAATTACTGACACATTGTTTGAATAGTATGTGTTACCAAGAATTCTGCTAGAAAATTCTGACAATTCGGAAAAATCGCTATCTTCTTCCATTGCCAATTTTCTTAATAACAAAATCAAAATAAGTCAGTTTAGATAGCATGTCAAACTTACACAGAATTAAAAATTCTGGTAAAATCCGGGATCTTTAAGAACGGTTTAGAATCGGTTCGGAACACAATTCACTCGTTCTTGGAACACTGCACTATAAAATCTGAATTTTAAATTCGACTTGTTAGAACGGTAAAATGGCTTTGCGCAAACTCAGTAAAGTTTTGAACGGTTCTGAACTTTTGTTGGATCAAACCTTATGGTTATGGTCAATTTTTTATCACTGTTGGATTTCGATTTTGATGTCAAAGTTTAGTTATTTTTTATACCTACTCGTACAAAACGATAAAATAGACGAGCGGAAAGTGTGAAAGAGGGATTTATCGCGAGTCTAAAATTCTATTTTTCTAAAGTACATTTTATCAATTATAATTTTAATTATTATTAAAAACAGTTTTAAAATTTAATATAATTTGCGGTTCTATTTCAAGAATAGATCTTTTTGAGAACGTTAAATGTTCAATTGAAATCAAACCGTCACAGTGTATTAAATTTAATTAAAAAAAATTAAATGACCTTTCCTACCCTTGCTGTTAAAGTATTATTTTACCTACCCTTGCGGTTAAAGTGCTACTTGATCCACTATTTTGATTATATAAAAACACACTTAGCTATAAAAAAAATATTAGAAAGTACAGCATTGAAATGAAAATATTTTTTGCTTTCCAACCAAGTATAATTAGTAGTTGTTTATTCGTTTCGAACGGCAAAATTACAACAATTATGTAGAGAAATTATTCAGCTACAATAATAAAATAATTTTATTAATTTGTAGCGACTATTTTAAAATAAATTGGTTTTTATTAATTTTGGTTTATAATTATAAGATTTTTCTATTTATATCAGAGTTTTACTATCACATTTTAGTTCAAGTTTTAAATAACTTTCCAATGTCAATGTCCTTTTCATTATAAACGCAGGCATCTTCAAGAAGCTTTACATTCCGGTTTGCTTAATTTGTAATCTTTAAGTATTGTTTTGTTTTGTAAAAAGATTTTAATAACTGATACGTAGTATTTAAAATTTAACTTATTTTAAAGTTATAGATAAATTAGGAAGTTCAAAAATACTATGATGTGTTGTTTCTTAAAAATTGAGCTTTTAATGCTGATGACGTATTTTTATAACAATAGCGATAAAAAGGCTGTTAAAAAACATGTTTAATGCATTTATAACACATAGAGAAGAAGTGAAAATAAGCTGAAAAGTTTTATACAATATGTGTCCAAAAATGAACCGTTTCGGAGAAAGAGGTCATTTTGTATTAGAACTATGAAGATCGGACACGTATTGTATAAAAGTTTTCGACTTATTTTGACATAAATGTGTTACACTTGTTTTTTAACATTCTGTAAATACATGTTAGTACCTGCATTCAATTACTAAAACAAAAGCGGTATAATTTTGATAAAATTGTTACACAATATGTTAAAAACAATCGGCTCCCCTTTCTCAAAATTTGTTTAATTACCTATAAATCTTTGTTAAAAATGTATTAAATCCAATAAACTAAGATTTTTCTTTTTCATTGGCTTTACTTTACTCCACTATAATTACAGTAATTGTGGGGAAAAAGAGCAAATAAAAAAACCCTCAAAGAATGCCAAGAAGTTAATCTCTAGACGGCCGTAGAAATCCTCTTTGTACAAAATTTCAAGAGGTTGTTCACTCTCAGAGGCTTTATTAGGTATTTATTAAACCAACAAAGTTTTAATAAATTGTACCAGTGTTTCCTTCATTTTTATTTCGTTCTTTGCAAATATTTTCACAGAGATACATTTAATATTTTACAATTCTGTCAAGTTCCAGAATTAATACCTTTATTTCACTGTAGCAGAGAGGTCACATAGAACTGTAGAATAATTTCATGCTAGACAAGTTTAATCCAGCTGTAGAATTGTATTAAAACGAATTGGACAATAAGCAAGAGCCATGTAAAAGAACATAAAATTTATTATGAATATTTATGAACAATGGTGAACTAGAAAATGAGTTCTGGAGTTAATCTAACAAAAAACAAAACCTTGTTATTGTCAATTTTACATTTGGCGTGTACTTCACGCGCCATATTTTAAATGTAGTCTGGAATAAATTCCGTTTGTAGTGGAGCATAAATTTGTAATGTTGTATAATTCCTGAATGAAATGAAGTTATATATAGACCCGTTTAATGTGACGTCGCGAAGGTTTCCAAACAAGAAAATGGCATCTTTGTTGCTAAGGCGGTTGCTATGTTAAACCAGAATTTGACGTTTGGAGCTCATAACATACGAGTTTGGTATTTAAATGGCTCAGAAACACGTTATAAAGTTTGGTTCTGTTGTAAATAAATACTAACTAAAGTTTATCACATATACTTTAAATATTGGTCTTTTAAAAATTTAAAAAACATACAAGTTCTACGTTCACTATAACGATTGAAGTTAACTGCGATATAGATAACCATGGTCCAACAAATTTAAAATAAAACCTTAAAAATATGCACAGTACAATTTAAAAGACGTATCAAGTACGAATAACAATTATATTTCTTTCAGCTGAGCCCCACAGAGACTAAAATTTGAAGAAACGGTAATCTCTCACTACTGGTTTCGCGGTCAATTTTAAATAACATAGCAACCGTTACCAAGGCGGCAGCCCTATATATATATATATATATATATATATATATATATATATATATATATATATATATATATATATATATATATAAATTAGTGTCTCGATAGATGCTAAATCTAATCTCGAAGATGATCCTTAAATACCGGTCGAACTATTATCACCAGTCATTTGGCCCACAGTTTTTTTAAAGTTTTAAGTATATATATATATATATATATATATATATATATATATATATATATATATATATACTTAAAACTTTAAAAAAACTGTGGGCCAAATGACTGGTGATAATAGTTCGACCGGTATTTAAGGATCATCTTCGAGATTACATTTAGCATCTATCGAGACACTAATTTTGACACAATGAAAACCAACTTCGTAAAAATCCAGCGCGTACAATAAAACTCACCTTGCAAGACATATGGGATAATACTCACTGAAAAACTTAGGGATCCAATTCCTAATACAATTAAAGCTGGTATTACTAATAAAGACGATGCGATCCAATATTAAATGGCGGAATACTTGAATAACAAATTCAGATTTGTAAGTTTAAAATCTATATTTTAAACTAGTCGAAAGAAATTTGTAGAAATTTCTCACCATTTGCACAGGTTTTATAGTTCGTTGAAAATGTTAACCAGCCCAATTAATATGAGTTTGGGCTCGTCTGTGTATATGCCTAGACATATTTTGAAATGAGTATCTATAAGGTGAAGTAATTTTTTTATTTACCTGAATTCGGATTTACAACCATGTATGAAAAATAAACGAATTAAAGTTAATGAACATAATGCATACAAAATTGCTGTGTTAAAAAGTGTACGAGTACAACAATATTTCAAGAAATATGACAAATTTTTGGCAAAGTATAAAAAGTTGATCGACTAAACGTATAGAAAAGAAATTTAAATATATCACAAAACTATAATATAAAAAATAAATATTCTGCTCTTTGCATTTCTCGAAAAATAATTACATATAATAAAATTTGCAAGTATATAATTTGAAATAATTATTAACAGTATTGATAAATAAAATTTATAGTTTCATTCATTATACTAATATTTGTCCCTGTAGACTGCATTTCCAAGTCAAAATTATCTCAAGTCGAGTTACACCAACCACAAATATTTATTAAGCCTAAATTTATAACTGAACAAACTTAAAAATCTTGTTAAATTGCACTGTTCACATTTTTTGGATCAGTATGAACTCATGCAAAATGTACAAGGCATCATAACAGATGCGCTTACAGTGCCGCTAACGGATTCTATAGATCACAATAATTGCGACTTAATTTATTATATTCATTTTTTGAAATTGATATATGGAGTTTTGTTTTGTTTGTTTATTTAATTTTACACAGAATTTAGAGCTGATGGCCAGTGCGTAAAAGAGGAAATGACCCCTTGTTGGTATCTCTCTCGTCCTGTTTTGTTACTATAGGAATCTAACATCATGGCGCATTCCAGTTATACCGGGTTAATAATTTATCTTTTCAAGCCTGACCGAGTCAGGATGCAACCAAAATACATATTACAGAAAATACCTGGAGTCAGTTTTTCTTAATAATAAGCATGAATCATGTTGTCTAAAAACACAATTGATATTTTAAATTTTGTGACAGTTCTCATTCTTTTTTTGTTAAAAAATAAACTCTAGTGAACTGAATCAATGCACACCTTGAAGAAATGAATAAAATAAACTACTAATATTAACCGTGTGAGATCAGTGAGTTGACCTAAAAAACCAGTACCTAATTATTGTCAATTTTACAAGTGGCTTGTATTTTTCGCATCAAATTTTACATATACTGAAATGAATTCCATTCGCTGAGTATAAATTTGTAATGTGGTATAATTCCTAAAAGAAGTGAAATAAAATATACTCGACAAAAGGAGTTATAAATCCGTTGAACCGTTTTAATTTGACACGATTTGATATATGTGTGGAGTCATATTCTCGCTTGCACTTGTAGGGAAAAGCTAGTCACTCTATACATTTGGACAAATTTTTCAAACTTTAAATCAACAGAATTTATGTCGCCACAAATCGCGAACGAGATAAATGGTGAATATGCTTTCAATAGTTGGCGGATATTTGTGGTTTTCGACTTTGTTATTTCTACGAAGGCAGATGAAATTTATGTTCTTTTCTGTCGATGTATTATTAATACAGGGATTTCCGGCTATCTCTACATGAATCAATTATAGTGATTTATAATATCTGTTACTCTAAAAAATCTGATAAATTTATGACAAACAACAAAATAGATCATTCCAAATACTCAATAACCAAAGCTGAAACCAGTATAACGCAAAACAATAATTCAATGATAGTTTTAATATCCACAGAAATCTATATATCAGAGTCTATAAAGTACTTCGAAAAAATATTTGTATGTTATAAATTACGCTGCAAAAAGAAATATCGTGAAATTTAATTGTATCGTTTCTAGTAAGTTTCGTGCTGTTGAATTCCCAATTCGTACAAGGAACACGCTAGAATTATTAAGAATTTAAAAAAAATCAGTTAAGCCGTGAGAAATAAAATTTGCACTTCCATTTTAAATAGTTATTTATCTGTCATTTGAAATTAAGTTGCAAACGTTAACTTAGAATTTAATATATTTTTCTAGTTTCGTTGTGACCGAAAATACGGATTTAACCAGAAAACATATTCGATTTATGTGCTTATGAGTGCAAATCAAGTTTAGATTCAATTTTAAGTACAATTTGGTACAATTTACCGCTGGAATAAAGATTTGAAAGAAAAAATCTGATGGCCAGCACATTACCTTCTGTCAGTTATATGTATTTTCTACAAATTCCATACAGAAAGTTCCTTGCAAAAGATTCTAAATTTCTTGCATATTACCTTTCGGCAGATGTATGTATTTTATACAAATTCCATGCAGAAAGTTTCGAGCAAATGATCCTATATTTCGAGTCAAATTATAACACAAATATACTACGAATATGTCAATTGCACTTGACACTGACATCTTTCAATCAGAATTTTTTTAATATAGTACCTGTTTCTAGCATAGCTGGCTAATTTATGAAATTAAATTTCTTTATAATTTTATAACTCTTTAATATGAAGTATAAAATGCAGTCAAATCGTATAAAGAATACAATGTTCTTTGATATTTAACATCGTTTTTTCAATAAAAACTCTTAAAATCTTCAAATGAGGGTACTTCCGGTTGACCAATTATAACCCGAATTTAATCAGCTCTTCATATGGATGCAACGAAGAGGAATATGAAAGAATTATAATTTTTGGAATTGTAGTATTATCGAAGACGAAAATTTTGTTACACACACATACATACATACATACATACATACATACATACATACATACATACATACACACACAGACATCATCGTAAAAATAGTAAAATCATATTCTAGGGACCTTAAAACGTGCTTATTCATTAAAAACTCATCACCGAATTTTTTGAGACAATATCTTCATTACCTAAAGGTGAGGTATAACGAATTATATTCAGCACCAAAAAGAAGTAAAACGTTTTCTTACTGCTGTTACCGAAGAGAATTTTGCTGCTGTTAGGAAAATAACCGAAGAAGATAATAGAGCCATTTATGCGATAATGGAGCATGAAATGAAAATTTAATCTTCCAGATATTAATAGAACCATAGACGACCACCTGCATTTTAAAAATGGTGTCAATCGTTTTGTGACAGAACATTTTCTGATTCCCAAAAGGTGGAACGTGCAAAAATTTGCCAAGAAACTTTGGACCTTAACACAATTTTAAGTTAAAATTGAGACGTCGTGTTCACGTCATGAACTTCGCGCAGCTGTCGAGACGTCAGTGTCACATTCTTAAAGTAATTTTACTCTATTTTCGAAGACGCTAGTAGAAATATGTCTATTAATTAAGATTATGTGCAAAATAAATTAATAACATTAAATTGTAGTCAAAGATTTTTTGTGAAAACAAAGAAAAATTGCACTAATAATTCTTACTTGATGGCATAATTTCTTTTTGTACAATTGTTGTGAAATAAAACAGTACATCAACGTTTTTCTGCTGTTAAAAATAGCCTGATATTACATTATGAAAAACTTGATAAGAGACAACACAAATAATTAAGTGGTTCTCTCGACAAAGCACTGAAAAAATGTCTATACTATGTCACAACAATAGCATTAAAAATTACATCTATCTCCCTCTAAAACAGTCTTTTGTTTGCAACTTATTCATATCAAGGAACAATGGAATTCCGTCTGCTTCATTGTTTCATATTTTGCTTAACGTTGGCATAAAGCCCAAACAACGTTCTCATTATAATATACCTGCGGATCAACGTGAGCTTCGCTTAGGTTTCGATTGTCAAGAGCTACTTGTCCTCATTTGTTTCTCATCAAGCAAACTGCATACTTTTTCATAGAAGTCACTTTTTATTAATTATATTAACAGCAAATAGAAGCTTCAAGCAATGTGATCACTTGTTTTACTAATTATTTTGTTTGAAGACGCATTGCAATGTTTCTTTGTAATATCAATTGATAATCATTGCTTCTGAAATCTTGTTGTACAATGGGAGAACTCTTTTGTAGAGCATGATATTCTCTTTCAGTGTAATGAGTTTCAAGTTTCAAGATATAACAGACAAAAGTGACTTTAATACATAATAATAAAGAAGGTCCAATTTCAGTGAAATATTCTGCTAGTGATCTTTCTCCTATTCATTATACTAGCATAATATACTGTACAGCATGACCAAGATAACATATCCACCATGGTGATCTCGTGAGCTATAAGAGACTTAGACAAAAGTTCACCTAATAGGGGACCATTTTAGTGGTGGACTGTTATTTAAGGAAAAAAATGCAGATCCCATTACATACAGAAAAAGCGTAAATTTCGCAGTTTTTAATTTTTACGAATAAATTCCATGTGAAAAATAATAAAGGATTTTGGTATTCATCTTCCTAGGGCACTATTTGTGTGCTTTCGAATGACGATGCTCCAATTATATTACCACTGTTGGAATTTGAGTTATGTTATGATGTCACAGTTTTAATTTTTTCAAAGGGAACACTGAAAACCCTGACATAGTTAGGCGTTTAACATGGGAAAATAGGGAATTTTCAAATATCATCTGTCCCGTAAGACTGTTGTGGGAGTTTTTGATATGGCTAGAAAGCTTATTTATTTTGGCATCGAAGATTATCTATAAATATTCCTAATGTAATGACTTTTATTAAAATATTTACAAAAATATATTACCATTTAACTGTTATTACTTCCCGCTACCCTTGGTAAAGGAGGTATAAGGATCGTGCTAAAAATCACATATAGAGATTTTGGTAAATGACCACGTTTTAAGGTCCCTAGAATCCAATTTTAACATTTTCACGATGATATCTGTGTGTATGAGTATGTATGTGTGTGTGTGTATGTGTATGTGTGTGTGTGTGTGTGTGTGTGTGTGTGTGTGTGTGTGTATGCGTGTGTGTGGATTCTTGACTGTAACGCAAATATTATCATTCAGAAAATTTTGAAACCTTGTAACAATATAACTTTATTTGAATTTTGAAATAGTTTTTCTTCGAAATATACCTTTAGTGTTATTTTTTTAGAGATTTATGTTATTATAAAAATTAAATATTATTAAATTTTCTACAGGTTGGCATTAATACTTTTTCTATATATTTCAATGATAAATTTATAAAATTATCTATAATTTAAATCCCGGGACCTACGCTTTAAACAAACACAACTCCTTGGTTACCTAGCTCAAATCTCAAATGTATGTAACTGAAAGATAAATGTCACAGTCAAATTTTTTATTCTGTTGTGAAACTCATTAAAAGGCTTGATTTACATTAGCGGTACAATGACGGTACAATAACGGTACAGTGACGGTATGTAAATCAGTAAATATTAAAGGGTCTTCATCGTACCTTCATTGTACCGTGAACGTAGATGTAAATGGGTCCATTAAAATACATTGGAGCAAGAAGTACCGTCATCATAACCGTCATTGTACCGCTAATGTAAATCAAGCCTAAATAAATTACAAAATTCATACATAAATTGGTAAATCAAATATTAGCCATTTTATTATCAATTTTTTATATTTTCTTGAAAAACATTTTTATAATCCAATGGATTTTTCATAAAAAAAATTGTAATTATTTTAATAATTATCCATTGAATTCGATTCGATGCCAAATTAAATAATCTTTCGAACCAAATCAACACTCTCACACAGTCTTACGGGGTAGATAGTATTTGAAAATACTGTTTTCCCTTGTTAAACTCCTTTGTCACGGTTTTCAATTTTGACCCACATTAGAAAGTTACACCAATAAAAAGAATTTTTTTAGCTATCCAATGATGTGTAACTTAACTATGTTCATTTGTTCCAAAGAGCAAAAATACAAAATTCATTAATCTTATAGGTTCAAAACAATGGTATTATTTTTTTTACATTAAATTTGTTATTTACAATCTACATTATCCTTTATATCTAATTGTCTATGTATTCTTTCACAAATATCAATACACCATTAAAATAATACCCTAACAGGGCAATTTTTCCCAAATTTTAACCTATTTTGTATTTATTAAAGTTCAAGAGATCCCGATATTGGACAACGTTATCTTGTACACATGTATGATTTATATTAATACTTAATACAAATTTACATTTTTATTATATTAAAGTAAATTTTCCCCTTGTTAAAAATTAGGCAGATTATTATCGGTCATTGTTCTCGTTGACGATTACAAAATGAAATGTTGTGCAAAATGTTTGTGAAAGATATCTGGTATTATAGCCCGCGGTTACAGTTTTAAGCTGAAGGGTGCTAACAAAGTTAAAGCTTTAGAATATCAAGTTTAATCATGGATTCTATGGCACAAAAGATGAATTTTCAAAGAAAAATGGGATGTCCTGAATTAGAATGCTACTCGTAAGTAAAGCATTGTTTGGGTATTATGAAATGTTAACTCTTGAAAATACGGAACTTGGCTTCTTACCAATTTGGAAACATTTAAGTTTCTTAGCATTTTTATGTACGCAGTAACTTAAAGTGTAGGCGCGATAAAGAAACATGAAAGCTTTGTTAAATACATACGATTTATAAACATTAAGCAATAAATACTGCGTTGCTAGGGTTACAAAGCTTCCTTATGAAGTCGGTAATAGAAAAATTCATAATAATCCTTATAAGTGCACGTCACAATTTGCTCGCATTTGTAGCCTTAATATGACTTTTTTATATTAAAGTTTTAATTTTTTATAGAAGATTTCCGAGAAAAGTAGCTTGAGTTTTAAATGAGTTCTGTCTGTTTTATTATTAACCTAGAAGTTTGGTTCTCACTTTAAAATAGACGTCATACTTTAATATTTACTTTGTATAGGTATATATATTTTAATCTAAGGTTTAAAGTTACACTGCTTTGGCTATCAATAACAATTGTCCAAGAAAAAACCTGGTGTTTTATGGTTAACCGAAATAAAATCCATGGTTCAGGTGAAAAGGAAGTTTAGATTAAACACAGTTGTAGGAGAGAATGTCTATGATAAGAAAGAAATCAATCGTCGGGTATCTGATGAATTAATTTATTAATCATACATCCACAGTTTAATAAGATTCATTATTCGTCGTAGCCTTACAATAATTACAGTATCACAAATTAAATGTACTCGATATATACAAAAAAGATCGAATCTTCTTGCTTAAAAAAATTTAAACAGTAAGTATGATAATAATGGAACGTATTACGAGCGTACATTTATAATAATAGCGCTTTTATGTCGCGCCTTTACATAATATTCATATGAGATGTATGCTCTATAAAAGCGGTTTTATTATAAAAGTGCGCTCATAATACGGGCCAGTAACTTTATTGAAATAATCCTTATTAAAATCTAAGCAACCTCTTTCGGAAACCCTGTAATGAATGGTAATTAATAAATTATGGTGGCAAATGTCATATTTTTTTCGTGAACCAGGGGTTCTATAGTCCATTCAAGGAATAGTTTCTAGACAGACTTTTGTGCGCACTTTTTTTGACTTTTAGGCTGTGTTCGGAGGTGTTTGGAGATGAATATACTAAAAGTCCTGGAATCTCCGAGGGGAGCTAACTTCAGGGCATAGCAAAATGTATTCCCTTTTTTGGTATTTCGCTTATATTTCGATAATGATTTGTCCTAGCGAAAACGTCTTTATATACAAAATTAAAGCTGACAAAATTCGGTATAAAATAGTTGCTATTCTTTTCCTTAACCGTTTCCTAGTTTTAAGCTGTTGAAAATCGTTATTTTTTCCAAAAATAATTTTTAATCTACGTTTTTCAACATAAAAATTATCTTTTAAGAATTCATAAAAATTGCAATATTTACCGATAAATGGCCACCTTGCAGTTGCCATTTGTTGATCTTCTTCAGTAGTGTTGCCAGATAGGAGGGAATTTCTCCTTTTCGTAGGAATTTCACAGTTATGAAGGAAAAAGGGATTTTATATTAAGAAGAGGGAAAATATATAAATTTATCGAAAATTATCATTATATGAATGAAAAAAACAAATGGCAAGTATAATTATTTTTGGAAAAAATAACGATTTTCATTGGCCAAACTGGTAGAACTATTTCTACAAGATTAAATGAACACCAGCGATCGATCAGATTGAACCAGCCTGGAAAATCGTCTGTTGCAGAACATGCCCTGGAAGAATTTCACCAAAAAAAAATTCGAACAAACAAAAATTATTGCAAGACCTGCACGCCTAAACAATAGGTTAATTAGAGAAGCCATAGACTATGGCTTCCTATATTAAATATGTTGTAATTTTGTTACCTTGGTTACTTGTTGCAAATGTTTTGTTATTATTTATTTATGTATTTTCTCTGAAGAAGGCAGCAGTATATGCTGCCGAAACGTCGGGTATTAAATAAAAATACAAAACAAACTTAAAAGGTTGTATTATTTTTATTAAAAACTTGTAGTTGTCACCACAAACATCTAAAACAGTACTGACCACAATAGCATGTGTAACTAAATTGTTGTACCACGTTAAACATTTTTAAAATACAAAAATGCAACAAATTATTGAAGTTTCAGTCTAAAGGGAGCACACGTGTCTATCTGATTGAAGGTCAAATTGAACTTGAATTCAATTGCAATCGTTATGCAACTTATCTAGTTTTCTAGGTAGCTAGATAGTTTTGTTGGACTTTATATTCATCATATATTTCAATATATTTAATCGGTTACGATTGCATTACTTTTATTGCGGACTCTTTATGGTAATCTTTATTGGATATTTCATGAATATCATTATTTTTTTGTTAGTCTTACTGTATTTATTTCTATTTGGTTTCTCTGTGAAGCTTACTTACTGATGATATAAAAATATGTGGATCATTCTATGTAAAAGAATCAACGATTAAATCGGTTCTGATGAAACAAAAAGTAGAATTCAAGACCATTTTGTACCAAAGACAAAGTTTGCCATCAACTTTTTAATGGAAACTGTAGGTATTAAACTTATAATAAAAAATCTGATGTGACCAGCACATGACCTTCCGTCAGTTGTATGTATTTAGTATAAATGTCATACAGAAAGTTCCTTGCAAAAGATTATATTTCTTGTACATTACGTTAAGGTAGTTGTATGTATTTTATACAAATTCCATACAGAACAAGAGATCCCATATTTCCAGTAGTAAAATTATAACACAAGCATACTGTCAACTGCACTTGACATTGACACCTTTCAATCAGAATTTTCTTAATATAGCAGCTGTTTCCAGAGTTATAACATAGCTGACTAATATATATGATATTTAATTTCTTTATAATTTTTTAACTCTATACACATTTAATAATAAGTATAAAATGGATTCAATTCGTATAGAGAATAAAATATTCTTTAATATTTATAATAACATTAAATGTGAAAATGATATTTAACATCGTTTTTCAAGAAAAACTGTTAAAATCTTCAAATGAGGGTACTTACGATTGACCAATTATAACCAAAATCTAATCAGCTCTTCACATGGATGTAACGAAGAGGAATACGAAAGAATTATAATTTTTGGAATTGTAGCATTAGAGTTATATCGCATTAGAAAATTTTGTCACACACAGACACACACACATACATACACACACACATACAGACAGACATCATCGTAAAAATAGTAAAATCGTATTCTAGGGACCCTAAAACGTGCTTATTCATTAAAAACTCACCACCGAATTTTTTGACCAAAGACGATACCTTCCTTACCTAAAGGTGACGGAAGGTAAAAATCTGATGTGGACACCACATGACTTCCTTGTAAGCAAGACCAACATGAAATACTCGTACAGACCCAATTATAAAATTGGCGTAATTTAACATAACATTATTTTTTTATACTTTTTTGTCCTAATCCATAGCAAGCTTTATTACAAAAACCAAAAAGTATATAATTTTTAAATTTACATATCTCGCTTATACAAAGGATTAATTTAATAATATTGGATGTGCTAGACGCAGAATTTAATTATCTAAAACTATTATTTGAAGCATTTATTTTTAAAATCAAAATAAAATCATTTTATTCAAGAAAACTGTTTATAACTTCAGGTAATATATGACTTCCGGTTAGTCTATTTTAACCAAAATCTACTATCTTATTCCCATTGACATAAAAGCCTTAGATACCAAATTTGAAAAGTTTTGGATTATATTTTAAAATAGTTTTTCATTAAAATCTATTATAGGCTTCAAGTAAAGTTCCACTTCTAAAAATTATCTAATGACAAAAAAGGGAGGTGCACAACTAGATGTTAAAGCAGTCATAAATACAAAATTTCAACTTCCTACGGGTTACCGTTTTTGAGTTATACGTACAGACGTCACAACGAAATTAGTCAAAATGGATTCAGGGGTGGTCAAAATGGATATTTCCGTTGAAATCTGAAAACCGAATTTTTTTGCGATTACAATACTTCTTTTACTTTGTAGGTACATGGAAGTAAAAATAGACATTTGTTTAATCACCCTGTAAATTTTTAATTTATTCTTATCTTAGCAACGCTCTATAGTTACTATAAGTTAGTGAAATCAAAATAAATTAATACTGAATAGAAAATAAATTAAACAGTACAAACAGAGTCATAAATCAAGTTAGCTTGCATAGCTATGCTGATATGCCAGATATTCTGTAATTACGTATTTCGAAATTAAAATAATTTAAATTTAGCTTCACATCGTTTGTGCTATGAGAACATAAATAAGAGAAACTCTTCTTCGAGCAATGCGGAGAGAATATCTAAGACGCTGTGGAAGAACAAAAAATCCGGCACTCAACTGTTTTGTTTCTCTCCATGTTGAATGAATTTACATGAAATTTGAAACATGAACATGCAGATCCAGCAAGCTGGGCACGAGAACCACCACTTTCAATCTTCTTATTTATTATAGCACGAACTTGGGAAATTTGTAATTTTAATTTTTACTAATATTTACACAAGATTTTTACGGCACAGCTAGCAAATCTGCATGATGAGAATCATGAAACGGGGAAATTAATTTTGTGTAATGTCTTCATCAGCTTTAATTTTCTTCGACGAAAATTCTGACGAGATTGCTAAAAATCAAAGCTGAGATAGAGTTAAATTAAACGGGTCAGCATAAAAATATTGATATATCAAACATTTGAGCACACTCAGGAGAATGAATATGATAATAACTAAATTAAATTATCGACAATTTTTATTTACCTATACTATAGATATTTTCATTCGGGCGGGCGTGCGTGCGTGCGTGCGTGCGTGCGTGCGTGCGTGTGTTTGTGTGTGTGTGTGTGTGTGTGTGTGTGTGTGTGTGTGTGTGTGTGTGTGTGTGTGTGTGTGTGTGGATGTTGGATTCACTATATCTCAAATACTATAAGACATAAGACATATTTAACTATGGATTCCTCAATCTAACAATAATGGGAAGAGTCGAGTCAGTTTTGGTAACAATTGGACAACCGGAAGTAGTAGTTACAAGAAAAAAATCATTTAAATATTATTTATCGAAAATTTATGTAAATACTTATATTAAAGAACGTTAAATTCTTTATTCGATAAATATAAATTCATTATTATATCTTCTATAGATTTAGAGATAAAGAAAGGCATATAAAATAATTTGATGTAAAAAATCTCAGATCAAACTACTACAAGGCAAGAAATTCAAATGTTTGTAATTGACACATAAATGTGACTGTCAAAAATATTTGTATGCCTCTGTCGAAAATATTTGTACATTATTATGAAGATTATGAAAATAAAAAAAGTCAACAACGCAAAAGAATATACGTAAAAAAGAATATAAAAGGAATTTGCGAAAAAATGACGAATATAAAGAAAAAGAAAAGGAAAGTAGAAAAAGAAATTTTCAGGATATTGAATATAAAGAAAATGTATGTATTGTACATAATTTATATTAATATATCCCATAGATTTTGCAAATATATATGTGTGAATTATTTTGTAGTGAGACATGAATATATGTATTTGTATTTAAAAATATTTTTCGTTTTATGCGTACAAGCAGGTAAAATATCTGGCGAGAGGTTATGTGTTGGCCACATCAGATTTTTTTTAAATTTTTACTTATAATTATTATAATTGAAACATCAACAAAAGCAGAATTAAATGTTAACCCTCGATCTACAGTGGACACGAATAAAATACCCATATTCAATAAAACTAAATATGAAACATACTCGATAAATGATATTTAATCTTTATTAGATAGCTATATTTCGGTGTTATATCGTCATTTGTTATTTTTTTATTGCACCTAAGTGTAGAATTAACAACACAAACATAAGAGTCAGAACTTTCTTAAATAAATAGCCTTCATTTATGTTCCCTAATTTTACCGGTGTATTATATTTGTGAAACCTGTTTTTAAAGAAATAATAATTAAATACCTCCACAAATAATATAAGTCTGTCATCTATAACTACGATAAAAAGTCTGATGTGGACACCACACGACTTCCTCCTACGCAAGACCAACATGAAGTATAGACCCAATTATGAAATTGCACGTATTTGGCGTAATTTGACATTAACATTAATTTTTTATTTTTTTGTAATTTTTTGTCCTAATCCATAGCAAGCTTTATTACAAAAACCAAAAAATGTATAATTTTTAACTCAAGGAAAGAATGAAAAGAATGCTAGCCGGCGGGATTTGAACCCACGAACTCAACATTTGTACTGTTGCGTGTTACCAACTATACCACGGCTGGGCTGCAAATCCAACGGTCTATACAATCTTTTCTTAAGTTATATTCTCATATACTTGTGTATGACACCCGCATCACAGTGAGGTGTGGGGTATATAACAGTACAAATGTTGAGTTCGTGGGTTCAAATCCCGCCGGCTAGCATTCTTTTCTTTCTTTCCTTGATTTAAAATCATATAAAAAATTAGCACTTGCATTCTTCTTAATCTACTATATAATTTTTAAATTTACATATCTCGCTTATACAAAAGGCTAATTTAATAATACTTGATGTGATAGACGCAGAATTTAATTCTCTAAAATTCTTATTTGAAGTATTTATTTCTAAAATCAAAATAAAACCATGTTAATAATGTTGAGAGATTCGGTGGTAGGCACTTGATGAAACATATTTAAATAACGAGAAATTCTGTTATCAACTTCAGGTAATATATCACTTCCGGTTAGCCTATTTTAACCATCTGCTATGTTATTCCCATTGACATAAAAGTCTTATATACCAAATTTGAAAAGCTTTAGATTATATTTTAAAATAGTTTTTCATTAGAATCTATTATAGGCTTCACGTAAAGTACCACTTCTGGAAATTATGTAATGACCAAAAAGGGAGATGCACAACTAGATGTTATAGCAGTCCTAAGTTACGTAGCCCGGCTGCTAGCGCGATTGCGTCATCGCTATTCTTAGACGCTTGTTTATATTATATTATGACATTTTTCCTTCAAAATTATATCACCGTATTTATATAAATATATTTTCTTAAAATCCTTTAGTGCGCGTTGAACATAAAAGATTATTTCTCAACAGCTACTGTTAAATAAATTAAATAATTTAATATTTTAACATATTAAAAATTTAGACAGAAAAGGCAGGAGTTTTATCTTAACGTTATTCGATTTATAAATAATATTTCTGCTCGAAAGGTAAGTAAACGTATAAGACAAAGAATAATTTATTAATTCTTCAAATATTCACAACGTTGCTTTTATAAAAATTACATAATACGTTTATGTTATAAGATGTTTATTTTCAAAGGCCATGTTAAAAACCAGTACTTTACTAAATGCTTTGTCGTTGTCAGGGCTGTCCTGCTATTGGAATAAGAAGAAGTCATACAAAGAATATGTAAGTTTCTCGAAAACTTCTTTTCACATTATACCAACAGTCGAGAAATCCTACCAACAACTTCTTATATTAAATTTTACATTGTATACAACTTCTACTTAAGTAATAGCAAACAAATTCTTACGAGATATAAATATTCTCAAGTGTTCTCTTCTTGTGTGGTGCAATTCCTTGTGGAAACTCCGGCTGGGAATCATGCAATCTGCGCTTATGGCCCCAGTGCAATGAAATTTCTCAACATGTAGAATATGTTTGAAACCACGCGAACACAACACTCATCTAGCTCAACTACTTCCATTCGGCTTATTAAGAAACTTAAGAACACTTGCTATTCATATATTTTACTTAATTAAATTCTGTTGGCAAGTTTGCCTCTTTTTCACAAACTATTGCGACAATGTATGAGCATGATATTTGAGAAGTATTACTATTAAATGGATGATAATGGGGTCCTCCACTATTCTTTTTATATATTTTTAATGAAACTTCAGTTAAAGTGAGAGAAATTTTTATTTCTAGTAAAGTTTTAATAGAGGTATTATTCTTAAATAAATTTAGTGTATATACAGGATGTTTTAAAATTAAACAACAAAATTTGAAATTTAAATAAAAGACGAAATAAGTGGACAATATTCTATGACGTACATGTTAAATTTCCAATAAGAGGGATTTGTGAATATAATGAAATTTCATTACATTGGTCATAAAAGTAAGTAGTTTGTTTCAAGATATTTGCAAACATACCTGCTTCGACTTACGCAGCGGGTGGTTTCTTAAATGGGCTTGATGGGTAATATGACAGGGTTGTAACAAAATATTTGAAATCCGGCACACGAAATATTTGTGTGGAATTTAATGTTTTACTAGAATTTTGAGAAATACAGAACAAAGAATATGACATTACACAAAATTTTCACAAATTATAAATAAAAGCAGGTATATTAATTCGCAGAATTTTGAGAAAGTACTGCCACATCGTTTTCCCAAATTTTGGTGATCCTCACCTTACGCATAAGAACATAAATACCGTGCTGTTTTGCGGTGTACCGCGTCATTATGAAGGCAGGTAGATTTGCAAATATTTTGAAATACACCATATCAAGGAATGTAAGTATATCTTTATATCCGAGGAAGTTGTAATAGGATGAGGCGTACGCCGAGGTCCTAGTAACTTGCGAGGATATTACGATGTATGTATATTCCATGTTACTTATTATATTTTTCGTGCCACAGAGAATTAGGCTTAGGTATTCAAAAAAATAGCTCTTTCATCAATATTATTCTTTTTTTTCTACATTTTTTAATCCAAGTTACCTGTGTTTGTTGCTGTTACTATATTAGTCAGTAAAAAGAAAACAAACCATACTGTTGACGTTTATTTATTTATTAAAATTACTTATGAAGTATTTAAAAAAATGTGTACCCCGAAAAAAGTGAAGAAGTGAAGGCGTATATGTTGGAAATATCCAATTCGTTAAAATCGCAATCCAGCTTATGGTGTGAATAGTCCATGCTAAAAGCCGTTATTAAAAATAAAGTTCATGTGAATATCTCAAATTTTTACAATTTAATTGGTTTTCATAAAAGCAAAAACAAAGGGTATCACCGAGGTCACACGAGAATACAGGCCTGAATGCTTATCCCTGCTCAATGCGTCACTTCAAACTATGAGGCCAGCGCGCTAGTCTAGCCTTCTAAAAACAGTAGAGGTACAGTAGTCAGTGCGAGTGGATGCACGGCACAGCGCAGCACGGAACGTCAAATTTCGATTGTTTTTTGTTGAAGGATATTGCAAAAATGGTTTTAAAATGCTTTGTGCCAATGTGCAGAAGAAATTACGGTAATATGGCTAAATTGATATACCTGACATTAGAGAAATTGAAGCTAAACAAGTTTTCCTAATATAAGATTAATGTGTATCATGCAGAACATCAAATTTAGTTACGAATATTTTTTAGGGATATTCAACAACATTTTACTAAGTAATTATAGAAAAAACTGTAAAGAACAAATTTGTAATAAAAAGCATTTTAACAAAAAAATAAATAAATAAATTAGCGAGCACCTGCATCTATTTTATTTCAAAGTAATTATTTTAAATATATAATATGCTTATGTATGTCATTCATTTTTAATTTTATTATTATTATTATTATTTTGATATTATGTTCTACGTTATATTATTTTTATTTGTTAGCTACAGATCTATAAACATTTATGAATGTTATTATTATTTGTTATTATTTTTTGTATTATTTAAAAGTAAAACATGAGTTTATTCGTATTTAGGCCATATATAATTCGTTTTTTATTTAGTTTGTTTAGTTATGTATATAAAATAGTTATTATATAATATATGAATAGTTATTTACGAGTTGTATATCTTTATAAATTATGCTTACACTGCTGTCGTACGAGGAGTGGCGTGACAGCAAGAGACTAGCTGTGACGTCACGAATTGAACATTCAGGCTTGTATTCTCGTGTGGCCTCGGTATGATCCAAAGAAATCCCAAATTTTAACTAGGGAACAGGTTGTAAATTTATTCAAGTAGTTGACGATGATACACCTTTAATAAGCAAAGTAAGATATATGTTATATTTAATTTTCTGCAATTATATTTCTTAATATTTTTTATTTGTTATACTTATACTGTTTTGTGGGCATTGTCGGGGCATGTAAAACTGATGAATTATGTAAGATGAGAATAACAGATGTGATTGACCATTATAAACATTCCTCAGAGAAAAAATGATGTGCAACGTAGTTTTTCGATTGTTGAAAATAACGAAGAAAATATTGACTATTTAGGAACCTTTATAAAATATTTCGAAATTCGTAAAAAAATTAGTACAAACCCTCGCTTTTTTGTAGATATTGTTAAGTAAATTAAAAACTTAAAATAACTAATTATCCCCATTTTACAGTTTTAATGTTTTGTTTCAATACAAATTTGTTACTATGATGGAGGACCTTATTGGGCAAATTTGAGTAATCTGTAGTTGTCAAAATGTTTAAAAGAGGATACATTTTACGTTTAATTAAAATAACGAACAGTTTATATTAAAATGTCAAATACATCACTATTGTTATCACATGATAGATCTGTCAATTTGATTTTCATTTAAAGAGATGTTTTGATGTTACGTTATCAATAAGCTAGATTTAATTGTAGGTATACAAACTAAAGCTTACTAATTAAATGTGCGCTTTGTCCATAGAAATTATTTTGAATAGCAAAAAAGCTCTCACAGGATTGTATTAAATAACACTGCAAAATTAACTTTATGTAAAATATATGTTTTTTATTTGATTTTTCAATGAAATTCGTTTATATAAATGTAATTCTTTTATATTCAAAACAAAGTGTCAGTGACAGTTTCCATTATTTTCAACTCCCGTCATATGCATACATACATACGGGAGGTTTTTTATCTAAAAAAGTCTATAAAATACGATTTTACTATTTTCTTGATATTTCATATGTACCAGGTCTGCCCGGAGAGTATTCGACGTTGTCCTACAACTCAAAATAGGGTTATTCTTGATCAATTTTGATGATTTACCCTTCAAAGTACTCTCCTTCGGAAACCACAACCTTCTTCCAGCGGTCCTACTACTTTCGGAAACACATCTTGAAGTCGGCTTTCGGAGTAGCAAGATGCTTAGTCGCATTGCGTTTGATGTCTTCTACATTCTCAAATCTTCTTCCCTTCAATGGATTTTTCAGTTTAAGAAACAACCAGAAGTCCCGCGGAGCTAGGTCAGGACTGTACGGTTGCTGTTGAAGTTGTATGATGCCGTTTTTAACCAAGAATTACTGGATAAGATGCGATAAATGGGCAGATTCATTGTCGTGGTAGAACATCAAATCCTCACTTCTCCACAAATCAGGCCGTTTCTTTCCCACTGCGTCACGTAATCATTTCAAAACTTGCAGGTATTATTCTTTATTCACTATCTGATCTTTGGGAGCGTATTCATGGTGAACAATATCTTGGCCAAAGAAAACAGTGAGCATTAACTTAACGTTGCTACTGCTCTGGCGCGCTTTCTTGGCTCGTTGCTCTTCAGGTGTCTTCCAATGCGAATATTAGACCTTTGTCTTTGGATCATAGCTATAGACCTACGATTCATCGCCGGTATTTACCTTTTTAAAAATGGCCTAGTTTTTGGCAAAACTTAATACAGATTCTTTGCTCGACACGTTCGTTTATTTTGAAATGCGACACACACAAATGCAGGCATCCATTCAACTACGGACCGTTAGCATCTAAACAATTGAAGGACCACGCCGTTTGGTGGGGTTACTCATCAATGTCATAATGTCAAAAATGATTCTTCTAATATAAGCTTTTACCAACACAATTTGCCGTATAAAAATTACAAACTGTTTACCTAAGAGGTCCAAAATATATATTTTTTTAACAATCGGTGTAAAATGTTATTGTCGCAAATAATTAAATAAAAAATTGGCGCTAGTCATGAAAAACAACTCCCCACTTCTACAGATACTAGATAATACTCGTCCGCCATATTGGAGCCAAAATGGACCCAGTAAATTATTAAATAAAAGTGCATTTTTCATAAGTTTATGTATTAATTATTTTTCATAATAAAATATAACTTCCATATTTGCCATATAATATTTATTTAAGATAATGAAACAAGAAAAAATATGATTTGTTAAGATTTTTGAGGTTAGAGAAAAATATATGTAAAGTAATAGTTTTGTTGCTGTGTTCAATGTCAGTTTAATTTTCATTGTGCTATGTATGTTCATTCGGTTTATTAAATAATTTTGTACGTTCCTGTTTTTAATTCAGTGTTGTATCTTGTTCTTCTGTATGCATGCATCTTTCTGGAGAGGTTTCTCATAATTTTACTACAATAATGCGTGTCGGAATTTACGAACACAACGTTTACGAAAAGGCAACACACGTAGCAACGCAGATGCCGAAGGCGTCGATTATCGGCTGTATTACGATTACGCTTCGAACTGAAATTGAACCCGAATCGAAGTTAAACCCTGAATTTTAATACCCGGTTCGGTTCCGACTCGAGTTTAATTGAAAAATATATCTGAGATTCGGGTTTGGGTTTAGGTTCGTTAAAATGTTACGGTTTGGTTCCGGTTTCGAAGCCCTGCTTAGAAGTCATATAAAAATTCTCTAAACAGCTCTATTTTTGTACGGAAGGGTATATTTTCAGCTATAATATCCCGAGGACATTGATAATTACGAAATAATTTTATGAGTTACCGAAAGCGCGTTTCTTGGTAACCGCCCGACGCCGAAGGCGGAGGGATATTACCTAAAAGCAACGTGCTTGAGGTAGTTGTGATAAAATTATAAGTATTTATCAATGATCGAGGGGTATTCGGTGAGAATTTTTTTTGCAATTTTAATTAAATTTAATTATAAAATCACCCAATAGATGGCAGTAGTAGCTACGAATATGTTCAGCGTCAACTGTGTAACGATAATCAGATTGACATTGACACGAGAAGACTTGTCCAGTTTTATTATACAAACTTTTAATAGTAATAATTTTATTAATTGAATCGTTATTTTCACTGCCATATCGTGAAAATTACATTTTCAAATTAAAACAATTAATCTTTAATTATCAGTCAAAAAGTATTTGTTACTTAGCAACTTAGTGACATAAGTGATAATTGTCTTAGGGTAATTATCAGTGTTACTTTCGCACACGTGATCAGAAATACACGGATTCAATTGGATAATTTTTTAAGCGAAAAATTTTTATATAATTTTGAATTTCTTTGAAGTAAAATAAGTTGGTACTGTTTTCTTTTTAGTAGTATGTATAACATGTTGGCTGGTAGCACGATCGTGGTTCTTACACCGATGTTAGCTAGAACCAAGGTACCGACTTGGCACATACTTCAAGGTTGTTAAAAAATTAGTCTTGCCAATATACTGATTAAACCCAAAATGTACTGACAGTCATAGTCAATAAATTTGACTGCATTATTTAAAATTATTTAATATGATTTATTACTTGGACTTGCTTGTAGGATAAAAAAATTAAAATAATGAAGCCAAATTTCTTGAACAAGGCTTTCAGTTCATTTTCGGCTTAATCAGCATATTGGCAACACTGATTTTGTTAACAATCCTGAAGTATGTGCCATCTCGTTGCCTTGGTTTTAGCTAACACCGGTGTTAGAACCACGCTCGTGCTACCAGCCGTTGTTATTAAATCATTTTGATCCTTTTACTTTAAAATATTAAAGAAACTACATTTTATTTTATTATTTTTTTACCGGATAGAAAAGCTCGTGTTCTCAGGGCGGGCAAAGATCATAAGGCCGGCTCTTTTACAAGAAACTGGTATATTGTATTCTTGGGAAGTATTGTGCTGACCACATTTTTTTATAAGTGCACATTATTTGTTACTTGTCCATAACAATTTAATTTGTTTTTTATTGAATACTTTGCGTCACGTTTACGTTATTGTTCACCAGTTTGTATCCAATAATAGTGCTGTCATTTTCAAATAAATATGTTGGTATTATATAGTGCACACAATGACAAATAAATAAAAAGAAAACTTCATAGAGTTCTCCTTCGAAGTTATTCTCTTTTGTTGTTCCAAGAATCACACTTATTTTATACATGCGTTTCTAAATCGAAATATGAGAAAGTGGGTAAAGCCAGGAAACAAATATAAAAATTCGACGCGATCAACTAGTGGGCATTGGAGCGGGTTGCAGCTGTTGTGCTGAACCCAAGCCCCTGGGAGCTGTCTGTGTCTGGCCGCATCGCGAGGCTATGAAAACAAAATAAATAACACTCAAGCCCAGCGCTACAACAACATGAGAAAGCATGCTTATGACGGAGATATGGATTCAAGCAATTCACTCCAACCGTTTCACAAGAGGTTTTTTAAAAATAAATATTATCTTTTTTTAGTGATGTTTGCAAGAATATTTGTTTTTGGTTAGGTTAATAATTTCTTCACGTGTATTAGGATGCTTGTTGTGATGTTACAGTTTTCTTGATTTTTGTTCTGGTTCAAGTTACGATTAAACTATAAAAGAAATATAGTAAACAAGGTTTGTAAGCTCTAATGTCTCTTTTACATTAATCCGCTGATTTGTAACTTAACTGATTTTTTTTAAATTAACGGGTGCATCGACTTTTTTGGGAGGTGGTAAACCCTTATGTTTCCACTAGTTCGATTGTTGTTTTGGTACAGGCTGATAGTGAACTTATGACTAATCGGGAGTAGTATATCTTTGCATATCACATATCGCAACACGATTGACTTACCTCGCAAATTTTTTTGTCAATTCTCATTGCTAACTCATTGGTGAAAATGTTTTGAATCGGTTCATATTAGATACCCAGAGCCTCTACTTGTTTTCGACCCTTAATTCAACGATCTCTGTTTCAAAATTAGAATGACCTATTGAAACAAGCTTATTGATATTAGAATGAGCTTCATTCCTAAACAATTATTTTTGTGATATTTTGTTATTTGGGATTGGTATGACCGGATAAAATATCTAGACAACGAACAGAATAAAAAATGCAAATCACTGTCAGCAATCTGACTATTCTACCAATAATTCCTCTTAATGGAAATAGATAAGATGTTTCTGAAGCTGTGGAGATTAATTTATAGGAGTATTTTTTTTTATTCAAACTGCAATGTAGTTTATAACTATTTATTATTGAGATTACATATTTGACGGTTAAGGCCATTAATTGTAAATTACATGAAGTGAAGCTGACTCCTAGTAGTCAATTTATATTTTATAAATAAATAATGTAATTAATGTCTGAAACAGAGAAAATACAATGTGTTCAAACAAATTCTTAACTCGGAGTAGGCTATGAACAAAAAAACGTATGTCAATTTAAAAATATTTATTTAAATGTCAGTTATCTAAAGGAATCAAAGTTTTTCTTCTTGAATCCTATTTTAGAAATGGAAACAAATAAGAAAACGACAAATGTCAGTATACTGAATCCTTCTTTATTGTTTTTCTCCTTAAAATTACATTTCAAGATCAATTTTGACATCTTGACCTTTGAACTGAATAATGATCAGACTTACGTTTCTCTGTTCATAGCCTACTCCGAGTTAGGAATTTTATTGAACACACTGTAGTATAAAACACTCGTTTCAACAAACTATTCAAGCACTTATTTATTTCCGCATTTGTTAGAATAGATAGTCTTTGGTAACTTATGATTTATTATGTACTATTCCAGATAGGTGGAAAGTTTTAAAGTTTAGAAACGCATATAGGTGTGTGAGTGTAGATATTCGTATTATCAACCGATTGTGAATAAATATATTTCTGATATTTTTAATGCTGGAAATCAGACCTTTGTATTTATTTCTTCTCCTTAAACAATGTTACAATTATGCCGAATTGTCTGAATTGATGAGAGACGAATATACAAATAAAGCTAGCACTAAATGTACTAGCACAAGTCAGCGACCAGCGACCAGACAATGCTCAAGGATCTTTGGGATCTCCTGGTCACTACATTCATCACAATGGCTCAAGCACAGCGGTAGTGACGTAGCAGTTTCTCTACTACATCTCACCATCCATGAAAACAATACAGTACTTCAGTACTACATCACCTTCAATGGTGGGTGTCTTCCACAACCTCAACAGCTCAGTCTTTTCAATGTAGAACCAATGTCGGTGATTCCATTGCAACAAACGCCAATTTCAACTGTTACCTCGTTTAACAAATTACTTTACATGATATTGTGATATACATTAAAATAAAATTAAAATTATTATTATTATTATTATTATTATTATTATTATTATTATTATTATTATTATTATTATTATTATTATTATTATTATTATTATTATTATTTGACATGATTACTCGTAAATAATAAATATTCAAAATGTGAATAAACTGAATACATCACTGTTTTTGTATCTGTACGAGTGTCTCATTTTCGATGTTTTTTTTTTAAGGTATCTCGGGTAATATCAACGATAGAGCAAAACAATTTGCACATTCCAGGGTCAACTTTTCGAGAAAAGTTTAACAGTCACCACAGGAATTTTTGGTCTTCTTGTGTTTCTGAACTACAGGCAAAAACTCGTTTTTCGCTCAAATCTTATTAATTATGATAGAGAAAAATTGTTTTAACAAATTTTCAACTGTTTTTTAGGTAAAATAAAATGGCGTAATTAGATTTTTTGAAAACTTAATAATTCTCGAGATATTACACAAACTTATGATTTTTTAAATGGGAACCTATATTAAAAATAGTCTCATCTTTTTGCTTATTTTATAAGCTTTTCAATGATATATAACGAGTCTATATTCTTTTATTTTAAAAATGAATAAAAGATAAATTATTAATTTATTTTGGTGAAAAAAATTAAGATAAATAAGACACAAATGAAAGAATCAATTAAAATCATCATTTGTTTATTTTGATTCTATAATAATTAATTATGTTCTCAAAATTATTCTTAACTAATTATTTTCAGGTTAGTTAAATTATTATTTATCGACGTTATAGTTGGTTTTGAAAAAAATGGTTTAATATGTTTGTGAAGTAAATAAATTGAAAAAAATTAGTAAAACTCAAATAAATAATATTAGAAATAAACAATTGATGATTTTTAATTTATTTCTTTCATTTGTTTCTTAATAATTGCAATTTTTTCACCCTAAAAAATTAAAAATTAATCTTTTATTCATGTTTAAAATAAAAGAATGTAGAATTGTTATATATCATTGAAAAGCTTATAAAATAAGCAAAACGTTGAGACTATTTTCAATATAGGTTCCCATTTAAAAAAAAGTTTGTGTTATATCTCGAGAATTATTAAGTTTTCAAAAAATCTAATAAGGCGATTTTATTCTACCTAAAAAACAGTTGAAAGTTTGTTTAAACTATTTTCTCTTACTACCATAATAAATAAGATATGAGATATTTTCGAAATAAGCGAAAAACGAGTTTTTGCCTGTAGCTTAGAAACAAAAGGAGATCGAAAAGTTGACCATGGAATGTGCAAACTGTTTTGCTTTATCTATAATATTACCAGAGATACCTTAAAAACATCGAAAATGTAACACCCTGTACTTTGTTTATCCCTTTGCAAATTGGTTGGTTATTTTTTTGGTTTTGGCTTACAGCATGACATACAGCTTGAGGTAGCTGCAATATCTACGCATGTACTATACCCTACCGTATATAGATAGTGCATAATGCATAAATGCCAACGTAATTCGTAGTGGTTAGTACAAAATGTTTTAATTCATAAGTTGATAGTAATGTTATAGACAAACAATATTATTAATATTTTTCTACAATATCAATAAACTTGTACGTACCGCAAAGTAATAGCTGTTCTAGCTAGTATTTTTTAAAGAAACAAATTAGTGCATAATAAATACTGAAGCTGCCACAGCAATTGCTTATTTTCTATGTCTTATATCTCCATATACTGTAATCTGTCTGAATATTAATTTCGGTTCTTGAATAGACAATGAGAAATCACAGTCCGATTGTCAAATAATTATACATTACGGGTTAAATATCTTTAATTTTGACAGTTCGCGGTTGAAAAACAAAGATCACTGTATATTTCTACCTCACAATTTCGCTTATACATTTTGACCAATTAGCTTTTACAATACCATGCATCCTCTTTAATCCCGTATCTAATATTCCTTCATTGCAATGCAACAACAAGCCCTGGCTACATCTCCCATTGCCATTTAATTCCCGAGTCGTTCCACCATCGGAGACGATTACCGTCGCTGCAGGACGTCTGGCACCGGCGTCGCAGCACTGTAAGTACAGCACGTGCTGCATCCAGCTGCCCGTGATGTTCATGCTCCTGTATATACCAGACAGAGCCAAGTGCGACCAATCTGTTGATATCAAAGCGGCCGCTGACCGCATAAGCTCACAGCAGATTAGCAAAAGCAAAGGAGTACAGTATGCAATAGAATATAGAATAGCTGGGATGATGGTTACTTGATGATGATAATGAATATTGAAATTTTGTTGTTTATGTTTGGATCATATGCAGAAGAAGATAAGACAACTAATAATAATATGGTGCAACTAGTTTTAGCACATAGTGTATAGTTAAATACCTTGCATTAAAGCGCTTACCGCTAATTAATTTTTAGGCTCGTACCTTTGCAACATGGAAAAGGACAAATAGTATCTGTCGTATTTCAGAGAGAAGCAATATAAAATAAAGTTCTCAAAAACAACCATTATTCATTCACTTTAAATAAACAGTGGAAAGAATTCCCCTTCTTTTGCTTAAAGAATGAATTTCTGTTTGTCGGTAGTTTTTTTTGAGCAAATATAATAAAAATTAATTAATTATTAATATTAGGATTGGATGATACTTTACATAAGCCAACTGAGTTTTTAATATATTTTTTATATTTTGCGTTCATAATACGCAATTGCGTATGGTAATGACCTTCATTTCGATACGCAATTTTTTGTTTTAGACGGTTGGTACTAGAGGACGTTTCTTTAACCCATTTTTACCTAATTTATTTTTAGTTAATTGACAATTCATTTTAATAATATAATGTCGATATTATTATTATTTTTTTAATTAGGGAAGATTATTTACATGAAAATGTACAAATATAATCACAAATTGAGTAAGTAAATGTTAACATAATGTTCGAATTAGTCCACATAGATGGACCTAGTAGTACTAAAAATTTGTAGATTGAACTTTTGAACGATAGAAAATTATTTTTAATTAATTTTAAAGCAAGTTTTAATTCAAATATAAGAAAAAATAAAAATTTCCTGTACACTGAGGCTGAAAGGGTTAAATTGTCAAACGTCAAAGCTGGAAGATAAGAAATTTCAATATAACCTCAAAATTTCTTTTACTTAATTAATCACTTTATTTAATGAATATAATAATAATAGTAATACATATTTTCGTCTTACTTTACATTTCAAAATAAGCAATCAAAACATTCTCTGTTACGCCTTTGACATTATTTTCTTTACACCATGTGTCAAAATTTGCAAATTCTTATAAATCTCGCGCGATTTTTTAGGAAGTAGAGTATTTACTGTAGTCTGAGCTATATTACGTAGCTCAGGCGGAGTGCAACTGATTTCATCTTCCATGATTACACTAAATTCACTTAAATTTGTTCGTAAATATTGAAATGACATGAACTTTCAAATAATAATTGAATGTGGTCAATTCAATGTTACCAACTACAACATTTCACTTACAAATTTCCCTAAATCAACTCGGTTTAATATTAACAGTTTTTTAAAAACATTTTAGTTTGTAGAAGGTGCAAAATATAAAAAATAGTATAAAGAACTCATTTTATAAGTCTTTCTTTCGCACTTGTCAATTAGAAAACTCGCTGACGCTCGTTTTCTAAATTTTGACGCGTGCGAAAAAACATGTCTTATAAAACACGTTCTTTAATATACTATTTACAAATTCATCATCAGGCACCAGCTGAAAAATATTCATAAAATTATTTTTAACATATTTTAGTTAAGTCATTGGTGGATAAAATGTACATATTCATTGTTCTGAAGAAAAGGTTATAAAAAGCATTATGTGGTTAAATTCAATTTTTAGGTTAATATTTTACAATCATTAGGCCCAGTTGCATAAAGCATTGTTAACTTTAATCACGTTGTTAACTTTAACAAGGCTTCTTTTCCAATGTATTTTTGATACGTATCCATGGTTTCAATGTGTCAAACATATGATCAGCTAACAACGTTGTATGCAACTGGCCCTTGCCCTTAGTAAGCAAGCGATCGTAACAATCAAAATCAAGGAAACACGTGTTTAAGTTTAAATTTCTAGGTTAACATTTTCCAAGTATTAGTAAGTAAGCAATCGCAACAATCAAAATTATAGACTTTAAGGGAAGTTAAATTACCCACTTCCAAATCTTGATTATGAATCATCAGTATTTAAAATTAACATCGAATAATTCAACTCTTGACGGTGAGTGTCACAATGACATAACAGGACCCTATTGGTAACTTTGCAGAGTGAATTTGTGTCAAAAGGAAGGAGTTTGGTGTAACCACATTAAACATACAAGGATGAAATATGTCAACTTCTTTTGAATCCGTAGTTGTCAAAATTATGTTTGACATCTTTAATGTCATCTGTATTCTTCTGCATTTTAAGTCCCGGCAGATTGTAATTCAACAAGTGTACTGTCTAATGCAGCAATCATATATGGTAAACCAAATATGTATATTGTAAAATTGTCCTTGTACTTTTTGTATATTTCTTTCAGTTCGAAATAAATGTTTGTCATTGTATTCAACAAAAGTATCCAAAATTTGAAAATATTTTGCGAGCGTCAAATGACAGGATCTTTATAATTATTTACCCATTGACTGTTTCAGATCAAAAAATATGATCCCCAATATGGAATAATAAATTGTTTTCATAATCGAAATCTATCATAAAATGCCTTCATGTACAGGGTGTAAATCGAAAAGTGAAACATAGGAGTTTAACATGGGAAATCAATTTTTCCTTGCGCAAACGTTACCTAATTATTTTATACAAAAATACTTCAAATAAAAGTTATAGAGATTTAAACGCAACATCTAAATCATGTGAAACGATTATTTTATCTCTTCATATAAACGTAAAAATTAATTACAAAGTTACAGTTTTTATAAGCTTTTTGTCCAAGCAGCCATGGATTTATGACAAAAAACAATGTATTTGTTTTTTTTTGTCATATATCCATGTTTGCGCAAAGAAAAATTGATTTCCCATGTTAAACTCCTATGTTTCACTTTTCGATTTACACCCTGTACGTGGTCTAATGACGTGTGATCGATTTCTCACGTTATTTATTAATTCATAGTACAAAATATCTTCATAATCATCAAAAATATTTGATATATCCATTTTGTTAATAAATCTGCACTATGTGGTAATGTAATGAATTTACGAATAAACGGTTATTCGCTACACAAGTACCGAATAATTTATTCCGCGAATAACAGACTCTGTTCTTTCGAATAAATTTATTTGCAAGTAAAAAGACAACAAAAATATTTATTTAAAGGATAAATTTACCTAAACCTTTATTTGCAAATGAAAATACCGGCCCTTAATCACGCAAACATCATTGTCTATACATAGGCAATAAGTCGCGCAACTTGGGCCGTACGAAATGCTTCATTTCTATGTATAGTAGGATGAAATGATCATCATGAGATGTTGAGCAGGGTTCTATTTCGACTAACGTCAAACTTGAAACTTCAAAGTTATTACCAAATGTCAAATAGCACAAAAGTGATCCCTGTAGTGCTTTATCCACGACGACTTTAAGTGAATATATAAACAATACAAAATGTCGACAATGTACAAATATCCAAAAGGTAGTTCGGTAGTTGTTATTTTGTAACCTATAATTTGAGGATAAATTCGTATACCTATACTCTATCCGTTTTAACTATAGACTAGATGGCGTTTCGAGCGCGGCCGTTTTTACATGTATTAAATAAAAAAATCAAGTTTTGGCGCCATTCCTGGATTTAAAAAAATTCTTTCTAATTGACATTTTTTCAGTAATGTTGTCTTGTACGTACATGTGTGCATATACTTACTTATAATCTCCGTATCTTTCTCTATATTTCGGTGAAAGGGGCATGTATAAATGAAAACCACATTATTCAAACAAATTTTAAAGAAAACTAAAATATATACATTATATGTATTATATACACCGTTAAATACGAACCAAATAATGTTCTAAACAAATTTCTTTGTTCCTGGGGTGATCCGAATGACCCTTTTTTCTCATGTTCTTTTATAGCTTTCCAAATATTACACCGTCTTTTGCCCAGTTCTGATTCCACAATTTGGACGCTTTTTAATTTGGAATATGCATCCCTGGCACGATATGTGCAGTATAAATTATACGCCACTTTTTTTGCCCGCTTCGGGGGGCCTATCCTTTTGGATATTTTAAAACATTGGCAGAGTCTGGTTCAGGATTTTTATCCATAATATTAACGAAGAGAACAATAGCAAAACTAACGAACTACTAACCACCTACTGACTAAAAACTAAGAAAACGCGCACAATGAAAACTATGTAATATAAAATATGACAAAACACTATGAAAATTATATAAACGAAAAAAAAACAAACAAACAGAACTGAACAGAAATTGATAATATATAATAAATCGTGTACTATTAACTTTGTTGACATTTCTATATTTTATGTCAGACGGCAAAATAATTGATACAGTTGTCAAGCAAATTTAAATTTTGCGTCAATTATTTTACTGTATAAACTCGGTTCACGTTTGAACCAATCAGAGAGCTAGAATTTTAAGCCCTATCTCATCCAACGCTCTAAAGTTAAAACGGATAGAGTATAGTGTTATCCGCAAGTCTTGTAAATCGTTATTTAATTTATGTAACTTTATGATATAATTTGTTCCAAATAAATACTTTCATATTATTTATTTTTTCAATTTTTTGTAAGTAGGTACCTAAATTTAATTATTTTCTGTTAAATATTATTGTTTTCATAGTCTACATATAAGCAATGTAAATATACAAATAAAACATGGTGTAGATTGCGCGCCCAGCACTGAATATCACTTCCGTTTAAAAAGAAAGACGTAGTTTGAGTGGTAATCTCCTGAGTATTGATGATACATTGGAATACTTCATTTCCCTCATTTCGTCAAAATTGTAAAAAGAGAAAGCCAACTCGCCGCGTTTCGAAATCCCTGTGACATTTTAACAAGACAAGTACAGACACTTCGGGATATGTGTGCCAACATAAATATTTCAGTTACGCCATTTTCCTGTCTCGTGTGAGAGAAACTTGAGACGAGCGAGAAAGTGTATTTTTAAAGTGCAAGGGGTGTAACGAATTTACCGTCGAGAATTTTGGATTTCTTCATTGTGAGAGAACAAAAGAAGGACGAGCGTCGGGGAAACCGAAACGTAACCAGCAAAATTGGAGGAATTTATTGAGAACGACAACCGGTATTCTGTTTCCGGCACCCACACGGAAAGGTCAATTCTTTAGGAAAAAAAGTTTCGAGACAAATGAAAATCAAGTTGAATTCACCTGCTTCTGAATTCTGCGAACACGCATTTGCTCAAGTGTCAATTCACCAGATTTCGACCTTCTTGAAAAATTTATAAGATATTGCTTAATAATGAAATACTAGCGCTGTTCATTGAAAATCATGTCAGTGCAGTGTAGAGCAGCGTAGTTAGCACCAGTGTACATTGATACTATAAGGTTTCAAGAAACAAGAAAGTGCAGGACAGTGCATGCTCTGTCACGTTCTATCTGCTTAACTGGACTACGTTCGAAAATTAAGTGTTAGCTAACTTTACACGAACTATTTCAACCTACCTCGAGCGAGGTGGGTACGGTTTACTCGATATGCGCACAAGTTGTGTTTATCCGTTCTGTCATTTTTTATAATAGGTTAGTTTTTAGTTTTATTTAAAGATGGATTCATTCTATTCTACTTATGTTACTCCAAATCGTTCGAAAATATGCTTACTCGAACCTAACTCCAGTTGGCCACACCCCTTACTTAACTCTAACCCCGGTGTTAGTTTTCGAACATAGCCCTGATCCTGCAAAAGTTTTCGCACGAAGTTTAAACTGATGTCACAGTGAATTCTGTATGTCTCAACTGTGGCTTTTGTATTAATTACAATTATTTATTATTTATTTTTGATTTTTTGGTTTTTTCATTGTCATGTTATTGTTATCTGTGAGAAATAATCGCTCGTAGGGACATAACCTGTTTACAAAACAACGGAGGGGTTGTTCAAGTAACTAATAAAATGTTTATTCTAATTTTTTTATTTATTATTATATTCCCATTGTAAATATAAACATTTCAGATATTTGATCCCCACTACAGCGCTCTGCGCTCTTTACATTACCTCCGGAGTTAGTGCAAGTAAATTAGTTCTGGTTCTAAAATGCTTGTTAACGAACACGTTGCACGAAACTGCCCAACTTTTCAAAAATACGCTCGTATAAAAAGTTAACATTAATGTAAATCAGGTAATGTTAACGAACAGAACTACTATCTAAATTCATAATCTATACCATTAATGTAAGTACATTATTTATTAAATATTATAAAAAACGTTTCCTACTTTACAAACGATCTTTCTCATTATACCGGTAACACTCAATGTAGGCAAAAGAAGTTTTTCAATGTTAAAATTAATTAAAACGTAATGTATTTACAATCTACTATTAAGGAGATGGAATTAGACTATCTTTTAAAAGATTTTGCTGGAACAAAAGCTAAAAAGATTAATTTTAATTGAATTTCTATTTCAATTGTTATTCTTTTTTGTCGTTTGTCGTTTGTCAAATTTACAATATGTGTTCAAAACTTTACAAAAAAGAACATATGTAAATCGAAGACTTCCTTAAAATACATTAGGGAATAAACTTAGAAACATAAAACGAGACACCTTAAAGTAAGCGAATCTAAACAATAAAAGAGACTATATAAAATCATGAGATTAAGAATAGGGCATACAAATTTTACTCACAAATATATTTATGCAAAAGCAGAACCCAAAACCTGTCACAACTACAATACATAAATTACTACCGAACTCATTTTAATACAATGCCCAAGGTATAAAGCGGAGAGAACTTTAAACAACATACGACCTATAACATAAAAAACATAATTAAATTTTGCAAAGACATCAATATTCTCCAACACATTTAAGCAACAAAACAAAATGTAATACTTTATATTGTATTGTATATTGTAGGTATACTACCAAATAATTTTTATTCAGGGTGTCCCGGAGTTTGTCTTTAGTTAAGGTGCATTCACAAATGAAAATTAGGTTGATAGTTTTTATTTAGTTTTAAGTAAGTCATTCATAAATGTAAGTTTACATTACCTGAAAATTAGTTTTGATATGTACAGACATCTATGTAAATGCTTCAAAAACAATATTAAAGTATAGGTTGAGCAGTACTTAACAAGACACCTGTGCGCCGTGAAACTGTCATTCGCTTGGCATTATTGGTTATATTTCAGCAATTAAGCTATGACAATCTTTATGTTCTACTCTCATTTGTTTAAAAAGCCGAATCCACCAAGTCGATACTAAATAAAGATGGGTGTATATATCTATATCATTTGAGAGTCGTTCTCATTGGTGAAGTTTGTGACGTCAAACTAAATCATAAACCTAAAGTTTGGACCTTGCAATGTTTAGCTTTATGATTTGTATTTAGAGACCCTAAATTCTAAAGTGTGAATGGAGTCATTACATAATATGCGACCAAAGTCTTTAAATCTTAAGTATAAACCATAAATCTAAACCTAATTTTCATTTTGAATGCACCTTTAGAGAACCGCATTTATCAGGGTCCGTCCTGCTCGGAAACCGTTTGCATGCAAAGAAACACAGGTGGTCCAAATTAAAAACATCACAGCAAGCCGAATCAATCCAGTATCATCAACTTTTGAGATAAAGCATTAAAACTTATACCATGGATACAATTTCTTTTAGAACCTTAAGCTATAAGCACTTAATATTTTGGACTCCTTCCTGGTTATTAATAACGAAATACAATACCTAGTTAACACCCAATTGCATTTAAGAAATTCAAATGATTGAAAAAGAAAAGCACTAAAAAGTAATTAACTTGTATCGATTCAACAACTGGTTAAAATGTCAGTTAACTTATATTGAAAAATCTGACGTGGCCAGCACATTACCTTCCGTCAGTTCTATGTATTTTGTATATATGTCATACAGAAAGTTCATTGCACAAGATTCTATTTGTTGTACATATATTTTAAGGCAGTTGTATGTATTTTATACAAATTCCATACAAAAAGTTTCTAGAAAAAGATCCTATATTTCCAGTAAAATTATAACAAACATACTGTCAACTGCACTTGACACTGACACTTTTCAATCAGAATTTTCTTAATATAGCAGCTGTTTCCAGAGTTATAACATAGCTGTCTAATATATGATATTTAATTTCTTTATAATTTTTTAAATCTATATCCATTTAATATGAAGCATAAAATTCATTCAAATCGTATAGAAAATAAAATATTCTTTAAAATTTATAATAACATTAAACGTAAAAAAATGATATTTAACATCGTTTTTTCAAGAAAAACTGTTCAAATCTTTAAATGAGGGTACTTCCGGTTGACCAATTATAACTAAAATCTAATCCGCTCTTCACATAGAAGTAACGAAGAAGAATACGAAAGAATTATAATTTTTGGAATTGTAGTATTAGAGTTATCGCATTAGAAAATTTTGTCACACACACACCCACACCCACACTCACGCACACACACACACACACACACACGCGCGCACACAAACACACACACACACACAAACACACACACACATACACACACACATCAACGTAAAAATAGTAAAATCGTATTCTAGGGACCCTAAAACGTGCTTATTCATCAAAAACTCACCACTAAATTTTTTGACCAAAGATACCTTCCTTACCTAAAGGTGACGGAAGGTAAATTTTTTGGAAAATTTGTCTTTATAACTATAACTGACACTTAATATAACGCACAGTTTAACCAAAGATAAAAATACCGGGCCACAATCAGGAAGTTTGATTTTATATTTTTTATATTTTATAAACTTATTTTTTAATTGAAAAAGTAATTCAATAAATTAAACGTATATATTTTAAACAATGAATCATGCAAATATTTTTGTCATATATTTGAAATTCTCTGTAAACTGTTATACAAAACATTTTACTTTTATTTATTAACAAAACATTTCTTTGTTATAGTTATTTATTGTTCCAATGTCAAAAAAAATGTCAATTTTAAAACATTGAAACTGATTCCAACTTCAACTGTTCATCCTGCATTGTGTATTTTTCCGTTGTTTCCAATTTGATAAATTTTGTTTTATATGTGAAAAAACAAGTGCCAAGGTAATTTATAACTAACTAGATTAAACTACAGTTCTTCCTGTACTTCTTTCACTCTGTACATTTGTTACATTGAAATCTATTTACAAGCGGTGGTCTGGTCAGTACAGCAGAGTAAGAATGCACTTTATCAACCTTTACGAAATTACGTTGCCGATCTTAACGATTGTGATGATAGAAATATGTTCCGCCCATTCGTTAATTTGTCTTGGAAGAATTTCATATTTATGGCAGCTATTTTCGTATGCTTTGAATTTAATTACTGCTTGCAACTTCAGCTACTAATTGTTAAATATTTCCAGGACGAAATATTTGATAATAACTATTTCATTAATAAAAGTATGAAAAATGGAAATAATTAAAATTTAATTGAAATTTTCCGTGGAGTATTTATCCATAATACCATGTAATTAAAATGTATTTTACTGAAACAAAAACTTGAAATTTATTTTACATGAATTCAGCCCGATTGTTTCATATTTAATTTCCCAATTTACCCGTCTATCATATTGCGATTAAAAATATATTTAATACAAAAGCCATTGATTAAATTTTAATTTAATTTAAAAGTTAAACAAAAAATCGTGCTTTGTATTGAAAATGTTTTTTGTCAACAGATATTGCTGACATATTATTTTTTCTAAAATCTAATTTAAACTAATTTAATATTCCCATAACATTTTGTTCATGACTATATGCGGAGTAATTAAACTTTTTTCATTTTTCGAAATCTTAGTATAACAGCATTTATTATTCTTACAACACCGACGTTTCGGTGCACACCTGCACCTAGAGGTGGACGCGTGAGTAACTTTTTGTTCACGATCACGCACGCTCACGATACTAAAAATGTAATCACGACCAATCACGCACGACTTTTTATGTTTGATTCACGATCACTCACGCTCACGATTTTATTTTGGCACTCACGCCCGTCACGCCTGACGGGTCACGTTCGTGTCACGTAATTGTTTCTATGTACATTTAAGCCTGTTTAACACAGTCATAAGTTATCAAATTTGTTAACAAATTGGTAATAAGTTAGGTAACAGATTGGTTTCATTGGAAACGAATGTTATGGACAAATAGGTTGTTCTATTCCATCACAAATATTATAAATTTGGTAACAAATTTGTTAACAAAATTATGATCGTGTCAAATGGGCATAAAGATATGTATATCTTAAGTGAAATCGGAGCAACTGTGTATACAATTTTGGGTACAACAATAACACTATTTTTATGCAAAAAAAAATACTGTTCATGACATATTTGGACATAATAATAATATGAATGTAAAGTAAAAGATGGAAATTGACATTTTTTTAAATAAAAAATAGAAGAAAACTTGTACTCACGCCCGATTAAATTTCAATCACACCTGATCATGCACGATAATTTTTAGTGCCTCACGCTCACGTCCAATCACGACGCAAAATTTAAATTATATTCACGATCACGCGGGCCACGTCGTGACCTATCATGACCCGACAAAATCACGACTCGTGCCCACCTCTACCTGCACCTTCCTCAGGGTAAATAACATGTAATACACAAAATAATACAGAATGATCAAAACCATCTGACAGTCACGTGACCCGAATCTTTCCTCAATGACATCAAAACTAGATTTCTGGGAAGAAAAGATTGGTGTGTAAGTTCATGGGCGTGCGAATTTTTATTATAAAGAGTATAATTTGACAATAAACTTGTGGTGTTCGTCCGTTAAAACCATTTCGGGTGGTAACTTAACCTAAAAAACTCTTTAATTAAGCTATCAAAATTATTTTTGTAACTCGCTAAGCAAATAACGAAATACACTAAGAGTCTTGAAAACTACTGTTGTCGATAATGTAATTATGAAACGCATGTAATAAAGACAATAAAAATAAACAGAGAGCGTAACGGATATTTGACAGATTGACAAAACAATACACGTCTAGGAATTGCACGCAACTGTTCATACTTATTTCTGCGGAATAAAATATTAAGAACTACTCAGGTCACGTAACTATCAGATGATTTTGATCACTCCGTACATACGAAATAACATGGACATTATCATGCTTACAGTAAGATCTTACAAATTGTTACAATTCATGTACACAGAATACATTCGTACAATTAAATATTGAAGAATTGTGGCATATGGACAGTCGGTGATACTGAGGCTGTGGAAGGAGAAAGTTAGTTAAATAAGTAGACAGACAGTGAGGTGAAAGAGATGACTTCTGTCAGAGCAGTTGAATATACAGACGCTGTTGAGTCAGTTGAGTATATAGACGCTGTGAAGGTCGGTAGGCGGACAGTTGAACATGATATAAGTGTATAGTGATATAAATATCGCGTAAACAGTCTACAAGAGTCTGCAACAGACCGGCAGTCTAAGATTGGAACGCGTATTGAAATAAGTAATTTGTAATATCGTGGAAATAAATAGTAGTGTTAGGGGCCTATTCTGTATCTCGGTGGTTAATATTTAACCACTTGTTAATTTTTTTAACCAATCAAGTATGTTGACATATAACAAAAAAAGGAATTTTTAGTTGTCAAATCAATAACTATTGGATACAAATTTTAACCAGTGGTTAAAAATTAAACACTGAGTTACAGAATAGGGCCCTTAATTGATTAAATAAATGGTGTTAGGGTTAGTGTTATCTAGTTATAGTTTTAGTCTTAATTAGTTTTTAATAATTGTTTAATATTAGTAATAGTAACTTTCGTTATAGTTTAATAAACACTTAATTTTAATTAACAATAATTGTCTAATATTTACACTTCACCAAAATAAATAAAAACGTAACAATATGTTATTCGAGTATTCCGACATTTAATAATAGATTACATCGCCTTTATAAGTAAAAACAGCTTTAATTCTATTAGTCACGAAGTTTTTCATATTGTGCCAAATAGTAAAGGGACGAAGTGGATGATAGAAAATTATCCTTTATATGCCAACAGAACTATTATCACTCCCACCCGTTATTTGGCCCACAGTTTTTGTAAGTTTTAAGTCTATATTTAAAGAGTCGAAAGAATTTTGTAGAAATTTTTCACCATTTTTGTGTAAGTTTTACAATTTGTTAAAAATTATTATTATTATTATGTTCTATCATCTTAAAGAAAATGTAAAGTAAATCAGTTCTAAATTTGTACACCACGTGTAGGGCGTAATCAGAGTCGAATTTCACAGTGAATTAAGTCTTTCAGCGTTCGTAGTTGTCAACTCTGCCCAAGTATTAAACTAACCACCCAAAATTATGTGTTTCGTCGTGTACAATCTACAATTTAGCCTCACAGGGTTAAATGTGTGTAGACGGATTATAGTTCAAAGGTAAACAGACAGAGGGCTAGCATGTCTTACTTATTGCAGCTTAGCGTAATCTCTACACAAGGCGTTGATGCAAATAAAGATAGCGAAGGTGCGTTCTACTCTTCCTATTCTGCACACGCACGTTCGCCCGTTAACGTAACGATCTTCTAATTAAATACTGCTGTACGCCTTGTTTCCCTGACGACTTGGAGACAATATTTTGTGTAATTATTTATGGTTCATTTACATTTAAATTACTTCAAAGTATTTGGACTTTTTTGTGTATTTTAAAACTTGTACTAATAATAATTTACATAATATGTATTTAATTTTACGTTAATCAATATACTAACTGCAGTGCAGGAATATAAATTACTTAAAGCTGTAATTTATCTTTGAATTAAGGTGCATCTAACTACAGTGAATATATTTGCTAATATATTATGTGCTGTACTTACAAACACCTGAAAGGGAGACATGATTTACGACCTTATTTTCTGCACCAAAATTGAACACGCGTCGCTTTGATTCAATTTTTATGAAAAGATAAAAAAAATCTGATGTGGACACCACACGACTGCCTTGTACACAAGACCAACATGAAATATAGACCCAATTATAAAATTGCACGTATGTGACGTAATTTGACTAACATTACATTTTTTTATTTTTTTGTGCTCTTTTGTCCTAATACATAGCAAGCTTTATAACAAAAACCAAAAATCTGATGTGGCCAGCACATAACCTCCCGCCAGATATTTTACCTGGTTATACGCATAAAACAAAAAATATTTTTAAATACAAATACATATACTCATATCTCACTACAAAATAATTCTCACATATATTTGCAAAAGCTATGGTATATTTTAATATAATTTATGTACAATACATACATTTTCTTTATATATTCAATATCCTGAAATTTTCTTTTTCTACTTTCCTTTTCTTTTTTTTTTATATTTGAAATTTTTTCGCAAATTCCTTTTATATTCTTTTTTACGTATATTCTTTTGCGTTGTTGACTTTTTTTTATTTTCATAATCTTCATAATGATGTACAAATATTTTGGACAGTGACATACAAATATTTTTGACAGTGACATTTATGTGTCAATTACAAACATTTGAATTTCTTGCCTTGAAGTAGTTTGATCTGAAATTTATTTACATCAAATTATTTTATATGCATTTCTTTATCTCTAAATCTATAGAAGATATATAATAATGAATTTATATCTATCGAATAAAGAATTTAACGTTCTTTAATATAAGTATTTACATAATTTTTTTTCTTGCAACTACTACTTCCGGTTGTCCAACTGTTACCAATACTTAATCAACTCTTCCCATTATTGTTAGACTGAGGAATCCGTAATTAATTTGTTTTAAGTCTTATAGTATTTGAGAAATCGTGGATCCAACATCCACACACACATCCACACACACATACGGACATCATCGTAAAAATGTTATAATCGGATTCTATGGACCTTAAAACGTGCTTATTCACTAAAATCTAGATATGCAATTTTCAGCGAGAGGTAAAAAGTATATAATTTTTAAATTTACATATCTCGCAAATATAATAATATTGGATGTGCTAGACACTGAATTTAATTCTCTAAAACTATTATTGAAAGCTTTTATTTCTAAAACAAAAAGAATAATATATTAAAGAACGTATTTTATGACATGTTTTTTTCGCACGCTTCAAAATTTAGAGAACGAGCGTTAGCGAGTTTTCTAATTGACAAGTGCGAAAGAAAGTCTTATAAAATGAGTTCTTTATACTATTTTTTATATTTTGCGCCTTCTACAATAACATTTACTTACTCAATTTGTGATTATATTTGTAACCATTTGTACATTTTCATGTAATTAATCTTCCCTAAATAAAAAATAATAATAATTTCGACATTATATTATTAAAATGAATTGTCAATTAACTAAAAATAAATTAGGTAAAAATGGGTTAAAGAAACGTCATCTAGTACCAATCGTCTAAAACAAAAAGTTGCGTATCGAAATGACTTCATTATGAACGCAAAATATAAAAAATCTGATGTGGACAACACACGACTTCCTTGTACACAAGACCAATATGAAGTATAGACCCAAGTATATAATTGCACATATTTGACGTAATTTGACATTAGCATCTATTTTTTATTTTTTTGTTATTTTTTGTCCTAATCCATAGCAAGCTTCATTATAAAAACCAAAAATTATATAAGTTTTAAATATACATATCTCGCTTATACAAAGGACTAATTTAAGAATACTTGATGTGCTAGACACAGAATTTAATTCTCTAAAATTTTTATTTGAAGCATTTATTTCTAAAATCAAAATGAAACCATTTTATTGAAGAAAAACTGTTAACACCTTCAGGTAATATGCCACTTCCGGTTAGCCTGTTTTAACCAAAATCCACTATGATATTCCAATTGACATAAAAGTCTTATATACCAAATGTGAAAAGTGTTAGATTATATTTTAAGATAGTTTTTCATTAAAATCTATTATAGGCTTCAAATAAAGTACCATTTCTAGAAATTATGTAATGACCAAAAAGATAGGTGCACAACTAGATGTTATAGCAGTCCTAAATACAAAATTTCAACTTTCTACGGCTTACCGTTTTTGAGTTATGCGAGATACATACGCACGTACGCACGTACGTACGTACGTACAGACGTCACGACGAAATTAGTCTAAATGGATTCAGGGATGGTCAAAATGGATATTTCCGTTGAAATCTCAAAACCGAAATTTTTCGCGATTACAATACTTCCTTTACTTCGTACAAGGAAGTAAAAATTGAATTAAAGATATCTCAAACTTGTATGATATGTATGATGTGTGGATATGTGAATTTGTTTTAGAAATAAAACTCAAACTTAATTAAAAGTAAAACGGCTTTCCATATCCACCGTGGTACAACATTTGTGCTACATAGCAAATATAATAGTGGCATATAAGTAAAGACACATGGCATCCACCGTGTTAAAATATATTCAAAAACTTTTCAAATTTGGTATATACGATTTTTATGACAATGGGAATACACATAGTAGATTGTGGTTAAAATAGTCTAATCTGAAGTTATTAATAGATTTTCTTGAATAAAATGGTTTTAGATATCTAAAATGCAATTAGAGATATCTCTAAGTAAGTCATTTACAGATATCTAAAATTTAAATTTTGATATCCAAAATTCATTAAAAGATATCTACTATTGAATTAGAGATATCTCCAATTTTTTATGAAATTTTATATTTATTTTGTTTTTATTTTCAGATCCGCATCTTGGGCCATGGATACATCGACAAAGGTAAGATAAATTTTCAAATCATTGGTTCTATCATTTTATCTCACTCTACATTTTGAAATAAACTTGTCAGTTGTCAGCTTTATAAATTAGCATTCGAACTTGGCAAAACAAAAACCACACAATGAAATATTAGTGGATAATTCGAGTGCGGTTCTCTTGTCTAACCCTTATCATTTCAACAAATCAGTTACTACGAAAATCAATGTAAGCCAAATCTTGAAACCTGAAATATACTTTACTGGAATTATTTGCAGAGGCTGGTATATTTTTCTTGTAGATGTTTAAGATCATATCATCCAAAACTTCCATTCAGCTATTATGTCCTACACAATCTCCCCCCAGCAACAATGTTGTACAAGATTTTTTAACGAAACTTTTTGTCCAAATATACTTACAGCAATTGGTACGTTCGATATTAAACGACCTATTTGTCTGCGTACAAAAAAGAAAGGATGGGCACAAAAAGTGGAAAATAGTAGCACAACGACAGACGAAGTATATCCATCTGGTACGGTTAGCAATGTAACTGGGCTTGTGTCTTCCACAAACAGATGCTGCTATTTTTTCATCATTTGTTTCCAAGCACAGACACCTTGATAAAAAGAAACTCAACTACGGGATTTGTAAACACACAGAAAAAACGTAATCCGGATATATGAAATTTTTATTTTTTATTAAGCACTGGGATTACATGTTTTTATTAAAATTAAAACATTCATATTGTTTTCATAAATCTCTTTTATTTTAAACTGCGAATTTTTTATTATAATTTATGAAACGGATATTTATACTAAAAAGTTTTAATGTTCCTGAAATAAATTGTATCTTTTTGTAAAGTTTCAAAAGCATGATTAAATTTACATTTGAATTTCTACTTCTTGATATTCTTTATAAGAAAGTTTTTATGATAAATTTGTCATTAATTTAGACATTAAAATATTCCTATTCCGAATTAACATAAAGTCTGACGAAGAGAATATTTGAGCATACTACGAAACTCGTCTTTCGTCCCTCATCAATTGGCCCACCCAGTTGAATTTTATTTTTGGTTACTACACAGTCTGTTTCGAAATTATAAATATATATATATATATATATATATATATATATATATAAATATATAATCACGGCTTATTACCCATTGCTGCTTTCTACACAGATGTCGGTAATGATGAAATATTTGCACCGTGCGGACGCTTACCAGGCGTCACCTCACGGACACTCATTGCTGGCGTGGAGAGTGCACCACAGGGGTCAATTTTGTGCCATTTAAAATTGGAAAAATTCGGCGTCGGTCGGGATCGAACCCGGTTCCCCAGATTCGCGACCTGACGCTCAGGCACGCGGCCACGAAATTAAACAACCAAATTTGAAATTTGAATAAAGAACCTGAAACATGTGGACAAGTTCATGTACCGAAATCTTACAAGTGCTTCGTGTCAGAGATATTCGCATGAGAAAACGTAATTGGCAAGGAGCAAATGGTTTTATTTAAAACAATGTAATATCTATTTCATAATTAAAAATTTTGATATTGTACCTATGTTGGTATTACTGTAAAGGTGTCTCATTTTCGATGTGTTTTTTTTTTAAGGTATCTCGGACATTGACGTTTTATATAAATGGACGCAACGTAGGTACTGCTTTACTGTATAAGCATTGACGCACACCTTAGAAAAAGACAGCGCTAAGTTAAGGGCAAAGTCAAAAGATGAAAAATAACACAGAATGCTTAGGAATATTCATCTCATATCTCATTCATAATGAATGACAATGTAAAATATAATTCATATTCGATTTAACATAAAATATTTCACTCGTATATTAAATTATTTGTAAAAATAACAAATATAGAAAAGTACTTTTGCTTTAGCTAATATTATTTATTTAAAACTATTTTTATATACATTTTAGGTATAGTCCGTAAGTCCGTCGATTGAAAATAATTTTTGCATATCACAGAATGTTTGGATGGCTTGAAATTGTGTCTTCTAACTGCAATAAGCCAGTCTGTTCTCTGTTCACAGTTCATCTTTCGGAAATCTACTCGAAAAACATTCATATAAGATATGACAGTTTAGTTTACGACGAATACGGAAGACTTGTGAAATTTTATGTCTTTTTGATAACGAACTGTGCATTCATTTGCACTGCATGACATTACCATTTTAAAAGAATTCTGAAATATAAATGAAATTACACATACGCATAGCATGAATGACAGAACATAACCTGAATTACCAGCAAACTACATTCAAATTATTTCTATTTCACATTAAATTAAAATTACTCACTTTGTATTGTAACTAACTCTTAGTTAGAGGTATGAATATTATTTTTACTAATATTCTGAGGAAATATATTGCACATTTACTAGCTGTCACTGTCATTACTGTCAGACCAGCAAACAAAACAACAGACTGCAACAATGTTCTTGTTTGACGTTGCCCCGCTTATCTATCTTTCCTTTTCTAAGGTGAGCGTCAATTCCTCTCTCTCTACGTTGGGTCCATTTATGTAATATGTCAATGATCTCGGATAATATTAACGATAGAGCAAAACAATTTGCACATTCCAGGGTCAACTTTTCGAGAAAAGTTTAAAAGTCACCACAGGAATTTTCGATCTTCTTTTGTTTCTGAACTACAGGCAAAAACTCGTTTTTCGCTCATTTCTAAAAAATTTCATATCTTATTAATTATGAAAGTTACAGAAAAATTGTTTTAAAAAATTTTCAACTGTTTTTAGGTAAAATAAAATGGCGTCGTTTTCTTATTTCATAAGCTTTTCAATGATATTTAACAATTCTACATTCTTTTGTTATAAACATGAATAATGGAAAAATTATTAATTTATTGGGGTGAAAAAAATAAATAAAAAGTATTAAGAAACAAATGAAAAAATCAATTAAAAATATAAAAAAAATTGTTTTGTAGGACCAAATTAATTTAACTTCACTCATTGTTATTCAAATTCTAGATTAAGTTACTTCTTCGCTTGATTAATTTCTATTTTTAGAACAATAATCCTTCAATTTACATTATATTATAAATTTATGGAAAAATCTATAATTATTTTTCCAGAATTGCGTCTAATTTTAAATCTTTTCATGTAGCCGCTATAAAGATAGATGATGGTTGGGTACACTTTATTTTTATACCACATATGGCGAGTATGAGTGTGACACATTGGATTAGCCGATAGAGGAAGTAAAAATAAAGTGATTTTATCGGCACCGTCCGAGTTCATGTGTCAATATCACCCACACGGCGCGCGCTAGAGATGTTATACTCGTTCTCCGGACGATAAAGCAATACAATCCAAGTGGGGAACTAAAAACTAATATGCTCCACAACCTTACAATCTTATCTATTTGCTCGATTTATCGAAAAATTGTACTCAGTTTTATTACCTATTTCTGTCCAACAAAACTTTCGTAAATACATATATCACGACACAATTGCAGTTCTGTAGTTTGTAAATGTATCATTGTGACACAAATGAAAGATTCATAGGTAAGTTGTGCCATTCAAAAGATTTATTAGATTGCTACGAAAATAATAATTAGGTACCTAATTCAAAATATAATGCTGCTTTATTTAAAGCAGATTTATGTACTTATAATAGGTATTAAATGCCGTTTTGAAATTGAAAAATCTGATGTGGCCAGCACATTACCTTCCGTCAGTTCTATGTATTTTGTACAAATTTCATACAGAATGTTCCTTGCTAAAGATTATATTTCTTGTACTTTACCTTCCGGCAGTTGCATGTATTTTATGCAAATTCCATACAAAAAATTTATAGCAAAAGATCCTATATTTCCAGTAAAATAATAAGACAAACACACTATGCCAATTTCACTTGACACTGACATCTTTCAATCAAAATTTTCTTAATATAGTAGCTGTTTCCATAGCTATGGCTACTTTATGAAATTTAATTTCTTTATAATTTTTTAACTCTATATCCATTTAATATTAAGTATAAAATGCAGTCAAATCGTATAGAGAATAAAATATTCTTTAATATTTATAATAACATTAAATGTGAAAAAATGATATTTAACATAGTTTTTTCAAGAAAAACTGTTAAAATCTTCAAATGAGGGTACTTCCGGTTGTCCAATTCTAACCAAAATCTAATCAGCTCTTCACATGGATGTAACGAAGAGAAATACGAAAGAATTATAATTTTTAGAATTGTAGTATGGAAGTTATCGTAGACGAAAATTTTGTTACACACACACACACACGCGCACGCACGCACGCACGCACGCTCGCACGCACGCACGCACACACACGCACGCACGTACGCACACACACACACACACACACACACACACACACACACACACACACACACACACACACACACACAGACATCTTCGTAAAAAAAAGTAAAATCGTATTCTGGGGATCCTAAAACGTGCTTGTTCATCAAAAACTCACCACCGATTTTTTTGACCAAAGACAATACCTTTCTTACCTAGGTGACGGAAGATAAAAATATGTATATATAACTCATTTTTTTGTATTTTCCTTTACTAAATTCAAAACTAAATATGTATGAGTAGGTGTAACTCGAATAAATATTTAATCAAAAAACCAACGAACTAACTAAGTAAAAGAATCGTTAAAGGCGACGTTGTCCACAAAATAAATTTATTCTTCGATTACTTTCGTCTAGTATAGTATATTAGGTAACAAGTTTTATAAACGACTGTGTACAGAGTTTATAAAACAAGTCATATATACTTTTTACGACTGCAAATTAAGACAGCAAAAATACAGAAATACGCACTTATTTTTACAGAATGACCGCAGCTAACTTCAGTCCGTGCTTAATGAATCAGCTGTTAATGATTTGCTAGCTTCATGCCGTGTCCAATGTTAGTACATTTTACAAACGTGAGTATTAAAAATACATTAAAATAGTTATTTGTTTAACTAGGCACTAAAATACCAGATTTACAGCAGAGGTTGCCGTTTCATTGAATGCTGCTGAAGCTGTAAATCTGTGTTTAGTACCGTGTTGAAACCATTATTTTTTTGCCGATTGAAAATTAATATTAATTTTGTGATTATTTTTATTACATATTTTGAAAGTTACCGCCATCAAATTATGTTGCTCTGCGTTTGTTGAACTGTTGCTATGCGTTTGTATAAGGCGAATTCTGGCGACGGAAACAAATGTGTGTTTGTGGGAAACATGGAATAACCGAATTCTGGCGACGAACTCATGACGTCATAAGTTAGTAATCCGTCGGATTCTATGGATGCAGCTAGCGAGCAACTACCATAGGTCTGTCATTTTTTTTATAGACTCCTCTCTCAGATGTTTATATACAAAATAGGTTAGGTGAAAACAATACTGAAATGACATACATCATTAATAAATTGATTCCCACGATTCATTTTATTTTAAATTCTTGACGTCATGAATTCGCCTATAGTCAGGAAAATATTTTTACTGCCTAGGCATTTGTTGGTGTAGTGAAATAAATATTTATTTTGAATATAAATGATATATTTTGAAAAAATCTGATGTGGCCAGCACATTACCTTCCGTCAGTTCTATGTATTTTGTACAAATTTCATACGGAAAGTTCCTTGCTAAATTAAATATTCTATTTCTTGTACATTACCTTCCGGCAGTTGCATGTATTTTATGCAAATTTCATACAGAAAATTATTATTTTGTGACGTTTTCTATATACAGTGTAATGTATGTGCAGAAATAAAAGATTTATTATTATTATTTCTTGTACATTACCTTAAAGCAGTTGTATGTATTTTATACAAATTCCATACAGAAAGCAAAAGATCCTATACCTATTTCCAGTAAAATTATAAGACAAACACACTATGTCAATTTCGCTTGACACTGACATCTTTCAATCAAAATTTTCTCAATGTAGTAGCTGTTTCCACAGCTATGGCTACTTTATGAAAATTAATTTCTTTATAACTTTTTAACTCTAGACGAAAATTTTGTTACACACACACACACACACTTACATACATACACACACACACACACACACACACACACACACACACACACACACACACACACACACACACACATACAGACATCATCGTAAAAATAGTAAAATCGTATTCTAGGGACCCTAAAACGTGCTTATTCATCAAAAACTCACCACCGAATTTTTTGACCAAAGACAATACCTTCCTTACCTAAAGGTGACGGAAGGTAAAAAAACAACAAATGATGCAAATATTTTATTAGTATGGATCCCACATTCTACCGCCATACTTATTCTAAATATTATTATTTATTATATTCCCCTTAAGGAATGGTGTAATAAGCATATTCCTCATTAAACGTTATCCTGTCCATTGTGTCATCAGATCATGAAACAAATAAAAATCATTAGACACGAGATCAAACTATGCATCTGTTGCTGTTGTCATTATAGTGACTAAGAAAATAAAAAAGTTACTAGCCAGGAATGTGTTTTTATAACATTTTTTATTTAGTTTTGTTACAGTTCAACTTTAAACCAATTATAAGATAAAACTTCCTGCCATATTTTTGACAAATAAAAGATAATTTTTTTTGAAATAACAATACCGATCACACAAATACGTTTGATTTGTTTAACAATAGTACAAATAAAATTTCCAGTCGTTAATCATTCTCTGGAACAGCAGAACTAAACAAATATTTATCGAAAAGCTGGTGTCTGTCACCTCTTGAAAAACAAAAGCCATGAGAGCTGAAACAATGCATCGCTGGCACCATGATGGTGCACGTATGTCGGTGATTGCGTCGTCATAGCATGAATGATGAACGTCATCCATCATACAATTGTCCGAGTTCAACCATACTTCACTAGGCTTTTATTTTTAACCACTATGCGCAAGTTCTGCTTTATTTTAAGCGCGTCGTGTGCGTTAACTACTTCCTAGATTCATCCATTTTACTCCATTTTTGCGTCTGCCGAGATATTTTTGCTGATGAGGCTTGCACTGAATGAAACTATAATTTAAAGATGTAATAAACAGTATTTTAGCTGATGGCATGGACCAGGGCCGGATTTGGGAATATGTGGAACCCGGAGATTTATAATTTTATGGGGTTATTGATATCCGATATGATTTTCGATTTATATACTCCTGAAATATTCGATTTCTTTGCAATTTTTCTCTAGATAGAAACCTCTGTAAATTATGATATTGGATTAATTAAATTTCGCTGGCATCTTTATAAATCAAACATAACTTTTAAATTTAGTATAATTAAATTAGAGAAAACTCTTCTATGATGATAATGTTAGTACACTAAACAAATTTTGAACATATTTCAATTTATTCACTACTCCCGACAACCACTATTTATATTATATATTATAAGTGTAAAAATATTATTGTTAATAAGAGAAAGCTGCTTGACTGGATATAATGATGACGGAAAGAAGTTTCTGGATTTCAGGCAAAAAAAGAATTTATTTCTATTCTCGGGTCGACCGGATAAATAAAAATTTTTTTGACTGAAATCCAGAAACTTCTTTCCTTCATTATTGTTAATATTTACAATAAATAAAGCTAATTGTGGCAACATAGCCTACTAGTCCGTACTGAGTGCGGAAAAATAGTATATTATGTTATTAGCAGTAGAAAGCGGTCTTTTTGTATTGAACCCAGCTATTGCAGCCGAGGCCTGGCAAGCTGGGTAAAACACAAAAAGGGCGTTCTATTCTACTAGAGGCCACAATAATGACAACTGGACCTAATTCCATGGGTATTCTTATAGTATTTTCAACGTTGAATTCAGATCTGAAACACTTTTTTTATCATCCCTGGGCTATTCAGAAATCGCTTTATTATTAGTACCAAATGTTTTTCATTTCAGATTCGTAAGGATTCAGCACTCAACGGATCTTTGTTTAGTGATCCCACAACTGATTGTTATTTGCTCTTTCCGTCCACCTATACCTCACATCGCCGAGTTTGATTAAAAAAGTGTTTTAGATTTGAATTCAGCATTGGAAATGGTCCCGTTTAGTGTGAATTCACCAAGGTTTCCAAACAAGAAAATGGCGTCTTCGTTGCTAAGGCGGTTGATATGCTAAACCAGAATGTGACGTTCGGCGCTCATAACCTATAAGTTTATATGGCATTGATATGGCTCAGAAACACGTTATAAAGTTTTGTTCAGTTGCAAATAAATACTAACCTAAGTTTATCCACGTATACTACAGATTTGGGTCTTTTGGAGATTTTTTAAAAAGTTTAACGTTCGCTATAATGATTGAAACAGATCACCATAGTCAAACAAATTTAAAATAAAACCTTAAAATATACACTGTACAACTTAAGGCCTTATCACACTACAATCATAACTCTGACTCTTTTTCACTGCCTTATTTCGTATGACCAACTCGATCTATCACACTGGAATTTCGAACAACTGTTTTCTCTGACTTTTAGTGGATTTTCATACTTGATGGTTTCTCTTATGACAACATTTTTCAAATTTGTTTGACATATCAAATTATTTTAATTAAAATGATTGAAAACGATGGAAGAATAATGCAATTGTGGGCAAGCATAATAATTTTATGCACATTAAACAAAAAAATGTCAACTTATGACGTTTCTGCAGTTATATTTTACTCCGTAAAGTTAAATTCCTGTACTTCAGAGACAGTTGCGCATGGGCAGTAGAGAAGTGAGCAATAAATAGAGAAAATGAAACCGATTCCATTTCATCTGACAACAGGGTCCATGACTTTCTTGTAGCTATCATATTGGAGTAAGTCAGCGATAAGAACCGAAGTCATGGATAATGCGTGACAAGTCAGAGATACTACTTCTAGTGTGATATGGCCTTTGCAAGAAGTAACAGTACTAATACCAATTATACTTTTTTCATCTGTGCCCTTTAAAGAGCCTAAAATTTGAGGAAACTGAAATCTTACTATTAGTTTCGCGGTCAATTTTAAATAACATAGCAACCGTTACCAAGACGGCAGCCATTTTCTTTGTTTGGAAACCTGGCCTACGTCATCACTAAACTGGTTCATACTATAACAATATCCATAAGATCGAGATGTAATTTTCATTATTGTAGCTTCTATTACGTAGTGCAATATGCTAAGATCGTAAAGAGTAGCGATAATTTTTTAGTAGGTACAGCACAAAATCTTTGCATGCTGGAAGAAAATCGGGCTTCAGATCTGAATTCAGCGTGAAAAATCATGTAAGATCCACACATTGGCATCGCTGCTGTAAAATATTTTTTTCTTCTTATTGGTTAGTGTTACGGTTAATACCTGATACTAGTATTTTTAAGACTACACATTTATTTAGCCGATTTATTCGAATCAAGATAACTTAAATACGGTAGGAACATGCAATATGCTCTTTAATGCATCCGTCACACCGTATTATATTTATAAACTATGCTCTTTCATTTTTTATCATTCTAGTATGAAACGCCGTTTTACTTTTTATTCTATCTTTTTTCCTTGACTTTAAATAATGTGACATATCCTTAATTGAATTAAAGATATCTTAAATTTAATTTCAGATATCTCTAATTTTCTTACATTTAAGATATCTTAAATCCAATTTTAGATATCTGAAATTCAATTAAAGATATCTCAAATTCATTTTACATGTTTTCCTATATATAAAATAAAATAATAAATATATCACGGCATATTACCCATTGCTGGGTGTGCCAATCTGCTTTATACACAGAATTCGGTAATGATGATGACATATTTGTACCGTGCGGGCGTTTACCAGGCGTCACCTCACGGGCACTCATTGCTGGCGTGGAGAGCGCACCACAGGGGTCAATTTTGTGCCATTTAAAATTTGAAATATTTGGCGTCGATCAGGATCGAACCCGCTTCCCCAGATTCGCGACCAGACACTCTGGCACGCGGGCACGAAACCCCATATATAATTTTAGATATCTAAAATTATTTACAGATATCTCAAATTCAATTTTAGATATCTTGAATTGAATTTAAGATATCTTAAAATGAATTATGAATATGTTCAATTTAAGATATCTATTATTCTATTTCAGATATCTTAAATTGAATTTACAGATATCTAAAATTGAATTAGAGATATCTTAAAATGAATTACAGATATCCGAAATAGTAAAAGTAAAACGGCGTTCCATATTCTAGTTTATTGTTAGTCTCATTTCATGACTGCCCGATTAAGTCCGGCACTGCCCTAGAACATTATGATATTTAACGTGTATTGGACGGAAAGCACTGAAATTGAATCTTTTTTCACACTTGTAAAAGTTGGAATGATGCCCAGATAGACATTAACTGCGCGAATTGACATTTTCACTCAATCAGAATATTATTATAAGTGCCTTGACCAAGAACTTTTCCCGGCATATTTATTTTTTCTAACATACCTTTAAAATTAAATTAAAAACACGCACGTATAAATCATTTTTAATCTGTTTCCCACCGTGTGACTAAATGGGTATATGTGCAATCTTTATTTACAAGTTTATGCATCAAGATTCAAATTAGTCAGCAAGTAATTATACATGCACGCATAATAATATAATATAGATGAAAGTTTTGTCAAAATACGAATAATGTGAAAAGCACAAAGAGATATTTAAAGAGATAATCTTTTCTTCTGGGAAATGAATTTCAAATTAAATGAAAAATTCAGCCTTTATTCAGAATTTGATGCATAAAACATGAAAGAAATCAGCAGTCATCCACGATTTGTTGGGAAATGAACTAGTAATAATTAATTTTTTTGTTCAACTTAATGTATATTATTTAATCTTTGTCAGACTTAAAAATAGATTTTTGTAAAGGAGAAATATATTTGGTATTAAAAGTATGATTTTATTGACAGTTGCTAGGCTCTAATGTTTTACATTCTTGGCAGTGAAAGTTAGTTTCTCTGTCGATTAAAGCATTGAAATTTCTAGTCGAGGCACAGCACAAAAAAAATTTCTTGTACCATTTGGAACAAATGTAGAAATGTTATTATTTATATGTATTACAATAAATGAAACTATTTGTTATAACAAAAAAATTATAGTCTATGTTTCCGTATTGAATTCCGTAAGGAAAGAGAATACTTTTCCACGAAGAAATGCTTTTCCACAGCAAGTACATAAAAAGTACCTTTTCTTTTCGGCCATTCTGAAGTAAAAAACTATTTCAATTAGGTTTTTCTGTTATTATGTACTAGACTAATATATATATATATATATATATATATATATATATATATATATATATATATATATATACAGGGTGTCCGTCTACAAATAAACCAGCAAATATCTCGCCTAATATAACATTTAGCGTTTTCAACTATAGAACATAAATTATAGTATGTTAATTCCTCTATAAAATTTCGGAAGTAGATCAATATTATTACTTCCGGTTTTCGAGTAATTGATAGCAACTTTTAATTTTTAAATGGAATACCCTATATTTTTTAATTTTAAAAAGTACATGAAATTTGCTATCCAACTATATAAAAACAATCATATGTCATATCATTACAAAATAGAATGGCGAATGATTAAAATATTACATTTTTATTAAATGTAGGCGGCATTGCAATACAATTTATTGAATAAGACATATTCTAATGACATGAAACACCAGATATAATAATTAAATATCGTATTAAAGTAAATGCACCTCAATTTAAATATTTAATTAATTAATTTTGTTTATATTTGAAAGGTGTAATGTAATAGCTATTAACATACCTAGGAATGTTATGTATATCATAACTGCCGAAGATGTCGGTTAAGACATCTAAGGCTTGATATGATTAATAACATCCGTGGTTTGTTCAATAGTTTACCGGTTTCAGGAAATTAAGGTATTATTGATAAATACCATTTTTTAAGATTAATGCTACTTTCAGATTGCTATGGTTAACAGAATAATTATTTTGACATATGTCAATATGACAAATATTCAACTTATGTGCTTTGTTCTACATGTTTATTACTTTATAACAATGTAGACCGTATTTAGAACAATAGGCTAACGTTATCTGTATATATTAATGAATAGCATTATATTTTCATTTTATTTTATTTTCATTTTATAGACCGTTATTGACAAGTCAGTATGGTAATAATATTACAATACAGATACAGTTATTACTTAGTTACCAGCCTACTATTGTACATGTAAACAATGGAATAATATCCTGAAACCGGTAAAATAAATTTAACAAAAGTAGAATAATTTAATCATTCGCCATTCTATTTTTTAATAATACATACGATTGTTTTTATACAGTTGGATAACAAATTTCACGTACTTTTCAAATTTTAAAAAATATATCTATAGAATGTTCCATTTGAAAATTACAAGTTGCTATCAATTCCTCCAAAACCGGAAGTAATAATATTGATCTACTTCCGAAATTTTATAGACAAGTTAACATACTATAATTTATGTTATATAATTGAAATCGCTAAAAGTAATAATAAGCGAGATATTTGACATATATATATATATATATATATATATATATATATATATATATATATATATATATATATATATATATATATATATATATATATATATATATATATATATTAATAATTCCTCAAGTTGTACATCAACTGAATTTTAAAATATCCTAGATTACAAAAAAAATTATAAACATTTAAAAACGAGTAAATGTTTTAGTATTTATACTTTGATCTACAAAAATATTTTAGTCAAAGGGTTGAAACATTTAAATAAATGATATACTATATTTGAAGTACTCATAAATGGTAGACGCAAAAGCTTTGCGTTATTTAAAATCCTTCATGTTTTTTGTTCAAGTTTACATTAATAACATTTAGCCAGATATTCACTTTGAGCATGAGTATCAGAACCAACGCTTCAAAGAATAATCAAAGTTACTGTTTCAAGTTACAAACTGACATACTCTGCATGCAATTTCAAAGTTTTATTTAATTTTGTAGAAAAATTCACTGTTTATAATTCAACGATATGAAAAATTAAATTTTAATTATTAATTTTACGATCTCTATTTTCAATTTATAATCATGTATTCCAGATATTTATAATAATAAATAATTGATTTCATTATTGGCATAATTAATTTATCAGCTTTATCTATTTATTCAAAATATATATTTTAAATACTTTAATACAAAACGTGGAAATTATTAATTTGAATAAATTATTGAGTTTGGAAATTGGTACTGAATACTGAATAAACACCGAATTCACTTTAAATCTTTATTTTGTGTAATACATGTATATAATTAAAAATTTATTCCAATGCCTATTTATAAAGTACAATTTTATCTACGGAAATTTTATTTCAAAAGTAACTCTTTTACTGTGATAATAATTTTAACATCTAAGCTCAAAATAGCTATGCATGTGTATGTTGCAAAATGACAGTATTATTTTTCGCACTAGACGTGAAGATTGCCGATCGAAGGAAATGTGTTCGGCAACATATGTGCAAAAACACGATTTTGCAAGACTCATCCTAATGAAAATATGAACTATACAGGGTATTTCCTTTAAAACAACCAGCGCTTTTTTGGGTGAACTAACAACTTTAGAGAAAAATGTTTTATATTAAAAATGATCAAGAATAAGGGGATAATGTATCAATAGTAACAAACCGAATATTTAACTAGTGGTTCTCAAACGGTAGAACAAAATTATATTTTTTTAAATGGCACCCTATATAATTTTTTAGCACTTTAAATAGAATATTATTTTCTGATTTCAACGATATAAATATAGCATAGGGTTGTATAACAATTATTTCGAAAAAATGGTATTAAAAATAATGTTATAATATTACAATAGGCTATGGCTATGCAATACATACGTCTGTTGCCTAGTTACGCTAGTAGTAAACCCATTTTTTATTACATTATTTCTAGTTTTTAATACCATTGCTCTCGAAATAATTGTTCTACAACCCTGTACTATATTTATATCGTTGAAATCAGAAAATAATATTCTATTTAAAGGGCTAAAATAGTACATTAAAACACAAGTATCATAAGGCAATCTGTTAACGTACGAGTCCAAGTTTGGAAAACGAGCCGCCAGGCGAGTTTTACAAAGGACGAGTGCGTCAACAGGCCTTATGATACATGTTTTTTATACTATTTTTTCTATTGAGGTAATTTTACAATTAGATTTTTTAAAAAAGGACGTCAAAAATATGAGTTGGTGTATTTTTTATCAGTTATGTTGGTAGCGCTTCCCGCTAAAAATTGAAATTTCACATTTTGACAGTTTGTGTATCTTGTGATTTTGTCTGATTGTTTACATTAAAACATTGTATCAATCATTATACAATTATGAAAGAGGAAAACCAATACATACAATGAACTCGAAGGTTTATTAATGAACCATCCTGATTTGACATATCGGTAGTTCGTGTTGGTTATTATCATAAATAAAACTTGAATATAGGATTGAAGGACGTTACGTGGACCATCATGCCTTTTTATTGAGAAAACAACATATAAATAAAACTCTTTAAATAATGAAATACTTTAATGAACAATTTATTGATTTAGACTTTTACTTTCCACCATTTTGTCAACACTCACTACTCAGTTGCACAGATAACGGCAACAGCTGTACTTACAATTTTTAATACAAAACATAATATGGCATATATTCGATAGTTCGCCACAACGTGGAACTGGAAATCACGGATTAAAACGTCAACTTTTCATATTTGTTTGCCACAAATTGAGTAGACAGTGTCAACATTTTCAAGTAACGTGCATCATACATTTCGTAACCTGCCTGGAATAACAATACATTCAATTCAAAATTGCATTACCATAAATTTAAATTGTAATAAATAAAACTTACCGTTTTAATTATTTTGACAAAGTAAACCTGAGCGCATTGTTGTTTCATAATTTTTTAGTTGAAGTTTTAACCACAGATTCTTATTCTTTCTTAACTAACACAGCTATAGCTATAAATTTATTTTCTTTCTAGTCCTATCACCTAGAGAAAGGATAAAAATCCACAATTAGAAATAATATTTCAACACAAATAATTTACCATTTTGAGGTTATCTGTCAGTTATGAAAACATGACTACCACCTCTAGAACATGAAAGGCGCCAAAAACAGTACGTTTATAGATTTTCTAAACGTCGTGTTTTCAGTGATAAACAGTGCTTTTATAGAAACATAAGAACACCGAAATAGAAAAAATTATATAGGGTGCCATTTAAAAAAATATAATTTTGTTCTACCGTTTGAGAACCAATGGTTAAATATTCGGTTTATTACTATTGATAAATTACCCCTTTATTCTTGATCATTTTTGGTATAAAACATTTTTCTCTACAGTTGTTAGTACGCCCAGTTCAGTAGTCAATTTTATGTGAAAATTAGGATTACTCAATATGTCAACCATACCAGAGATTCTAGTAAGTAGCTCTTTTCTAAAAGAATAGTTAAGATTACTCAATATGTAAACCATGCCAGACGACTTAACAAATTAATAACTCATGGTTTATTATGTTGTTCGTTCAACAAATAATGTTTTTTTTGTTAGATTACAAAAAAAAATTGTTACCAAAGAAAAAAATTCATTTTGATGAATATGTTTAATAATATACATTCAAACTTTTATATACATTTGTTATTTTATTTACAATGTTTGCAACGCAGGATCAAGAAATATTGAGCAATTTGTGGAAAACAACTGTTATTAAATGCCGGAATTCTGATTTGTTTTACACAAATTTGTATTCTAAGTGTACGCTTTATTACACTCATCATGCTGATATTCCAGTATCATCTTAAAAGCCAAAAAGGATAACGCTGTTTATGTACTTTATTACATATTTCTTTGTTTACTTATAAATTCATGACTTAACTTTATAACTACCCTCTTGAAAGTCTTGAAGTTACTCATTAGACTAATATGAAAAATATTCACAACTACAATTTACAACAAATTTATTTAATAGAAAGCAAAGTTGAGGAAATTTGACGCATAAAGTTAGCATGCACATTTTATAATTTAGTTTATAAACGCATCATTTCCAGTTGTCGAGAGGCGTATGACTTTCAGAAATTAATTTCATTAGAAAGTTGTGCTTTCGCAAGTGTAGTAAGCTCCTGCAACACTGGAGGGCGCTTTAGAAGCTTTTTCTCTTCCGAGGAGGAATGTCGTGGAGTATTTGTTCAAAGTTGGATAACATTTCATTACGCTAATTACGCACAGTCATAAAGATTATTAGTTTATAGTTTCTGCTTTAATTTGCTTGCATTTTATTCATTAGAACATCAAAGCGCATTACAACCCTTTAGCTCCTTAGCGCTAAGAACAAAAAGAAAAGACGAGAATAATTAACGGAAAAAACTCATTATAAAGAGCGAAAAGTTGTGAATTATTAATACTCCTATCTTATACACAACATCAAAAGAACTAGTAAAATTAAGGATTATACTTTTTATGTTCACTGGCTTAGATAAGAGCAATGGGGTGAGATCGTGCCAAAAATTGCGTACCGTAATTTTATAGAATCAGCACGTTTTATGACCGGCGCGCACTAAACCTAAACATGCCATGTGTTATAATCCTACAGTTCATAAATGCTACGCGCAATAAATGTCATGGCTCCCTAGTCTCACGTCACAAGTGCTAAAGCTATCTCATACATACAAGCTAAACTGGAATGTTTTGAATTAGGTATTAAAATTCATAATAAAATTACTACAGTTTATCATTCAATAATTTGTTTATATATTTTTTTTCTATTTCGATATTCTTATGAGTCTATAAAAGCACTGTTTATCACTGAAAACACGACGTTTAGAAGATCTATAAACGTACTGTTTTTGGTGCTTTTCGTATTCTAGAGGTGGTAGTCATGACAGATGAATTACATATAACCTGAAAATGGTAAGTTGTTTATGTTGAAATATTACTTGTAATATAGCTATAGCTGTGTTAGTTCAGAAAGAATAATCTGTGAAGTTAAAATCTTTCAACTAAAAAATAACGAAATAAGAAGCGCTCAGATTTGCTTTGTCAAAATAATTTAAACGGTAAGTTTTATATATTACAATTTAATTTTATGGTAATATTGCAATTTTCAGCTGATTGTATTGTTATATCAGGCTGGTTGTGAAATGTATGGTGCACGTTACTTAAAATGTTGACACGACACTGTCAACTCAATTTGCGGCTACTTGCAAGCAAATATGAAAATTTTACGATCCATGATTTCCAGTTCCACGTCGAGGCGAACTGTCGAATATTAAATTTTTAAATATGATCTCGACATATGTGCCACATACAAATACAACATATGTGTTGTATTAAAGAATGTAAGAACAGTTGTTGATGTCTGCAAATGAGCAGTCGATGTGTTGTCAAAATGGTGGAATGTAAAAGTGTAGATCAATAAATTGTTCATTAATGTATTTCATTATTTAAAGAGTTTTATTTATGATAATAACTAACACGAACCAACGATCCCGATTCGTTATTTGATAAATTTACCTTTATTACAAGATATGTCAAATCAGGTAGTTTATTAATAAACCGGTGGAGTACATTGTAAGTATTGGTTTTCTTCTTCCATAATTATATAATGCTTCATACAATGTTTTAATGTGAACAATCAGTCAGAATCACACAATACCCAAAGTATCAAAATATGAAATTTCAAATGTTAGCGGGACGCGCTACCAACATAACTGACAAAAAAAAAGACCAAGACATATTTTGACAAGTCCTTTATAAAAAAAAATTGATTGTAAAATTACCCCAATAGAAAAAATAGTATAAAAAACATGTATCATAAGGCCTGTTAACGCACTCGTCCTTTGTAACTTGGACTCGTACGTTAACAGATTGCCTTATGATACTTGGGTTTTAATGTAGGTACTATTTGTTCTTACTCCGGATATCGTAAGTAGACTATTAGGACATTGTTTGTAGGGATGTATTTTTATTTTACTGTCAAGGTATCGGTTTCTATTAGCGACGGGATGTAAGGATTCTCCTTACTTCCCTACAGCTGAACTTACCTCCCACTTTGTGAAGTATCACAGTTAGATATTTTATACTTGTCTCAAATATTTGCTAATTCTTATAATTTATGATTTTGAATTTGATTTCTATCAAATTGTCCTCATTTCATAAATATTTCCATTTAAAACTTGCAATTGACGTCTCAAATGTGACGGATGACAGCGATTTTCTTTTTAAATTTTCCATGGAATACTAAGATTTTGTTTTTTAATGTATCAGTATTCAACGGTATTCATTGACATATCTGGCAGTAGAAATGAACAGGTAAAAAATAAATCATCGGGAGTGGAAAAAATCTTATATGCAACACGAGATGTGCCTCGCTCGGGCGCAAAATCGTCCTCAATTGGTAAGTGCTACCTACATCCCTTGTAGCATAAACAACTATTACATTATACAAATCTTAAAAATATATCCTCTTCAATATTAGATTATTTTCTTCGTCAGAAGTATCACTCCACGGATTCCTCAATTTACTTCAGTTGTTTACAAATGAACACTTGAAACAAGAATAACGTGAAACAACGTTTCGCGAAATTTATATAGACAAGATACATTCAGAGATTTTATCTGTAAATTTTCTGGTTTGTACTGTAAACCGAGAGTGATGGGTTAACCGAGCTTAAGAAATCGAAGTCAATGTACATTTATCTTGACACAAACTATACTGCTCCAGAGTCAGTTTCCCGATCTCACTTGCCGTGAGGTACCTTTTGAAAGCTTTTTACGGCCATAGCTGAACATTAAACTACAATGTGTTCCGAAGTTTCTTCATCCTCTTCGCAGAGTAGACAGATACTGTTTTCAACTATGCCAATCTTAAAACTCAGATGATTATTATATATACAAATCGACTATGACACCAGTGTTAAAACTCTTTTAACACTAGTGTTTAAAGCGAATTAGTTGCCTTGGTAATGACGAATGGAAGAACAAATATATATTTTTGACGAATAAAGGTGGATTTATGCAGTCTACTTTTTATTTTACTTTTTCTTTTTCTGTTCGCTTTTATTTTTACTTTAAGTTTGGTACTTTATACAGCTACTTTATAGCATTCAATACACATGCGCAGATGTGATTTTTCTAGCATATAGTCGCAAATGTAAACAGATAAATATATCCTGTTAAAATGGACAAGAATGTAATAATTTGTGCATACAAAAATATTATTATATGAATTAAAACTTAAAACATACAATCTTGTTCTTTACTGATTATTCGTTTGCATAATCTAAAACCTACACACAAAAACAAATACACAACACGCTGATGTTTGTAAAGTGGAGCTCATGCGCAGTTGTGATCTTCTTTTACTTTAACGGTCTTAAGTTGAAAGATGGTCAACTTAAGGTCTTAAAGTAAATTTAAAAGTGTGCGCATAAAGCAGTACATATATTAACACACATTTAACTTTTATAAAGTAAAAGAAAAAGTAAAATAAAAAGTAGGCTGCATAAATCCACTTTAACTATTACGTTAACTTAGGTTACGTTAAGCTATCTTTAGAAAAATTGTTAGCAAAAATGTCCAAATATTAAACATTTTGAGTTTTCAAAATTAGGCGCTTTATAAAAAGATGGATTTTATAATCTGCCTAGAACACAAATACTCATATTAAGGCTGCAAAATATTTAAGATAACAATAAAAATTACAGAAAACAGTGATGTACTTGTTGAAAAGTCTTAAATTTGTAAATTTATTTCGGGCATGAATTGTGTTAAAATATTGTTGCACAATATCTATAATTTATTTATGTTTTTAAACATAATAGTGAGTGCTCATTTATATTATATTGAAGTAATATTTTATTTAGTTGTCAATAATAATTCGTGGGGTACTGAATAATATTATTAATATTGATATACGTATGTATGTACACTATTTTATTTATTTATCCTACCTACATATCGTCGTATTCTCAAATTACTTTATAAATAATTACGCAAGGTGGATTTTACAAAGTGAGTCTATTCTGTCAAAGATATAATCTGAAAACATATTTTTTTATTAGCCAATTTTAATACATTATGAAAATTTGGCATGTAGGTTAATAGCACATTCAACATATTTTTACTGAATCATTAAACTGCAAATGTTATTGTTGGAGCGAACAATGCTACAAACACTTCCGCCTACACACTTATTTTCTTTTGTGTAGACACTATTTTTCCTAATTCCTGGAATGACGGACAGAATGTTATTTGATGTGTACAAAGCTTACTTTCAAACTAGTTCAAATACAAGTTCCGCTCAGCACATACTTCAGAGCGCCATTTCAATTTACGTATTTGCTAAAGTTTTGCTGAATTTGTTTGGAATTTGAAATGAAGTGCATTCAATATTGAAAGAAGTGAATTTGCCAATATATGTTTTATTATACTTCGCCCATAAATTTAGAACATATAAAAGATGTAAACAAGTACATGAATTATATGGATATGTACTTATGAAGATACTTTTGGGAATCATATTATTCTTAGTGTACTATAATTTGCATCCATGCAGTGACCTTTTGTTCACGTTCAACGAATTAACTTCTGAAGCTATAGAAAGTCATATATTTACCTATTTATGTCAATTTTATCGTTATTTGATATCTTATCTTAAAATATTAGTTCCCTATTTCGGAATAAAAATAATATATTCTAACATTCCTTTTAATGCTAGAGTGAACTGAAACGATTTTGGTGACATATTGTTGATTTACTTTTACAGTATGGACTTCAATCAAAACACAAAATATCTATGCACCGAACACAGTAAACAACACAAATTACTATCACTAACTAAAATTTCCTTTAGATGAAACTGGGTCATACAAAAAATATAGTTTTTTTTCAAACGTCGTAGAAATGACACTTTTTGTGACTTGATTCACAAGGTAGAAGTTTTATTTCTACGCCGCTGGAAATTTCTACGCCGGCGGAGTAGAAATAAAATAAACAAATATCCATAGAAACTACATAGAATTAGCGAATAAAAAGAAAAGTAGTGCGTTTGAAAAAAAATTGAATGTGTCATTCGGAATAAAAGTGTCTTTGTGTGCCTCGCATGCAATTGTCCGACTCGCTTCGTTCATCGTGCAAACTTCCATGCTCGCCACACAAAGTATCACTTTTACTCCTAATAACACAGTATACTATTTTTTTTCCATAAATCCAAAATTTACCTAATATTATGAATATATTCATCAAAAATGTTTAATATTATTACAATTTTCATTCATGATTTTGTTTATAAATATTCTGATTTTGTGATAAAATTTTGTACACAGCACTTTAAAAATATTTTCTTGAAACTTATATGTGTACTTTAAAATAGTTATTTATGATATGTGTTAAAAATGACATTTTATTTTGTGAGAAGGAAGTTTGGAACACGACGCGAAGCGGTGTGATCCAAACTAGAGGTGGGCGCGTGAGTAACTTTTTAATCACGATCACGCACGCTCACGGAACTAAAAATGTAATCACGACCAATCACGCACGACTTTTTATGTTTGATTCACGATCACTCACGCTCACGATTTTATTTTGGCACTCACGCCCGATCACGCCCGGCGGGTCACGTTCGTGTCACGTAATTGTTTCTATGTAGATTTAAGCCTGTTTATCACAATCATAAGTTGTCATCAAATTTGTTAACAAATTGGTAATAAGTTAGGTAACAGATTGGTTTCATTGGAAACGAATGTTTATGGACAACTAGGTTGTTCTATTCCATCACAAATATCATTATAAATCTGGTAACAAATTTGTTAACAAAATTATGATCGTGTCAAACGGTCTTAAAGATTTGTATAACTTTAGTGAAATCGGAGCAACTGTGTATACAATTTTGGGTACAACAATAACACTATTTTTATGCAAAAAAATACTGTTGACGTATTTGGACATAAAAATATAACAAGAATGTAAAGTAAAAGATGGAAATTAAGACAATTTTTTAAATAAAAAATAGAAGAAAACTTGTACTCACGCCCGATTAAATTTCAATCACGCCTGATCACGCACGATAATTTTTTAGTGCCTCACGCTCACGTCCGATCACGACGCAAAATTTAAATTATATTCACGATCACGCGGGTCACGTCGTGACCCATCGTGACCCGACAAAATCACGGCCCGCGCCCACCTCTAATCCAAATCTTCGAACAAAATAATATCACTTTAACACGTATATCATACACTATTTTTTCTACAAACACTATTTTTACTTCCTTGTACAAAGTAAAGGAAGTATTGTAATCGCGAAAATTTTCGGTTTTCAGATTTCAACGGGAATATCCATTTTGACCATCCCTGAATCCATTTTGACTAATTTCGTCGTGACGTCTGTACGTACGTACGAACGTATACGTACGTATCTCGCATAACTCAAAAACGGTAAGCCGTAGATAGTTGAAATTTTGTATTTAGGACTGCTATAACATCTAGTTGTGCACCTCCCTTTTTGGTCATTACATAATTTCCAGAAATGGTACTTTATTTGAAACCTATAATAGATTTCAATGGAAAACTATTTAAAAATATAATTGAAAACTTTTCAAATTTGGGATATAAGAATTTTATGACAATTGGAATAACGTAGCAGATTTTGGTTAAAACAGGCTAACCGGAAGTGATATATTACCTGAAGTTGTTAACAGTTTTTCTTGAATAAAATGGTTTCATTTTCATTTTAGAAATAAATGCTTCAAATAAGAGTTTTAGAGAATTAAATTCTGCGTCTAGCACATCAAGTATTATTAAATTAGCCCTTTGTATAAGCGAAATATATAAATTTAAAACTTATATACTTTTTGATTTTTATAATGAAGCTTGCTATGGATTAGGACAAAAATAACAGAAAAATAGATGTTAATGTCAAATACGTGCAATTTTATAATTAAGTCTATACTTCATATTGGTCTTACGTACAAGGAAGTCGTGTGGTGTTCATATCAGATTTTTTAAATTTAAATTTGTATTTCTAATAATTTTTTGACATTCAGTTTTAACACTAGTGTCAAAAGTATCTGCCACTTTTAACATTGGTGTCATAAAATGACATTTTAACGCTAAAAACAAACATTAATATTGATACTTGGATAAAGCCTAAAAATCAAGCACAAGCATCTCATAAACTTTCTGATCCGTATTCGGTCAACGTACATACCTCGGGCCAAAGGCCCTCGGATAGTACGCTGTTGATCTCAGGCATTATTGTCCTTACAACACCCTTGATACGTTAATTACAATAAGGTAATATTGTAATCTGTAATGTTATTGCAATAAGTATTTTCTTGTTTCATTGTTGTCAGTTCTTATAAGTTTCTATAAGTACTGTTAGCCCTCTTTCTCGTATATAAAAAATAAGCGTTTTTTAGCTAATTACACAAACAATCTCACTTGCATTAAGCCATAGAATTTTTTCTATACGATTATTTATTAGTATTCGGCTATTATTGTAGGCCTAGTGTCCATAAAAATGATGTTTCATTTTAAAAATAATTAGAAAAAGCGTACTCAAAGTATTTTCTAAATATATGAAATTTAAAAGATTTAAGTGTATTTTAACTAACTTTTAACTGGTAACATGGTGCCATTGGTGATCCCACCAAAATAAAAAAATTGTATAATTCGAGTGAGCTTTTCTGTTTCAATAATATTTTATTTCAATCTTTCATATTTTTTACCTCCCGCTACCCTTGGTAAGGGAGGTACAGGGATCGTGCTAAAAATTGCATATTGAGATTTTGGTAAATGAGCACATTTTAAGGTGGGATCCTAGAATCCAATTTTAACATTTTCACTATGATGTCTGTGTGCATATTTCGAACTTTTTCTATTATGAAAAGAGCCCATTAGATTTTAGTGTAAATCGGATAACAGGAAATGGCACTTTACTGGAAGCTCAAAAGAGTTTTTCTTCGAAAAATACCTTGAAATGTTATTTTTTTTGAGATTATTATAAAAATTAAAGATTATTAAATTTTCTACAGATTTGCATTAATATTTTTTCTAAATGTATTATGGATAAAGTTACAAAATTATCTATAATTTAAATCACAGAGCCTACGCTTTAAACAAACAAAACTCCTTACGCAGTTATTCAAATGTAGTTAACTGACAGATAAATATCACTGTCAAAAAACTAATCATTTCAAATTAATAATAGTAACGTTTTAAAAAGAAAAATGTAAATAGAACATTAGGAAAGGAAATCAAAATAGTTTCCAGCATAAGTAAATATGTAGGTATGTATTTAGATTAATAAAAATTAACGATTCGCAAAAAACTTTAAGCTAATTCTCATTATTGGATTAGTGAATTCTATTCTATCCCGATATTAAAAATTTAATCTACAAAAAGTTAGTTACTTGGATTAGATCAGACTATATTTTAAGAAATAAACTTCCAAAATTAGATTAAAATTCGCTAATCCAAAAATAAGGATTAGCGTAATCTTTAATGACTCGGGCGGTTAATGGCGGGAGGCCACACCAGATTTTTTAATTAAAGTAAATAATGGGATGATGTGCACATTGCCCGGATAATGTAGAGATTCGCTTGCAATTCAACTGAATATAACAACAATAATCTCACCTAACGCACAAAACCGAGAATGACGTTTGTGCGTTAGGTGAAGTTATTGTTGTCGTGTTTAGTAGAATTGCAAGGGAAAGTTGTTTTGTGCAAGTGTCTATATTTACAGGCAATGTGCACATCGTCCCACTATTTACTTTTACTGTAAGTAACAACCAGAAACAATGGTATATTTTAATTTAATCCAACTTTACTTCAAGCTTAAAATAAATTATTCAATGATACACATCCATATTTATTTATTTATAAATGTTATATAACTGTATAATGATCTTGGTGGTGATAGTAAATCACTGTTGTTTATTTTAGTAGCTATTTCTGGTGATGTTAATTTGCGTTGGTAGTTTGCACTCCTAGTCCCACTCCCCACTTGTACGAGTCGATTAGCGTGCGGAAAAGCGGAACTGGAACTGGAACCACGGGCTTCAGGCTCTCATTCCCATTGACATCAGATTGGTTCATACGCCGCTAGCGTGAATAGCGTGAGCGTGAGCTCTTCACTCCACGCTGTTTAATTTTTCACGTTCCGTGTCAACTGGCTCGCGTGACGATTCAGCCATCGCTAATTCCAGACTGCAGCAGATCAATTTATTCCACGATTCAGCAATTATCAGCGTTCCTCTCAGAAACAATCTTTTAGTTTATTCAATTAAAACCGTTCTAGAAATTATTCTGTGATATTTCATCAAACGATGTTTTATTACGAAAAATATGGCACACAACAATTTCAACATCTTTAAATGTAAACGCAGTTTTGTGCTTTTTGAAAATTGGAAATAATTTTCTACCAGGACTATTAAGAGAGATGCTCTTGTGTCGCGCAGAATATAGCGTGCAATACCAGCGGAATTTTATGGAACTAAATTAAAGATGTCAAATATGTAAAAATTGCAAACTATCATTTCGTTTAACAGAAAAATAAATTTTATGCTAAGATTTTAAAATTTTATTTGAAAATGTATAAATATGAGTAAATTGAAGAATATGGACACATTACACTATTGCACATCAAAAGAATTGCTGTATATGATGTAGGGGAGAGGGGGGGAATTGGAGCCTATTAAGGAAAAAATTAAAAAAAGGTAACGAATTGTCATAATAATTTATTTTTATCTCTTTAAATCAGTCTTTTGGTTATAAAGCTATAATAGTATTAGAATTTTAACTTAAAAAAATTATTGTAAGTAATAAAATAAACACGTTTTTCTAAAAAATGTCTTTCGCTCCAATTACCCCACGAGTCGGGCAATAAGAGCCTAAAATTTTCCCACATGCTATGAATCTTATTTTAACTAATTTCCAATAATTTCAGTGAAATTATAACAAAAAAATGTTAAACAGGTTATAAATCAAGGAAAAGTGAAGTAACAAAAATGTGCTTTAGCACTAAAATATGTTAAAGAGCATTTTATAGATTTAAACAAAATCTACAAATAAAATCTTTTGATTTGTCAGAACCTGAGCACTCAGAATGAGCCCATTTGTTGTTAAACCTTTTCTCAACACCAAATATCTCAGCCACGTTATAGCATACTTTGCGAAACTGGCTCCTAGTTAGACCGTAAAACATATTTGACATCTTCAGAAGATGATCAACTAGGATCATTTCCTGTTCATTGGTAAATACGGGTTTTCTTACGAGCATTGGAGGACGACAATACGTATCATCATTGGCAATTGCAGCTCTATATCGTTTCTTCAAAGTACTGTAAGGTATTCCGGATTCCTCTGCCACTTTGCGTACAGATTTTCCTTAATTTTGTATAACTTTTATAGCATTTTCTAATGAAATAGACGTCCAACTAGCTTTTAGTGTTGTTCTTTTTCTATTTCTGGGCATCTAGAACGATTAAAATCGTGTATTTTAGAATATGGGATATAAAATCAACAAAGGGGTAATTAGAGCCGTAGTGGGGTAATGAGAGCCTCCTAGGCTCTAATTATCCGAAATTCCGCCATATTGATATTCATATAAATTAAGTAAATAAACTATTTTACTCTTCTGTCTCAATAAATATATCAAAAATACATACATCTGGCAACGAAATAAACACAAGTTATAATAAAATAAATAAAAATGAAATTACTTACCGTGATTTATAAACTATAAACTCCTATAACCTACTAGGCGAAAACACACTTTCAACTGTCATGTGCGTATGCGCACAACTAGGCGATACGCGACGGGCAAGGACTAACGTACTTTGACGAACATTGACGAACATGTACGAGTAGCTTTCGAAAGATTTAAAAGTTGGTATTATTATTTTGCAGGGGCTCTCATTACCCTCCGGCTCTCATTACCTCACGCTCCCCTACGAGAAGAACAATAAAATTACTGTTTCAAGAATTTTTCCACGCCTTCTAAGAGCTGACTAGCAGTGTTTCAACTAGAGCACTTCAAGGTCCGACTCGGCTTGAGTGAGCCGCAAGCTACCCGACTCACCGGGCCGGGCCAAATTTTCGTCATTATCATTGGTCTTCGAGCCGGGCCGGGCTTGAACTGTGACGAGCTCGAGCCGGGCCGGACCTAAATTGTAATGGACTTAGGTCGGGTCGAGCTACAAGCTACAACCTCAATTGTGGCGGGCTTATATCGGACCGGGATGGATTTTTTGAAGGGCTTGGACCCGGCTGACCTGTTTTTTTTTTATTCAATAAAACATTATAACAAAGAAAAATTTGCGTAAACGTGATGTACTAACCATAAAAAATACATTTTTGTGGAGAACAAACGATCACATGACTTGTCACACATTTTATTCCAGTCAATGTCGAGAACCGCGGCAAAATGTCAGGTAATAATAATTCACCTCTCATTTCATATTCTTAGCAACCTATTCTGTAACTCAACCGTTAATTTTTAATTTAACTAATTTGACGCAGTGAATCACAGATGCTTCCTTTTTAAATTTGCCGCTTTAGTTGCCATTAGCCAAAATAAAACAAGTGATTTAATTCCAGTGTTGCTCATCTCCACGAAATTTTTTGAGAAGGATGATTATTTTCAATGAAATTTTAGTTTTCCAAATACGATTATAATTTACCGCTTATTAATATTGATAAATGTTGATGTTGATAAATATTGATAGATTTGCATAATAATGCATATAATACAGATGGCTAACCACATTTTTTTTATAAATAGCGTAAACACGTGTTCTTTAAACATTTAGTTGCGAGTAAGACAATAAGTTATTGTGATAATGTGTGATATGGTACATAAAATTACTAATTATTACTATAATTACTTATTATTAATTAATAAAGAAAATAGCACTTAACAACTTTATGGAAAAAATGAATCCAAAATGTCGAATTTGACATTCGAGACTCATATTTATAGGAAAAATTGATTAGATACTTTGGCTTGCGCGATTTAAATAATTTTTGTACTAAGTAGAGTTATGTAATAAACGGGCTCTTAGATGAACGGGGCTGGTCGGATCGGGCTTTTTAAAATATACAGGCCTGGCCGGACCGGGCTTTATAAATGAACGGGCCTGGGTAGACCGGTCTTTTTAAGCGAACGGGCCTGACCGGGCCGGGCTCATTATGTAAACGGGTCTGGTCGGGCCGGGCTTCATATTTATCTTGAAAAAGTCGGGCCGTGTCAGGCCGGGCTTTTTAAATGGGTGGGCCGGGTCGGGCCGGGCTTTATATTTCTTTAAAAAACTCGGACTTAATCGGGCCGGGCTTCAGTGGGCCGATCCTCAAAATTTTGGCCCGTGCAGTGCTCTTGTTTTAACAATGTTAATCGTTTATGGTTTATTTTAGAAAAAAATTCAAATAACAGTTATAGAAAAATTAATTAATTTAATTGTACTCAACTTTTATTTGAAGTATTTTTGTCAAAAATAAACCATAAACGATTGACAGAGTTAAAACACTGCTAGTCATCTTTTCCCTAGTCATTTCTCAATCAGCATTCATGCTACCACCCATTGTTTTTCAAATAGCCTCAAATTTGAAAATCACGAAATGTCCATTAGATATTTTACAATTCATTATTGAAATACCTATGTATAATATTTTGAAAAAGTCATGTGATCTGAAATAGAATGTAACATCAGAGTTCATACATCATATGATGTGATAAATTATCGCCAACTTTTATTTATATAAATAACGAACTGTTTTCCTATTGGCTATAAGTACAGGAGGGGGGACTATTTTTCGCGTCAATCTTTTTATTTAATTAATTCCGAAAAGAACAACAAATTATTATTTCTTTTATGAAAATTATTGAATTAATTTTCATTTAAATCATTTTTAAAAAAATGTGGTACTGGGTCATTCTACTGCAATCTGCAAATATTTTTAGCATATGACGCTGGCTAGAACTTTTCAATATTTCAGATTTTCTGCCTGTTGACAATTTTTTGTAAACAAGTACTATTCACTCAGTAACTCATATATAGGATAGTTGAATGAAATTTAACTATTTTGTATTATTTCATATATTGCACCTTCGCGCGATGTTGTGAGCTAACTCATATCGCCACCGTTAAGTCAATTCAGCCGAGCAGCACAGACAAGTTTCATTCAGTACTCTGTTAATTCTCGGATCGTTCGTTTATCTAAATGCACAATTCGGTGTCTTTAAACTTAAAAATTTGATTGTATTTACAAAAATAATATACATATATCATTTTCAATATTGCATTCGGTAATTTTGTACATATTTGTTGCGATTGTTTTCGGCGTAAATATGTTTCGCAATCGGTGAGCATTAATTAACTTTAAATTCTTATCGTACGCGAGTACCTACATTTTGTGCGACTTGCATGAAGTCAACAGTCAGCAACAAGGCCGACGTGAAACTATTACCATCTACACGGAGATATTCACCAACTCATGGAGGACTAAGGTCAGTTAAAGATTTGTCTGAAGAATAGGACTGTTGCAAGATTTTTACAGGAGTTCTAAGTACTAAATTTTAAAAGATATTACATTACATATTTTACAATTATTGAAACAGTAAAATCTTTCTGCTATTTAGGCACCACTTTTTCGTCTTCTGGTAAATTCAGATTAGCGGCTATGGAAAATTCCAAAAAAAGCAAATATTGCAATACAAAAAGTAAAGAATATCCTATATAAAGCTAAATCAAACACGTGGGACGAGAAAAATAAACTTTTACAAGCAGTGATAAACGCAACATCTCTTTACTCCACAGAAATCTGGGGATTTTATCAACTTGAAATTCTAGAACGCTGTCAGTTACAATTTATAAAGAGTATATTAAATATATCCCCAAAAACTCCAGATATCTATGTTAGGCTTGAAACGGGAACTGTGCATATATCTGTTCTAGTCTGGAAACGGGTTTTAAAATTTTGGTACAAAATACTATGTATGGAGGACGAAAGAACTCCAAAACTTCTCTATAATAGATTAGTAAATCTTGACAATTCAGAGATAAATAAAGCAGAATGGAATTGGTATACTCAAATCAAACTATTTTTAAATTCCGTAGGATATGAACACGTGTGGCGGGAACAATTCATAAATAATTCGACAATAGATAGCATAATTAATACTTTTAAGTCCATAATTATTCAAAAAGACATAGATAAATTAAATATTAGCAGATATAGCTTATACTACAACAATATTAAATCCAATTTTGAAACTGAAATTTATTTAAACCATAATATACCATTTTCAAAAACACAACTAATCTGCCAAATTCGTTTAACGCGCAATAAAGAATTAAGATTATATTACAACGGAATGAAACATATTTTAGATAGTGACAACCAGTGTACCGTATGCAATAATCAAAGTCAAGAATCGGCGGTGCATTTCTTTTTTGAATGTCCGATTTACGAACCATTTAGAAAACATTACATCAATAAATATATCCGAGCTGACATTGAAGGACTCAACAAATTTACTGATTTATTATCTAACCTTACGGTAGAGAAAGTAAATGCAATTTTTTATTTTACTACTAGTTCGCTTAGGATTCGCAGTTTTTGCTTAAACGAATAGGAAAAAGCATCCTGCAGATGAAACAGATGAATTAAATATTATTAAAAAACCTTCTGTGTTCCTACTGTTCATATATACCTTTTTTATTTTAAAATACTATTATATGTATGTATTTGGGAATTAAGATCAACACTTTAAAATAATTTCTTTTTTGTAAACTTATAATAATCAACAGATTTATGTGTAATTTGTAAAATTGGGTTAATATTATTTAATGTTCAATTGGCATGCTCTATTTTTATACATATTTATGTTTGTCAACCGATTTGTATGGGGCATTGCCCCGATGGCAAATTAAATAAATAATAAATAATAATAATAATATTTTACAATTAAGTATTGAAATTTGTGTAATATTTTGAAAAAGTCACGCGATCTAAAACAGAATGTCAGAGCACATACAGTTTAACATGTGACAAACTACAGCCTACTTTTATTTGCAAAAATAACGTAAACTATTTTCCTGTTGGCTATGAATGACGTATTGTATGTACTCCAACGTCACAGAAGTGGGGAATTGTTTTTCATTACTATTTCTGGCGCCAATCTTTTTATTTAATTACTTACGAAAATAACAATAAATTATTATTATTTTTTATATTACTATGAAAAATATTGTATAAACTTTCATTTAAAATACTTAAAAAAAATGTGAAATCCTCTCATTAAGGTCACAACTCAGGCCTGTATGACTCCCGTTCCCGTTACGATTCCTAAATTTTCGTTTAAAGTTGAAGGAATCAATTTCGTTACATGTTAACGAGGCCCTCGGATGTGCATACAGTTGAACACGCGAATCCGTGACATAGACGTCAGACGTTCTACATGGGAAAACGGTTTATTATTATGTGTGCAATAAAAACTAATAAGAGTAATTTAAATAGTTTTAAAAAATAAATTTCTAAATATTATTAGTGTCAATTTTTTTTAAAATTTACGAGTAAAGTGAGCGTAAAATGTTTATTATTATTAATATTATTTGTTTCCAAACCATATACAATATACATAAATAATTAAAAGTACACAATAAATATATAACACATTACAACATATTTTCTTCACTCCTTACAAACTGAAATGACCGATTTTCGGTAGCGAAATATCGCATCCGGACCACATGAAGTGAACTTTCTGAGCACTTGTTGTTTATATCTTATAAATAGTCAAATTTGGATATCATAGGCCTGATGCAACGCCCGGCATAAACTAGGACGGAGAGGATGCATCTACTCCGGAGATTCTCTCCTTATGCCAGAGGAAAAACCATCCGCAAAAACTGGCAGAGAAGTGACCTAGCTAAATAGTATTCCAAAAATTTAATTTAAAAGTTAATTTAAAGACGTAGTAATAAAATTAATCAAATTTCCTGCGTTATTCCAAGTATTGAGTATCAATCAATGTCATACACCTTTGGTTGGTCAGTTTACTTGACATTCATTTTTAGTACCTATGTCTTTAAATTAAGTTTAATCTGGCACCAAATTGGTACATTTAAAAATTTTGATAACATTACAGTTAAATGTTTTCTTTGTATAAAACACCACATAAGATTTTAGGAGACATAATATTTCGGGAAAAAAAATATGTCTTCTCTTCTTCTCATGTTAAACGCCTATGTTGCTGATTCTTGTGTTCAACTCTATACAGTTTTGTTCAAATTTTATAACTGTATTTTATTTACTGCAAATATTTTTGTATACATAATACTGTAAAAAAATTAAGGGCATATACTACTGACCAAAATGAGTAAAAAAGCTTAAACAACATGGGTCCGATCTTCCATAGTTTCCGAGATTTAAGGCAGTGAAAAATAAGTTTTTACGGGGTTTACATCTGCTATCTTGAAAACTATAAGAGTTACGACTTTGATTAAATGGGATTTTTTGTTTACCTTTCAGAGGTTATCTTAGATGTGCTTTTGTTTTTATTTTTATCAAATAATTGTACAATGTTAAATGTTGTAGCGACCTTGGCCAATATTTAATTTTCAAATAACTTCGTAACTGTTAAAAATTGAGAAAAACGTTTCATATAAAATTTTATTGTTTTTTTTATAGTCTATTTACTGACATAGACAAAATTTTGTTCGATCACTATCTTTGTCAGTTTTTTTGATTTTTCGCTTTTCTCGGAAACAGTTGAAGATTAGCCCTATGTTGATTAAGCTTTTTACTTATTTTGGTCAGTACTATACCTATGCCCTTAAATTTTTTACAGTATTTTTGAAACACCCTGTATAATGCAAAAGTTTCTCTATAATTGGAATTTTCTTAATGTTGCGAAGCTAAAAATAAAGAAATAAATTAACAAAGTAGCTAATTGTTGTGTCATACATTGAACATGATAAAATGTCGTGTAACAATATGTCAAGACACATTGCGAAACTGGTATAGTACATAGTATATTATCAGCACTTCGCTCTAAATTAATCTTTTAGTTTTCGTTGTTTAATTCAATTAAATTCGTCTTCTTTAGAAATATATGAAGAAGTCGATGATTGCGAAAAGTTTCATTAAGTTTTACTTCAGAAATTCGACTTAATTAGTTAAATTATTTCTGACATTTCATTTGGAAGCTCAACGAATTGAATAATTCCATTCTTTTTACTTTTAATCTCTGTTTTGTTGTCATATATTTTGGAATCTGCATCTGTATATACTTTATAACGAACACTTTTACAGAGAACCAATTAAATTGGTATTAAGGCAAGATAAATATCACATTTCTTTTCTGTAACGAGACGTAGAATATTATACGCGTGTTCATAATACTGCAAACATGGAAATTTTTCATATTTCTTTTAAAAATGCAACACTTTCAAAGTCATGATATATCATCAGCATATTTTTCCATCTTTCCTTTTATAAGTACAATTTAATACCACAGTCGTATACTGCAACTAATAATCAACAAAATTATTAACCTATATTTTTCATAATGTAAACAAACATTGAATTAAACATACAGAGAACTGAATATTCTAATTTTTAATAGGTCACATGCAATTTGCAAACTGTTTCTATAAACTATTAAAAAAAAAAATTAAGCGCAGAATGATCGATTAAGGTAAATATGATTTCAGAGAGGAAAGTTTCAGTCTAAACTTTGCAAGAAGAACTACAAAATCATGGGGTCATAACAAAAAAAAAAAAAATCTGATGTGGCCAGCACATAACCTCTCGTAAGATATTTTACCTGGTTGTACGCATAAAACGAAAAATATTTTTAAATACAAATACATATATTCATGTCTCACTACAAAATAATTCTCACATATTTGCAAAATCTATGGGATATTTTAACATAAATTATGTACAATACATACATTTCCTTTATATTCAATATCCTGAAATTTTCTTTTTCTACTTTCCATTTCTTTTTCTTTATATTCGTAATTTTTTCGCAAATTCCTTTTATATTCTTTTTAACGTATATTCTTTTGCGTTGTTGACTTTTTTTATTTTCATAATCTTCATAATGATGTACAAATATTCTTGACAGTGGCATATAAATATTTTTGACAGTTACATTTATGTGTCCATTACAAATATTTGAATTTCTTGCCTTGAAGTAGTTTGATCTGAGAATTTTTACATCAAATTATTTTATATGCATTTCTTTATCTCTAAATCTATAAAAGATATAATAATGAATTTATATTTATCGAATAAAGAATTTAACGTTCTTTAATATAAGTATTTACAAAAAATTTCGATAAATAATATTTAGATGATTTTTTTCTTGTAACTACTATTTCCGGTTGTTCAATTGTTACCAAAACTTAATCAACTCTTCCCATTATTGTTAGATTGAGGAATCCGTAGTTAAAAATGTCTAAGTCTTATAGTATTTGAGAAATCGTGGATCCAACATCCACACACACACATACGGACATCATCGTAAAAATATTATAATCGGATTCTAGGGACCTAAAAACATGCTTATTCACTAAAATCTGGATATGCAATTTTTAGCATGAATTCAATACCTCTCTTAGCGAGAGGTAAAAAGTTACCTAATATTATGCATATATACATCAAAAATATTTAATACTATTATACTTTTCATTCATGATATTCTTTATAAAGATTCTGAGTTTGATTTTGTGGCGTCATAATTTTGTACACAAATACACGATGGTTGTACAATATTGTTCTGTGCCGTACTGCGAGAACAACTCGTTGAGAAGTAAAAATAAATTTTTTGTTCGTATTCTTATGTCTCAAAATGTAAGGGAAAAATGGTATAAGGTATTAAATACTCCAAAAGTTTTGAAGACTACTTTTGCTTATGTGATGACATAAACGTCAAATATAGTTCCATTTTTACTGGGTAAATATAAACTTTAAAAATCATTTCTGTAACACTAGAATCTTATGTGACATAAAATATACCTATATTTTCGAAAGTAGTACTTTCAGAAAAAATAAATTGGAAAATGTGGTATATGAGCCCATTACTTAGTATAGATATACGAGTACAATAATATCTCGTATAACACGGTAGTTAAAATTCCGTTGATATGACATTTCTGATGGAAAACCATATTAGATTTAAAAATATATTATACCTACAGATGTTTTACAACTTATGCAAAATGTTAACGGGTAATATAAATCCCAAAAACTGCAGTTTATTTGAAATGAGCATCTATTGGTTTGGTAGTAAATATAAATATTATTTTCTTCTTTATTTAAAAAAAATGTATTCAAACAATACGTTTAATTATATTAGTTACCTTCATTTTTCTTAGAGAAGTGTAGGAATCCAGTGGTATAAAAAATGTTTAAAACGAATACACTGCACTTATTTTTGCATATACTGCTGCCTTCTTCAGGGAAAATACATAAATAAATAATAACAAAACATTAGCAACAAGTAGCTAAGGAAACCAGGTATTATTCTTATATTATGAGTTCTGATTTTTTAATAGCATATTTCGAAGTTATTAGCGAAATTATAAAACTGCAAAACTTATTTTTTCTTATATCTAGTGACATTATTGTTTCTGAATAAACAATAAATCACTTAAATGGCCTCCTATCAGGTCAGAGCAACTTCACAAGTTAACTCAATCTGTATAGAGGATGTTAATTTTAAATGGGCCACCATTGCTATCTCGAGAACTATAAGGATTACAAACATGGTTAAGTTGGCCAACAGTTTCTATTTCACAAGACAAATTTATATAAAAGAATTTTTTTTCGACCAGTGGTTCTCAAAATACGGGACCTAAATTTTTTATTTTAAATGAGAATGTATATTTTTTATTTGCTTATTCGTTAGAGAATTTAATTTTGAATTCAGTGATATAATATTTTTATACCCTATAACCAATACCAATTGATTAAAATATGGCTATAATAAGAGTGCCATGAATGCAAAAAATGAATACACGTCATTTTTATTACATAAAATTAGAGTGCCCAGACCGAAAGAAGTGAATATTTTGTTCTTGTAAGTGATTATAAATGTCAACATAAACAAAATATTTACGTATTTCTTTCATGGCATTCTAATTCCATGTCAAAAAATTAACACATATTTGTTTTTCCATTCATGACACTTTTATTATAGCCATATTTTAATCAAATTAATATGAAACTTTACATGCATTTTTCTCAAACAAATCGTTATGTAAGGGAACAAAAATATTATATCACTGAATTCAGAATTAAATTCTCTAACGAATGAGCAAATAAAAAATATATGATCCCATTTAAGATTAAAAAGTTAGGTCTCGTATTTTGAGAACCACTGGTCCAAAAAAAATATTTCTTTTCTTTAAATTTGTCTTGTGAAAAAGAAAATGTTTGCCCATTTAACCGTTTTTTTAGCTCTTAAAGTTCTCGAGATAGCAATGGTGAGCCATTTAATATATATATATATATATATATATATATATATATATATATATATATATATATATATATAGGTATATATATATATATATATATATATATATATATATATATATATATATATATATATATATATATATACCGGGTGTCTTAGGCCGACCGACACATGGGCGATTAACATGTAAAATTAGTTAATTGTGAATAGTATCTCCCCAGTGCAAGATATTAAGATGAAATTTTGCATGCTTATCCGGGGATACTATTTCTATGGATTTCAATTCAAATCAGTCAATTTGCAAGTGTAATATTAGAATAAATTAAGAAAAATTGTAGAAGTACCATGAATGTTATTCATATCTTGAAAATAATAGTATCTAAGTAACAGCTCTGATAGAGTAGGGGTAACGTGCGCGCTCCACAATTTAGAGAGTCGGGTTCGAAACCAACCGACAGCAATATTTATTTTTTAATTTTTTCTTTTCAAAATAATTTTTATTGTTAGTATGTTTTTAATCTTTTATTAATATTTAATTTAATAAAGTGGATACATTGTACGTAGCAAGATTTATTTATTTAAAAAATATTAAATTGTACCTACTAATTACAACATTAAAATTTAAAAATTATAGTAAATATTCAAAATGGCTAACTATAATTTGAAGAAATTTAATTTATAATAAACCAATAAAGCAAATAATAAAATATTTTTTAAATAAATAAATCTTGTTACGTACAATGTATCCACTTTATTAAATTAAATATTAATAAAAGATTAAAAACATATTAATAATAAAAATTATTTTGAAAAGAAAAAATTAAAAAATAAATATTGCTGTCGGTTGGTTTCGAACCCGACTCTCTAAATTGTGGAGCGCGCACGTTACCCCTACTCTATCAGAGCTGTTGCTTAGATACTATTATTTTCAAGATATGAATAACATTCATGGTACTTCTACAATTTTTCTTAATTTATTCTAATATTACACTTGTAAATTGACTGATTTGAATTGAAATCCATAGAAATAGTATCCCCGGATAAGCATGCAAAATTTCATCTTAATATCTTGCACTGGGGAGATACTATTCACAATTAACTAATTTTACATGTTAATCGCCCATGTGTCGGTCGGCCTAAGACACCCGGTATATATATATATTGAGTTTAGATGCAGTTTTCAAAGCGTATTTAGTTTTGAAAACGCCATGTATACAGTGTCAAAACGGTTTTGTGTTATCTCAAACTAAAACTAAAATACATAGGTTTGACTGGAAAATTAGTTTCAAAACTATTTATGTAAACACTTAAAATTCAGTTCTTACTTTTTGTTACTAACCTACAAATAAACTGACAATTGTGTAGTTTTAGTACATAGTGGTACAAAGTACAAAAAATAAATTGAAAGGTGAACAATAAAATATGAAAATGTGGCATACATACGGTATTTGTTTGATTGTAATAAAATGTTTTTCGTCATTTGTATTGTTCCAATAATCATTTTGAACACATTAAACATAATCAATAATTATTAGTCCGTATTTTGATTATAAATGAATAGTGAATATGTAGTTCATTATTCATAATACGTATATAAATACATATGTTTTCAATTACAATATTAATTATGCAATATGCTGGACGTCAAAAATTTTCAAGTAGTTGTTGTTTAAAATAAATAAATTCATTTTCCTTTGATAACGCAGTAAATATTGTTAAATTACCTTTATTAAAATTCATATTTTTGTATATTTTATTCAGCATTACACATTAATGCGCAAACAAACAAATAAACAAACAAACAAAAAAAAACGTAAAAGCTAATTTCCATTTTAGTTATTATTTCATATACCGTCTGCAGTACTACCGCCCTAAAGATAAACCGCACCACAACATAAGTGTAAAAATATTCTGCCTCCGCCCGCAGTAATTTTCACAAAATGGCTGCCCAGTGGGCAATGCAATGGCAGCGCAATTTATATGCGGTAATAATACAGGAATTATGATGTTTTCGCGCTAAAAATACAGCGCGTTTAGCGGTTGATTGAACGGGCTATGCAGGGTCTGATGAATGCTGAACGCAGCCAAAATTCAACCAATTACGAATTAATCAGTTGAGGGATTTATTTTTCGTTAGACTGTAAAATGTGACTCTGTTGAATTCCAACGGAAACACTATGGTTATGTTTAGATTCCCGGCGGAACTTTATAAATACAAAAAGGTACTTAGATTGTTATTTAAAATCCATAATATTTTGTGCACATTTTCATAAACAATTGACAATATATGAATTATGCAGGTGGGGGCATACAAAACTATTTTTACACGTTTTAATAAGTGTTGGATTTCCTTACAATTTTTGAAAGAAATTTAAAAAGTTCCGTCAATTAGTAGCAATGGCCGTGAATAACAATATCAAAACACAATATTAATTCTTTCATATTATAAAAATTAAATTAAATAATTAATGTTTATACGAATGAGGAACATATCTTTATTATAAAGAAATATTATGGTGGAAATAGTTATAAAAGAATACGGGATTTATTTTCCAAATGCTAGGTTGACGTTTGACGCTTATAAATGATTTATAAAAACAAGATAAAGGAAAACAAATGTCGTGGCTATTACTACTAATTGGCAGAACTTTTTACCTACCGTCACCCTTAGGTAAGGAAGGTGTTGTCTTTGGTCAAAAAATTCGATGATGAGTTTTTAATCAATAGACACGTTTTAGGGTCTCTAGAAAACAATTTTACTATTTTTACAATGATGTCTGTATGTGTGTGTATGTGTGTGTGTGTAACAAAAATTTCGTCTGTGATAACTCTAATACTGCAATTTCAAAAATTATAATTCTTTCGTATTCTTCCTCGTTATATCTACATGAAGAGTTGATTACATTTTGGTTATTTGGTTACAACTGGTCAACCGGAAGTACCCTCATTTTCAAATTTTAACAGTTTTTCTTGAAAAAACTATGTTAAATATCTTTTTTTCACATTTAATGTTATTATAAATATTAAAAAATATTGTATTCTCTATACGACATGACTGCATTTTATACTTAATATTAAATGGTTATAGAGTTAAAAAATTATAAAGATATTAAATTTCATAAAGTAGACAGCTCTGGAAACAGCTACTATATTAAGAAAATTCTGATTGAAAGATGTCAGTGTCAAATGTAATTGACATAAGTTTTTGTCTTATAATTTTATTGGAAATATAGGATCTTTTGCCAGAAACTTTCTGTATGGAATTTGTATAAAATACATACAACTGCCTAAGGTACAAGAATAGTACTAATTTTATAGAAAAATAGCGTCCACTTGGTGCAAATTTAGCAATAGGTAGTCGGATATTGGACCAGGAATTAATAAAACGAAAACAATTTCTCAATTCCTCAACGTTTCGATTAAGGTTTTAATCATTTTCAAGAGCTAAAATAATATTACAATGTAGTACAAAAATAAAAATATAGAGGAATTTATTAACAAACAAACTCCTCTATATTTTTATTTTTGTACTACATTGTAATATTATTTTAGCTCTTGAAAATGATTAAAACCTTAATCGAAACGTTGAGGAATTGAGAAATTGTTTTCGCTTTATTAATTCCTGGTCCAATATCCGACTACCTATTACTAATTTTATACATTGTGGTGATAAATATTTGGGTTAGTGGTAGATTTAATTTTTAATATGATTTTAAAAATACGTGTTTTCACTAATTAATATTAATACAAAACATCATATATAAATAATTCAAAAAAATACATACGAGTATAACAGATGCAAAAGCAATTTTACTGAATGTAAAGCATTTAGTTACATTTTGATTCTGTTCACTTAATTTTAGCTACACTTTGTAGTACATTTCTAATAAAATAGTATAAGTAGAAAATGTTTCTGCGTACAAAGTTACGTGAAATGATCGTTTACAATATTAGATACTTACGTATACATATCGAATCTATAAATTTTATAGGCTAATATTTAAACGATGGAAACTTATACGCCATCTTTGACAGTGATATTTATTTGTCAATTACATACATTTGAATAACTGCGCAACCAAGGAGTTTTGTTTGAAAGCGTATAGGCTCCGGGATTTAAATTTTAGATAATTTTATAAATTTATTTATACAATATATAGAAAAAGTATTAATGCAGATCTGTAGAAAATTTAATAATCTTTAATTTTTATAATAACATTAATCACCAAAAATTAACATTTATAAGTATTCTTCGAAGAAAAACTATTTTGAGCTTCAAGTAAAGTCCCATTTCCGGTTTTTCGATTTACACCAAAATGTAATGGGCTCTTTCCATTACAGAAAAAGTTCGAAATATAAGGTTTCAAAATTTTCTGAATAATAGATTTGAGTTAGAGTGGAGGATCCACACATACATACATACACACACGCACACACACATCACACACACACACACACACACACACACACACACAAACACACATACACGCATGCACGCGCACACACGCACATCATCGTGAAAATGTTAAAATTGGATTCTAGGGACCTTAAATCGTGGTCATTTATCAAGATCTCGATATGCGATTTTTAGCACGATCCCTATATCTCCCTTACCAAGGGTAGCGGGAGGTAAAAACTGAAATGAATAAAAAACAATTTAAAACCAGAGTTGGTTAGGCGCCAACATTCATTAGGCAAATATTTATTTTTTTACGACAATCACTCCAATGTCCTTTTATGATTACGCAACACTTCTAAACATTAAAACACGCACAAGAACTCCATTATGCACTCATCTTAAATCTATCTAGGAAAAGCTCACAGAAAACCTAATAATTTAATTCCGCTATCTCTCTCTCTCTCTATCTCTCTCTCTCTCTGTCTCTCTCTATCTATCTCTCTCCCTCTCTTTCTTTTTCAATCTCTCAATCAATTCGGCCATCCCTCTGCATCAAGCTTTAAAAAAACTTTCGTAGAGCAAAATACTTCGATCATCTTATAAAAATCAGATTCCAGAAACCTTTGAATATGCTTCTTCATTAGAATCTCAATATGTGATTTTTAGCATGATTCCTGTATCTCTTCAACATTATTCTGCTTTAAGAATTTATGAGGAATGAATTAATTTAACGATTTTCATGAAGCCTTTCAAATTCAATCTGCACAACAGCATAAATTAAAAAGATAACTTTTCACTGCATTTCCATGCAAAATATGCTGCTTTCCTTGCACTATACTTTATCTCTATCTTACTCCCAGTATTTTCTGCCTTCTTTAATCTTAACAAAATAGGAAGTGTCACATAAAAATAAATTATTATTACTTTAGTTGGAAAACTGTTGCACATAGGAAAATCTCGATAAAGTATGACCCACTTCAGGCAACTTCACCGAAAACTCCAAAACCGAATCAATATTTCGTTGATTAATTTTTTTGCACGATATTCTTTTGAGACGGAATTTATGGCTATTGATTTATTAATTGTATTTGTAAAAGGAAATATAAGTACGAATACATGACGGAATACTAATGCATACGAAAAGAAAGACATCAAAGAATTTCAGATGGAAATAAATGAAGGGAAAATTCATATTTCATATTTAAATGAGTTTGTTTTTATGGAATATGAAAATATTTCCAATAAATTACCATTGGAATATAACTCTACTGGATGGCGCATTAAACATTAAAACAATTATTTTTTAGCAATATGTTTATTTAGTACTTTGTTTTTCTGTCAATTTTCAAAAATATTATCCATGTGGGCGTCCCTAGTCGTTATGCAAAGTCGAACAGTTTTTATGATGTTTTCTATCACTCTCCTCAACATTTCAGCCTGTAGATTTTCGATTTCTTGGCGAATATTTTCCATAACTGAAGAATATATTTTGCTTTGCTATTATTTGCCCGACTGTGGCTGATATTGCTCCACTTTGCAGATTCCAAATATTTTCCAATCCAAATTCTTCTATTTGGGGTACTAAAATAATGTCTGCATCAATAATTGTCTGTAACATTCACTAGTTACAGTTCCTTTGGCATGGCACCTCTGTTAATTTTCTAAAAATACGTCCCAGTTACTTTTATACTGTAAAAGCTCCTCATAATAGCTTTTATTGTAGAAAATGTCTTGTGTACTGTCGCACATGCGCAGATATAGACATAGACTTGTATAAGCAGTTGGAGAGTTTCATATTTGGTGTTTCAGACTCGCGCAACCACTTTTGATTGTTTCTAAAGCTAATAAAAAATTTACGAAGTCTGTTAGAAAAGTGTCCGAACTTTTTTTGCGAAAACCTGATGGATTTTATTTAAGCGTGCTTGCATGAACCGATCTTGAACCTTCATGCGCATGCGTGAATTTTTTCCCGCCTGTCGATAGCGTCCGTTGCTGGCAAGCAGCAATTGAGTGAGGTAGTGTGTAGTGCTCGCGTCGGTTTTTCATTGCAAGGAAAATGACGGAACAATTGGAGCAGCGCTATTACATCAAATTTTGCCTGAAACTGGGCGATAGCCAGGAAACCAAATCCCAGTCGTCACAGTGGAAGCATTACACGACACCAAGACGAAAGAAGACAATGTCAAAGTGATGCTGACTGCTTTCTCTGACTCCCGCGATGTGGTACACCACGAGTACACACCAAAAGGTCAAACAATCACCAAAGAGTACTACAGGGATGTCCTTTGTCGCCTACGTGATGCTGTGCGGCGCAGGAGATCGGAGTTGTGGTCAACAATGGGCTACTTGCGTGGCATTTTTTTATTTAATATTTTTGAAGATACGATAAAAACTTGCTACCCATATTTTTTGTTTTGGAAAATGTTCATTAATTGGCCAGAAAAAAATTAATGAATTTTTAATATTTAAATTACCGCCATGTATGACGTAAATTACGCCGAACCAATGAATGGCCATAAAGCAATGACATCGGTACGTCCAATAGCAACGGCATGTGTGGGTAATTTAAACACGACATATCATCTATTTGACGTTTGATTAATAGTTTGGAGGTTAATATTTTCGTTTGTCATTTTAATCTTGTACGAGTATAAGCTAAGTTAAAATCCTTCAAAATCCTGCTTAACAAATCGAAATACGTAATAAAAATAACAGAAACCATGCAAACTGTAAATAATAAAGAAGAGACACAGTGACAGAAAAATGAACTAATGTCAAAATCAAATTAAAACTCGAACTCGCTCGCCTTCTACAGGTTACATTCTAAATATGCATCCCTTTCTCCAGTTGAAAATAGTGACGTTAAAGAAAATCTTCTTTCTTAATTTATTAAAAAACAAATAATTTTTTTAAAATAAAATTTATATTTTTACGTACGTTTTCAACTTTACTTTAGGTATTTAGAGATAGATATCAGATTTTCAATAGCACGCAAGTAGCCTATTGGCGCCTCCACCACGACAATGCTCCAGCACAGTCATCGTACTTTTTTGGCGAAGAACAAGACTCCTGTGGTTCATCAAGATTCTTACTCTCCTGGCCATTGAAAGGAACGCGATTTCAGACATTAGAGGACATTATGACTACTATGACAGCCAAGCTAAACTCCATTCCGAAAGAATGGTTCCAACAATGGCTGCGCCGCTGGGAGAAGTGTGTGGAGTCCCAAGGAAACTACTTTCAAGGTGATTAGGTTTCCAACGTTCCAGATATGCCAGTTTGTTTTCCCCGGCCAAAGGTCGGATACTTTTCTAACAGACCTCGTACTAGGGTTGCAGTGTCCAACAGAACTAATTTTTGTCCAATATTAAATTCCAGCCCCTCCTTCATCCCAGTTAAAACTACGGTTAAAGTAATTCTTGCCATCCCTGAAAAGTTAAGTGTGTTAAATATATTAAGCATCGATGGATACCAACACGGAGCGAAACGGAGTGATTGGCTTCCGGCGGATCGCCAGTGTAATATGACGACTACCATATTCTGAATGAATTTCTTCATCAGATCAATCAGATAACAATGATTTTGGATCAAACTCAAATTCCACTCATTATGCTTCAATAGTTTCCTCCCATATCGCGAAATGGTGGTCCGCATGTGCTGTCAAATGATACATACTCGGGTACATAGCACATACCAATGGATGGATCTGATAGTCCGCGGATGCGTTCATGTATGCGTCCGAAGTTTGTAGAAATTATCATACCAACAGTCCGATGGACTGTATAACAGTCGGTTGGAACGATATTTTTAAAATGCGCATGCTTCTGACGTACATAATATGACAGTCTAAACTAGCTGTAGTTGTACGCTCATAATACGGGCCAATGTAAACTCTCGCTCATCGTTCTTCGTAGATATAAACAGTGTTTTGACTGATCTAGATCATTTGATCTAAATCACTGATCTAGTTCATTTAGTAGGGTTTTTGATCTGATCTAGATCATTTTATGTATTCAGATATTGATCTGGATCTATGTAGATCTAAAAACTATAATATATGATCTTAAAAAAAGATCAAATAAAATAAAATTATCGCAATTGCAATTTAAGTAACAATAAATTGAATCTTTGATATTTGTAAAGGGAAACTTGAATAAAATTGGAGAAGACAAAAATTAATGGCATGTTTTAATTTATTACATTTCAACAATTATGCTTAAAATTATTATTTTTGTTTCTGTTTCTACTTTATTCATTAATTTAGTATTAATACAACTAAGTAGCTATCTAATTTTTCTTCCATGAGCAAGGTATAAGGCTAATGTGTTCAGGAAAAATCCTAACTCGGGGTAGGTTAGGAACAGGGAAACGTATATCTGATCATGATTCAATTGACATTTAATTTAACTTCTAAATTAAGACATATGTTTCTTTGTTCATAGCCTACTCCGAGTGAGGATTTGTTTAACACACTGTATATTCTTTGTAATTCATTTATTTTTGTATTCCTATTTAATTAATAAGAAAAATGGATCCCAAATTTCTGATCTGATCTGAAAAAAGATCCGATCGCAGAAATTGACTTATGATCTTATCTAGTACATATTAATTGTAAAGATCTTGATCTTGATCTAGATCCTTTATAAATTTATCTGTCACAAAACTGGATATAAACGAGGATAAAATAGGTTTTTACTCATTTTTTTAATAAATATCTAATTATTAAAGTTATTTTGCCGCTTGAAAATTAGTCATTGTTAGCTAAAAAGAAGTGGAGCCAATTTACTTACTGATGCTTTTTTTATAATGTGCATACACATATAGCAATATAATACATACGTACTAAATGCAAATACGGGCGTTTTAGAATAAAATATAGAATTTAGTGTACTGTTAAAATATAAAAGGATGCTTTCCATTTCTATGTTTAGTTATGTGATATAAACACCACTCATCAGCGAAATATTTTATCCTCATTCGTTGAGTTTATAAGATAATAAAAATAAAAGAATAAGAACGTTATAAATATTTATAGAACATTTTCCAATTTCAAATAATGTTTACGCACAAAATTATTCTTCGAAAACAGTACGTGATATTTTAAATTTGGAACAAAACCTGTTAAGCATTATAATAAATAATGAACATCTGGAAACTGTCATTACTCGTATATATCTGATTTTAATTTCTATTTTTACAATGTTTTGAAATAGTTATTCATGGGTCAAGTGAGTAAAGATCCGTATAGTTTATCCATGATTCCGCGAGTGGATAAAATGTCTTCACTTAAAAGAATTGAAAACATTACACGGTTTTTCGTTTCACTGATTATTTCGAGGATTATTTTTTATTTGGCTAGCTAATTTTAGTTTTAAATAAAAAAAAGTGAAACGAAAATCATGTAATTTTTAAACTCTTTTAACAATGAATTCGAAAATTCACCAGGTAAGAGCATACATTTTTTTGCCAACACCTACTTGTCATTTTTAATTTTAATTATTCGACATTTATAAATCATTATTGTAGTTAACAATAATTTTGTTGTTTGCTGTGATATGTATGTACATTAACTCACCAGTCACGAATTTAAATTAAAGAAATTTGAATCCATTTTCAAAATTAAAGTTTTAGATTCTATTCGAATTTCATACATTTCTCATGCTATCTTTGTATTTAGGCGATTAGGCATTCTTGTATTACGTCACAGATATGTCTTATTATTTTTATTAATTATTCTAAATTATGCAAATGATAAAAGTCCAATGAGCCTAAAATATAATTAAATTTTAAACAATAACAAATAAAATTAATATTATGTTTATTAGGGTAATTTTAATGAGTTATTTGTATATTCTAGATTAGTAGTTTGATGAAGAATTTGTTCTAGATTTTAAATTAGAGCAAGTTTATTTAAAATAAATATTATTCATGTAAATTTTTATATAAAATATTACAACAATTTATTACGTAAAACTATATATATTACTTTTCACATATCGTCAAAATAAATAACCTGAATGTTAAAGCTCATTTTGGCTTCAATACGCAAGCGTACACGTACTTTAAGTTTTCGCAGTATGTATATAGCGTCTAACCTTATTTGTCCACAAATAGCGTCCGTCGAAAACTACTTTATATTTGACGTTAAAGCAGAGATAACCTAACTCTTAGAGAAAAATAGTTGTAACGTTTTAGATATATTTTGCGCAATTGTATGTAGAGGTCGCAAGGTTGTATAAAGTATTTTTATTTTAACTGTTGTTTGTGCAATAATAATTAAAGAAGATCGTTAAAATCTTACCCACTTAAATTTGCTAACTCAAACAATCAAAATAAGACTTTTTATTCGATTTTCATTTTTCTTGTTTCACAGATAAAATAACTTGTACGGTATATGAAAAAAAATATTTAATGTACAGTTATGGACAGAAAAAAATAGGACAGTATTTTTTTTTAGTGTACACTGATCCTTGACCTGTTGCAATTTGAATGCAAGTAAATCATTGAGCAGGGCAACCGAACACTTCACAATATTGCTAATTCCAGGCATTTTTTACTTCGATTCGACAATTAAATTTTTGACAAATTAAAGTGATATTCAGTGGCGTATTATCCCAGAAGCCCAGGCTTCTGGCGCAAAAATATGCCAGGAATTGAAAAAATCACATATTTAAGGAAATATAAACTAGCAGGCGCAGCCATGAGCTGGATATTATAGTGAAAAAAGATGTAATGCAAAATCATTTATTTTAGCTATCCTACGAGTTTGTGCCTATAGTCAAAATATTAGATTTTTATTAAATGTGCAGAGGCGGGCGCCTGTCTGCAGGCAGAACATTGACAATGTTTTTCCTAACATTGTCATTTTATTACGGATGTTTGTTTGCAAAGCAGTGACTAACTGTACTGGCGAGAGATCCTTTTCAGCATTGAAGAGAGTGAAGGATTACCGGAGGTCCTCATTATCCCAAACAAAATTAAACGCTTTAGCTCTTATATGCATCGAAAAAACTTTATTGAAATTAATTTTGACGACACAGTGAATATTTTTGCCAGTGCCAAAGCAAGAAAAATGTCATTTTAATTTGTTATTAAACTATATTAATTAAAATTTTAGTTTCAATGTTTGCTGAATTTTACTTTTAAAAAAACTCCCATTTATCCGCCTATGATTGTCATTTTTGGAATCAATGGTCTATGGCAGTTGTTAGATTTAATTTTTATAATTATTGTATTGGTTTCTTACTAGGAAAGTTCAAGTATGTTTTTTTGTTTCATTAAAGTTAAACAAAAACCGGGAGGAGGGGGTCTTGGGAAGCGCAAAAAATTGAAGGGCTTCTGGCGCCAAACTACTTTAATACGCCACTGGGGACATTTGTCACAATTGTAAAGCCAAATTCAAGCAAGTAAATCTTATAAAAGAAAGTTTACTTGATTTTTCGACTTGTCTTATTTTTTCTGTCTACCACCGTACATAATAACGGTCACATTATCTGGAAATTTAACGTTCACGGTATCTATTTTGTGTTAGCGTGCAAACTCTCTAATAACTCATATAGATTACAAATATAGTTACAAAAATATTTATAGTGTTTTAGCCAGTATTCATAACAAAAGACCTCTGTTATTTAAATATTACCCACACTCTGCTTTTAGCTCTTATCTTATTAGTTAATACAAGAATATTTATTACAGTTGCAGTGTTGCAGATAAATAAATAATTTATTGTACCTACGTACAAGTATATTCAAATAAAATATCCGAGAATATTTCATATAATTCAATACTCCCTACTGGATACTATGAATGATAATGATATCTTTCTACTCGTATAATAATATTCTTGGAATTTATATCAAAGATTCACAAATATACTTTATATACAAAATATATTTTTATTAAAATTTAATATTGTTCATTTCTTGGTCTTGATACTGCAAGTTTTCATTTTATCTTTGTAATACAAGGATATCTGTTGTACGTAGTGATGTGCCGCCAAAAAATTCCCGCCGGGAATTTGGTTTTTTCCCCGGGAAAATTCTCGGATATTCCTTCATCCCTGATTTTCGGGAAGAAATTTTGTTACTTTTTCCCGAATTTTTTTTTTTTTGAAAATATCCGGTGAATATGATTTTTAATTATTAAATAAAAAGGTTGGCACCAGAAATAGTCATGAAAAACAATCCCCCACTCCTGTGACGTCGGAGCACATATAGTACGTCATTCATAATCAATAGGAAAACAATTTACCTTATTTATATAAATAAAAGTAGGCGACAGTTTGTCACATGTTAACCTGTATGTGCTCTGACGTCACGTTCTGTTTCAGATCACATGACTTTTCAAAATATTATACAAATTTCAATTTATATTTGTAAAATATCTAATGGATATTTTTCGATATTTTTAAATTTGAGGCTTTTTAAAGAACAGTATATTTTAAAATTTAGTATTTAGAAGTTGTATAAAATTGAAGATAGTTAAAATTTATATACAAATTTATAAATATTTCTCATACTCAAATGCAATAAGTTATTATAAGATATGCAAAGACCTGACGAAAATGATAAATTTTACACAAATTATGGTAGGTAGTTTCTAATCCATTCGAAGATGTAGTTGACTGAGTTATGTGACATGTTGTGGTCCTGATTATCAGAATTCGAATCCTGGTGGAATAAATTAGAACATTATTTCCAAATTCATAAAAGTTCAAGTTATGGCACAGAAATATTGTCATTGCCGAAATCTGTTAAAAAATACCATATTTGGCACATCCAGAAATGGATATGTCTTGGTCTTGCTTATATTTCAGTTTCTACATCCATTGTTTTCAGTTATAGAATGATTTTCGTACTTTGGAAGTTATATTATAATAATTTTCGATTTTTCAGAATAGGCTTTGACTTAAATATTTAAAAAATATTACTGGATGTTTTTCAAATTTTCCCAAATCTATTTAAAATAAGTTAATCTGATTTTAAAAAAGATTCGTCATATCATCCTACATAAATTCGGCATGGTTCAAATGAAGCAAAGGTAAACAGTGGCAAAAATATTACAATGATTTTTACAAATAAGCAGCTGTAGGTACTCATATTTTTGGAGGATATCCTGGATTAAGATTTTAATTAGTTATTTACACAATTTTTTCCTTCTACTTGAGTTCAATTCCCCGTCAAATAGTGTCATTTTATTAATTTCCTCTCAAGTTGGTAAATTTATCTGCTTTTTAAATAAATTTAAAAAAAAAACATATACTTAATCTTTAGATAAACTTAGGGTGTATTCAAAAAATAACAAATGGTAGTAATTATTGTACATTTATGAAACATGGTATCGGTTAAAATGGTTGCAACCAACGTAACCTTGATTTTTCTTGATAAAATCTTATGTCTTTTTCATAAAAGTTAGTGTGGCTAAAAACTATTTATCAACTAGTTCATGTTTGCATCTGTTTTCTACGGTTTGCATTCTGTCTTTCAATTTTTCGCTACATAATTTAGGATTATGAAAAACGATAGACGAAATGTTTTGATTGAATATTTACCGCGAAAATAACCGAATTGTTTCAATAATAATAGTCACGTGAATAGAACCAGTCGGTAACTGAAACTGTGGGTTTGGTTATTATTTTTACCTCCCGCTACCCTTGGTAAGGGAGGTATAAGGATCGTGCTAAAAATCGCATATCGACATTTTGGTAAATGACCACGTTTTAAGATGAGTATATGTGTGTGAGTATATATGTGTCATGTCAAATACTAATACAAATAACATTCAGAAAATTTTGAAACCTTGTATTTCTACCTTATTCTAATATAAGAAGAAGCCATTAGATTTTGGTGTAAATCAGATAACCGGAAATGGCACTTTACTAGAATCTCAAAATAGTTTTTCTTGGAAAAATACCTTTAAGTGTTAATTTTTCAAGATTTATGTTATTATAAATCCCGGAGCCTACGCTTTAAATAAATACAACTCCTTGGTTACACAGTTCATATCTCAAATGTATGTAACTTACAGATAAACGTCACTGTCAAAGAAGTCATTATTTCAAATTAATAATAGTTATGTTTTAAAAAGAAAATAATAAATAGAACCATAGTTATATGGACTGGAACTTAATACAGCTCCCAGTAAATATGTAAGTTTATATATTTAAATGAATAATAATTAAATGGCGGGTGGTATTGTGTTGGCCACATCAGATTTTTTACCTCCCGTCACCTTTACGTAAGGATGGTATTGTCTTCTGTCAAAAAAATCAATGATGAGTTTTTAATGAATAAGCACGTCTTACGGTCCGTAGAATACGATTTTACTATTTTTACGATGATGTCTGTATGTATGTATATATGAATGGATGTATGGATGGATGTATGCATGGATGTATGGATGGATGTATGCATGGATGTATGTACCTATGTGTGTGTGTGTGACGATTTTTTCGGATCGCATAACTCCAATACCACCTTTACAAAAATTATAATTTTTCCGTATTCCTTTTCTTTATGTCAATATGAAGAGCTGATTATATTTTGGTTATAATTGGTCGACCGGAAGTACCCTAATTTGAAGATTTTAACAGTTTTTCTTGAAAAAAACGCTGTTAAATATCATTTTTTCACATTTAATGTTATTATAAATATTAAAGAATATTTTATTCTCTATACGATTTGATAACATTTTATACTTCATATTCAATGGATATACAGTTAAAAAATTATAAAGGAATTAAATTTCATAAAGAAGTCAACTGTGCAATAACCATTGAAACATCTACTATATTAAGAAAATTCTGATTGACACTGTCAAGTGGAATTAACATAGTATGTTTGTGTTATAATTTTAGTGGAAATATATAGAATCTCTCTGTATGGAATTTGTACTGGAAATATGGAATCTTTTGCAAGAAACTTTCTGTGAGAAATTTGTACAAAATACATAGAACTGACGACGGAAAGTAATGACTGATTTTTAATTTTTGGATTACAACCTTATTCAAATAGAAAATAGACCTAATTTTATACTCAAAGTACTCAAAAATTATGCTGACCCAGGTGAAGTAGTGGTAGCGCTATCGCTTTACGCTCCAATAGTCCTGGGTTCGAATCCCTAATAAGGCAGGATTATTGTGTGTCCGTGTATGTCTTTCATCATTTCGTCTTCATCAACGACCAATATAAAGCAGAAAAGTTATATAGGAACATACTCATCCTTATAAATAAAATATCACCGCTTATATACGAATGTACAAGGTGTGTAACAATAAATTTAAAAAATACTCTTAATTATTAAACTACTCCATTCAATTTCCTATTTTATTTCATCGGGGCTATTCAAATTTTTGGAAGGGATTCAGGAATCAAATTTCAATTTCTAATTTTCTCAATTTTTTTCCTTATACTTCGGGAGTTATTTGAAAATTTTTTATCACTTGGAGTAGAATTGGTTTATAAATTCTTTTAGGTTTTGATAAATTTATCTGCTGGTTAAAAATATTAAAACCAACGGTTTCGTTGCAAAATTGTTCTTACCAGCTTTGATTGTAACTAACTGTCATTTTAACTAGAGGTGGTAAGATCGGGCCTAAATCTTACTAGCTATTCAAAAGAAAACAGACAAGTCGAATCTCATATTAAAAAAATATTCAAAAAATCCAATCTCATCTCATTTTTTATATCACGTTGATAAATCTTAGAGGGTGTTTCATCTAACATACCTCTTCCCTGCACGTCACTGCACAGTCACATGTCCCACCACACAGCACAGCACAGTGTGTTGTTCGCGTCGCGACGCTCGTAGGACTAAACGCACGCGAACGACGCCGGCAGGACCGGTACTGGCGCGCGGCCACCGACGCCTGGACCCAGCATCCGACGGGCATGCGCCGCCGAGGATCAGGTATTGGTGGGGGAAGGGAAGGATACGATGCAGGCCATGGGGTTATGTTTTTGAAGGATGTGGGTATGTGGGTAAGCAAAGTAAATTAAGGGAAGGGGAAAGAAAATATGAGAATATGGAATGAATTTTACTATAAAAATAATGGACTTAAGATGAATATTAGAATTCAGGGACCAAACATGGAAGTAGAGTAAGGGTTGATCGGAACCGTAACCTTAAAGATGAAATATGTACTTTTCAATTGGTACGTTTATAATAGCCGTAGTTCGTAGACCGTAACCGAAAAGTTCGCGAAATTTTAACTTCTAGGGTCTACAGCAGCGTTTCTTAACCTATGGGTTGCGACCTGAATTTGGATCGCGAAGAGATGTGCGTGGGTCGCGTAAACTATTCAAAAATGCATTTTCAATTATGTTCGAAAGTCATATAGGACAAATATGGGGAAGGTAATATTTACGTCTCAGACATTTGACTATCGAACAAGATTATAGGCCAATTCTAAACAAATCTGTAAGTTTTACAAATCTGTAAATCTGTAAAAAACTGACCAAAACGCATCTATTTTCATTGATTAATGTAAAATTATACATAAAAGTGGCATCTTTCATTGCAATTTTGTTCCTTATTTACAGATTTACAGGTCTGTAAGACTTACAGATTTGTTCAGAATTGAGACATATGTAATTGAACCAAATTCATGTATTTACCAAATTGTAACAAGTTTCGTTTTATTTGAATTTGTTTATCTTATTTTGGTGTTAAATTTATATTATTAGTATATTTGTACAAATTCATTTTCTTATTTTCATAAATAGATTAATGTTTATAAGACATGTGTTTTTATTTTTTATATAATTTTCTAGGTAGTGGGTCGCGAAACAAATAAAATAGTTAAATTTGGGTCGCGTCTTGAAAAGGTTCTTAACAGATATTATGATATAACCTAATTGTGCTTCGTTAATTTATCATCATTAGTTTGAAAATCAGAAAAAAGTCTGTTATACTCGCCATCAAATGAGTATGAACTGATGCTCAAATTTTCCCCTTTCCGCACTCACTCCCTTGCCCTGCGGTGTTGCCGTTTCTTCATAACTTAACATTTTAAACATCGCCCATATGACTGGCAACAGTATAGAAATTTCCAGTTCATACTTATTTGATGGCAAGTATAGTAAATATTGTCAAAAGTCGGTCAAACTATTGTTTAGCTGATAATACAGTAACTCGTTTAACCCATTGTTCTTAGAGATTACGTACGGCCTATTACGTAAACTATTTTCGACTCAAATAACCGACAGCGACGTATTTAGGACTGCTATAACATCTAGTTGTGCACCTCTCGTTTTGGTCATTACATAATTTCCAGAAATGGTACTTTATATGAAGTTTATAATAGATATCAATGAAAAACTATTTACAAATATAATCCAAAACTTTTCAAATTTGGTATATAAGACTTTTATGACAATTGTAATAACATAGTAGATTTTGGCTAACCGGAAGTGATATATTACCTGAAGTTGTTAAAAGTTTTTCTGGAATAAAATGGTTTCATTTTCATTTTAGAAATAAATGCTTCAAATAAGAGTTTTAGAGAATTAAATTCTGCGTGTAGCACATCCAGTATTATTAAATTAGCCCTTTGTATAAGCGAGATATATAAATTTAAAACTTATATACTTTTTGGTTTTTATAATGAAGCTTGCTATGGATTAGGACAAAAAAAATAGATGTTAATGTCAAATTACGTCAAATACGTGCAATTTTATAATTGGGTCTATACTTCATATTGCGCACAAGGAAGTCGTGTGGTGTCCACATCAGATTTTTGTTAAATATGTAGAGAAAACTTATTTCTAATCGTGAAATCCTAAAAAATTTTGGTAGTCCGACCGATTCTAGAAATGTCGTAAAACGCAAACCATACAATATTATGTGATTCATATCATAAAAAGACTGTTTGCAAACATCAGCTTTGTTGTCAGTTCCTTACCAAATAAAAGGAGTTTTTTATAAGATGACAATATTAATAAAAAGCATGCCCTGCACACGAAAAGCGGGTGTAAAATGCAAACTTATTTCAGCGATACTGCTATATTCTAATAGGTGGTATAAACAAATATAAAATACAAAATAGTATGTTGGCAGAGGGCCATTTTATTTTTTCTATTTACTGTTTTTCTTTGTTTTCATTTATCTTTTTCTGTTGCTTTGTTTTCGTTTGTTGCAGAAATAGCGTATTAGGGTTAGAGCAAATTTCACAGAGAGACGCAAAAAGTTTGTGGAACCAAATTAAAGAACAGTCTTTAAATAAATATAAAGCAGTGAAACTATATGATTCAGGACTGTTCTAAAAAATTGAATACATATAATACTCCTACTGAGGACCAAAAATCAGAAAATCATTTTTCTGGAAATGTCCGAGCAATTACGCGTGAATTAGAAACCGGTTTCCCCATTTTTAATTTCCTAAACCACGCTAAATGTTTATCTACTTGCTCAAAAAGTCCAAATTTATTTAAAATAGGTACTTTATTTGCACCCTTTTGTGGGAAGTGATAAAAAATTAAATAAATTTCTCGTCGTTTTTTGTTGAACAACCGTAGACGGAACAACACTTCGTGTTTCTGGACATAAAACAATGCATGATGTATATACATTTTTAAATATGTACATTAAAACTACTTACTTTTTACTTCCTTGTACATAGTAAAGGAAGTATTGTAATCGCGAATAATTTCGGTCTTCAGATTTTAACGGAAATGTCCATTTTGACCATCCCTATATCCATTTTGACTAATTTCGTCGTGACGTCTGTACGTACGTACGTATCTCGCATAACTAAGAAACGGTAAGCCGTAGAAAGTTAATATTTTGTATTTATGACTACTATAACATCTAGTTGTGCATCTCCCTTTTTGGTCATTACAGAATTTCCAGAAATGGTACTTTACTTGAAGCCTATAATAGATTTTAATGAAAAACTATTTTAAAATATAATCTAAAACTTTTTAAATTCGGTACATAATACTTTTATGTCAATGGCAATAACGTAGTAGATTTTGGTTAAAATAAGCTAACCGAAAGTGATATATTACCTGAAGTTGTTAACAGTTTTTCTTGAATAAAGTGTTTTTTTATGTTAGAAATAAATACTTCAAATAATAGTTTTATATAATTAAATTCTGCGTCTAGCACATCCAATATTATTAAATTAGCCATTTGCATAAACGAGATATGTAAATTTAAAAATTATATTCTAATAAAACTGTTCTATGGATTTGGACAAAAAATAATAAAAAAATAAAAACAATTAATGTTAATGTCAAATTACGTCAAATACGTGCAATTTTATAATTGGGTGCTCCTTGATTGGGTCTATATTTCTTGTTGGTCTTGCATACAAGAAAGTCGTTTGGTGTCCACATCCGATTTTTACTTTCTTGTACGAAGTAAAGGAAGTATTGTAATCGCGAAAAAATTCGGTTTTGAGATTTCAACGGAAATATCCATTTTGACCATCCCTGAATCTATTTTGACTAATTTCGTCGTGACGTCTGTACGTACGTGCGTATGTATCTCGCATAACTCAAAAACGGTAAGCCGTAGATAGTTGAAATTTTGTATTTAGGACTGCTATAACTTCTAGTTGTTCACCTCCCTTTTTGGTCATTACATAATTTCTAGAAATGGTGCTATCTTAAAATATAATCTAACACTTTTCTAATTTGGTATATAACACTTTTATGTCAATTGGAATAACATAGCGGATTTTGGTTAAAACAGGCTAACCGGAAGTGACATATTACCTGAAGTTGTTAACAGTTTTTCTTCAATAAAATGGTTTCATTTTGATTTTAGAAATAAATGCTTCAAATTTTTAGAGAATTAAATTCTGTGTCTAGCACATCAAGTATTATTAAATTAGCCCTTTGTATAAGCGAGATATGTATATTTAAAATTTATATAATTTTTTGGTTTTTGTAATGAAGCTTGCTATGGATTAGGACAAAAAATAACAAAAAAATAAAATTTTATACTTGGTTCTATACTTCATATTGGTCTTGTGTACAAGGAAGTCGTGTGGTGTCCACATCAGATTTTTTACTAGTTATTTTCGAATAACTAGGACTCTACGGAATCACGAAGACTTAACTGAGAGGAACTTAGCAAGATGTCTTACACTTAATTTGTGTTGCCAATATGCATGTAAAATAGCAGAATATGTTGCCAGCTTCGGTTCCACTTACAGTACCTAATTATAAACAAATGCTGCAATTCTGAACAAATCTGCAAGTCTTACAGATCTGTAAATAATGAACAAAATCGGAACGAAAACTGCCACTCTTATGTATAATTTTATATTAATCAACAAAAATAGATGCGGCTTTGTCATGTTTTTGCAGATTTACAGATTTGTTCAGAATTGCAGCATAAATGTAGGAAATATCTCGACTATGGTATAGAATGGGTCAATTACTTGAACAGTCCAACAGTATTTATTCTCTTACACAACTGTCGCTTCGACACATTCTTGCACCTTATCCAGATGAAGGTATAAGCATGTACTGTATTATACCGAAAAGTCGGTTTGTAAGGTAAAGGAATCCTGTTTGACTGAGATTTCGAGTAATTGCTAATACCTCCTTAACACTTATTTGAATATTCGTAAGAATGCGGTTTTTACTGGAATCCTTGAAAGACGCAAAATTTACACTGATTTGGTACATTATATACTAGCCTGGAGTAAAATGAGCAAAAAACGTATGAAAGGAGTGTAGAAGAACGTATAGCCGGAAATATGTAAGGATTTTCAGGGAGAAAAGGCTATTGTTAACCAAATTGTCAACCTAGCTAATATATCAGGAATAGAAAATTTCATCAATGCTCAAGCGCGAATTATTGAAATTAAGGATGCAGATCGACGAACATGAGATTCATATAAAACCTACATCAATAAGATTTGAATCTCTTTAATTTAAATGAAGAAGAAATACACCTAATGGATACGCTCGACGAAAATTAGCGCTAGGAAATGCTTGCCCTAGAAATCTTACAAAAAGATTTATCCGTTGAACGCTGCAATTTTTGACGTGTGTTTTGACATTAAAATGGCGAACGCTCTTTTGCTTGAGATAATACGTGAAAAGAAATCCAACGAATTTGCATTAGAGACTTCTACAATAAAAAACTCATATTAATTTTATTAACAATAATTTAATTAATAATTTAAACTTGACATACTTATATGTAGGATATCTTTTTGAAAAAATTGTCCCGCTCTACTCAGAAGAAACATATAAAAAAACATTTTCGTTGTCCATTGTCCATTTTTGTAACCATTTTAATTGTTTACTTCTTACCCAACATAAGCGCCACCTACATAGCGGAAAATAACGATGATGCCTAGCAATACGTTTACATTCATAGCGCTAGAAGTTGCTACCTAGCGCTAGCGTTGTTGAACGTACTCAATTAGTGACAATAAAAACCTTTGAGCTACTAACGCCGGTAATAGTACCGTGCACGCTATTTATTGGTATCACGGATAATGTTATCATTATGTCATTCGAGAAATATTGTTTTTTCACTACTAGCCTACAAACATACCATTATTGACTTGTTATTGAGTTGTGAAATTGTTTTTCTCTACCGCTTCCTTAGCAACGCTTAACAACGGTCAATAATGAATTATTATTGACCATGGTTAATTATGCGAACTGTCACTTTTTAAAGAAATTCAATTTTTCGTGCGTTCACATTATATTTACAATGCGAAATGTTAATTTAGGTATTTATTTATTGTTAAATCTATGAAAAGGTAAGTGTTTATTGTAACATTATTTCAATTATCTTACATTGTACATTTTTTTAGGGTTATAATTACATTTATATGTAAAAACACCAAACAGGTAACATTTATTTGCTATTTATAGTTGAAATTGATAGTGCAATTGTGACAAAGATCCATTTTTGCTTTTCGTTATATTTATGACGATGATGTCATCCCGAACGTCGACATCTCTCATGTGCATATTGCAAAGCTCATCGGTTCTACAAGCGCCAGCCACTCCAATCACAAAAATAGCCTAAGAAAGTATGAATTAGTAAGTTTTTGGAATTTTATTACCACAACAGGATACCTTCGTTGATAGGAAGACTTCATTTTCTGAGATTTTAGTCACCTTTTTTGTTAGACACCATTCTTTAAAACTTGTATACACTTTCATATATATCGGTTTAGATTTTTCTGGCAGCAATGTATCAAACTGCACATTTTGTGCCGCTTCTTTAATTTCCGGAGGAGTACAATTTTCCGTATTACTTTCTTCAAACATGTTTACTTATTGTTACCAAAATGAAATGTCAGATATTAAAAACAATATTAAAAACAAAAGAATTTTATTTCTGCCTACTTAGTTTTTATAGATATTAATAAATATTAATGTCAAAATTCTTATGTTATTATTAATATAAAATTCGTTAAATGGAATTTAGGAGCTAGTAGTGAAAAAAATAGTATATAAACCACGGTTGAGAAGATCATTATTGACCAGGCGCCTTGTATCACTCGGGCTTCGCCCTCGTGTTACAATCTTGGCGCTGGGTCAATAATGATTATCTTCTCAACCTTGGCGTATAATATACTATTATATTTAATTCTGTTTAAATTATTATTTTTATCAAAATTCTGTTTAAATTATTATTTTTATCAAAATTGTTTTCGATCAGAAGTAACGACCTTGTTAGCATGCATTTCTTTATTTGTATTACATACTTCCTCCACTACAGTTTTTTCGCTTCATCCCTTTTATTTTCAGTACCGAACCACACAGACAAACTCCGATATTCAGACACAGTACCAGTATAAACTTTTCATAAACAACCAACATCGCTGGATGAGTTTTTCGAAAATTATACGTAGAATAAAATGCATACATATTTATTTTCAAATTTAATTCAAAAAGTTTGATTTGATTGGTATTTCTTATTCTCCCAGATACTTTTTATATTATTAATCGGTGTTTTGTAATTCAAAAACCCCCACAATAATTTAAATAAAATAAAAATATTAATGCGTAGGATACTGAGAAGTTATTTGTGTTTTCTAATAAAAATTCGTGTAGAACACGAATATAGTGATTCTGAAAAATGAAAATCCCAAGGTCTTACTGACCAAATTCGCCAAATTTTGACAATTAAACAAAAAGACCTTCGAATGTAAAAAAATCTCGAATCTCTCTTGCTCGTAGGTACTGTATGTATATTAGAGTGATCCGGTTCAACGCATTTTCATTTAGCCCTTTGTTATCTAGTAACGCATTCTGAGTGCTATTTGGGTTATTATTACTGAACTCGCATATAATCTTGAAGGAAACAACACGTTTAAAAATACAAACAGAAATAAGACGAGAAGTTAATTTTGAAGAAAATTGAAGAGCAAAAAACTAATGTACGATTCCTAGCAAATATTTGATGTTTCAAGACAATTTAGTAGTTTGTTTCTATCAATACCACATCCTAGGCGAGTCCGATTCGGGAGAAATATGAGCAAAATTAAGAAGAAAACAGAAAAGAATAGAACGTAATATTAAAATTAAAATGTTTAGTATCCCAACCAAATATTATAATGTATTGATATATATATATATATATATATATATATATATATATATATATATATATATATATATATATATATATATATATATATACAAAAAATCAAAGCAGAAATTCATGAATTAAACAAATAAATATAAAAATAATAGAAGATTAATGGATAGACAAACAAAAATAAAAGTAAGAATGTAATAGAATAGCTGAACAACCATTCATCTTCATTTTTAAATACTGGTGCTGATTGCGATTAATAACCTGTTTTCGACCATGTATTTTTGTCATTTCAAATTAAAATTAGCTAAACACAAGAATAAATACATGAAACCTTATTTTTATCTCAATCCCTGATGATACGGAAATTTTTAAAGATAAAAATGCTTTTTTTATTTTGATTACTTTTACTTTTATAATATTACTAGAAAACTTGCTAAAGTAAGTTTTTACTAAATGACAAGCAGCTGTATTCCACTGTGTAACCGCGGCATGGAAATGCCGTCGCCGCTTTCCAACCACGTCTCTCGTATAAATCAGGCCTACGTGTTAAATGCGTAAGAGACATTTACACATTCATTTTGTTTTATTCAACCTTCAATTTATAGATTTATCGTTTAGTAACGTTCAACACCAGAAGATGTAATTATTGATAAGTCGAATAGTATTATAGGAAATTCATTTACAGCGAATTTCTTTCAAATAGTCTGTATAACTAAAAACTAAACGCAGAATGATTATTTAATCTGGTAATCACCTTTAGTAAACATGAACATATATTTTTATTTTTCTTATAATCTGCAAAAGTTACACAAAAAGTAAATATTATTTTATAAAAATAGGAATAGCATGTAGAGAACATGTCTAACAATCTATTCTATTTGTTCTAAATAAATAATGAATCAATAAAGTTGTTTTAGTGTGTTGTAGTGTTATATATTGCAACGTTTTTATTTAGTGTAAATATTAGACAATTATTATTAAATAAAATAAAGGTTTATTACTATAACTAAATATTACAAAGGTATTAAATAATGACGATTACTAATATTGAACAATTATTAAAAACTAATTAAGACTAAAACTATAATTAACTAGATAACACTAACACTATTTATTTATTTAACCAATTAATACTACTATTTATTTCCACGATATTATTAATTATTTAACTAACTGTTCATTTATTTTACTATACGCGTTCAAATCTTAGACTGCCGGTTGGTTGCAGACTCTTGTAGACTGTTTACGCGATATTTATACCACTATATTTATATTACATTCAACTGTCCACCTGCCGACGTCCACAGCGTCTATATACTCAACTGAATCAACAGCGTCTGTATATTCAACTGATCTGACAGAAGTCACACTTTTCACCTCACTATCTGTCTATTTATGTAACTAACTTTCTCCTTCCACAACCTCAGTATCACCAACTAGGCGTATGCCACAATTCTTCAACACCAATTCCGAGTATCTACTCCAACTCGCTGTTACTGTCCTTGTATATCTAGCTTCACAATACTCGTCAACACTACCGAGTATTCACTTCCACAGCTATCCCAATCTACCAGTAATTTCCATAATCGCCGTTACTGTTCTCGTACAATATAGCTTCCCAATACTCATCAACACCACCAAGTATTCAGATACACAGCTATCCCAGTATACCAGTAACTTCCAGACTACCTACTCCGCTCGACACTTTACTGCATACGCTCACTACGATACTGCTGTGCTTCTCAAACTCACTAACACTCTTTGTGAATGTCTCTATGTCTCTGAATGTAACTAACTAGCTGACTCCCGAGCATAGCTGCGTCTCTTCTATACAGCTGCCATTAACTTCCAGAGAGCTCTAGAATGTTCGACCACATAATAACAATGAACACAACAGGTTCAGGCGATTGGAAGTAATTAAACACGTCGTGGTTTGCTTGTTGACGTAGCCCGGTTGCTAGCGCAATTGCATCATCGCTATCCTTAGACACTTTTTCAGCGTAGGTTTACACGTTACAGTATTTTGGGTGTGTAGGTGTACATACTCGTACTATTAACTAATAGATTCAGTGCACGTGTGGGTGCACTTCCAGCCTTTATAAGTATTTTTAGACGACCATCGTGTTATAGTATGACATATCAACGGAGTAGCATAGGACTGAAAATTGAACTTCTGACATTAGTGTTGCGCTGTATTTCATATCGCAATAGTTGACAGGGTTGCTAGGTTACTGTATCATTATTTTCTAGCTAGACAGGGTCGTTCAAAATTAATTATTTTTATTTTATTTTAAATGTTTTAGTTAATTTTGAAATATAGTTATTTCATTAAATAGATACATAATTTTATTAAATAAACACAAATAATTATTCAGTTTTGTAAATAAAGTAAAATTTACTCATGCTCGTCTAATAAATAATGTTCTTAACTTGTATGAAATTCAAATATCTTAGCTCATATATAATGACTTGCATTCCGCTACTCGTTGTACGTCAATTTACACTCGCATGATATTTGGTATTTTTCATAACTTGTTACGAAAATAATTATTTCCCTACACTTTTTAAATTCTTCTACCACCCTCTTTATTTTTAAGTTCTATGAATAACACCATATTTGACAAACCACTGGATATATATTCTTTGAATTTAAATCGTTGGATTTTGTTAGAATGTAGGTATTAGAGTCAGTAGTTTAAAACATTATCTTGTTAAAAATGGATTATAACTCGCAATATTGCATGTGTTTCACTCTATTTTGATAATTTAAATAATAAACATCTTTTACTAAAGAAAAGTGATATATTTGGCCAAATCTCTTTCTATAATTTTTGTCATGAATCCCTAATATGTACTAATTAAAGTATTTTACAATTTAATTTTCTGTTTCAGAAGTGTAATTTGGAGCATCTCTCTTCCTCATCCCAAGGAACAAGGATAGTCAGCTTCAGTTGATTGACATTGTGAGTTTTTCATTTCCTTCTTGTTCTTTCTTTAATGGCAGATTAAACAAAACACTTTTCGATACTCTGAAGTGAAGTATATAACAAGATTTAGTATCGACCAAAAGAATAGGTGCACCTGCTGATTTATAAAAGAATTTACTCATATTGTTTCCTCTCCTATAATTCTTAACAAAAGTTATAAATCACACAATAAAACTAAAATTTTAATTCATTTTGCCACTGATTATATTTGCTTCATTGAAATTCCAAATGTAACAATATTAAATTTCTAGTCGATGTGTAGCGTAACCTTTTCAGAAACCGCGATAGTCACTGACTAATCTGACTTCTATTAAATCCATTAATTTTGTTATCAGCAAATATTTAAGAGTTGAAGTAAGAAATCCATTTTATCTACAAAGCAAATATAATTATACTCAGAAGCATTATAATATTAATTACAAAATTTACATTTAACTATCTTCTAAAGAAACATTCATTATTCTTTTTGCTGACATATTTCAGAATTGTTCTTTTAACGATCAGTGAACAATGTTCAGTGACCAAATGCATATTATCTTTACAAAATTATTAATATCATACTGAATTTCAATCCGACGTTTATTACAATTAATTTTAATACTGCAAATTACTTTCAACGGAGTCACAGAATATATACATGACTAACGTCAACAGAAGAGACACTGTTGTATGTATTGCCGTCCGTGTGCTCATGGTTATGTGTGCGTGAACTGTGAACAGGGAGGGGTAACGCAAGGAGATTGGGCGTACTCCGGTACGCCAGGATATGCCAGTGACGGAGTGACGGCGTTCGTGTGCAGGGCGGTTCAGTGCAAGACTATTACGACTACCAGACAAGACTAATAGACATAATGCCAGGTGGTATAATATATTGTTGCGTAAAAGGTTGTCCAAATAATAATAAGGTTAAAACAATTCTAAAAAGCTTTTTTAGACTACCGGCTGACCCAGAAAAGAATTATATTTATTTTATTTTACATATCTATCGACCACCTCAGTATTTTATGGCTACACTAAATTTATATGTAATTGTTAAGGAGTTTTATTAATTTAGAACAATTATTATATTTTTATATTTATCAAGTTGACATTTAAATTTGAATTAGGTTTTACGTATTTGCGAATGCTATTTCAAAAAATTTCATAGTAATAAAAATTGATATCAAAACAAATAATCTTTTTCCACCTAGATACCTAGACAGACATCGTACGGACGCCTATGCTAGCGCGTAAAGCGATCCTGTTGAAGGTCACCAAATTCAAATACACATGTATAAGGGTAGTGTCGTACCAGTGACAGAGTATAATAACTATTTTTAAACTATTTCCTGTCTTTCTCCACACTCTTACTCCAAGTGCAATATCATTGCTATAGTAGGATCTGTGGAACTCATCTTCTGAGATGTTGTATAATGTCTTTTCTATATTTTGCGTTCATAATGAAGTCATTATGAAACCATTTGCGTATCAAAAGAGCCTTTATTTCGATACGTAATTTTTAGAAGGTTGGTACTAGATGACATTTTTACTTATGTTCAACATTAGACATACAAATTTCCTTAAATCAACTCGGTTTAATATAGCATTTTTTTGTAAATATTTATTATATAAAAGACGCAAATATAAAAAATAGTATAAGGACTCATTTAGAAAACCCGCCAAGGCACGTTTTCTAAATTTTCACTCGTGCGAAAAGCCGTTACGATATAAAACTCGTTCTTTAATATACAGAGTGCTCAAAAATGGCTGAAAGTCACGTGACAACTTTTGTTCCAAAATTATGACAAAATTATATTTCATTTTTCCATAGTTCATCAAAACTATATTCCACATATGATAGATGATGTGATGACAGGTGCATGACATTTGATTAATATCATTGCCGTACGTTGAGTCATCTGATATTTGTTTCGGGTATCTTCGTAAAAAATATTTAATTTCTTTTCATTATAGTTTTTAATAAAGAGCGTGACAAATTTCCCCTTGAAGCATATTTTTAATAAAATTAAGGAAAAGCTAGTTAAGTCTTCTGAATGACGATTGTTAATATTTTCTCACAATTTTTATTTTTCGACGATAACACTATGAACAAATATATTTATTTTTATTTATTATTTTTTAACGCCTTAGTCTGTAAGTATAAACAATTTTCAATGTTAATCACACAACACGTGTTCTTATTTTGATTTTTATATTTGTTTTTCACCAGTTTGCCCTGATGAAGCTGTAAGTGGCAGCGAAACGTTGGCCTCAGACTAAATAATAAACAAATTTAGACTGCATTCCTGCTATTATTCCTCCCATCAACAACATCAGTCGTTTATTCCATTTTACATAAAAAAAAACTATTTGTGAATAATTTAAACGTGAATATTGCTTTCAAACAGGAAAAAATGGTAGGGAATCTATTTTCAAAACTATAAGCCAATGTAAAGAACACGGTTCTTATATGGCAGCTAGTAAATTTCAAACGGTACGCCCATGGTAATAGTAACACCGTCATACTAAGTAAGCGGCAAATGTCAAAATCATGCCGGTTTCAGCCATTTTTGTTCACTCTGAACTAGTGATGTGCAAATTTCGGAGACTTATTTTTTGAAAGTTTCACTGAAAATTTTATTAAAAGTTTTACAAAATGTTTCATTATGAATTTCAATGAAAGTTTCATATAAAAATTTCATTTAAACTTTCAATGAAAATTTTGTTTAAATTTCAAGATACTTAACATTTGTCAGTTGAATTTGAAATATTTGCGCATGCTCAAGCATGTCATCTGCGTAAGTCTATAACAGTTGGGTGGCGCATGCGCAGTGTAGCTTATGAAAGTTTCATGAAATTTAAGGCTTGAATCTTTTATTTTTATAATTTTTGAATTGAGACTTTCAATATGAAACATTCAAATGGCACATCAGTACTCTGAACTATCTTACAACCTTTTAGAAGCGTATTTTGCTTATCAAATTAATGTATTTTCACTACTAATTTGCTTTTGGGCATCAAAATATTTCAGCTTTTCACTTAACCTTATTTTTAAAAATTTGCCTAAACTTACCATACTTTATCGCTGCATTCTCACCGTGCTTCACAGAAAATTGGATGGGCAATATGCCATTTTCGTGACGAAGACCTCACACATGTTTTCTGTTGACAACAGCTATGCTAAATTGAAAAATTGTAGGATCATTTTAGCTAGAGTTATGATAAAAAAGGGCAAGGTAAAACAAGCTATGTGATAGCAGGTTACAAGGTTGCCACAATAAATGTGACAAAGTTAGTCTCATTCATTACATTGTCATTAATCATATGAAAGAAAAAAAATGTAAAAGATTCATAGCCTTCACCGGGAAAATCCATAAATTTTACACAAAAATCTTTTTAAATAATGTTACATTAATAACTGAATAAAAACTGTTTATAATATATGTACAGTAATTTTTATACAGTAGTCCGATCAAGGCCAAATATATCATAAACAAGTTAACAAATTGGCATAAATGTATCTCTCTCATTTGAAACGACTAGAACCCCGTGCGATAGGATAGTGATGCACGCGAGGCGAGATGTCACGAGAAGTATAAAATATCGATCTCGTCTCGTTTTCGGATCTGTAATCTCGATCTCGCTCTTGTTCTCGTCACACATTTTTTGAGTCTCATCTCGTTCTCGCACGAGAGTCTCGCGGGAGTTTGGCTATAAAAATAAGGGCATGCGCACTACGTATTTACGTAACTGTTTAACTACAAGAGACAATTTCGCACCAATAGCACTGTCTTCCATGCATTTGCAATCGTATAACTATAATTAAGAGACGAAACACTAAATTCTGGTCACCAAATTATTTCAATATGAACATAATGTTTATTCAGTTACGGTCACCACAAAATGTGACAAGTTAGTAAATAATTGAATTTACCTCTAAAATATCCAATTTATCATCAAATTGTGATCTCTAAACTATTTCAATACGAACATCTGTTAACACATTCTGTCTGTCATCAGTAAAACGAATTAAATATTAAAATATTATTTTTTTATAACTAAAAGTACCTACACTTTTTCATTAAATATATGCTACTATTTTAGTAAGATTAAGACATAAAAAACCGCTACACTGGTAACCCGCCGGCAACCAGTCTCTCCGCTTCTCACCCTGTTGGCTCCCATCGACGTTTAATATAACATCCTTTACTTTTCAGGGGCGACAATAGTTTTATTAACCATGGTTTTAACTGGGGTGAATTAGGCGATGAAATATTATAGAAAAATAGTTCTATTGGATGCAATACCGATTTTGTCTTTATTTTTGCATTTCCTCTCTCTGGGAACGATACTAATCGAATCGACTCTAGATAGACTCGAAAATATAGTGGATTCATATAATTTTTACATTTACGTTTTCCTTGCATGAATTAGCGTTGACTCCATTCCTCGTACGGCGCATTTTTTATTGAATTTATGAATCAAACCTATAAAGTTTCAAATACTTTTTATTGCGGGACTCTTGCGACAATCTCGCGAGATTTCTCGCTTCTCGCAGTTGTTATATCGATCTCGCCTCGAATTTTAAACTGCAATCTCGCTCTCGTTCTCGCCTCACATAATGCAACGAGACAAGACGAGATGCGAGAGTACTCTCGCCTCGTCGTGCATCACTAGATGAAGATGGATATAACACGCTTGTCTTTCAAAAATTCGTATTGTTTCGACTAAGATAGGACATTCCACTTTAAAACGATGCTCGTTGACAATATTTTCGCTATAACGTAAGTTTATTTATTAGAGAGTTATTGCAGCTTCTACGCACAAATAACGTGCACGTTAAATTCACGTGACAGCCCGATTGCGCATGCGTAATAATAAGGTTTACGCTAAATGCATAAGGTGCTACGTTCTATGCGATGAAATAGCGATCGTTTGTATGCGTTGAGGTTATGTTTCGGTGAAAAGTACATCTATGTGCGGCTGTAACTTCGTCCGTGTTGCTTCTAGCGTTAACGTTAACGTGAATACACTAATTAAATACGATAAACATTGAAATTGAAAGGCCCATATTTTTAAAATAAGGTGTTTTCTACAAAACGCTAACTTTTACGTTCTTTCATCCTAGAAATTGCAATAACTCCCTATTAATTCAGATATATTACCTTGAGTCATAGCCGTGCGTATTATGTTTCTTTCTGCCAGTATCACTATCAGTGTCACTGTGTCAGTATCTTATTTTTCACATATTTGGTTTTACATTTTGCTAACAAACTTGCCAGTTGACTTAGTTTTTAATTTTGAATGCTTTTGCTATTTGTTTATATTTTTATAATAACAAAATAATAGTAGTATCTTATGTACCCTCATAAATACATACATAACATATATTTTCTCAATTTTAAAATATTCATTCAAAAGGTATTAACCTAATTTTGAAATACTGCTTTGTTTCCTTAAGATTTTGCATTGTAACAAAATCCTTCTTGATGTAAAGGAATGGAATAAGAATAATAAATCAAAATTTAATTAAATTAGACAAGTCTTTCCAAATTATTTTCAGGTGTAGAATCTCTCAAATCATTTCTGACTTCAACTTAACTGAAATAAAATGAAGACCATGAAAATTATATGAAATAAAATGACGTTTCAATTAATTCTAACAGAATACAAATTCAAATTGAAATTAATGTTGTTTGAATTCCGTAGAATTTGACTCTGATATTGAAATTCAATATTGTGTTCTGGATTGTAAAGTGTAATATAAAATATATCTTATTTCATATGTTATTGTTATACCGAAACAATAAAGTATTCTCGGAAAACATTTTTCCACAGATGCGAATATATGGGACAAATATTAATGTAGAAACAGATAGAAAATGATATCAGTTTTTGTTCCTTCTTATGGAAATTTCTGACACAGATAGATTTTCTAATTTTTCTGTCTTCACATTTATGAAATATGTTTTGTAACTTTTACCTGTCACTACTCTGTGATCAGAACGATTTCAAATACGAGATATGAAAATAAAATTTATTAAATTTAATACTCTGAATTTTTACAATAATTTGGAAAAATTGATTAATCGGTAGAAATACTTTTCATAAACTCAACTTTCCTTTTCTTAAAAAAATACGTCTAAATACCAATTTTTGAGAATTAGTGTTCTATTACAAACGTTTAATTTTCAACCTATTTTATTTATAAACCTACAGCGTACGCATTTGTGGAAAATCTTCGAAAAAAAATATATAGACTAATATAACGAATACATACATATTTAGATCATAAAATCATCGATAATCTGTTATAAATAATTAGACATTAAATACATAATATTGTTTTTCTATAACAAAGCTATTACAGCACCCAAAAGAGTTCGTTTATAGCTCATTCGTGCTGTAATAGACTAGTAAAATTAATTTTTTTAAGGTTGGTGGCTAAAAATGCTAAAAAATATCAAATCTCGCCAAATAAACGAATATAATAAACGATTGTTAGGAATTTTATTTTAGTATAATTTTGAATTTAAAAGTAATAATATTAAGCAGAGAAGAAATAGAGTAGTAAAGTTAGAAGAAAATAGAAAATATTGCAGATAGCTGGTGTTACAGAAATAAGGTTAGAGTTGTGTTTTTTTCCATCAAGTGATACAAAATTCGCTAAATTTTTATTACGATTTTTACTTCCTTGTACATAGAAAAGGAAGTATTGTAATCGCGAAAAATTTCGGTTTTCAGATTTCAACGGAAATATCTATTTTGACCATCCCTGAATCAATTTTGACTAATTTCGTCGTGACGCCTGTACGTACGTACGTACGTATCTCGCATAACTCAAAAAGCCATAGAAAGTTGAAATTTTGTATTTAGGACTACTATAACATTTAGTTGTGTACCTCCATTTTTTGTCATTACATAATTTCCAGAAGTGGTACTTTACTTGAAGCCTATAATAGATTTTAATGAAAAACTATCTTAATATATAATCCAAAACTTTTCAAATTTGGTATATAACACCTTTATATCAATGGGAATAACATTAAAATAGGCTAACCGGAAGTGATATAGGTATTACCTAAAGTTATGAACACTTTTTCTTGAATAAAATGGTTATATTTTTTATTTTCGAAATAAATACTTCAAATAAAAGTTTTAGAGAATTAAATTCTGCGTCTAGTACATTAATGCCCGGTTTCTCCACAGCAACTTAAGTTGTTGATTATTGAAGTGCTACTTAATTGTAAGTAGGTCTTATATCCCAAATGCGTTGCACCAGCAAATTCAAATGCGAACTTAACTTATGTCACAAATTACATTGGCAACAGCGTAAAATATGTCAAAGCTGTCATTCTATATGTCAGTGTTTATGTGCATATATTCGTTTCAACAGTATTCGATATGGATTTACCGGATTTCCCTAATTTTGACGACGTAAACCATGATTTTTTTTATTAACTACTGCCACAATTAGGGCATTATCTGTATTTTCAACATTTTTCATAGGTGGACCACCGCCAGTCTTATATACAGAAGCCCTTTCCTTCGCCGACATCTTTCTGGCCTCGGTCTTCAGATTTGCCCATATTTTTCTTAGGCTTACCACATCTCTGTATACATTTAATACATTTTTATTAAACGTTGTGGCAATTAGTTTGCATGTATTGTCCTTTTGGATATTTGAGACTGCATTAGTTTTTTTTATTTTCAATTATCTCTTTATATTCATCCACAATCTCCGTTACTACTTTTTTTTCTTCTTTGCTATAATTTATACGTTTCTTGTCCGTATCGCTGAAGACGCACCGTAACTCCACAAAATGAAACAAATTTACCGTGAACTGATATAACAACTGACACATGACACATAAGTCACTGTTTTTTCGACTTACATTTAAGTGCTACTTACGTCTCACATTTTGACATTTTTGCGTGGTGCAACAGTTTACTGTGGAACTTGGGAATAAGTCACGACTTAAGTCTTAAGTTGCTGTGGAGAAACCGGGAATTAGTATTATTAAATTATTATATTTATTATATTCACTTTATTAAGGAAATACTTATGTTTAAATAAGAAATACAAACGGTTATATGGCTCATGAATATGAACAATACAAGAACAAATATTTTTATAAATTAATTGGTACCTAATTGAATACCATGTGTGTTGATCATATTGTGCCATTGTGGGTTAGGGAATGAGTGATTATATACCTCTATGTACACCTCAGCTATCGATTTACCTAATTATGGATTAATTAGAATGTAACAATGAAGCAATTGCAACGTTTCCGGCAATACTGATAAGTATGGGATACTGACATACACTATTATTCACGAAATATGACTATTCAAGGTCATTTGTTCGAAGAAAGAATACACATTGCTTTATAGCAGTAGCTTAGCAACATTTTGTATTAGAAAGAGAAAGATTATTTGACCTATGTCTATTTATTTTATGTGGTGTGACAGATATACGTAAATAGTGGCATTACTTTCTAAAACACTATAAATAATAATGACATATGTCGTAGAATTACAGATACCTAATTATCTACTTCACTGCCCTCTGTGCTATTATTTACCCAGTGGCGTTGACGTTTAAATCAAATTATTATTCCTTGGTTTGTAGGTTAAGTCTATGTTTTTGTATTTTGTAAAAACATAAGTGAAGAACATAAAACTTTCAGAAAGGCATTATTTAGAAAGAAAAATAATTTTCAAATGAATTACTCTTATTTTTTCAATTAAAATGTTTCCATAAATATTTCATGTTGCACCTCTATACAAACTAAATTCAATGAAGTTATCTGCAAGCAATATTATATCAGACGGCTCACAGATGACCTTGAATAGTCATCTTTGGTGAATAATAGTTTACCTACATTTCAATTCACGTAAGAAAATAGCAAATGGCGCTTGCGAGCCAACCGTTTTTAAAAGCATTAAATAAATAATTTAAATGTATGAAACCAGAATAAATATATAAGACCTGAATATTAAAAATTACAACAAAACGTGGTTAAATACCACTTAATTCTGTCGATTTTGTTTGATAATTGACAGATGACAGGTTAACTTTTCGCTTTTGTGAACTAGGTTGGTATTTTGACCAGTCAGTGGGCAGAATTTATATCTCTATCTAAACTACCGCTATTTTCTTACGTGGAATGAAATAACTATAATATAACTTATTTAATAGCCTTTTCCAATTTGGGATACAAGACACAAATGAGCTTTCAAACGTAAATTTATTATATTTTACGAACACCTTCGTATAAAGTGGCACTTTATCCACTAAAGTGATCAATGTTTAAAGTAAAGAATACCATTAAGATTTGACGTTGAAGAAAATTTTCTAATTTCTATGTTTATATCTCTCAAATAGTCTTGCCCTGATTTATGCAGAACAAGTAACCTTGACTTATTTATCATCTCGTCTCCATCAATCTTAAATTAAAAATTCAGTAATCAGTAACAAAATGTGTTATTACAAAACATTACAAAGGAGAATAGGAAGTACTAGACCATTAATTTCATATTTGATTGATTTACTAAAATTTACATACAATCTAGCCAAGCAGAAATTGTGGCTAATGACCTACAACTAGATTGATCAAATGGCTATGAAAATCGCGTTTTCATTCTGCATATTTTTACGCTACAAAATAAAAATAGAATGAGGATAATATTTTTATTCATATTTGTTATTTTTACATATTATGTCCATAAATAATCAACAGATTAAAGAGAGCAAATAATATTTACTATATTATAAACTGTGTGAAAATAAGTAAAAAAATATATAAATAAGATAACAAAAATAAGGATAACCAACACAATAACCGTACCAACAATCATGTATGCTAGAGAATCCTGGAATATTCAAAAGGAACAAAAGGAAAAAATAAACACAACGGAAATGAAATACCTTAGCAAAGTAGCAGGAAAATAAAATGGAAAGGGTAAAAAAATGAAAACATAAGGATGATGATAAATGAATAACTAACCAGAATAGCACAGAAACAACTCGGATGATCCGGACGCATAATGAAAATGGATCAGAACTAGAACATCATAGTAAGAAAAGTAGTAGAAGCTAAAATATGAATAAAAAATCTGATGTGGCCAACACAATACCTCCCGCCATTTACAGCCCGAGTCACAAAAAAGATTAAGTTTGTCCTTATTTTTGGATTAGCGAGTTTTATTCTAATTTTTACAGTTTATTTCTTAAAATATAGTCTAATCTAATCCAAGTAACTACCTTTTTATAAACCCTTCAACAGGATTAAATCCCAATTACAGAGTGCGTTCACATTCATACACATCCATGCCTTAGTGGGATTCGAACCCAGAGTCCCGAGGGCACTCATGACATGAGGCGTTGCTCTAACCTTTGAGTCTCCGGAGCTATAAAAAAATTAAAGTTGAAATACCAGGATAGAATAGAATTCACTAATCCAAAAATGAGGATTAGCTTAAACATTTTGAGAATCGTTAATTTTTATTAATCTAAATACATACCTATATAGCGGGTCCACTAATGCAAGACAGGAAAATATGGAGAGAAATTTGGAAAAGAAAACCTGATGAAGAAAATTAGATGAGCACAAACAAGACACAACCATAACCTTACACCGAAAGGTAGATAGGTTCCAGGATTAAGTAAGTAAGTAAATACATACCTACGAATTTACTTATACTGGAAACTGTATTGAATTCTTTTTCTATTGTTCTTTTTACTTTTTTCATTTTAAAAAGTTAGTAATATTATTTTGAAATGATTACTTCTTTGATATTTATCTGTCAGTTACATAGATTTGAATAACTGCGTTTTGTTTGTTTGAAGCGTAGGCACTGGGATTTAAATTATAGATAACTTTATAAATTTATCCATAAAATATATAGAAAAACTATTAATGCAAATCTATAGAAAATTTTATAATTAAACATTATTTCATTTCAATAACTTCAATTTGCAAATGAATGTTTTGTTTGTTTTTGCCATATTAAATGGCATAAAATTGACCCCTATGGTGCACTCTTTATGCCAGCAATGAGTGCCTGTGAGGTGACGCCTGATAAGCGTTCGCACGGTGCAAATATTTCATCATTACTGTGTACAAAGCAGGTTAGCACACCCAGCAATGGGTAATAAGCCGTGATGATATGTATATTTATTTATTTATGTTTTGGAGACGGGATACGGTGACTAGCATATTGGGGAATTACATCTACCACTGGGTGGCAGTCGGGCCAGGATAACATTAGGATACCTTTATAACCAGGGTATGGCCATGGACCAAGATTGCCGCCATTGTCGGTAATTCATTTCCTTATTTATTTGTAATAAATGTGATATTATATTATAAAAGAATATTAAATTACCACACTGTGAATTAATAAAGGTAATAAAATTTCATTAATTTAAGAGATACACAATTATTATTATTTACATTTAGAGGTTATGCAGAATATATGACATGGTTGTTATTATCACATCCAATTTAATATCTGTAGTTCTTATTTACATAATAATTGTATATTATAAACTTACCTTTTAAAATTTAAATGATTGTGCTTAATATTGGTAATTTCTAGTTGTTTTCAATATGTCAGTAATCGTGGTGGGAATCTTAACAAAATACACAAGTAAATAAAATAAAATATATTACTTACACTATAAATACGTATTAAAATGATAATTAAATGTGTGTTTCATTAAAATAAAACAAATATCCACGAAAATACATAATAATTTGCGCAAGAACAACACATATAACAGATGTCCCGGTAATGGCGGACGAAACGTGAGCAACGCCATGGCCATACCCTGATTATAAAGGTACCCTAGATAACAACACACCTTTTACAAAACTTTAATAATTTATTTTTACCTCTCGCTAAGAGAGGTATTGGATTCATGCTAAAAATCGCATATCCAGACTTTAGTGAATAAGCACGTTTTAAGGTCCTTAGAATCCGATTATAACATTTTTACGATGATGTCCGTATGTGTGTGTGTGGATGTATATGTGTGTTGATGTGTGTGTGTGGATGTGTGGATGTTGGATCCACGATTTCGCAAATACTATAAGACTTAATACATTTTTAACTACGGATTCCTCAATCTAACAATAATGGGAAGAGTTGATTAAGTTTTGGTAACAATTGGACAACCGGAAGTAGTAGTTACAAGAAAAAAATCATCTAAATATTATTTATCGAAAATTTATGTAAGTACTTATATTAAAGAACGTTAAATTCTTTATTCGATAAATATAAATTCATTATTATATCTTCTATAGATTTAAAGATAAAGAAATGCATATAAAATAATTTGATGTAAAAATTCTCAGAGCAAACTACTTCAATGCAAGAAATTCAAGTGTTTGTAATTCACACATAAATGTCACTGCCAAAAATATTTGTATGCCACTGTCAAAAATATTTGTACATCATTATGAAGATTATGAAAATAAATAAAAAGTCAACAACGCAAAAGAATATACCTAAAAAAGAATATAAAAGAAATTTGCGAAAAAATGACGAATAAAAGAAAAAGAAAAGGAAAGTAGAAAAAAAATTCAGGATATTGAATATAAAGAAAATGTACGTATTGTACATAATTTATATTAAAATAATTATTTTGTAGTGAGACATGAATATATGTATTTGTATTTAAAAATATTTTTCGTTTTATGCGTACAACCAGGTAAAATATCTGACGAGAGGTTATGTGCTGGCCACATCAGATTTTTTAAACTGCAAAAAATTAATCGTTTTAAAGAAATCGGGTATTTTATTTTTATTTTTCTTTAGTCAATTACAGTGGTTGAAATGAGACTCCAAATAAATGTCATAGTAAATTGATAATATAAAATTGCGATTGTCATTTGTTATTTTCATGGCTTCCCTCGTAATATAATAAAATAACTTTTTCTCTAACTTTTATATTAAAATAATCTAGTAATGGATATAAAATTTATCTTTTACCTCCTTTTATATTTCTTGAAATTTCTAATATTGAATAACTTTGCTGTTATATTGTGTTTGTATATAATACTATAAAGCACAGGCTATTAAAGTTATTAATTTTTGTAAGAATATCCTTTAAAACCAACATTTCAATCAAATGTCTGCGATCCATAACTTGAATAGCAGTTCTTTTCAGGGCAGAAATCAATAATAAACTTATAAAGCAACATTATAAATACCCCACTTCAAATTACATTCTTTTGATATTATTTATTCATCACGGTAGAGGTATTTCATCATTTAATATCACCAAGGCAGCTCTTAGAAACTTTAGACATTTTGTCAGTCACGTATTTGCGTCGCGCGTGGAAAAAATTACCCCGAAGTTTTAAATGAAATACATTTTACATTTTTCGCACCTTGCACTCTACGCGTAATAATCATAAAACACAAAATGTGGAAGGGAAGTAATGGACAAGGGGAAAATGGAAACATCGAAGAAGATGAATGATCATTACTTGAGTGATATATGCGTGAACTACGGTAACGTATTAACAGCAGTTTATTTTACGCGTTTGATTTATCCTTCTTAGCCAATTATACTTAATCAAGCTCATTCTACTAAACTGTAACAATATTGTTTCAAAGGAATTGCCATTAGAGGATATGTTAACAAAGCATACATGTACATGTGGAAAGATCAAAATATGTGGATTACACATTCTAACTTTCTCATTTAAAATCTTTTCATCAATAACAAAGTAAACTGATAAATAGGGGAAAATACTTCTTTCGAAGATTGGCAGAGAGTGTCTAATTTTATTGCTCAGTATCTGTCAATAAAATCATTCACTTATTTTTTTAAAGCAAAATGTGATAACTTCGGAGTAGTGATGTTGAAAATCAGTCTTGGTCTTGCAGTCTTGTCTTGGTCTTGCAAGAAATGCAAGAACAAGACCAAGACCAAGACTTACTATTTACTTGCAAGACCAAGACCAAGACTAAGCCTGGAAGAACAAGACTGAATTGCAAGACTTCTTGCAGTCTTGCAACTTAAAGAGTTAAAATCGAAACATCTACAATTTTAATGTAATACACAACTATTAAAATGTGGACAATTTTTTTTTCTGTTTAACTTGAATAAATATTTTTTTCGTTTATATATGCCTAATCTATTATTATTTGTTTTTCTTTCCATCTTTCCATTCCTCTCAATATTTATTATGCTATGGGCCGGTTTTATAAAGCACCACTTAAATTTACTTCCCAAGTAAATTTAATGTAACAGACAAACGCAACACTATTTTTTTGACAGCAATGATTTAATGGCTGGTTGCATCGCTAACACTTAAATATTAAGCGTTCCTTAAACTGACAATATCGTATCGAAACAATATGTCAAATGACTAATTTAATATTGCTGTCAAAATTTCGATACGCATTTTTTTGTTTAAGCCTGGCATAAAATTTAAGTGTCAGCGCTGCAACCGGACATTAATATCATAAAAAGATGAAAACTAATTCGATTTTGTTGATTTCATTAAATTTAAGTGCCCAGTAAATTTACTTGGGCGTTTATAAAACCGGCCATATATTGAATTTTATTATATTCTTTTGAAATTGGATAGTGACGCATATGGTTTAGAACACTTGAAAGTACCGGTAGAATTTATAAAATTTAATCAATTTATAATTTAATATAGGTACAGTATTGTTTCATATTTCATTCAAATCTGAAATAAAAACCAGTATTTAATATAGTCGTGCATGTAATCTTGACTTAACATTACGATGATATATGAATATGTAGATAGTACTTGAATTTATTTTTGTCTTTTAAGTATTAAGTATTTTTACCATATTTTTATAATATACTCGTTAGCTTTGAACCATCTTTGAAATTTAAATTACTGAATATCGGAAAATTAAACTTAATGTAAGTAAAAGCAAGACTACGACCAAAACCAAGAGCAAGACACGCAGTGTAAAAACAAGATCAAGACTAAGACCGAGGGCGTCGATGCAAGACCAAGACCAAGATCATTCCAATCTTGGTCTTGGTCTCGCATTCAGCCTCACTACTTCGGAGAACAGAACATTGAAAATAATTAATAATTTAATAATAATTCGAAACAATCGACGAAAAAAATTGTGTTGCCTAAGTAATTAATATCTTATTTGCCAGCCAAAAATATTTTAGAGCTGACCAAAACCTGAATATTTTGTTAACCGTTTAAATGGTAGGTGATAGCCTTAAATTTTAACCTTTTTATACGCAAGTAATTATTTTTGCCGATTGGAATTAAATCCTTTTATTAAAAAAATGTTGTTTCTTACTTGGATAAATATTTTTAAAGTGTCAATTTTGTCCACTCAAGTTCTATGGCAACGGGTTGACGATAACAGTGAATGAAAATATAAATTCTCTCACTACCTTTCTTCTTCACACAATGCAGACCTAAATTATATTGTTCTTGGATAAATACGTGAACTAATCTAATTGCAGATATAAGTTCATAAGTGTAATTAATTTTTGCAAACCTAAGTTGCTTCAACCACTCGCCAGTTTCCATCAACCAAAGATGACTTATATAATATCGGCTTTAGTAACGTAACCTGCCGTCTATGTTGATCTATACTCTTTTAAATAAATAAATAAATATATCATCACGGCTTATTATCCATTGGTAGGCAGGCCCAGATTACCCATAAGGCCAACCTAGGCCATGGCCTAGGACGCAGGCACGGAGGGGGCTCACATCGAATAGTTGGAAAAATGTGAAAACGGAGAGAGAATTGCCTGCAGTTATTAGACGACGTAAACAGTCACATTTGCTTTAATTATATAAAATCAGTAGAGTAAAGTGATTGGTAAATCCTGTTGAGCTATGACAGTTGTTATAGATTTTAAATAATTCTAATATTTATATACCAGCTGTCTACTTTTTGCATGACATTTTGCCCTATGAATTATAGAATAAACGCAAACTGTTCAGAATTAAAAACTGCATCTAATGAGTCCAAAATTATTGTTTACATGCGTTTTATTCGAGAGATAAAGAAGCAAAATAAAAGTTGTAATCTTTAGCTACTTATAAAAAGATAGTAAATGTACCTATGATGACTAATAGTAGGTATATTAAAAACATATTTTATAAGGCAATCTGTTAAACCACGAGTTCAACTTTAGAAAACGAGCCGCTTTGCGGTGAGTTTTACAAAAGACGACTGCGATCACAGGCCTTATGAAATATGTCTTCATAATATTTTTTCTATTGGGGTAATTTTATAATTCTATTAGATTTTTAATTAATGCGACTTGTAAAATCATTTTCCTACAACCGTGCGTGAAAAGTACTTTTCACGCTCTCATTACAGTGTGTAAAGTGTCACTTTTCAAGCACTAGTGCTTGAAAAGTAAATAAGCGTTGCTAGGGAACATTAAAATTCGGTTAATTTACCTGTCAAGTATATAATTAGGTATAGTAAATAATAATGAAAGTAATAAAATTTATTAAGAAATATGAATATAGACCGTAAATGAAACAAATCTAATATTTTTTTTAACAGATTGAGTACTGATCTAATTTTTAAGAACATTGACATTTTTTTGACATGTATTCTAACCTAACCTTATTATTAATATTAATATTAAATGTACAATTTGTACATTATATAAAAGACTAATCATCGTCTGTCTGAGATTCTTCCAAGTGTTTAAGTTACATTTTGTACAGTGTTATGAGAAAGAATACGAACAGTATTTGAAACTGCTGGATGCCTGTACACCCAGTATTATGAGAAACATCAATACCATTTCGGTTGTAGGAAAAATGTTGTATGCAAAACGTGTGTAAAATAGTATTTTTTGTCTCGTGCTACAATTTCCGCATTGGGCTGCGCCTCACGCGTAAAACATCGCACTCGACCAAAAAAGTACTACTTTACACACTTGTTACATAAATAACTTTTACGTTGGTAGCACTTCCCGGTAATAAATTGAACTTCACATTATGAAAATTCTTTGTTGACTGACAGCAATTTGATGTTGATTACATGTCAAGTTTTAAGAGCAGTCATTCATACCATCTCTAGAAAACGAAAAGCTCCAAAAACAGTGCGTTTATTGATCTTCTTAACGACATGTTTTCAGTGCGTTTATAGACTCATAAAGACACCGAAATAGAAAATAGTATATTAAAGAACGTGTTTTATAAGACATGTTTTTTCGCACGCGTCAAAATTTGGAAAACAATTTGTGATTATATTTGTAACCATTTGTACGTTTTTATGTAAATAATCTTCCCTAAATAAATAATAATAATAATAATAATAATAATAATAATAATAATAATAATAATAATAATAATAATAATAATAATAATAATAATAATTTCGACATTATATTATTAAAATGAATTATCAGTTAACTAAAAATAAATTAGGTAAAAATGGGTTAAAGAAAGGTCATCTAGTACCAACCGTCTAAAACAAAAAATTGCGTATCGAAATGAAGGTCATTGCGATACGCAATTGCGTATCGTAATGACTTCATTATGAACTCAAAATATAAAAACAATTTAATGAAATCAAGCATTATTAAGACTGTCAGATGTCACCATTGAACAAATTTCGTATGGTCCATAAAAAAGTAGACACTCGGTATATATTGAGGGGGGGGGGGGCATTGGAGAGAGATGCAGTCATGAACTTTGGCCTAGGGCGTAAAGAAATGCTAATCCGGGCCTGTTAGTGGGTGTGCCAATCTGCTTTTTTCACAGATATCGGTACTGATGAAATATTTGCACTGTGCGGGCGCTTACCATGCGTTACCTCACAGGCATTCATTGCCGGCGTGGAGAGTGCACCACAGGGGTCAATTTTGTGCCATTTAAAATTGGAAATATTTGGCGTTGGTCGGGATCGAACCCGGTTCCCCAGATTCACCACCTGACACTCAGGCACTAGGCCACGAGACCCCAAAACCTTAAACCAAGTAATCGGGGCATTCGGGGCTATTCTGTAACTCAATCATTATCGAGGTAATGATCGATTGCAATTCAAACTGGGATTCTGTAAGTCATTTGATCATTAAAATTGGTTAATAATAGTCGATAACACACTGAAATTTATCGATCAGTAATATGCTGTCGTTATTATATTAATGATCGATAACAAATGTCAAAATCAGATAAAAGTATCAGTTAGAATTATATATCATCTGTACTTTCAAAACAATATGCATAATTGAAAGAATATACAAGTAAGCATTTTATATCATATATAATTCGTAGTATTTACATTTTTATATTGTTTATAGATTTAGGTTATGTATTCACAACAAGGCACTAAGAAATGCAAGTGGCCCTTTATCCTTACGCGATGAAAATTTTAAACAAATCTTTTAAGTAATCCGAGAACTCGCCCAATATTTAATCATAACACTCAAGCCTCATCTGCGAAATGGTAGAAATGACATTCGGGGGTTGCGCTACTGCTAGAAACCGCGAGGCCCAGAGCAATTATTATGTCATGCCCCTTCGAAACTACACTTTTATAATTTCCACCACAATTTTATTGTATTTTTTCTTCGTAAATTGCTATTATTAAAATATTTATGAAATTTCCTTTGTTGGATTCATTCTTGTAATCAATAAAATATTGTTTGTTGTAATCAATCATTTTACAGTTATAGTTTTCATTATAACAATGCCAGAGAAATATAAGTTTGGAAGGATATTTCTTTTACTTTTTTCTACTAAATTCTAATAGTACATCAAGGGAATATCGGTGGAAAGGAAAAAATACATAAAATCAATCAGCTTTTAAAATTCCACCGTAGTTTTAAAATGAATAAAATATATATGACAGTAAATCATAATTATTCTTCGCAAAATACAACATAATAATCCTTTTGTAGGATTAATTTGTGCAATGAGTATTCTTGAGCAATAATCAAAATATCATTTGTTGTAATCAATAAAAAATAATAGTATTCAGGGGCTCAATAGAACAATGTGCCTATACAATTATTTATAACTAAAACATAGTTCATATTACTCTTATTAAATTAGGTACTGTTTTTCTTTTTTGGAAAATTTTAGGTACGTACATTTGATATTGTTGAAATTATTTTTTTTCGTAATTCTGTGAGTGAATAATTAAAGAATTGAAATACTTTTTGGTAAATGACTGCTAAGTTCATATGAGCGCGAAATGCGTAAAATTGTCAAATACAGGTCAAAGAAAATTATTATAGTTATAGAATACGAAAATTGACACAATCAATATCTTGATCATTAAGAATAAACGATTGTCAATAATTTAACGATAGATAACAGATAAGGTACGTTCTATCGGTGTCAGAATTTTTCCTAATTCCTACTACTTCTCGTAGTAGCTGAATGGTTGTTCTTTTGCGTCAAAAAAATCGGAATATTCCTACTAATCATTCCAACTTCAGAGTTGGAAGCATTGGTAGGAAGATGTATGGAGTGGGGATAAATTCAAATAGCCGACTGTCGCGCGCGCCTTGCTGTCAAGTACTGTCAAGTTTGTAATGTTCGTATAGGTTAGGTTGTGCTAACAAAATAAATACCTTTGCGTTCTACCTGTGCTATTAAGCTTTAAAATGGTAGACAACAATAAAAAAATATTATTATTTAATATTCAGGGTATGTAGATATGATATGACAGTTATTTGCTACTGTTGCTTCTGAGCGTTCTATTGCTATAAGAATATTCTTATTCTAGTAGGAATATTTCTGACACCGATAGAACGTACCTATAATGATAGTTACAGAATAGCACCGAATAATATTAATCAGCATAGCTGAACGCCTAACTAGTAAAATAATCAAACATGGCAGCATAGTAATAATAGTTTGTTACGCAAGTGCTCATAAAGTTGCTAATCTATGGTTTTATTATCCTATAAAAATATTTTAACCTCTATTTTTATTTGTACATTCATTATTGATTAAGAACAGTATAATGTAAAATGTAATTAACGTTTAAATGAAATAATGATTCACAATGTACTTTTACTACATTCTTACCTATTTTTGTTGACTGGAAGAAACAATTAATTAATAGATTCGACATTGGAAATATTTATGGATAAACGTCGACATTATGAATGTGTATTTTACAAACATATTGACATATTTTGCCCCATAAATTTTATGAGGTGTTTTATTGTAGTTCAGATATTTTGTAGACATATCAAGATTACATCACATAACAAATGATCTTCAGAGAAATGTCATAAATTCGTGGTGACAATAAATATTTTTCATGATACAAAAATTGGTTGTTTACTTTTATTGCAACGTGTAAATACAGGGTTTAAAAGCTTCGATAGATGACATCGAAAAATTTATAGTTTTTAGATAACTAGTTTTGTATTTATTTTCTATCGTTCTGGGAATTGCTACAAACGGAGAAATGTTTGCATTTATATAATCATTTTGAAAATTTACCCTGTGCACGTTTAATATTGAACATTTTTCAAATCGGTTACAAATATCCCGGTTTTATTTCCCCTGCTGATGGTTTTATTTCACGAAAACAAATTAACCTACTGGCAATTAAAATGGACTTTATAAATAACATTAATCATGATTATAGGCACCTACACAATTTTTTGGATATGAAGAGAAATTTTCTTGAATGTTATGTATTTATTTATTTATTTATTTATTAGAAGAAGTATACCACAGGACATGCCCAAATGATACATATACAAATATGAATTTCAAAATTTTACATTAAATAAAATAAGCAAGAAATACAAAAAATAATAAAATAAAACATATTGGAAGTGACAATAAGAATAATAATACATAAAGTTACAAACGTTTTAATTGATTTAATGTAGTAAGTACACAATATATCAATGTCTTCAGGTAATTCATTGTAGCTTTGCTATTGACGACAGAATTTTGACCATACGTTGTTTTGCTATAACGCGATTGAAGTGCATTTGAAAACCTTGCATTGTGTTTAGATGTGATCAGATAAAAATTGTTGAGGATTTCTGGGGCATTAATATGCCCTGTTAATAATTTATAGGTAAAAAATAATTGTGCTTTATTTCTCCTAGCAGCAAGAGTTTCGAAATTTTATATTTTTAATCTGGTTTCATACGGAAAATCAGCTCTATTAATGTGTAATTTATAAAATATGAAGTTAATAATTTTCTTTTGTACTGATTCTAATCTATTAATAACATTAGTATGGTATGGGAACCAAATTATTGCGCAGTATTCAAAATGACTTTGGCTGAGCGAATTATATAACAAGGTTATTGTGATGATATTTGTAAAATCGTTACACTGTCTCACAACAAAGCCACACATTCGATTGGCCGTTTTTGATATATGATCTACATGTAATTTAAAATTTAATTTATAATCGAAAATAGCCCCTAAATCTAGAATAGATAGAAAATAAATGTATGAAGTATCAATTTAAATATTATGGAGAATTACACACATACATATAACTACACTCTGTAGTCAATAGAATAGTGCAAAACTATTAATATATGACAAACGAATCCAATAGCTATAATCCGATTTTTATATGTTTTCTAATTATAGCCATTCAGTATTGCGGAGCATAGGGAATAGTTTTGACCTCTCTGATTGGCTGAAATTAGAGACAAGAGACAAGTGTACCCAATGTAATTTCGGCTACTTCAGATATGCGCTGTTGCCAGTGCCATCTACTGAATGGCTTAAATGGAATAGAGCATAGTATCTTAAATGTTTAAGTTCAATGAAGTAGGGTAGCACGTTTTAGTAGGCTATTCTAGCTTAATCGAATTATGAAATTAGTAAAAAGAAGCGAAAGTAGGATCAACAATAAATATTAACAAATAAATAAATAAAATGATATAATTAAAATACTTCGGAAATAAGGAAGTTTTTTTTTATGTGTAACGTGACGCGTCACGAATATGAATACATTTTGATTGGCGATTGAAAGACCGCCTATACGTGTATAATGAATAGCGTGTTAGGAGGAGGTTCGTACTACGGTACTATCAATGGAAGTAAAAGATTCAAATTGCAGAACAGCTACTATCATGCACTAGAGCACTATCATTTAAAACAGTTTTTATTTGAATATTAATTTCAAATACACTTGCTATTATTAAGTAGGTATGCAGACTAATCCAGTGTTGCAATATTATTATTTTTTTTGTTAATAAAGAAAATCAGGAAGGAAAAGTTTTTTCAAATAAAAAAACAAAATCCTTAATCACACTGTTCTAATAATAATAATTGTAACCGGTTTCGGCTGCTTAATGGCCATTATCAGACAACAGGAGAACAGTGCTACACTAAGAGACAATTACAGATATAATTTTGTACAATTTACAATATGAATTACAGGAGGAGGTAAATTAAGAGAGTGTTCCACATTATATGTCGGCTTATTAATATTGTGAAAATAAACATTAAAAACAAATTTATTTTCACAATATTAATACGCCTAAATATAATATGGATTGCAAGTAATGTCGCTATAAAACTGTAATTAATATTGTAAATTGTATAAAATTCGACTTGTAATTGTCTCTTGTTGTAGCATTGTTCTCCGGTTGTCTGATGATGGCTACTAAGTAATTGAAACCGCTCACAATTTATTATTAGAATGATTAAGAATTTTAGTTTTTTATTTGAAAAAATCCTTCCTTCCTGATTTTTCCACGTCACGCTTGGGTTCCCCTTCATCATTAACAAAAACAATTAATTTAAAAATAGCATATGCTTCAAGAACATTTAGGTCCATGAAAAAAACAATTTGAGGTGACAACTAATAATCATGACGTGACATTTATTTTTTCAAACACTGGGAGGATCATAAAGATTTTCACCGTTAGTCGTAGTTTTACTTACGCTTTCAGCTGAAATAATAAATAAATGGTGTAGTAGCCTATTGTCAAACATTAATCTGTCCTTCATAATTGATTGTTTAAAAGTGATAAACAATGCCATATCTTTAATACCCGTAGTCGGGTAATGGGTTTCCTTTTTTCAAGGTTATTTTTTAATCCATTTCTTCCACTTTTTTGTCCATTGACATTTTGATCATTTCTTTCGGTTTTTTACTTCTTTTATTCTGCTATTCTTCCTTCACATGTTTTTTTTTGTTTTCCTCTCCTTATTTTGTTCTTATTTCCAGTAAATGGGTATTAGAGCGGTGGTTATTGTATTACCTTTATTTTTGTTGTCCTATCTATCTATTTCTTTTTTGAATCAAAATTGTTGTGTTTATAGTAGGCAGGTACAGTAAATCTGTATTAAAGAAATAACTCAATGGTATAGGTACCGTGAAAAGATACATACATCGTAAGATTTGGCCAACTTCATCTTTCTGAAACTTCCTGCCGTTGGTCAATCAGAAATCTGTATAATCGATACTGATATTGAGCACCTGTCACTGTCAGAGTTGTTTGTGTGTATAGTCCATTCGTATAAACGAGCAGGGACGTAGCTACAGGGGGGCCCGGGTGGGCCAAGGTCTTCCTTATTGATGTGTTGGCCCACGCAAATTTTTGAAAGATATTTAATTTATTTTATAAAAAAGATAATAATTTTAGAACGTGTAACAATAAATAGAATTTGTCTGGATGTAAAACGTACATATTGCATAATATACATTTGAAATTGTATGTGAGCCTACTGCCTAAAAATAAGATGGATAGTATGTCTGTCCATGGAGAAAAAATTGAATTTTTTAAGCAATCCAATTCTGTAGCAATGTTTCTATTTCTTAGCAACACTGCTATAGCATGTAACTAATAATAATTGCCAACACTGAATAAAACATGACACGTTACATTTGTTTCTATTGACATTGATTAAAAATTTCAACAATGTTGCTAAAATTTAACAATTTTCTTACCGAATTGAGACGTATGTTGATTAATATGTACCTTTGCAGCTAATTAATTTGGCGGATGATACTATACTGGCCACGCTACATTTTTTTACTATGGAATTGTAAGAAAAGTATATGGACTAATAACAAATTTAATACCAACTCTTTCTGATGAATTCACAAAACTTACGAGCCCCACGTTGTAATATTTCGTTTTACAAAAATGAAACTATGTTTAATTAGCGTATACAACAAAATTTATATAGAATATAGTAAATTGATAATTCTTTATTACATTTACCAAAATTGAAATAAAATTAATTATATAAAAAATTGATTTTTCCTCTAGACAACGACGAATTAATATGACGAGAGGTTTGTATCTAAAACCAAAATTTGGAAATCGATTACGTCATTTCAATAAAGATTGGTTTGATATTTTAAATGACTTATAATATGTATTTATTTATATGGGCGCTGCATTTTACACTAATTCCGATGACAGTGCTGTATAATTTAGAGTTGTATAAATTAGAAAAGAGCTCTGGAAAGCGATTCTGGATTTCGTAAGCTTCAAATAATAATATTAATATGTCAAAAGTAAAGGAGATAATATTTGTAACGCACATTTAAAATTAGTTATAGTTTCCTTTTGCTAAGCGTTACACAAATTGATATGCTAGCAGCAGAATATCATTTGCTTCCCAATACAATTTTCAACACAATAAAATTGTACGAAAATTAATGTAAAACTGAAATAAAACTATAAGGGCCCTACTATAGTCATTATCTATAGATTTTATAATTTATTTATGAATTATATTTTCCGGGAACTTTAAATTACTCATTGCTTTAACAATTCCAATTTTCAGCGCAATATCTATTTTCAAATTTTAGTTGTTATTAAAAATTATTCCTTAGAAGTATTTGTAATTTTTGTTTATTTTGTGTTACCATTTCTGTACTGCTATCCATACACTATAGTAATAAGTAATTTAATTTTACTGTAATACTGTTCTTATGATATAAGTATGGCCCACTCAGATTTTTCATTGGCCCACCCTTGGCCCATCCAGAAAATAATTCTAGTTACTTCCCTGATAACGAGAAAATTCGCGAACAGAGACAAGTCATTCTATTGGTTTGGCTCGAAAATTAACATCTTTCAACTAATAAAATGATTTGTCTTTGTGGATGAATTTGTTCCAAATTTTTTTGCTATCGTGAATGGACCATAGTGTAATAGATAGAAAAATAATTCAACTAATTATCTCTATACCTAACTATCCATGATTGAATGTAAACCAAAATAAATTTATCTGCCTTTAATATAAATCAACTAGATCGTTTGCTTTTCTCAGGGCCGCTCCGTGGGTATTAGGCGCCTTTGTGCTATGTCACATTTTAGCGCCCCTTCCCCTCATGATGTAAAATTTGCAAATTAAAGTTTAAACTATACTTTTTGTTCTTCAAAAATGCTAGATTTAATATATTGATGAAATTTTCCTAAATTCATTCTTGTAAGGAATAGGTTATAATCTAAATCGTTTGTTGTAATCAACAATTTTACAACAGATTTCAGAATTGTATATGCATTTGATTCTTTGCAAAATGATAATAGGTATTTAAATATTGGATTCATTCTTGTAATCAATATTCTTGAGTTATAATCAATATATTCATTGTTGTAATCAACATTTTCATACTTATTATTTCAATATAACAATGCTAGAATAATAACGAACCGATTGATACGATAAATATTTTACTTATAACTAGAGCTCTAATGCAAACAAATTAAAAAATATATTGTTCACTTCTATCACGTTAATTTGTAAGTTTTATAGTAATTTTGTCTTTACGAATAAGAGCATTTTATAAAAATTTACTATTATTTACTTTACTGTCTTGAAACGGCGCCCCTCAAAGTCAGGCGCCTTTGTGCGGAGTACAACGTGCCCACCAGCACGGCGCGGCCCTGGCTTTTTGTCTATTTTACTTCAAATACGTTGCATATTGCGTTACATCATTATAAATGCAGCTTAAATATTATTTGCGTTCTTCATTTAGTTTGTTGACTATTTCTGGATATAAGTTTCCATCTTATGTTATCAAATTTCCTACATATTCGTATATAATGCAATATCATTTAAATGTTTTCCACACGACTTGGCGCAAGTATATTAAAATTTTAATTTGACCTAGTTGGTAGATATTTCGTAAACTACTCTTATTTTCATTTTCCATTATTACCGCAACATAACCAAAATTACATGTATTCACTTATCCACAAAGGAATATTTCCGGCTAAAAGTACCATACCGTCCCATAAACACTTGACACTAAGAGCGAAACAAAACACAATCTTATTAGCATAGACATTGTTGTAGAGTGCTGCCACCTTGGCCACACATGAGCGCAGAATTTGAATAGAAACACGCGTTGAACGAACCGGCCGGTTTCCTCGGCAACGGAGCAAGCACAATCGATTGCCTGATAATTGGGTGTCTGTGTTTGGAATCATTTATTCTGCCGTGTTGCTCTGCTGCGAGCAGCGTATTGCTCGGAAGTGTATGTTGGCTTTGCCCTGCAGGTGGCGCTGATCTTGAGATCGTGTTTAGTGATCAGGAGTAAGTGAATAGGTTGCAAGCAGGCGAACGTGATTCCAGAGAATGTAAATTCAGGTTATGAGTTTAGGGGGTGATGTCTATGTAGGTTATTAGAACAATTTCAATTTGTCACCTCAAATTGATTCTAATAATATTCAATGATGTTTTCACACTATTTCGACTTCAAAATGAGTATTCGAAACTAGTGTCCATGCTTTTTATTCCTTGCGTTCTTTTTTCCCATTTTCTTTTGTATTTATGATGCTAAAAAATATTTCAATGTGCAAAATTCTTTATATAAATGTCTAATTAAATAAAAAACAAATACCTTAATACGTAGTTGTGTATTTAGAGCGGAAAGTGTTTCTTTGTCGCTTAGCTGAGTGCTGCAAACTTTCGAAAGCGATCAAAACACTTCACAAAATCAATTTTTTTTCTACGTCCTCTCAAAAATGACACCAACACTTCTTTAAATCTTACTCTGGATCATTAATAATTAAGGATATGCACGTCTAGTGCGAGAAACACCATAATTTTACAATTAAACACAAATAGATTAGCTATTTCAAATAGTTTCTCTCTGCGTAACTTATTTTTAAGACAATGTAATAATCATATAACTGTTGGTTTAAATTCAAGTATACATGTTGGATATACAGGATAAATCTGGGAAGACGCTTCTCTCCCTATAACTTTTTTTATTAGTAATAGAAAATTATAGTGAATAATGAGCCCATTGAGCAAGTCAACTCCTATGTATACTTGGGAAGCATAATTAGTTAAAGGGAACAATTGACGAGGAATTAAATAATAGAGCGCTGGCGGCATTCAGAGTATATAAAACCTTATACAGCAAATTCCGCAAACACAAAAATATTTCAATAAAAACAAAAATCTCTGTATATAAGACAATTTACTTACGAATAATCCTTCACAGCATGAGAACTGGGTCCTAACAGATACGCAACAGAAAAGACTACAAGCTAAAGAATGAAGTATATTAGGGGAGCACTTGAAGCACGGAGGATAGCTAAAAGAAGAAATGAAGACCTTAGAAAGGAAATTCTGGTTAAAAACAAACTACAGTGGTTCGGTTACTTGAGAAGAATAAACAAGTAAAAAACATCAGCTGCTAAGGTCCACATAGAAAAATTCATTTAAAAGAATACTAGAAGAAGACAACACCAGTTCTGGAGCTCAGCGAAGATAATGGCCAAGAACAGGAAAGAATGGCGTGATTTTATTTATAAGAACTAAATGTGTATTTATAGAAAAAAATCATAGAAACAAAATAGAAAATTTATTTAAGCTTTTTTTGGCTAATTTTTGGAAATTACGGTGTAGAATATTTTCGTTTGAAGAAGAGATTTATGATACTACAATAGTGCAATTCATGATTACTTTGAAAGCATTCTAAAAGAAAATTGGTTGGGAGCTCCTAATAAGTAGAAGGAAAGAAATAAAACTGTAATTAATATTGTAAATAGGGGATTACAGCTCAATCGAATTAAGAGAAATTAGCAAAAATTAGTGAAAGTATATGCTTAATAATGAATATTAAAAAAGAAATAAAATGATATAATTGAAATACTTCTGAAATAAGGGGGTTTTTATTTTAGCAGCTCGTCACTTATATGAAATCCATATATATATATATATATATATATATATATATATATATATATATATATATATATATATATATATATATATATATTATTTTCATTGGCGACTCAAAGACCACCTATAAATACATAACGAATACCCAGTTAGGGGCGGAGCCTACTACCAATGGAAATAGAAAAATTCAAATAGGGGAGGCGTGGCTATTAGTCCAGAAGTGCAATTCTCAAACAGTTTTTATTTAAATATAAATATTTTGCATTAACCTTAATAATTTAAATACATTTCCAATTATAAATCATGTCGACTTGTACAGTATAATAATAATCATTAATTTTTTATAAATACAATTTAGAAATAGCATATATTTCAAGAACATTTAGGTACACGGAGAAGAAAGTTTGATATAAAAACTTATATACGTGACGTCGCATCTATATTTTCAAATTTCGGAGAACTATAACTCGCTTACTAACAGTAATTTTTTCACCGGATTTTCACCGACACTCTTACTTTTACTTATAAGCTCAGATGAAATTATTAAAAAAATGGTGGAATCCCCTATTGTGAAATGTATTATTGTTGAACATATTTAAATTAAAATTCAAAAAATATGAACCATGTGTTTTATTTTTACTCATTCTAGGATCTCGTATACGTGGTCGGTAATATGGCAGCCCGGTTAAATTTAAAGGCGCAATTTATTATCATTAGCTAAAATCTGTAGTATCGGCTTTATCGCTAGTCTTGGTCAATTTAATTTTATGTGTTTCAAACACCAATGATAAAGCTAACAACGTAACAGTATCCATCGATATTACGGTTTGTTATTTAGTATTCATTCAGTTTACCAAAATTGTTAAACGAACATTGTAATACGCAATAAACGTTTAATACAATGAACTAGTGAGGTTAGGGAAATAAGTTAACCTCAAATCAAAGTTATACAACATTCACGATCCAAAACCTGTTATTCAATATAACATCTGTTAATTTCACCAACCCTTCAAACAGTCAAGTGCACAACTTGTAAATTCTACTCCACATGCAAACATTGCAAACTATAAACTTCCTTATGAGTAATGCCTTCCTCTAATTAACAACGACTGCTTTCAACGTCAAAATGAACCATTCTACCATTCATCCCATGCGATCAATTCCTACCAGGTGCATCTAACATCAACGCATAGAATTTTCCTACTAGGAAAACGGAATAGTCTAGTAAGGCATTGAATCAGGAATTGACAGTTATGTAACACAAATGGAAGTTAGTTTATAATGGAAGGAGTTAACTAGCTGGTTGAAATAAGAGACGGGGACGGGAGACATAGAATGTAGATGATTGTAAACGTCAGACTTAGATGAGAATATGTAATTAAATTGAACATCAAGAGGATGTCTTATTAGGATTTGATTAGTGGGTTTCTTGTCCAACTTGATTTCTGTTATAATACTATGATTTGCTGAAAGTTTCATGTGGACAAGAAATTTTAGAAAAGATAATACCTTTGACACATAAAACAAGTGTATTATAATGTGGTTCTCCACAGGGCTGGACTGGCCCGGCGGGATACTTGGAATTTCCCGGTGGCCTGTGACGGCTCGTGGCCTGACGAACTTAGAAAATAAATTATAAAAATTTAAAGTTGAAAAAATAAATAAATCCATACAAAAATAACATTGAAATAATTCCCTACTACTCTTGAATGTGCGCCAATATTTTACAGCTATTTTTCTTTTTGAAAACCAATTGTTAAATTCGCAATACATACTTATTTTTTGTATTATCGACATCATACACATGAAATGATCATTTATATAAGCATGTATTTTATTTATATCCAAATAACTTTTATCAAATTATAAATTATAACATACATGATACACTTTTTCATATAATAATTGATTTAATCTATAAAAAAATTGACAAAAATATAAATACGGATGATATTCGGTCAATAATTTTCGTGATTCGGCAAGCTTCGTCACGAAATAATAACTATTACATACGTTAGCATATTAAAATTTATTTTCAATATACAAATTTATTGTCACATTGTTATCAATACAAAGAATATCAAAAATGAGCAAATCATAGACGTTTTGAAAGAAAAAATCTGATGTGGCCAAAATAATACCTCTCGCCATTTAATTTTTATTAATTTCAATACATAGGTACTTACATATTGACTCATGTTGGAAACTATATTTAGTTCTTTTCGATATAACTAATGTTCAGTTAACTATTTTCTTTTCAAAACGTTACCACTATTAATTTGAAATGATTAGTACTTTGACAGTGACAGTTATCTGACAGTTCCATACATTTAAGAGAAGGATTTTTTTTTAATCGTAGACCCGGGATTTAAATTATATATTACTTTATAAATTTATCCATAATAGTACATTAAGATACAAGTTTCTTAAGACATGATTTTAGCGCACGCGTTATTCTTAGTAACGAACAGCTTGCCGCGAATTTTCTAAGAGGACAAGTGCGCTTAAATGTTTTATGAATTCTATACTATTTTGGCCATTTTTTTTAAAAAATCTACGTTATTTCATATCCAGAAATTTCAATTTCGGTTGTTTCATAAAGTACATATTAAAGAACCAAAATAGAAAAAATATATATAAACAACTATTAATGCAAACCTATAGAAAATTCAATAATCTTTAATTTTCATAATATAAATTGCGAAAAATAACATTTAAAGGTATTTTTCGAAGAAAATATATTTTGAGCTTAAAAAAGTGCCATTTCCGGTTATCTGATTTACACCAAAATTTAATGGCTCATTTCATATTAGAGAATAAGGTAGCAATACAAGGTTTCAAAATTTTCTGAACGGCAGTATTTGAGTTAGAGTAGAGGATCCATACACACAAACACACAGACATCATCGTGAATGTGTCAAATTTATACAGACAAATTTTCAAATATCGATGTATTCCGTTACTCCCCCAAAAAATTCATAAAAATTCTTAAAACATAAAGTGACATCGTTGCATGTTGTTCTTTTTTATTATTTTTATTCATTGATCGTTGTACAGAAATTTACTCATTTTTATGTAATGTATTTCATGTATTTTTTTTACCTGCCCTCTTACTGGGTTTTTACCTGTTGGGCATTGTATTGATAAATAAATAAATAAATAAATAAATAAATAAATAAATAAAATGTTAAAATTGGATTCTAAGGGTAAGGGTAACGGGAGGTTAAAAGTAAATTATTAAACAAATATTATAATGATTAAAATTATAAAAAAAAATCGGTTCAAATGACTGGCCTGGCCCGACCCCATTCGGATTTCCCGGTACTAAACACATTCCCAGTCCAGCCCAGGTTCTCCACTACTATAAATTTTGTTTCCTATGATACTTAATTAAAACTGAAAGCAATTTGTAGTTTTAGAAAGGTTTTTATGTTCTTCGTTAATCCGTAATAATTTTGTTTTCAAACAGTGAACTTCGCTAATAATTGGAATCACAAATTTATCTTTTTCAGTACTTATATAATAAACTGAAAGGCAAAAAAATTATGATTTCTTAAAATAAAAGTACCCTTAATAACCGCATATTTTGCAGGTATATAGGGAACTGAACTGATTGTTTTTAGTTACATCAATGATTTCAGATATTTATTTCATTCTAAAATACATTATACGGAATGTACAAATTAGCTCAGAAATAAATTTAATTTATAAAAGGAACAGAAACAATTCAAATCGTGAAATCGATTTTTTTTCTAAATTGTAATAAATAAATATATCAACACGGCATATTACCCATTGCTGGGTGTGTCAATCTGCTTTGTACACAGATGACCCCTGTGGTGCACTCTTCACGTCAGTAATGAGTGCCCGTGAGGTGACGCCTGGTAAACGCCCGCACGGTACAAATATGTTATCATCATTACCGATATCTGCTTACAAAGCAGATTGGCACACCCAGCAATGGGTAATATGCCGTGATGATATATTTTTATTATTTTTTTTTTATATTTGTACCGTGCGGGCGTCTACCAGGCGTCACCGCACGGGCACTCATTGCTGGCGTGGGGAGGGTAATAAAGAAGGCTGGCTTCATTTTCATGAAATTAAATTACATAATTTAACCGTCGTTCCGTCCAGTTTTACACATGTTAATGCTATTCAGTTCAGCCTGTTAAAATTTTACCTAAATGTATTTTAGAATGAAATAAGCATCATAAAGCAAAGATGTCTAAAAGCAATCAACTCACTTCCCTATTTAGTTTCCTGTTAAGGGAAATTTTATTTAAAAAATGGCTGGTTTTTTAACGGGTCAGTGTATATTAATATGTAAAAATAACTTTTATTGTCAATAATTGTAAATATGCGCATCTACGTATGTATATAAATAAATAAAGATATCATCACGGCATATTACCCATTGCTGGGTGTGCCAATCTGCTTTGTACACAGATTTCGGTGATGATAATGACATATTTTGTACGGTGCGGGTGTTTACCTGGTGTATGTATATTGTAGGTCAAATAACAATCTAGCATAGTATCATAAATTTAAACAAGTGTTATTTGGTTTACTTCCGTTGTTTCGTTATTTTCCGTATTAATATACTTGAAAATGGTCCCATCTTTCAAAAAGGCGATAGCAAAAGGCTTGACCATGCCAGTAGTGAGAATTTGGAATCGAGTAAATGTGTGTCGTAATGAGGAAATGGTATTAAAAATTCGATTATTCCAGAAACTAATAACTCTATTAAACTAGTCTAGTTTTAATATAAATGATACTTGTTCCAATTTATTACTACTGTGGAGGACTCCATCGTTTCCCTCATATAATTCTTGATGAAAGTTATACAACAAAACATAATAAATATGAACATTTTATTTTATTTTTGTCATTGTTTATCTCTGATTCGTTTGAAATTTCAGATAATAAAAATAGTTTTCATGTTTATGTCTGTAATATCCGTGCCCAAATTACATCCTGAATCTTATATCTTAAATAGTTTCAAAATGGGCGTATTATTGCAGCTATCTTTCCGTGTACATCATGCTGAAAACGAACGAACTCTTCGCATTCAATTTCGACAAATATAACAATCAGTCCTTCTATAAATCGTTTTCATTATTATTCGTTAATTGGGAACATACCAAACACAATAATGGTGGGATTCTGAAACCCGTAGTAAATGTTTATGAACAGAACAAATAGAAAAACCAATAAAATATCGTTAATAAAATATATTTCAGTTCTCAAGGTCATCTGATACAGTGCAAATCTCATTTGAACAGTGTCAAGCTGACGAACAAATAAACAGGTATTTAGCCAAACAAACTAAACCTAACACAAAAATTCTATTACATCCTTCTCTAAATCACAAATTCCACCAAAAAAACCCAACATCCTACTTACTTTCAAATCCCAACCTAATCCCATACATTCCAGACTCAGTAATAAGCTGAGTAAAATATAAGTAAAAAACAGACATACTAGCGACATCTAACATCTACTAGATAAAATATAGTATGTTGATAATTCAGCCAAATACAAAGAAAAAATAAACATGACATCTACACCGGACAAGACAAATCCAAACTCACAAACGAACTCAAACTCACAAACAAATCAGCCAGGAACCAGCTTTGCCGACAAGCTGAAACAAACCAACAGCTATGGCTTCCCGTCTAAAGAACAAGCAATAATAATAAATGCAATAAATGAAATCCCCTTGAAAGCTTACATTGTTGCAATAGGAAATATTATCGGACCAAAAAATATTACTTTTGCTTCCAGAATATCACACAATCGCATATGCATATACCTATCATCAAAAGATATCGTAAACGAGCTAATCAACACACACAAACATGTACAAATAGACAATAAAATATTAGATATTAGACGCCTTATTACCCCTACAAAGAGAATCATCATATCAAATGTATGTCCGTCAATACCCCACTATATAATTGAAGAAGCATTAAAACAAAAAAACATGAAATTAGTATCTCCTATATCATTTTTAAGAGCCGGACTACAAGAGAACGAATACGCACATATACTTAGCTTTAGAAGACAAGTATATATAACAGATAAACAAAATGAACCAATTCCAGAATCACTACTAATTATTCATGAAAACACAGAATATAGAATTTACCTCTCAGGTGACTCACCTGCATGCTTCATATGTAAAAAACAGGGGCACACAACAGCACAATGCAACCAACAAACAATAGATACCACAACAAAAAATAATACACCACAAACACAAAACCCACAACTTAACATACTTACCCAAAACCTAGAAATACCCATTACCCAACCAGAAAAAATATTCCAAAAACCAAAAGAACCTGAAAAGAAAATACCCCAAACACCAGAAACCTCTACACAAACACCAGAAACTACAAACTCACAAAATAAAGCACTAAATACTAGAAACCAAACACAAACAAAAACACAAAGAGAACAAACCAAACTAAAAAGACAAAACGATGACGATAACACAAATGACACAGAAAACGACAGCCTACATGCATCCCAAGAAAGCCTAAACTCCACAGACACAAGAAGACCGAAAAAAGCTCGATCAATAAGCCCATCTCATAACCTATCAACAGAAGAACTTTTACAGGACACTGAAATAGAAATAACTACAAATGCAAATAAATACATATTAAACTATGACCGATTTAAAGACTTCATAGAAAATTCACATGGATCCCTCAACCCACTAAGTATTTCACGAGAATACACAAATGAAACAGAAAAACTACTAAATATGCTAAACGATATATACCCCTTACTAAAAAGAAAAATTATCAAAAACAGATTCACAAGGCTCCATAGACGCATCAAAGAACAACTAGAAGACGAATTAGAAACACAAAACACATAAAACTTAAAATGAGTATTATACAGTGGAATGCTAACGGATTCCACTCTCACCTTGCTGAAATACAAAAAATTATATCACACACGAATCCAAAAATTATCTGCATGCAAGAAACTCGTCTACACCCACAACACAAGGCACATCTTAAAAATTACACAACATTTAGAAAAGACCGAATAAATAACAACAACGCAAGTGGTGGAGTCGCCATTTTTATAGAAAACTCAAACGAAGCACAAGAAATACACCTAAATACGACATTAGAAGCAGTAGCAATTAGCACATACATAGCAAATAAAATTAGTATATGCACACTGTACTTACCACCGAACCAAAGTATCAACATGACGGAAATAAACCAACTAATAGACCAACTACCCGTACCATTTATAATAACAGGAGATTTCAACGCGCATAACACAATTTGGGGATGTGAAGACACAAACAGACGCGGAAAAGACATAGAACACATCATAAACAACAATGACAAACTAACACTATTAAATGATGGTACAAAAACACATTTCTGCTCAAGAACGGGAAATTTCTCAGCAATTGACTTAACAATATGCGATTCAACACTAACACCGGATCTAACATGGACGGTACTACCCCTATCCCACGTAGGAAACCATTTTCCAATAAAAATAGATCACCCCATAGACACACAAGAAGCCACAGAAGAAAATAAAATAACAAAGTGGTCTACAAAAAACGCCGACTGGAAATTGTTCCACCAACTAACAAAATTTGACAAAACACCAACCACCGACAACATAGAAGAACAAGTAGAAAAAATAACAACCTTAATAACAGAAGGGGCAAACACAGCACTACAAAAAGTGAAATCGAATAATAAAATAAAACGAGTACCTTGGTGGAACGAGAAATGTAAAGAAGCAATCAGGAAAAACAAAATAGCCCTGAAAGAATATAAAAGAAACAAAACCACAGAAAACTTTATAAAACTTAAACAAGCGAAAGCACTCAGTAGACGCACAATTATACAAAGTAAAAGATCCTCCTGGCAAGAATATGTCTCAAAAATATCTACAAATACACCGGATAAAGAAATATGGGAAAAAATAAAGAAAATTAACGGAAGGAAGTCGAACGCGCAAACAAATCTAATAATAGAAAACGACACACTAATTACTTCCTCTCAAAACATTGCAGACACACTGGCAGAAAAATTCTCCCAAAACTCAAGTGATGATCATTACACAAAAGAATTCATCACATACAAAAAAACTTCAGAAAGCGAAATAATAACCACCAATGCAAATGACAAAAGCGACATAAACAAACCAATCACAAAAAACGAAATACTAACAACAATAAAAGAACTAAAAAAATCAACAAGCCCTGGACCTGACGGAATTACATACGAGCTCATTAAACACTTGCCAGAAGAAACAATAGATTTTTTGTTACAAATATACAACAACATCTGGACCAACAACAAATTTCCCAAACAATGGAAAGAAGTACTGACTGTACCGATACTTAAACCGAATAAAAACAAGACGGATGCACAAAACTACAGACCGATCTCTTTGTCAAACTGCCTGAGTAAAATACTACAAAAAATAATAAACAAACGTTTGTTGTGGTACTTAGAAACGAACAAAATACTAAATAACAACCAAAGCGGTTTCAGACACGGAAGATCCACAATAGATCAACTTGTAGCTCTGCAATCAGAAATACACAACGCATTCAAAAATAAACAAAACATCGCAGTCATTTTTTTCGATATCACAAAGGCTTACGACACAGTTTGGAAACATTACATCATAAAATCACTGAAAGAACACAAACTGGGCGGAAACATACTAAATTACATACGAAACTTCTTAAGCGACCGCAAATTTAGGGTAAAATTCAACGGTCACATATCCACAGAAAAACACCAACAAAATGGAGTTCCACAAGGAGAAATAATTAGTGTGACACTATTCCTCATCGCCATAAACAAAATCACAGAAAAAATACCAAACTATATAAAACACTCCTTATTTGCAGACGATCTGGCAATATATTTCAAAAACAAAAACGTAAAAACACTGAAAAAAGAACTACAAGAAGCAACAAATAAATTAATAGAATGGACTAAGACAACAGGATTCCAGTTCTCTGAACAAAAAACAAAAATGATGTATTTTACAAAACTACAAACAACAGCCAAACCTACCATAAAAATAAACGACAAGAAAATAGATTACGTCAAAAACATAAAATTTCTGGGTATGGTACTCGACCCCCATCTAACATGGAAACCACACATCGACCAACTCAAAAAAGAATGCTGGAAAAGCCTGAACATCATAAAATGTCTCTGCCATAGTAAATGGGGATCCCATAGAGATGTCCTTTTAAAGATATATGTAACAATGATCAGATCTAAAATAGACTACGGATCTATAATATATAATACTGCGAAAATCTCTAACTTAAAAACATTAGATCCTATCCAGAATACAGCTATAAGACTAGCCACCGGAGCCTATAGAACCAGCCCAATCACAAGCATATTGTGTGAGTCTGGAATTACCCCTTTAGATAACCGCAGATCACAATTAACACTATCATACATCACCAAACTCGCAAAAAACCCAGAAAACCCTACATACAAACACATATTTCAAAACTCACCCATAAACATAAGGGTCCCACCACATACTCCACTACAAGAAAAAATTAACACCATCCTAACAGACCTGAACATAGAACTACCATCCATCGAACATTCCTACACAGACAAAACTCCTCCATGGTCCAAGAAACTACCTAACTACATATATGACCTGGCTAAATACAAAAAAAGTGAAACACCAGCTGACACATATATACAAGAATTCAACAGAATACGTAACGAAAACCAATACAGGGAAATATATACCGACGGATCTAGAACACAGAATACAACGGGAGGAGCCATCATCACACACGAAAGAGAAATTAAATTCCACCTACCAAACACAGTATCCGCGCACGGCGCAGAACAGTACAGCATCCTGCAAGCATTGACATATATAAACAAAGAAGAAAACCGAGGCCAAAAATTTCTAATATGCTCTGACTCTCTTGGTGTCCTAAAAGAAACAGAAATACTATACACACGAAACACAATGGCACAAAAAATACAAGACGCTATCCACGAACTACTGGAGAACAATATAGATGTTTCCTTCATATGGATCCCCTCACATATAGGCATCACCGGAAACGAAAGAGCTGACAAGGCCTCCAAAGAAACCAATGAAGAACAAATCACACACATCCCAACACCCACAGAAGACGTCATTGAGGAATTAAAACAACAACTGACAAGAAAATGGGACCAAACATGGAAAAATACCACAAATAACAAACTAAGGCAAATAAAAGCAGACATCTCAAAATGGCCAACACCAATAAACAGACGAGACCAAATAATAATAACGAGATTACGCATAGGACACTCACAGCTCACACACCAACATATACTACAAAAAGAAAACCCACCCCTATGCACCATGTGCCAAGTACAAATGACCACCGAACACCTACTACTGCACTGCCCCCTATATAACCAACAACGAACCAAAAACCACATCTCAAACACACTACAAGAAATCCTGGGAAACAACACTACAAAACTAGAACAAGTACTACAATTCCTGAAGGACACAAACTACTACAAACACATATAATACAAAACCAATATGTAAACAATATATATCTAGACTGTACCGGGTACTAATGACCCAGCTGTCGATGTACTCAAAATTTAATAAAAAAAAAAAAAATATATTTCAAAATATATAGAAAATTTTATAAATCCCTAAACGATGACGTAAACCTTTTTTACTGGCTGGATATCAAAGCTGGGCACATTACTTACAAAATGTAACTGCATTACCATTACATTGTTTTTGAGAAAAGGGCTCAGAATTACACAATACACATTACTTTAAACTGGGATAAAAGTATTGTAACTACCATTACAATGTATTTTTTAATGACATTACACATTACATACGAGTGGAATTTGATTTTATTGTTTACGACTTTTACATTTATTAATGTATTAAAACAATTAATATCACTGTTTTAAAAACTAACAGCTAGTTAGAATATTACCTTTAACTGAGTTATAAAATTTATTGTGATTTTTATAATAACCGATATAATTTTAACTAGTGGTAAACACAATTGGCTGGTAGCACGAGCCTGGTTCTAACACCGGTTTTAACTAAAACCATACTAAAAACTTGGCAAGTACTTCAGGGTTATTAACAAAATCAATGTTGCCAATGTACTGAATAAGCCGAAAATGTACTGACAGCCATATTTAATAAATTTGACGGCATTATTTAAAGTGTTTAATACAATTTTTGTCTTGCCTTCTTTGTAGTATAAACAGTTTAAAATAATGAAGTCAAATTTATTGAATATGGTTGTCAATACATTTTCGAATTAATCAGTATATTGGCAACACTGATTTTGTTAATAACTCTGAAGTATGTGCCATGTCGTTGGCATGGTTTTAGTTAAAACGGGTGTTAGAACCACACTCGTGCTACCAGCCATGGGCTCGTAGTACGATCACAATTTTAATTAAAACGCTGTTTTAAGAAATGTCAAATTTCATTATTTAATAACAATAATAAATAATGTCAAATTTATCAAAATATGATTTTAAAGCAGAACATAATTTGTATTCAAACAAATATATGTAAAAAAACATATGGGCGAAATTAAATATTGATGACATTTCTTAAAATAGCGTTTTAATTAAAACCGTGATCATACTACTAGCCAATAAGCTTGAAGTTAGAAGTAAAATCATCAAAGAATATCATCCGTTTTATTTAACAAGTAATATTATTCAAAAACTAACTTTAATAAAAGATGTTTGTTAACATTTAACTAGATGTAAAGAATGGTAAAAACAACACAACTGTAGGAACAAAATAAAAACATGGAGGGATGGCGGTGACTTTAATGGAGAATAAATAGTATAGTTTGTTTCAAAATATTTACGAACGTACCTAACATGATAGGATTGTAACAAAATATTTCGAATCCTGCACACGAAATATTTGTGCGGAATTTAATGTTTCACTTGAATTTTAAAAAGTACAGAACAAAGAATATGACATTGCACCAAATTTTCACAAATTATAAATAAAAGCAGGTATATTAATTTTCATAATACAATACTGTTAAATGAGCTTAAACAGTACTCTATGCTCAACCAATATATACATCAAAACAGCCACAGTGTTTCTAAAAAAATTGTAGCACCATAAAGTGTATCATGAAGAGTTGTCATCTGTCAATATGCCATAGAAACTAGGATTTTCAGAAGATATTTTATGTTATGAAAAATAATGAACGTCACACGGCTGATATACAAATAACTAACACGGTTGATTGTAAAATCGAGGCGATAGCCGAGATTTTACAATATTCAACCTCATCTGTTATTTGCTTCATATCAACCTTATGACGTTAATAACAATAACGGGATTTTGACAAAGTCCCTCTACATCGTTTTCCCAAATTTTGCTAATCCTCCCCTGTCGCAGAGGATTGTAAATACCATGCCACCAAATGTTTTGCGGTGTGCCGCGTCATTAAGAAGGCAGGTAGATTTGCAAATATCTTGAAACACACCATAAATATTGAACTTCTACTGAGTTCTTGTTCGTACAAAATCGTTTACGATCGAATAAGTCGAACAAGTTATTTCTTATGTAGGATATGAGTTTGCGCATTTTTAGTAATTGTAATGTAAAATTACAAATTACTGCGACAAAATAATGCAATACATTACAAATTATTATAATATAAATGTAATGAAAATAGCATTATACTTATTAGAATAAAATGTAATTAAATTACATAATGTCATTACATGTAATGCATTACTGCCCACTTCTGCTGGATATTCTATAAATAACTAAACACGTAAATTAATAAATATCCTCATCCTTATTCTTGAAGTACATCCCCCTCGAAAAAAAATTATGTACGCCTATGTAGACACTTGTGTTTTATTTTTCCAATCATCAGTACATCAGTGTTATTATCTTGTGCCGATTAAAACACGTTCAAAGTGGCAAGGTGGACTAATATGCATATACATACAATGTAACTAGTTATAGTTGCTTGTGATATTGCAGTGAACGGATGTAGAACTTTTCAATATTTCTGAGTAAAAGTGACGGTGTAATATTAAAGTTAAATACTAACATTTGTGTATAGAACCTAAGAGGTTGTTTTTAAACAAATGAAGATTTTTCTATTAACCTGTAAGTACCAACATTAATTTTATTTAGTAAAGAAGGTTTATGGATGAAATAATTTTGCCTTCAAATTCATCCTTGAACACATTGTTCTTTTTTTATTTAAAATACATACATACATACTGTAATAAAAAATCTCTCAAACGACAATAGATTCGTCTATGTCACAATAGATAAATAAATAAATAAATATATCATCACGGCCATTACCCATTACTGGGTGTGCCAATCTGCTTTGTACACAGATATCGGTAATAATGACATATTTGCACCGTGCGGGCGCTTACCAGGCGTCACCTCATGGGCACTCATTGCTGGCGTGGAGAGTGCACCACAGGGGTCAATTTTTGTGCCATTTAAAATTGGAAATATTTAGTGTCGGTCCGGATTGAACCCGGTTCCCCAGATTCGCGACCTGACACTCAGGCACGCGGCCACCAGACCCCATATGGGGTCACAATAGATAACAGTCTGAAACTTAATTTAATTTATTCAACACCTTCTAATAATAATGCTACAACTATAATGATTTGAAACAAATAAAGCTGTTCATAAGTCGCTAATGAGCTAAAAATCATAAAGTCACACTGCTATTAGAAACGTGAGATAAACATTAATATTTTGACATTATAATTAATGACATTTCGAAATGTCGAACTAGGAAATCTTTTAAATACCTATATTTTATACCTTTGAAGAGTGTTGCATTAAATTTACTTTTAAAATATCGGGGTATAAGCTTTGCTAATCATAAGTGTTACAATAAAAGCTAATATTTTTTCTGAAAAAAATTAGGTTAGATGAATTACATATATTTCCATGTTTAAGTAGGTACTTAAGCTTTCATACGAATAATATTGTTTCAGTCAATGTATATTTGCAAAATTATGTCTTATTTTCCTTATTTTCTTAGGTTTACTTCACACAAAACAATAGCGTCTAGTCGCTCGCGATAACAAATCACTCTGAGAGCCGAGCGATGTCAAATGTGTCTGCCTGGTGTGCGTTAGGTATTGTTTTTACCAGGATTTTTTAAAATTTCTTACAAAATACGTCTGCATTAGGTATAGTTTTTACCAGGATTTCTGTAAAAATTTCTTAAACCATTACCTTATGTTATGTATTGTTTTTGTCAGGATTTTTAAAAAATTCTTAAAAAATTAGTTTAATTCTTTACTCGAGAAATATATAAATACCTGTTTTCACGCTCCAAATTTGTGTTTCCTTATTATATTTTAGCTAAAAAAAGATATTACAGCAAAAAAATTGCATTTTCTACTATTCTGGATAAACTAGGATCCAGCCTACTTCACTAACTGTTTAACTGTTTTGGTACAGATGCTATAGAGATCATAAATAATTCCTAAATGGCCTATTTTTTTACAAAAGTAAATTTAAATAATTGTCATATTCGTACGATTGCCAAAAAATATTTTATTTATGTAGAAAAGTTTGCTCTGTATAAATGAATGTAAATAAAATTCCATAATCACTAATTTCAATCTGTTTTTATAATAAAAAAAAATAATTATAATGTAAACAAAACTCAAAATGTAAATTCATCAACTTCATCAATTGCGTGAAAAATATTCGCAAAAACATGTGTACGTTAATTGATTTTCCTGCTTTTTGAATGGTTTCAACTGCATATAAAAATGCAGTGTCACACAAAACTAATGCGAATTTTGAACTCCGCATAAATAACCAGTGACCTTTCGAAATATTGTTAAAGTGACAGACGCACTTTTCAGCATTCACACACAATTTACCAGGTCATCCCTCATTCAATTCTGTCATACCATGATGACGTTGTTGTTTCATACTCGCGTTTAGTAAAACAGAATTGAAAATCACAGTTTTGTACACGGTTATTGAAAATTAATAATAGTGCAAACAGGACCGGATTAGTGTACCCTCCTGCGGTAATCAGAAAAAAAAATGCCCGGCCCCTTTCCCTCCCTATCATTGTATTACTAATAGTAATGTATTTTTTTGACATATTGGTTTCACTTCGCTAAGCAACTGCTTACTATGCTTCATAGCCCTGCGCCTTGGTCTACATATATTTATTATAATTTTTCGTATAAAATTACTAAATTTAATGCCTGAATTTGTTACTCTCAATTATTCAATGGGGTCTCATAGCCGTGTGCCTAAATGTCTTGTCGCGAATCTGGGGAAACGTGTTCGATCCCAACCGACGCTAAAACTTATTTCGAATCTTAATTGGCACAAAAATGACCTCAGTGATGCACTCTCCACGCCAGCAATGAGTGCTCGTGAGGTGACATCTGGTAAACGCCCACACGGTACGATTAATTATGTCATCATCATTACCGATATCTGCTTTCAAAGCAGATTGACAAACCCCCAAATATAGGTAATATGCCATGGTGATATATTTTGTTATTAATTTATTTTATTGTTTACACTTATTCAATTATTATTATTCCTAAACTGAGTTTTTTGTTATTAGAATTAGTTTATTGCTTAAATGAAACGTGTTATTATCATATATAATATCATAAGTCGTAAATTTTTGCCAGAAAATTTTTCAGATTGTTGCGAGAGCCGGTTGCTTAGCTTGAGTGGCATTGACAAAAAATCACGAGTTGTCAAACGAGTGATTTTTGATCAATGTCACGAGATAAATTGGCAACAGGCTCGAGTAAAGCAATCGGAAAATTTTTCCAGGATAAAATTTAACCACGAATGGTATTCGGATGACTATTTCCAAAAAAATCTGATGTGGACACCACACGACTTCCTTGTACGCAAGACTAATATGAAGTATAGACCCAAGTATATAATTGCACATATTTGACGTAATTTGACATTAGAATCTATTTTTTATTTTTTTGTTATTTTTTGCCCTAATCCATAGCAAGCTTCATTACAAAAACCAAAAATTATATAAGTTTTAAATATACATATCTCGCTTATACAAAGGGCTAATTTAATAATACTTGATGTGCTAGACACAGAATTTAATTCTCTAAAAATTTTATTTGAAGCATTTATTTCTAAAATCAAAATGAAACCATTTTATTGAAGAAAAACTGTTAACACCTTCAGGTAATGTGCCACTTCCGGTTAGCCTGTTTTAACCAAAATCCACTATGTTATTCCAATTGACATGAAAGTCTTATATACCAAATTTGAAAAGTGTTAGATTATATTTTAAGATAGTTTTTCATTAAAATCTATTATAGGCTTCAAATAAAGTACCATTTCTAGAAATTATGTAATGACGAAAAAGGGAGGTGCACAACTAGATGTTATAGCAGTCCTAAATACAAAATTTCAACTTTCTACGGCTTACCGTTTTTGAGTTATGCGAGATACATACGCACGTACGCACGTACGTACGTACGTACTTACGTACAGACGTCACGACGAAATTAGTCAGAATGGATTCAGGGATGGTCAAAATGGATATTTCCGTTGAAATCTCAAAACCGAAATTTTTCGCGATTACAATACTTCCTTTACTTCGTACAAGGAAGTAATAAAAATCTTCTAATTTTTATTGTGTTTTGAGGTGTTATATTTAAGTTTGCTTTTTCAACGTTTTAAATAGATTCCTGTCCGAACCGACTCGTTTTTAATAAACATGGATAACACTGAAAATATACACACTTTGATAGGTATGTAAACAATGTTACTAAAACGTCAAAAAAAAATTCGAAAATACGACATCTTATTGGCTTAAAGAGAGCGAAAATTTTTTTATGACGGTGTTTTGTCGAAATGAAACTTGGTAACTAGGTAGAATCCTGAATTTGGATTGGCTTATAAATTAATGAGTGAAATAGTCATTAATAAATGTATAGTTACCTTGTAAGTTAAGAAATAGGATGTAGCCAAGCCAATCCTTTTGGCGCAAGGCTCATATTATTAGGTTGGGCTTCAATTTGTTCTTTCATCAATTTCTTTTGTCTCTGGTTATTCTTATATGAAAAATAATACTTTGTATTTTATAATGATAGTCGTTGTTTCTTAACATTTACGATATGTTACATTTACAACAGCTGTTAGATTCAAAAGAAATATATGTTATTATACTATGTGTATCGAAAAAGAAAAATATTAGGTAGTTATGTAGAAATAAATGTGATCAAGCGCTCACATTACATCAAATTTTCAACAGCTGTTGAATTGGAAAGAAACGTGTAATTCTATATTGTTGCTTAAATATAAAAACAACATAAAGCAAACAAAATTATTAGACAGCAATATAGGAAGAAATTGTATCAGATAAACAGTATAATATAAAGCTCCGTCCGTATTTATTTATTTCAAGGACCACAAAGACAAATATTATTTCCTATTTTTTGACATCATTTACTATTTCACTATAATATTTTTAGTGTTGAGCCATGCGACTGAGATTCTTCTTTTTGTATGTTTAATAATATCTATTTTAGTGAGTATATAATTCTTTAATCACGTGACATGTTTTCCGCCACTCAACATTCAGAATCTCCCTAGTTAGATGTCTATCACAACGATAATAAACAAAAATATATTATCATCTTATTTATATTCGTTACTAGGGGATTTGTTTTCTTTATTTACAACATTGACAGTTAATTTTGAGTATAAAAATGTGCAGTAATCGTTTTTGATATCAACAACGATTAAAATAATAAAGCAATGGGCTACTTGAGTGCCATTTTTTTTATTTAATTTTCATTAATTGGCCAGGAAAAAATTAATGAAATTTTAATATTTAAATTACCGCCATGTATGACGTAGATTTACGCCGAAACAATGAATGGCCGTAAAGCAATAACATCGGTACGTCCAATAGCAACGACATGTGCTGGTAATTTAAACATGACAGATCATCTGTTTGACGTTTGAATAATAGTTTGGAGGTTAATATTTTTGTTTGTCATTTTAATATTGTACGAGTATAAGCTAAGTTAAAATCCTTCAAAATCCTGCTTAACAAATCGGAATACGTAATAAAAGAAACAGAAACCACGCAAATTGTAAATAATAAAGGAGAGTGACAGAAAAATGAACTAATGTCAAAATCAAATTAAAACTCGCACTCGCTCGCCATCGACAGGTTACATTCTTAAATATGCATCCCTTTCTCCAGTTCAAAATAATGACGTCAAAAAAAATCTTTCTTAATTTATTTAAAAAAAAATTAAAATAAAATTTATGCTTTTACATACGTTTTCAACTTTACTTTAGGTATTTAGTGATAGATATCAGATTTTCAGAACCACGCATAGCTTATTGTAAAATTAAACATCTTGCAATACAATATATCAAAAGTTAGGATAGCAGCCCACACAATGTGTTCCAAAAATTCATTATATTCTTTCATTAAATATAAGCTCGTGATGTGATTAATAATCGAAGATATTGCTCGTGAAACCGAAGCAGCATATTTCACTTTTTACTTCGGACTCCTGAAATCTGCAACTCGGTTTCACTTAAGAATGTCATCGATGATAATCATATCACTTATTATATTACGTACGATAATAATGCTTCATATTTAAGCGTATAATATGTATCGGAATTTATTTGAACTCACGGAGTTGAGATAAATTGACATTTAATAACTTCATTTGTGCTTAAATGTGTATTATTAAGAAGTACTGCATTTCTAAAAGTAAGTAATATAAATATCATGGATAAAATTAATGTTTATACAACCAAACTAATGTCACATAACATTAACTTACACAATCAACGATAGTTCCGAAAGTGCACCACATGTCATATTGCTTAAAGTCAGTTGCCAATTAAAAGAACAAAATAATTACTTCTTTCTGTCAGAGCATTCTAATTCTACGTAAAAAAATCTGATGTGGCCAGCACATTACCTTCCGTCAGTTCTATGTATTTTGTATAAATGTCATACAGAAAGTTCCTTGAAAAAGATTATATTTCTTGTACATTACCTTAGGCAGTTGTATGTATTTTATACAAATTCAAAACAGAAAGTTTCTAACAAAAGGTCCTATATTTCCAGTAAATTTATAACATAAACATACTGTCAACTGCACTAACACTGACACCTTTCAATCAGAATTTTCTATTTTCTTAATGTAGCAGCTGTTTCCAGAGTTATAGCAAAGCTGACTAATATACATGATATTTAATGTCTTTATAATTTTTTAATTCTATGTCCATTTAATATGAAGTATAAAATGCATTCAAATCGTATAGAGAATAAATAATTCTTTAATATTTATAATAACATTAAATGTGAAAAAATGATATTTAACATCGTTTTTTCAAGAAAAACTGTTAAAATCTTCAAATGAGGGTACTTCCGGTTGACCAATTATAACCAAAATCTAATCAGCTCTTCACATGGCTGTAACGAAGAGGAATACGAAAGAATTATAATTTTTGGAGTTGTAGTATGAGAGTTATCGCATTAGAAAATTTTGTCACACACAGACACACACACACACACACACACACACACACACACACACACACACACATACATACACACACACACACATACAGACATCATCGTAAAAATAGTAAAATCGTATTCTAGGGACCCTAAAACGTTCTTATTCATCAAAAACTCACCACCGAATTTTTTGACCAAAGACAATACCTTCCTTACCTAAAGGTGACGGAAGGTAAAAATAACATTTATTCTGTTTTTCTATATGTGGCACTCTTATTGTAGCCATATTTTAATCAAATTAATATAAAACACTTTATTTCGATTATTTTTTTTGTTTCATTAAGGGCACGAAACTGCCATGGTCATTGTGCCTTTGATTATTATTATTATTATTATTATTATTATTATTATTATTACTAAATTCAAAATAAAATTCTCTATCCAATAAGTAAATAAAAAATATATGGTTCCATTTAAAATAACAAAGTTGACCCACAATTTGAAAACCACTGGTTGAAAAAAATAATTTTACGCTTATGAAAATAGTCCAGTAAAATAGAAATTGTTTGTTAATTTTACCGACCCCGTAGCTTTTATAGTGCTCAAGACAGCAATAGTGGACAAAATAAAATCAACAGCCTGTATACCAATTTAATAAAAATTATTACTGTTTTTGATCATTTATCATTTTCATATATTTGAACGTGTAACGAAAAAGTTGTGTTTATAAGCTTCAAGATTTTAAAAATTTAATTATCCAACACCCAATCATCTTCGTTTAGAATTTTTCCGCTGGTTATTGCATCCAATTTGTTTATATTTATTTTATTATAATTGTTCAATGGTTAGTTTTCCCTTATGTTGTTCATTTACAACTTGATATTAATTTAAAATTAACTGTTATACATAAAATTTGAAATTCTTGCATTTTGGTAATTTAAAGGAATATGACTTATAAGCCATTTTTTTACTGAATATGACCTGAGGAATAAGCAGTTAAAGTTTGTTATAGTTCGTTCAAATTTCATTCTAAAATGAATTCTGAAAATTATTGTAATGTATCGTGTAATATTATTTCAAATAAAAAGGAAACAGCAAATATTTTAATCATTATTTCTCTTCGTAATCCCATTTATTTAATAATCTTACTACAGTACAAAACGTGTCAGTCTCAATGGAATATTAATATTAAACTTTGTGCCTTGCAAATGCAGAATACACAAACATTTATTATTTATCGAGCAAACTTGTCACTTGCCGTCAACTACAGTTTCGTTGCATGCCCTCTTCGTAGCAATTTGCCTGCTACCCGACCGAAGGAAATTATTCACCTGTATAGTTCCCCTTGAGAAAGTCTAACAACGCTTGGGAACTCTTCGTAGGTGAATCATTATAAGAGACATAGACCAAGGTATTGTCACAAGTTTGGCGTTGGTATTAAGTAAAATTACTTGCAAAGAGTACAGTTTGGATCTTTGTTTAGAGCAGAAAACGTTAAAAAATAAATTAATCGGACATTTTGAAAAGGGGTCAACTCTAGTTTACAAAATTTTATAGAAGAAACAAAATATAATTCTATTTTCGATCAAAACGGGATAAAAATGAATAGAAAATACTAACAAATATAGGTACATTTTTTAATATACATGAGGTCCACAACTTACATTTTTCTGGAAAGGACCAGTTTAAAAAAAAAATAGTAAATAATTATAACATATAGGAAAAAGAACTTGCAAAACTGTTTCTAAACATCTAGTCTTTAAATAATCGAAAGACAGGATTTTATCAAAACATGTTTTATCTACGTTATTATAAGCTATTCGGAGAGATTTCTAACTTTCTGGAATATGTCAACGCAAAATATCACTTTGCCGCTCATACGCGACAATGTAGAAAAAACGCTCGCTGTCCAAATTTCTAACTATACAATGTTGAGAAATGTCACTTGTCTACATTCTTAATATAAGCGTTTAGTCAGAAACTAATGACACAGTAGTTACACTTTTACCACCTTCACAAATCAATGTGCTCACTGCTCTGTCGGTATATTACATAACCAAATAAAATGCCGCATTGTTGTGAAAATAAAGTAGGGCATTCATTTATAAAAACGAAAGTATAAAATGCTTAGATTAGATAGAAGGAATATCTCAAGAAGAGTGGAAAATAACGATAAATTAAAATTTAATATTTTCGTTATTTATTGAGTAGTACTGTACTGTATGTACAAAGTGTACATTTTATTATTTTTACCTTCCGTCACCTTTAGGTAAGGAAGGTATTGTCTTTGGTCAAAAAATTCGGTGGTGAGTTTTTGATGAATGAGCACGTTTTAGGGTCCCTACAATACGATTTTACTATTTTTACGATTATGTCTGTATGTGTGTGTGTGTGTGTGTGTGTGTGTATGTATGTGTGTGTGTGTGTGTGTGTGTGTGTGTGTGTGTGTGTGTGTGTGTGTGTGTGTGTGTGTGTGTGTGTGTGTGTGTGTGTGTGTGTGTGTGTGTGTGTGTGTGTGTCTGTGTGTGACAAAATTTTCTAATGCGATAACTCTAATACCATAATTCCAAAAATTATAATTCTTTCGTATTCCTCTTCGTTACATCCATGTGAAGAGCTGATTAGATTTTGGTTATAATTGGTCAACCGAAAGTACCCTCATTTGAAGATTTTAACAGTTTTTCTTGAAAAAACGATGTTAAATATCATTTTTTCACATTTAATGTTATTATAAATATTAAAGAATTATTTATTCTCTATACGATTTGAATGCATTTTATACTTCATATTAAATGGACATAGAGTTAAAAAATTATAAAGAAATTAAATACCATATATATTAGTCAGCTTTGCTATAACTCTGGAAACAGCTGCTACATTAAGAAAATTCTGATTGAAAGGTGTCAGTGTCAAGTGCAGTTGACAGTATGTTTATGTTATAATTTTACTGGAAATATAGGACCTTTTGTTAGAAACTTTCTGTATGAAATTTGTATAAAATACATACAACCGCCTTATAGGTCTTTCCATCTGAAGAGACACCTGGCCTGCGTGTAGAGGCGGTGCTTATATGATATACTACACAACCTACCAAAGCGGTGCGAGAACTGAAGTACACCTATATTGCAATCCACCAGTTAAATACACTGTATATAGGCTCTTTCAATCGTAAATGAACAGTTTTTAGTTTATTATTTTCTAAATGTAAACGTTATTAAAATATTAATACATTTTAATTTATATTATGTTATTGACAGCATTATTTAAATATTCATGAAAATGCAAAAAAGTTGAAATATATTTTATTAAATCGATAAATTACATATTGCAAACAAACAAGAAACAATAACAAAAACAAATATACCGCGAAAACAAACAAAAAACAATAACAATGCGAATATACCACGAAAACATAAAAACAAGTAACAAAACGAGTAGATCAAATGTCAAAATACAGAACTGAGCGCGATGTGAATCCAAGCGATGTCAACATCAGAATGAGGAAAATTGAAACTGATGTTACGCAGAACAGAGAGTAGCGTAGTATTCCTTGTTACTCATATTTGCCTCTCTTTTTAAGACGCAAATGCGTAATTCGCGCAGGTGTCTCTTCAGATGGAAAGACCTATAAGGTAATGTACAAGAAATATAATCTTTTGCAAGGAACTTTCTGTATGACATTTATACAAAATACATAGAACTGACGGAAGGTAATGTGCTGACCACATCAGATTTTTTGTTATGGTGGAAAACCCCATTTTGGCGACTGTAGATGAAATCTTGTGTGTGTTTCGAGCGCAAATGGACATTGTCGATTGAAATCGACAATGTCCCGTTTTGCGCTCTTAATACACTAATAGCTATTGTTTTGTCATTAATTTATTTGTGTTAATATGGATCCATGATAGCTGCATTAGTCTGAATTACTAAGATAGCTAGAGGCGAATTACCTCTTTGTAAAGTTTCGCAAGTAAAAATGTTATAAAGTTATCTATGAATGGTTTAGCATTTATTATTCCAGTCTTCCTTCTTTTAGAACAACTTTGGCAAGACTTCGCTGATTGGTGGTACATTTTGAAACAGAGCTACATCTGTTCGTTGTTCGTTCTCAAAATCGATTTTAAGAGCGAATGGAGGTATAGGTGTTTTTTGAATTTTTTTTTACTATTTCTGTAAAACTGAATGCTTAAATTTAAAGAAACAAATGCACAGTAATTTTTTTGAAAAAAGTCCGAGCAAGGTCATCCGTATCATGAACGAATTAACAAATTGGCATAAATCTCTCTTATTCGCCATGACTAGAAACATGTGCGATACGAATTTATATACCAGGCTTGTCTTTCAAAAATTCATATTGTTTCGACTATGTTAGGAGATTCCATTTTAAAACAATGCTCGTTATTGGCAATATTTTCGCTGTAACGAAGTTAATTTATTAATTCAGATATATTACCTTGATTCATAGCTGTACGAATAACGTTATTTTTTGTTAGTGTCATTTATAACTGATACTGTATATCTTATTTTCAAATATTTGGTTTCACATTTACTTATAAACTTATCATTTGACTTCGTTTTGAATTTTGATTGCTTTTACTATAACATACATTTTTATAATAAAATAACAATAGTATCTTACATACCATCATAAAAACTAAATACACGACACTACTGAATTTGACAGAATAGTTCATACAATTCGTAGATGACCTTGATCGGACATCAAAAATTATTCTGTAGGTACATATTTATATGTATAAGAATATTATGAATATAGAATATATATTATGAATCTCTAATAAAATGTTACTTACTCTGATGAAGGTGTAAGTATGCACTGGATCATCAGTCGAGAAATTTACCGAAATTTAAAATATTGGATTATTTGATTTTGCACTTTCTTAGCAGCCAAACTTTTTACTAATGTCTTTTCCCAATAACAGTGAGTCATCAATATAAAAAATATTTTTTCACTCCAATGAATAGGCTCATTAAGTGTCTGTAACGAACTTATTTCTTAACTAGATTTGTTAAGAAAAAGTCTCTACATCCCGACATCTGGAAGAACTGTATTCTGTTCTCTTAAATGAGATTAAAGTTGTGTACTCTATAAAACACAAGTGTTATATTTTAGGAATTGCCAAGACTACCGGCGCCGGTTGCCTATAAAAAACAAAACGGTAGTCGGTGTCGGTTACTTTTATATAAGTTCCTTGCGGTTTAAGTTTGTGCGTTAAATTAGATTAAATTTTAGAAAAATAGTCCAGGTCAAATTCATTTTACAATTTAGTGAAAATAAAAATAATTGTGGTGCATGTAAGCGCAAAGAGAGACAAATTATTGATATTCTTTTTTATTGAGATTGGGCCGGCTGCAGATGTGGGAACCGGCGGCGGCAACTAAAGCATTGCCGTATTCATAGTGCATCTGTTCAAGTTTAAACCAGGTCTATCTCAAGCCTAACTTGGACCGGCGCAAACAGTTATTCATAGAGGCAGTTTAGCGCTAGTACCTACGGATCTAAACCTACACTAAAATTTAAACCTGCTTGCACCCTAGTTTATCGCGAGTCTAACTCAGTTGACAGTAGTAGTATGACAATAGCTATTTGTGTATTAAGAGCGCAACATTGTCGATTGAGAGGTTCTTGCCGCGCGACGCAGGAGCGAGGCATTCTCTCGAAATCGACAATGTCCATTTGCGCTCGAAACACACACAAGATTTTTTCTACAGTCGCCACAATGGAGTCCTCCACCATAACAAAAATTTATTTTTTATTTATATTTACTTATCGGTATTTTCCATTCTTCTTGAGCTATTGCTTTAATCTAATCTAAGCATTTTATACTTTCGTTTTTGTAAATGAATGCCCTATTTTATTTTCACAGCAGTGCGGCATGTTGTTTGGTTATGTAAGTGGGTAATGTGTAACTACAGTGTCAATTACTGAGTTTACATGCAGTTTTGAAACCGTTTTTAAAACGTTTTTAGTTTTGAAAACGCCATGTATACAGTGTCAAAACGGTTTTGAATTATCTCAAACCAAAACTAAAATTCATGGGTTGGACTTGAAAACTAGTTTCAAAACTACTCATGTAAACACTTAAAATTCAGTTTCGATACTGCGCATGCGTACAGAGCATAACGTTTCTGTCTCTTTGTCTTACTAACCTTCAAATATACTGACAGTTGTATAGTTTTAGTGCATAGTGGTACGAAGTATAAAATATAATTGGAATAATAGCAAAACGAAGTATTTGGAGTGAAGAGGATGTCACTTATATCAGCTAAATGCGCATGCGCCGAAACTGATTTCAAATCAATTTTTAAACTTGTTTTGAAAACTGCATGTAAACAGTTTTGCATAATTTTGACTGAAAACTGAAACCATTTTCAAAACTGCATGTAAACGTAGTAATTAATCCCTGACTAAACGTTTCCATTAAGAATGTAGCCAAGTAACATTTCTCAACATTGTATAGTTAGAAATTTGAGGAGCGAGCGTTTTTTCTACTTTGTCGCTCTAGAGCGGCAAAGTGACATTTTGCGCTGACAAAAGAGAACGCAAATGTCTACTTTGTATATAGACTGTAGAAAAAATAATTTGTGTGTTTAATGCAAATTATTATTTAATATATGGTAAGTAATATAAATATTTTCAAAATTCATATTAGGTAATGTTTTAATATTACGGTGTCATGTTACACATATTAATGATATTGTATTATTTAATTTTTTGGGAATTCATAATAGATTAATGGTTTTGATCATGTTTATGATGTAGAAGATATTAGGAACATAGTGGAACATCGTTGAAGAAACCAGAGTGTTTATCATACCTATTCATTTAGAAATTAAATTAAATCGAATAGAAAAATTTATAGGTTAGTTTTCCAGGAAATATTCAGTTGTTTATTTTATAGAAACTAAAAAGCGATTTAAATTTGCAGATTTAAGAAAGAAAATCTGCAGAATTTAAATGATAGAATAAAACTATTATTAGAAAATGAAACTAACAATAAAGGGTGACCAGTTTCAGTCAATGTGAAAGTTTTGAGCACTGTACGGTATAAGATATCTTATTTGTAAAGGGAATTATTAAAGTAAATCTGGTAATAAATAATTTAGAAATAAAATATGTGTTAGCGATTGCGATGCGTTAGATATTACATGATTTGTTACTTGGTATTTTTTCTGGGAATTAAATAAATTTATGAAATATGACTAATTTGCGTTCGTTATTATACAGTACCTTAAAATTATTATGCGATGGCTGTTATAGAAATTTCTATGACGATTGGTTGTTAGCGGGAGTCTTTGACAAACCTGCGATACGTGCGGTTCAGTAGTGAACATCGCTGCGAGTATTGTGAATACTAGTGGCCGAGGACATCAAAGCCGGCTGCTAGGGAGTGGAATCACTATTCTCTATACGTGCGTAAGAACGATATTGAGATTTATTATCTTTATGCTATAAAATAAATGTACGACGGAATGCGATCACGACACGATACGAGATCATGCGGATCTAGGTCATGCGGACCTAATGCGATCACGACACGATACGAGATCAAGCGGATCTATCGAGGTCATGCGGACTTTACGTTGCGATACACTACACGTTAGTGTGAGGCCTCGAGGGTCTCGGGGATCATGCGGACCTTGTGTTGCGATACACTATACATTAGTGTGAGGCCTCGAGGGTCTCGGGGATCAAGCGGGTCTCTTGCGGTAACGTTACGAGGACATGCGGATCTGTTGTGAAGACAGTGGTGGTCATATGGATCTCTAGCGATAGTAATGCGAGAACGTGCGGGATATATTTGTTTTGTTTCTAAGGTTGTGCGCGATTCTTTGCGACAACGAAGGCCTTAGTACTGTTAGCGAATGTTTGCGGTGGATGTGATTCGAGTCGTTGCGCAGTTATTAACGATACGCTTATATATGATATGTAACAACTATTTCCTTGCAAATCCTGATATACTAAAATCATCAATGTGTGTTACCATAATCAAGAAACAACTTATGGATAATAATTAATTGTTTGTATTTCGTAGTTAAGAGCTAATAAAAAGTTCCCAATGAAGTGTTAGTTATAAGAAATAATAATAATAATAAATAAAAAAATCAGTGCAGCCAACATCAGCTATGATAAAAAAATTCAAAATAGTATTCACTACGCATGAGCAGAACAATGTATGATCATAGCCGACAAGATGGAATGGTGTGAGATCGATTTACTTGGATCAGGTTTAAACTTTAAACCAGGTCTAAATATGACTATGAATAACCAGTTTTAGACTTGGTTTACACCAGGACTACGTAGACCTGGTTTGAAACTAGTTTATTTGCTTTACTATGAATACGGCTGTAACTGTTCACTATCAGTATAGTCTATAGTGCATGGATTATTTAACAGAGTATTCCTATAAAACTGAGCAGGAGTACTTATTTTATTCTGTAAATATTTTTAAAAGAATGATATCTTTGACTTCTTGTTTTATTCACGCGTTTCATGCATAATATATGATACACCAATTCACAAAAACTGTGACCTTTTCATATGTTCTGTTCCAAAAATATTTTTCTTTCAATTTTTCGTCCAAGCAAAAAATGTTTGCTTACAATGTCATGTGTGTATCATATATAATGCATAAATGTATTAGCTAACATTTGTGAACTTCGTGGAGTGCACAGGGCAAACAAAACGATAAACATTACACTTGAACTAATACACTATGTGAGGCAATCTATGTTTACAATATTACAATAGTTCAATAGTTATTTGTGTACTCACAGCAGAAAGGAATACATTCCCGTTTGAACATACAAACTGTTGACCGAAGAGTGTAAGAGTGAAAATGTTATGCTCTTTCGAAGTGAATTCAGTATTTTTTGGGTTTGGTTAATAAATAATAAAACAAAAAATTGAATACAATTTAAAGTTAAAATATACTTAAATTTTTAGGTGGAGATGTCGATGTATTGCCTCACCTCTGATTCGTATGAAACTTTGTCAAAATATTTTTTCATCAAGACAAACACTGAGGGTCAAAGTCGGTTGACTTTCAAAAAAAATTTCTTTATATTTAAATATTTAATCCATATAATCCCCAGACGAAACTGACACTTGCCGACGACAATACGTTGCCAACAAATAGAAGAATATAATTTGCGGCTGCTTGCATAACGGAGTTACAAGACTTTTTAATCCACCAATCCCGGAAGGATATCTTAAGGTGTGATGATATTATTACATAATAAAACTGGTTGCTAGGTTTTAAAAATACCACTAGTGAGTTACAAAATTTGTTTGACGTACTGTAATTTTGACACTTTACAATTGACTTTTCACTGTCAACAAATTTAGGTTAGCGAAGGTGTCATCCGAGATCATCATTTATATCGTACAGTGCAACGTGTTGTAGCAGCTGTGTAAAATGTGTTAAACGAAAATATTATAGTCATTTAAATTATTTGAGATTAAAACAACAAATGGTGGTTCTAAAAAGAACCGTTTTTATTGTAATGCAATTTATACAATGGTAATAACACCCATGGAACGATTCAATCAGAGCAGATGCTCAAAATGTCCTCCGTTCATTTGTAAACATAATCGCGCCCTTCTTAACAGGCGCTATTTAGAGTCCATAATCATGTGTGGAGTAACTGTTGTAAAGGCCTCTTGAATTAGAACTCTGAGCTCCTCCTCTGTGTCAATGGGTTCTCTATAAACGAAGTTTTTCTCATGTCCCCAAAGAAAGAAATCCAAAGGATTTAAATCGGGAGACCGCGCGGGCCATTTTCGTGGACCACCACGTCCTATCCAACGGTCAGGATACTGTTGGTCCAAAATTTCCTGCACTTCTCGACTAAAATGAGGTGGTGCGCCGTCGTGTTGGAACCATTCGTTAATACGAAAAGCGAGTGATACCTCTTCATCTACTAAATCTGGATGTTCTGTGTCTATGAATTCAGCATAAATGCGTCCTGTTAAACGTGCAGGAAATTCGAAAGGTCCGACCTTAGAGAGGGAAAATCAAATTATCTAGAAATTAATTGATAATCTTAACATACCACACGATCCCCCAACAGACCAGTCCACAAATTTACCGAATATCGATGCTGAAATGCTCTTGAAAAAGTGGCCCACGGATTTTCCTCTGTCCAAATATGCCAATTATGAACGTTGTAACATCCTTGTCTGCCGAAAATCGATTCGTCCGAAAATAAAATCCGCGAAACAAAATTTGGTTCGAGTATCTCTTGATTTAGCAACCACGTACAGAACTCTCTTCTCGCAGGGTAATCTTCCGGCTGTAGATGCTGTACACAAGTGTAATGATACGGGTGTTGCCGATTATTTTTCAAAATTCGATGTACCGAAGCCCTGTAAATACCTAATTGGCTCACAACTTCTCTTATACTTCTGGTACCATCTTCCTCAAAGACATTTAAAACAGCTCCTTCGTTCTCAACTGTACGAGCGATTCTGGGAGCACCACCAGTTTCTTTTCGATCTGGCATAACTTGACCGGTCTCATGCGTCCTTGCGATGGCTCTCAATATCACTTTATGATCCACAAGATTTCTATCCGGAAAACGTCCCAAATAGACGTGCTGCCTCTCTGGCGTTACGTCTACATTCTCCGAAAATTATAATCATTTCTAAGTAATCAGCGACTGAATACATGGTAAGAATTTGCCTTTTTTAATTCACCTTGTCAAATTTAATTTGACACTGACATTTTTCGAAAACTACAGTCGAGAGATTTGATTTGTTTAAAACACTAGTAACGTAAACTTACGGCAAACACACGTTAAAGGTGTAGGTCTGTGATTGGTCAATGTTAAGACGTCTTTTCTCGAATATCTTTTAAGCTAAATTTCTTTAAAATTAAAATTATCTCCCCACATTATTTACATAAAAAAACCTCGAGCTGATTTGTGTGCGCTTGTCATTTTGACAACTACAATGTCACTTTGATAAGACCAATATTTTGACTTTTTACCTCTCGCTAAGAGAGGTATTGTATTCATGCTAAAAATCGCATATCCAGATTTTAATGAATAAGCACGTTTTAAGGTCCCTAGAATCCGATTATAACATTTTTACGATGATGTCCGTATGTGTGTGTGGATGTGTGTGTGGATGTGTGGATGTTGGATTCACTTTATCTCAAATACTATAAGACTTAAGACATTTTTAACTACGGATTCCTCAATCTAACAATAATCGGAAGAGTCCAGTCAGTTTTGGTAACAATTGGACAACCGGAAGTAGTAGTTACAAGAAAAAAATTATCTAAATATTATTTATCGAAAATTTATGTAAATACTTATATTAAAGATCGTTAAGTTCTTTATTCGATAAATATAAATTCATTATTATATCTTCTATAGATTTAGAGATAAAGAAAGGCATATAAAATAATTTGATGTAAAAAATCTCAGATCAAACTACTACAAGGCAAGAAATTCAAATGTTTGTAATTGACACATTAATGTCACTGTCAAAAATATTTGTATGCCTCTGTCAAAAATATTTGTACATTATTATGAAGATTATGAAAATAAAAAAAGTCAACAACGCAAAAGAATATACGTAAAAAAGAATATAAAAGGAATTTGCGAAAAAATGACGAATATAAAGAAAAAGAAAAGGAAAGTAGAAAAAGAAAATTTCAGGATATTGAATATAAAGAAAATGTATGTATTGTACATAATTTATATTAAAATAATTATTTTGTAGTCAGACATGAATATATGTATTTGTATTTAAACATATTTTTCGTTTTAGGCGTACAACCAGGTAAAATATCTGGCGAGAGGTTATGTGTTGGCCACATCAGATTTTTTATTTTGAACTGCTGAAAGGTTTTATTTTACAATTTTCCGGCAGTAAAACACATGGTATTAAAAATAATAACTTTTTAACAGTTCAAAATTAAAATAAGTAAAAAACATCGGTCTTGTCAAAGTGACATTGTTCGTGTCAAAGTGACACGCGCACACATATCAGCTGAATCCAAGCACTTCAAGGTTGCTTGAGTCACGTGTCTGCTCGTACCCTATAGATAGAAATGAAAGCAATTGCAAAATTTGAATTTAGAGCTGCATTTTTCAAATTTAGAACTGCGGAAACAAGTTAAAGCTGCACCAAATTATATCCCCAGCTCAGTATTTATTTAAAAATATAATGGCGAATGATTGAAACATTATATTTTCATTAAATATAGAAGGCTTTGCATTACATTTTGTGAATTAGAATTATTCTGATAATAATAAATAATAGGTGTAATAATTAGATATCGGATTGAAATGGATGGAATATTTAATTAATTAAGGGCCGGTTTATCAATGGAAGGATAAAAGTGCCAGATAACAATCTAACAGTTAACGTTAACTGTCAGATAACTTTACACGATTGTTTATCAATACAAAGTTATCTGCCAGTTAACTAACTTATATTTAATTATATATTGGTAACGCTGAAATTGTAAAACCTTTAATGATTGGCTTGGGACTCATGTGTCAAATTTCAAAATATTTTGACAGATCAAGAATACAGACCGGACAGACCTTTATTACAATAGATTTTATTGCTAATTATTTGAGAATAATGAGGTACTTTGGATATTATTGTATGAGTTGTACATCAAAATACAGAAATGTTATATTTTTAAACTGATAGGTAAATATATTAAAAATATTTATATTAATAAAATGACAATATATGTTCTAGAAACTACAATATGCATAAAAAAGATATCAACGCTAATGGAAAATTTAAGAACGAAGGCGCAACATCTAATTATTTATATCTGTATATTCAGAGCCGGATCTAGATATTTTAGCACCTGAGGCAAAAAGAAAAATTGCGCCCTCCTCCCTCCCCCCAGTGTTTTAGAAAATATATGTCGATCTTAGATCATTTTTAATCTACTTAAGTTTACTAAAAGATCTTTCGCGCGAAGCAACCGTAACAGGAATCGATAGAAAAATTCTTAAGCTACTTGGGGTACGATTCTGTTAATCTATATTCATGTATAATTTTTAAAGGTCTAAACTAGAAGCTATAGTTACATTGGGAAGAATGTACAAAGTGTACATCTTAAAACTCGAAATTGCATCTGTCATTTCTAAGCATTTAATTCACTTATATTTTAGAGCTAAAATTAGCAGCTGATTTTTGCAAATGACACTCATAGCTCTCACCAGAAAGAAATCCGAAATCTGTTGCTACGTTGTTAAGTTTTTCATACATCCAGTTTAAATGAAATTTTAAATCATCCAATGATTGATTTATTTTAATTACAAAAAGTTTCTGGTCAGAAAAATTGCTTCTTTCGCCCTTTGCTTAATACATATGCAACCTCTTTGCCCTCCACAGTATATTTGCATTCCTCAAACACACTTTCGAAACGATGATCCCTCATTTCTTGCAAACACATTACCACTCCTTTAATAAGTTGAGATGCCTTAAGCACAGTTATATTTTTTGACTATACTTCTTTATCTACTTGAGTTAAAATATTATCTCAAATTGATAACGTACACAAAAAATGTAGTTAATTTTCAATTTTATGTCAATTATTTCTGTAAGATCAACTTACGCAGCACGAAGGCGCCCTGCCCTAAATGCTGATTGCATTATTTAAATTCACCTGCGCGGTCTGTGCTAAACATAAATTCATTAATGTAATTTTTATTATTACATATTGCAAATAAATAATCTTCATTATTGAGGTAGTTATCTCATTGAGGCGCTTTTATAAATAGGTAGTAAAAAATGCTCTTTAGGTCTTTTGGTTGGCGCCCGTTTAAACTTTAAACCTGAGGCAAGTGCCTCGCTCGCCACACCCTAGATCCGGCCCTGTGTATATTCAACATTCTTCATTGTTGTACTTGCCCAAATTTTATAATTATGAATTAATGTTGCAATCATTCTTACTGATTATTTCATATTATAATCTATATTAATTTATTGCTACCAACAAATATTATTATTGTTGTAATCGGTATGTTTCATTTGACATGAATGTTGCATTATACAACAATTTTATTCACTATTGTAATGATTTGTATGATTATAATACGTTTTTATTTATTTTTGTATGTAATATCTTTATTCATTTTATCAATATGTTTGACCATTATTTAGTCCTTAAGAACGGGGAAATAGCAACTTCCAACTATCCAACTGGTTGATTATATCTTCATTGAATACAACGCTTTCCTTATATGAAATTCTGGAAATCTATGTCTCTCTGGTCTCTTTTTTTGTATAATGTCCGTAGTTAAAACTATAATACGTAATACAAGGGTAATAAAGCATTTTACATAAGGGATATAGAATCGATTTAAAAAATTCTGCAACTATACATTTTAATATTTGAATAGAATTAATACAAAATATCAGTATAATATACTTACGACATTTTAATTAATTAATTGTTTATTGTATTTATTAATTTTTGAGGGTAAAATTTTCTACTTATATATTAACTGCCTGATAATAGATTTATCTGCCAGTTGAAGTGACGGATAAATTTTGGCCGATTTTATCTGACAGTTTACGTTAACTTTTGTTTGATAAACGCTTTCTATGTTTTAACTGGCAGTTAAAAAGTTATCTGCCAGTTAAGTTATTTATCCTTGCATTGATAAACCGGCCCTAAGTCTCTTTTGTGTCAAATAAAGTAAACAAAAAGGGATACAAGAATATAAAACAACTATATTTTCTGCTATTTGAGTATTGCGCTTCAAATTTTCGGTATCCTTGTTAGGAAGCGTTATAGCACTGTTTATTGTGATTTTTTTCTCGTGTTGGTGTCTAAGATTCATACTCCGAAGCTTTGTACTGTTACATGAAACACCCTGTATATTAACATGAGCTTTATTACACTTACAAGAACAAGGAAAACCTTTTACATTTTCAAAAAAATAAATTTATGGACAACATCGAATACAAAAAACCACATACACATTTGTTTGCTCTCAAATTCGACAATAGTATAAATAGTATAAACACTAGCCTAAGCTCGGCTTCGCCGAGTTTACCCTAGGGCTCCGCCGATAGTGTTTTATAATAGTTTATACGTACATCCAATCTGTCTACGCACATTTAAAACCAAAGTGGTAACGCCAACAGTCTTGTCAGATACCCAAGTTCCCCCTTCTATGCATAAAACAAAAGCCAATCAACCTGTCATAAATTTCCACACTTGTGTTTAAAAGTTCGTAACCAGACCTCTCATTTGATACCAAACACGACATATTTCTAGCACCTTTATACAAAAACAAAAGCCGACCGAGATGTCTATTTGTTGACACTTCTATGTTACAGCCCTGCAGAAAAAAATTCACATGATCCTAATCACTACATGGTTCTGACAACTTTATGTAAAAAACAAAAGCCGGTCAAGTTGATGTCAAAATTTTGAAAGTTCTATAGTTTAGCCATGCAGAAAACTTTTCATTTAATACCAAAGAGGATATACAGGTGTTTCATATAAGAGTTCAAGGCTTTGGAGTATGAATTCTGATACCAAAAGGGGGAAAAATCCCAATAAACATTGATGCTATAACGCTTTCTAACAGAGATAGGTACCCAGGATTTTATTAAAATAAAAAAAAAAAACAGGTTATTTTTATTTATTTTTGTATTGGGTCATAAATAATTATTTATAAAAAGAATCCCAGAGCAAGTGTTTAAAATGAAAGGCATTACATTCAATAAATAAATCAGTATTATTTAAAAATACTACGGTAAATTACTAAAATATTACATTTTCATTAAATACAGAAAGCTTGGCAATACTTTTTTGTATTAGAAATATTAAATAACAGGTGTAATAATTAAATAATTATCGGATTGAAATAAGTGGAATTTTTAATTAATTAAATCTCATTTAAATTTTAAATGAATTAAACAAATTCCATCAGCCAACTATTTTCTGCTATTTCAGTATTATGCTTCATTTATGATAAATCCTCGGTATCTCTGTTATGAAGCGTTCTAGCACCAATGTTTATTGGGATTTTTTTCATGTTGGTGTCTAGAATTCATACTCCGAAGCCTTACATAGTTACATGAAACAGCTTGTATTTCTGACAAATTTATACGAAAAACAAGAAATGTTTTCTCATGGACTGTCATAGAGAATTGTAAAAAATACGACAGCTCGATCGGCTATTCTTTTTTGCATAAAATTGTCAATAATATTTCGGAAGTGTAGTATCTATAGCTGAGTGCACGATGTATAATGTATTACAAAGAATGGCTAAATAACCGGTTTTTACAAAAATATTTGAAATAGTAAATTATTCCTATATATCGCATAATATTTTATATTTTCAATACATTACCTTTTATCTTTTGTCAGTTCTATGTATGTATTTTATACAAATTCCATACAACAGGCTTCTATAATTTCAGTCAAATTATAAAATAAATATAATGTCATGTACTTGACACTGACATCTTTCAATCAGAATTTTCTAAATCGTAGTACGTTTCTATGGTTATATCATGGCTGGCTGCTACAAAATCGCACATTTTGGCACCTTAAAAAGACTATGGTCCGTATTCTTACATCTTAAAGTAGCGCTACTTCCGAAAAATCGCTACTTCAGCTGTCAAATGTCAACTTTAACATTAAAATGAGAGATATAAAAATAAATTAAATTGTAAAAAGCATTTATTTCTAATGTCATAGGTTTCATTTACAAAAATATGAAACCTATCCTTATCTACTCATAAAATTATATAAATAAAAAATCGAAATAGCGCTACTTCCGAAGTAACGTTACTTCAAGAGGTGAAAATTCGGGTCTATATCTCTTTATTTGATCCATACCCTGTTGTACATCCTATATCACAACATTTTCTATTTAAACGCGAACTTATTTTAACCGTAACCGACACACTGCGGCACACCAACTGCCAAACGCCTGTCAAATGGTAACGGGTCGCGTTAGCTTCTTTTTTACCAGCTAGTTATGTCAACTCATCTCGTACTCTCACCTATAGATACTACACCGTGGTAGGAACTGATGAAAACATATAATGAAATGAACAAATGCTGCGCATTTTATGCGAGCAAACAGGACAAAATTACAGGATAAATATAAACATAATACAAGGTGCCCATTTTATATGTTACCGCCTGAAATTTTAAGAGTAAGCAAAACCATATACATTTTATAAGCCACTTGGTGAATATTAGTACTTTAAATCGAATAATCACAGTAGGTATAAGAGCAAAACAAAATTTTAAAAACCAAGTCACTTATGAAATGTATCATGGATTGCCTAATCATGAATTTTCAGGCGGGAACTTTTAAAATGCGGACCCTGTATTAGTAACATGTATATGAGTACACAATACTAAATTTAAAGATAAAAATAAATCAAACAAAACTAAAAGATGTAATATTTTAATTCTAGAGTAAACAGTTAGTTACAAACTGCAGAAAAGTAAGTGCTTACATTACATTAGATCTGAACTTTTACAACGAATTTGAAAATATATCAATAAAGTTTGGATTGTTAAAAATGATAGGTATTAAAGATTACTTTTCTGGCTCATGCTGTATGATTATGTAATTTAAAATATTTTTTATTAGTACGATACAATAATTGGGAATAAAAGAATTTTAATATAGATAATTTTAACGTAATATAAGAAAATAAAATACAGATTAAATTCTGTACCGTTTTAAGATAGATATCGAATTATGTATAATCTGAAATAATTTTAAACGTAATATAAGAAAATGAATTACAAAAAAAGAACAGATTAAAACATACTATCTAAAATTATTGAATTGTCTTGTTCCAGACTATGATTTTCCTGTACACGTCTTAAAATCATTACATATACCTATATATACAATCGGTTTATAACGTTGTACTATGTCTTCCGATACGAATTCTCCACTGGTCTTGCCATAGATCTTCATTCTCTCTTATTTCTTCTTGGATTCCTGCAACCCAATTCCTTCTAGGTCTCCCTCTTTTCTTTTTGCCGCTAGGAGTTTACTGTGGTATGTGTTTTGCCATTACTCATTTGCTGTACGTGATCGTACCATCTTAATTGACTTGTTTTTATATCATCGGTTGTAGTAATTGATACATGCATAATTTGTCATTAACATATCAAATATGACATGACAATGTTTATCTTTTTAATTTTGTACATCGATTGTGATATTATTCCTACCTTTCTGATCCTTTTCGACGTGTTTCCTTATACATTTTCCAAAATTCTATTTACAAAATAAAATATGTAACATAATAATAAACATGGCTTAAAATCATTACATATACCTATCTTGTTAAATTCATCATCTTTTCTTTAATTATTACATATTATTTAAACATTTTATTGCATTTAAAAGGAAGAAAACTGATAATTTGTCATCATTGACATTGACATAACAGCGTTTATCGTCTTAAATTTTCAAGGAAAACTGTGATCGTTACTGTGAAAAATATTGTTTAGTTAGAAATATTTGTTTTTTACCTAGTTTCTTATGACACATTTGGTAACACTGTCCAAGTACATATGAACCGTCAAATTTTATAATTTTTAATTAAAATGGTTTAGGCCTTTTTTACCTGTGCGGATATAATTGCCCATTCTCAAAATTTATAATTATGAATTAAACTTCTTCCAAATTGTCTCCATTTCATAAATATTTCCATTTAAAGGTTCAAAATGACAAGACAAACATGGCGTTCTTCGTCTTAAATTTTCAAGGAAAACTGTGATCGTTACTGTGAAAAATATTGTTTCTGTCCCAATTTTCAATCTTTAATAATTTTTTACTCGAAAACTATGCATTCTACAGAAATATGTGTTATTATGAGGGCACTCGAGACAATCATTTCCTACAACTTGGTGCAAATTTCACGAAAATCGCTCACACCATTCAGGCTGTAGAGGTGTTCAAAGGATGGCGATCGTCGTGATGAATTCAAATATATATAGAACTATAGATAGTGAATCTAATCGTTTAGTATTAGGACTAGCCTAAACTCGGCTTCGCCGAGTTCAGCCTAGGGCTCCGCCGATAGTGTTTTATGATAGACTATACGTACATCCAATATGACGGATGACAATGTTTATCTTTTTCATTTTGTACATGTTCTTCGATCGATTGTCATATGAATTCTGCCTTTCTGATCCTTTTCGACGTGTTTCCTTATACATTTTCCAAAATTATATTTAAAAAAATATATATATAGATATAACTATAGATAGTGAATATGATCGTTTAGTATTAGGACTAGCCTAAGCTCGGCTTCGCCGAGTTTACCCTAGGGCTCCGCCGATAGTGTTTTATAATAGTTTATACGTACATCCAATCTGTCTACGCACATTTAAAACCAAAGTGGTAACGCCAACAGTCTTGTCAGATACCCAAGTTCCCCCTTCTATGCATAAAACAAAAGCCAATCAACCTGTCATAAATTTCCACACTTGTGTCTAAAAGTTCGTAACCAGACCTCTCATTTGATACCAAACACGACATATTTCTAGCACCTTTATACAAAAACTAAAGCCGACCGAGATGTCTATTTGTTGACACTTCTATGTTACAGCCCTGCAGAAAAAAATTCACATGATCCTAATCACTACATGGTTCTGACAACTTTATGTAAAAAACAAAAGCCGGTCAAGTTGATGTCAAAATTTTGAAAGTTCTATAGTTTAGCCACGCAGAAAACTTTTCATTTAATACCAAAGAGGATATACAGGTGTTTCATATAAGAGTTCAAGGCTTTGGAGTATGAATTCTGATACCAAAAGGGGGAAAAATCCCAATAAACATTGATGCTATAACGCTTTCTAACAGAGATAGGTACCCAGGATTTTATTAAAATAAAAAAAAAAAAACAGGAAACAGGTTATTTTTATTTATTTTTGTATTGGGTCATAAATAATTATTTATAAAAAGAATCCCAGAGCAAGTGTTTAAAATGAAAGGCATTACATTCAATAAATAAATCAGTATTATTTAAAAATACTACGGTAAATTACTAAAATATTACATTTTCATTAAATACAGAAAGCTTGGCAATACTTTTTTGTATTAGAAATATTAAATAACAGGTGTAATAATTAAATAATTATCGGATTGAAATAAGTGGAATTTTTAATTAATTAAATCTCATTTAAATTTTAAATGAATTAAACAAATTCCATCAGCCAACTATTTTCTGCTATTTCAGTATTATGCTTCATTTATGATAAATCCTCGGTATCTCTGTTATGAAGCGTTCTAGCACCAATGTTTATTGGGATTTTTTTCATGTTGGTGTCTAGAATTCATACTCCGAAGCCTTACATAGTTACATGAAACAGCTTGTATTTTTGACAAATTTATACGAAAAACAAGAAATGTTTTCTCATGGACTGTCATAGAGAATTGTCAAAATTACGACAGCTCGATCGGCTATTCTTTTTTGCATAAAATTGTCAATAATATTTCGGAAGTGTAGTATCTATAGCTGAGTGCACGATGTATAATGTATTACAAAGAATGGCTAAATAACCGGGTTAGTTCATACAGTATGCCGCTAGATGTCAGGTTTTTTGCGACCCGGTTTTTACAAAAATAATTGAAATAGTAAATTATTCCTATATATCGCATAATATTTTATATTTTCAATACATTACCTTTTATCTTTTGTCAGTTCTATGTATGTATTTTATACAAATTCCATACAACAGGCTTCTATAATTTCAGTCAAATTATAAAATAAACATAATGTCATGTACTTGACACTGACATCTTTCAATCAGAATTTTCTAAATCGTAGTACGTTTCTATGGTTATATCATGGCTGGCTGCTACAAAATCGCACATTTTGGCACCTTAAAAAGACTATGGTCCGTATTCTTACATCTTAAAGTAGCGCTACTTCCGAAAAATCGCTACTTCAGCTGTCAAATGTCAACTTTAACATTAAAATGAGAGATATAAAAATAAATTAAATTGTAAAAAGCATTTATTTCTAATGTCATAGGTTTCATTTACAAAAATATGAAACCTATCCTTATCTACTCATAAAATTATATAAATAAAAAATCGAAATAGCGCTACTTCCGAAGTAACGTTACTTCAAGAGGTGAAAATTCGGGTCTATATCTCTTTATTTGATCCATACCCTGTTGTACATCCTATATCACAACATTTTCTATTTAAACGCGAACTTATTTTAACCGTAACCGACACACTGCGGCACACCAACTGCCAAACGCCTGTCAAATGGTAACGGGTCGCGTTAGCTTCTTTTTTACCAGCTAGTTATGTCAACTCATCTCGTACTCTCACCTATAGATACTACACCGTGGTAGGAACTGATGAAAACATATAATGAAATGAACAAATGCTGCGCATTTTATGCGAGCAAACAGGACAAAATTACAGGATAAATATAAACATAATACAAGGTGCCCATTTTATATGTTACCGCCTGAAATTTTAAGAGTAAGCAAAACCATATACATTTTATAAGCCACTTGGTGAATATTAGTACTTTAAATCGAATAATCACAGTAGGTATAAGAGCAAAACAAAATTTTAAAAACCAAGTCACTTATGGAATGTATCATGGATTGCCTAATCATGAATTTTCAGGCGGGAACTTTTAAAATGCGGACCCTGTATTAGTAACATGTATATGAGTACACAATACTAAATTTAAAGATAAAAATAAATCAAACAAAACTAAAAGATGTAATATTTTAATTCTAGAGTAAACAGTTAGTTACAAACTGCAGAAAAGTAAGTGCTTACATTACATTAGATCTGAACTTTTACAACGAATTTGAAAATATATCAATAAAGTTTGGATTGTTAAAAATGATAGGTATTAAAGATTACTTTTCTGGCTCATGCTGTATGATTATGTAATTTAAAATATTTTTTATTAGTACGATACAATAATTGGGAATAAAAGAATTTTAATATAGATAATTTTAACGTAATATAAGAAAATAAAATACAGATTAAATTCTGTACCGTTTTAAGATAGATATCGAATTATGTATAATCTGAAATAATTTTAAACGTAATATAAGAAAATGAATTACAAAAAAAGAACAGATTAAAACATACTATCTAAAATTATTGGATTGTCTTGTTCCAGACTATGATTTTCCTGTACACGTCTTAAAATCATTACATATACCTATATATACAATCGGTTTATAACGTTGTACTATGTCTTCCGATGCGAATTCTCCACTGGTCTTGCCATAGATCTTCATTCTCTCTTATTTCTTCTTGGATTCCTGCAACCCAATTCCTTCTAGGTCTCCCTCTTTTCTTTTTGCCGCTAGGAGTTTACTGTGGTATGTGTTTTGCCATTACTCATTTGCTGTACGTGATCGTACCATCTTAATTGACTTGTTTTTATATCATCGGTTGTAGTAATTGATACATGCATAATTTGTCATTAACATATCAAATATGACATGACAATGTTTATCTTTTTAATTTTGTACATCGATTGTGATATTATTCCTACCTTTCTGATCCTTTTCGACGTGTTTCCTTATACATTTTCCAAAATTCTATTTACAAAATAAAATATGTAACATAATAATAAACATGGCTTAAAATCATTACATATACCTATCTTGTTAAATTCATCATCTTTTCTTTAATTATTACATATTATTTAAACATTTTATTGCATTTAAAAGGAAGAAAACTGATAATTTGTCATCATTGACATTGACATAACAGCGTTTATCGTCTTAAATTTTCAAGGAAAACTGTGATCGTTACTGTGAAAAATATTGTTTAGTTAGAAATATTTGTTTTTTACCTAGTTTCTTATGACACATTTGGTAACACTGTCCAAGTACATATGAACCGTCAAATTTTATAATTTTTAATTAAAATGGTTTAGGCCTTTTTTACCTGTGCGGATATAATTGCCCACTCAAAATTTATAATTATGAATTAAACTTCTTTCAAATTGTCTCCATTTCATAAATATTTCCATTTAAAGGTTCAAAATGACAAGACAAACATGGCGTTCTTCGTCTTAAATTTTCAAGGAAAACTGTGATCGTTACTGTGAAAAATATTGTTTCTGTCCCAATTTTCAATCTTTAATAATTTTTTACTCGAAAACTATGCATTCTACAGAAATATGTGTTATTATGAGGGCACTCGAGACAATCATTTCCTACAACTTGGTGCAAATTTCACGAAAATCGCTCACACCATTCAGGCTGTAGAGGTGTTCAAAGGATGGCGATCGTCGTGATGAATTCAAATATATATAGAATAGTGAATATGATCGTTTAGTATTAGGACTAGCGAAAACTCGGCTACGCCGAGCTTCCCCTAGGGCTCCGCCGATAGTGTTTTAGAATAGTCTATACGTAGACCTAACCCGTCTAGGCACACTTTAAACCCAAAGTACTAACGCTAACTGTCTTTCAAATTGTTTGAATTCTGTCCTGACCACCAAAACTGCCCACTCAAACAGTCTTTGCAACATGCCTCCCAAACTGCCCATTCAAACTGTCTACGCAATCGGCCCACTTAAACTGCCTACCCAAACTGCCAACGCAAAATTCCCATCCAACCTGCTCACGCAACATGCCCACCCAAACTGCCCACTCATATTGTCCATGCAACATGTCCACCCAAACTGCCCACGCAACATGCCCACCCACTTAATACAGTTTACCATATCCAAATTTTAGGCAGGTACCAACGATTTTCGCTTCATATTCTTCTATTGAAAACATTAATTTTTGAGTGGTCTCTTTTTTGCAAGCTTTTTTTGCTTCTTATAACTATTGTTTAATTTATGTACATTTTCTTTAAATTCAATATCCTTAAATTTTCTTTTTCTACTTTCCTTTTCTTTTTCTTTTTATTCGTCATTTTTTCGCAAATTCCTTTTACATTATTTTTTACGTATATTCTTTTGCGTTGTTGACTTTTTTTAATTTTCATAATGATGTATAAATATTTTTGACAGTGGCATACAAATATTTTTGGCATTGACATTTATGTGTCAATTACAAACATTTGGATTTCTTGCCTTGAATTAGTTTGATCTGAGATTTATTACATCAAATTATTTTATATGCATTTTTTATCTCTAAATCTGTATAAGATATAATAATGGATTTATATTTATCGAATAAAGAATTTAACGTTCTTTAATTTAAGTATATTTACACAAATTTTCGATAAATAATATTTAAATGATTTTTCTCTTGTAACTACTACTTCCGGTTGTCCAATTGTTACCGAAACTTAATCAACTCTTCCCATTATTGTTAGTTTAAGGAATCCGTAGTTAAAAATATGTTAAGTCTTATAGTATTTGAGAAATCGTGGATCCAACACACACACACACACACACACACACACACACACACACACACACGCACACACAACAAACACACACACACGTAAAAATCTTATAATCGGATTCTAGGGACCTTAAAACGGACTTATTCACTAAAATCTGGATGTGTGATTTTTAGCATGAATTCGATACCTCTCTTAGCAAGACGTAAAAATTAATAATGCTGGGTTATCCATTATTATCTATGAAAATAAAACGTTTGTACGTGTATAAATAAATATTAAAATACATATATTTTATGTTTGAAAATAACAGTAGAGTGCGGTCAAGGAATCGGTTTTCAATCAGTTTTGAATAGTTTTTATGTACATCACAAATTCAAACTCACTCAAACACCTAATTTACATTTGTTAGATTTAAATTTATACGTCATTAGCTCAAAACACAGTATTTTAGCGATCCCCACATTTATGACGTCATGTACGAAATAGTTTTGAAAACGTTCCTAAACTGGTTTAACGCCAAAAAACGCCTAAGATGTTGTTGGGGACAGAGGATCAAAGATATGGTTGAAACATGGGTGATTTGGTTAGCTTGCTATTTTGGTAACATTTGTCAGATTTCGAAGGTCGCTCGCTAAGTTCACTGTTTTCTTGTTTGTTTATTAATTGAAAACTGATAGATTTCAATCTGCAGTAGATTTCAAAATTACAAAATCAGAGTCCAGATGATTTTTATACCAAAATATAGTACTTTTTGAACAAACGGCCAAGCGGTAAACAAATTATATATAATTTTTATTTCATTAATATTTATGACGTTAACAAATTTGCTATTCAATAAGTTATTCAGTGGTCACTTATCTTTATGTATACTTTATAAATAAGTCTAATACATTGTCCCGCGTTTTTCGTGTCCAGACTTAAGTTACCTGACACCTGGTTGATTAAAAATAGTATAATGAAATCACTCATCGTTAAATTTACAGATATTTTAACTTAAAAACTAAATTCTACATATATTGTTTACTCTATTTTATTATTTACAGCAGATAATATAATAATAAAGAAATAGTCATAAAATTTGTGTTTTATTGTAAATTACCTCGGACACGGTTAAAATATATCATTTACGTCTTTGTGTACGGACTTCATATTAGTCTAGTTAGGAATATTTGTTTTTTACCTAGTTACTTATGACATATTTGGTAACACTGTCCAAGTACATATGAACCGTCAAAATTTATAATTTTTAATTTAAATGTTTTAGGCCTTTTTACCTGTGCGGATATATTTGCCCATTCTCAAAATTTATAATTATGAATTAAACTTCTTTCAAATTATCTCCATTTCATAAATATTTCCATTTGAAGGTTCAAAATGACATGACAAACATGTCGTTCTTCGTCTTAAATTTTTCAATGAGAACTGTGATCGTTACTGTGACCTATTGTTTCTGTTCCAATTTTCAATCTTTAATAATTTTTTCCTCGAAAACTATGCATCCTACAGCAATTTGTGTTATTACGAGGGCACTCGAGACAATAATTTCCTACAACTTGATACAAATTTCACGAAAATCGGTTGTTCCATTCAGGCTGTAGTGGTGTTCAAAGGATGGCGATTGGCTTTTTGATTAAAGAATATATAGATAGTGAATCTAATCGTTTAGTATTATAGACTAGCCTAAACTCGGCTTCGCCGAGTTCAGCCTAGGGCTCCGCCGATAGTGTTTTATGATAGACTATACGTACATCCAATATGACGGATGACAATGTTTATCTTTTTCATTTTGTACATGTTCTTCGATCGATTGTCATATGAATTCTGCCTTTCTGATCCTTTTCGACGTGTTTCCTTATACATTTTCCAAAATTATATTTAAAAAATAAAATATATATTAAATTAACATAAAACATGGCTTAAAATCATTACATATACCTACCTCGTTAAATTCATCATCTTTTCTTTAATGTTACATATTATTGAAACATTTCTTTACATATACAAGTATGAAAACCGATAATTTGTAATCATTGACATTGACATGCCAAATGATATAACAGCGTTTATCATTTTAAAATTTTCAAGGAAAACTGTGGTCAAACACTTGTGTTCGAACTTCACATTAATCTAGTTATGAATATTTATTTATTACCTAGTTACTTATGACATATTTGGCAACATTTTCCAGGTGCATATGAACCGTCAAAGTTTATAATTTTTATTATAATGTTTTACGTCATTTTACCTGTGCAGATATAATTGCCCATTCTCATAAATTATGATTATGAAATAAACTTCTTTCAAGTTGCCCTCATTTCATAAATATTTCTATTTAAAGGTACAAAATGACATGTCAAACATGACATGCCAAATGACATGACAGCGTTTATCGTCTTAAATTTTCAAGGAAAACTGTGATCGTTACTGTGACCATTATTGTTTTTGTCCCAATTTTCAATGTTTAATAATTTTTTACTCAAAAACTATGCATCCTACAGAAATATTACTTATTACGAGGGCACTCGAGACAATCATTTCCTACAACTTGATGTAAATTTCACGAAAATCGCTCACACCATTCAGGCTGTAGAGGTGTTCAAAGGATGGCGATCGTCGTGATGAATTCAAATATATATATATATATATATATATATATATATATATATATATATATATATATATATATATATAGATATAACTATAGATAGTGAATATGATCGTTTAGTATTAGGATGTCAGTACATTTTATTTGTCATGTTATCCTCTTAAATTTATTGTAGTAAATTGAAAAAATATTGCTTTATTAGAAGTCTCAATCGATGTACATGTTTCACTAAATGTTATATCTGAAGAAAATTATTTATTTATAGAGATAAATTCCAATGACTAGTTTTTAACCAATCATGATGCAAAACACTTGAAAATTCAACCAATGGGAACAGTATTATACTGATAAAACTCTGTTACCCCAATATATTTCCGCTACCAAGTAAATAAACAGTTGTTATTGTTTATAATTGTCAGTGTGACAATTAATATTTCAAGTTTAAAAATAAAATAATATATAATTGTTTCATTTTACGGTGTCTTTGGAATTTATCTCACCAAATTCCACACGACCTCTCTGATTTTCTCAGATAAATTTTTATTTTTAAGCACTCATTCTTTTTGCTTTGAAGCAAAATCACTCAAGCAAACCGACATTAAGTAAAACCCCTCCTCCTTCGGAGTCGGGATTTAACGTGCAGTTTGCTTCGTGTTTGTTGCTAAGCAAAAAAATTCGTGCAAAATAAAAATTTATCGATAAAATCAGGAGGTCTTGTGATATTACTTCTGATAATTTCACGAAGTACTGATCACCGAAACTTTATAATTTATTATTTTCTTACCATCCCTTACGATTCAATCGACCCTGTTTATACTATGGCGCCTAGTAACACATTTCCGATTTATTTAAATTTTGACATAATGCTTTCTGACACAAATACAGAGTGTAACAGCTAAACAAACTACTTCAAATAATTATTATATTATTAAATATACAATAAAATAATATAAGACAATACTGAAGACAAAGAGGGACATGCAATCATACATTTTCAAAAGTAATTATAAAATCAAATCCTAATTCTTGTACAGAATTCTATGCAGGTATAACAATACTATTTTATTAACTCCGATTGAAAATTTCGGGTCTTCCCATGAAGTATTCACAAACATAGTTAATGGGAACTTCAACCTTGTATGTAAATAATTACGATGTAATTGTAAATAATGATAATGAGTTTTAAAAAGTTTTTCCTGCTTTCTGTTTATATAATGAAAAGTTCTGTTCTGTTCTGTAATGAAAATATAATATAAAATTTTAAATTATAATTACTACATTATACGTATTAAATAAGTAAAGTTAAAATGTCCAATTTAAAATGTAAATATGAAAAAGTAATTAAATATTTAATCATTCAGCTTTAATTAATTTTCATATTAAATCTGAGTTTTTATTTTTGTCAATATTTTATACCGACAAGAATTTATTATACAGGTAATTTTTTAAAGCTAGAGGGGATTACAGCACAAATGATTTAAGAGAAATTAGAAACAAATATTGAAAGTATATGCTTAATAATAAATATTTATAAAGAAATAAAACGACATAATTGATATACTTCGGAAATAAGGGGATTTTTGTTATAGCAGCTCGTCACTCATATGAAATCCATATATATATATATATATATATATATATATATATATATATATATATATATATATATATATATATATATATATATATATATATATTATTTTGATTGGCGACTCAAAGACTGCCTATAAATATATAACGAATACCCAGTTAGGGGCGTAGCGTACTACCAATGGAAGTAGAGAAATTCAAATAGCTTAGGCGTGGCTACCAGTCCAGCAGTGCAATTCTGAAGCAGTTTTTATTTGAATATAAATATTTTGTTGATGAATGACAGGATTTAGGAAAAGAATTCTGAAGTTTTACAAAATGTTTTTTTTTATATTTTGCGTTTATAATGAAGTCATTACGATACGCAATTGCGTATCGTAATGACCTTCATTTCGATACGCAATTTTTTGTTTTAGACGGTTGGTACTAGATGACGTTTCTTTAACCCATTTTTACCTAATTTATTTTTAATTAATTGACAATTCATTTTAATAATATAATGTCGAAATTATTATTATTATTTTTTTTTTATTTAGGGAAGATTATTTACATGAAAATGTACAAATGGTTACAAATATAATCACAAATTGAGTAAGTAAATGTTATTGTATAAGGCGCAAAATATAAAAAATAGTATAAAGAACTCATTTTATAAGACTTTCTTTCGCACTTGTCAATTAGAAAACTCGCTAACGCTCGTTTTCTAAATTTTGACGCGTGCGAAAAAAAATGTCTTATAAAACACGTTCTTTAATATACTATTATTTCATAATATATTTCCTAAATCCTATCTACGTTTATAAATATTTTGCATTTGCATTTTTTTATAAATATAATTTAGAAATAGCATATATTTCAAAAACATTTAGGTCCACGAAGAAAATAGTTTGATATAAAAACTTATATTCGTGACGTCACATCTATATTTTCAAATTTCGAAGGACTATAACTCCCTTATTAATAGGATTTTTTTCACCGACAGTCTTAGATTTACTTATACGTTCAGATGAAATTATATTTAAAAAATGGTGGAATCGCCTATTTCATATATTTATTTTTTACATACTGTAACGTGGAGCTAGGTATACGAGGACAGTAACGGTAAGTGGAAGTGGATACTTGGTAGTAGTGGTGAAGAATTGTGGTACACGGACAGTCGGTTCGGTGATACAGAAGCTGTGGAAGTTAGACAGTTAGTTACATAAATAGACAGATAGTGAAGTGAAAAGTGTGACTTCTGTCCGAGCAGTTGAATATACAGACGCTGTTGAGTCAGTTGAGTATATAGATGCTGTGGAGGTCGGTAGGCGGATAGTTGAACGTGATATAAATAAATAGTGATATAAGTAGTCGAAATAAATAATTAGTAAGATCGTATAAATAAATAGTCGTATTAATTGTTAAATACACAAATATTTTTAGTGTTATCTAGTTAATTATAGTTTTAATCTTAATTAGTTTTTTAAATAATTGCTTAATATTAGTAATAGTCATTTTCATTATAGTTTAATAAACACTTATTTTAATTAATAATATTAGTTTAATATTTACACTTCTCCCAAATAAAAAAAACGTTACAATACATTTCGAGATTTGTTTCAGAGGTGGGCAGTAATGCATGACATGTAATGACATGTAATTTGATTACATTTTATTCTAATAAGAAATTTTATAATGCTATTTTCATTACATTCAGATCCTAATAATTTGTAATGTATTACATTACTTTTCCACAGTAATTTGTAATTGTACATTACAATTACTAAAAATGCGCATGCGCATATCCTAGATAAAAAATAACTTGTTCGACTTATACGATCATAAACGATTTTGTACGAACAAGAACTCAGTAGAATACGTACTTTTAAAGTGACCCGTTCTACGTTCTCTATTGAAACGAAAAGAAAATTAAAAATGACAATGCTTTTCTCAAAGTTTTACCTTTTCAATATATGCTTATGCACAAAACAGAATAATAGACTTATCGTAAACCATGGAATAATACTTTAATTTAAACGTCAACATCACTAGATAAACATTATTACAGAGGGCTAAAGGGCAGTGAAGTAGATAATTACATTTCTGTAATTCTACGAATTATGTCACTATTACTTTTAGAGAATAATGTCGCCATTTACATATATCTAGGTGTCACACAATATTAACTAAATAGAAATAGTCAGTAGATAGGCGTCAAATAAACTAAATTCTACGTATACTGGAATGAGCCCTGATATTCATAGAATGAGGAAAGAGAGAGAGAGAGAGAGAGAGAGCATTATAAAGGTAGCCCCGCCTTTGTTTTGTACAGTCCGAGTAATTTTTTTTTCATTGCAAGGGTCAAATAAAGATGTTACAACTAAATAATACATTTTTGGTATTATGAAAGTCTAAATTAGGTAGTCTATTACAATGCAAAATATGCGTATCTTGATTGTTGCATTAAGTTTTGTAATTAATATTCTGTAATTAATATTCTTGCACTTTGTCAATTGTTTTCTGGTTTAATTTTTGACAAAATCTGGGCTTCAACGTTAGTTGTATTTAGAATTTAACATCATAATGTAACAACTAACACAATTTTTTGTATAGTTTACGTAAAATTTAGTTCTTCGGCTGTCCAACTTTTGTAATAAAATTGACATATGACTTTTTGTCATAATTATTTGGAACCTATGGCCTACTCCTTTTATTTCAAAATAATAAAAAGTTAAAATATGTATATTGAAGTACATGTCTAACTTTCATCCATTCAAATTCAATTGTTTTTTTTAGTTTTTAATAAATAATGGATGGATCCATAAAATAAATTTTAAATTCCACAGTCATACAATGGACGGTTTTGAAATGAGAAGTTTTTTGTTGGAAAGTTAAACACTAAAAATTATCAAAAAATCAGGAAAAAAACTGCTACAGCAGTAACATTAAAAAATCTGATGTGGCCAGCACATTACCTTCCGTCAGTTCTATGTATTTTATACAAATTCCATATAGACAGTTTCTTGTGAAAGATTCTGTATTTCCAGTACATTACCGTCCCTCAAATCTATCAAATGACGGTACTTCCGGTCGACCAGTTATAACCAAAATCTGATCAGCTCATCCTATGGATGTAACGAAGAAGAATACGAAGAATTATATTTTTTAGAATTGTAGTGTTGGAGTTATCGACGGAGAAAAAATCGTCACATACACACACACACACACACACACACACACACACACACGTACACACACACACACGTACACACACACACACACACACACACACACACACGCGCGCACGCACGCACGCACGCACGCACAGACATACAGACATCATCGCAAAAATTGTAAAATCGTATTCTAGGGACTCTAAAACGTGCTTATTGATTAAAAACTCACCGTAGAATTTTTTGACCAATAACAATACCATCCTTACCTAAAGGTATGACGGAAGGTAAAAAACAATATACAGTTCTGCACAAAATTTCGCCGAGTAATAAAAATCTTTGATGTACATTAACTTTACATATAATTTTAAAATAGATATTTTTACACCAAGTGAGTTAAGATAATGTTTATTCATGAAAAGAAAGTTAATTCTTTGAGTGAATAAACGTTATTAACAATAACAATAATAATAATAATAATAATAATAATAATAATAATAATAATAATTTTACTCCCATCAGTATCCAATTACAGGGAATTAATTAACAAAAAAAGTAATAAGTATAATTAAATAGAAAAATATAATAATTATAATATAGTATACAAATATTAAATAAATACATCTTCAGAATATTTCTTTGCATTTCGGCACATCACATGGACCGGTGACTTATCCAGGATATCGGTATTTGGAGTTGGAAGATAGAATGTCGTGTTGTGTCCGGAAGCTAATCTAGGAACATGCAGTGCAATACAAGACAATAAATAGGGACAATCAATTTTGTTGGTTAAAAGCAATGACAGAAATTTAGCTGCTTGAAGTTCACGTCTGGTATTGAGAGAAGGCATGTCATGACGCTGTAATAAAATATCCATATCAATGCCACGTTCAGGATATATTCTATCGAGTTTAAAGGATAAATATTTTAAAAAGCGCCGATGTACACGATTTATAGCATCTAATTGATAATCAAAGGAAGGGTACCATATTAGAGACGCATAATCAATTTTACTAATAACAAATGAGAAATATAAAATTTTCAACATTGAAATGTCATTAAAGGGTTTTGCGATTCTGATGATGAAGCCACGAGTTTTAATAGCGGAAGCGCAAATATTATTTATGTGTTCGGTAAATTTAAGGTGAAATGAAAATGTCACACCTAAATCTTTTATAGAATCCTTTTTAGTTAGGTTATTACCGTTAATATTGTATTGAAAAGATATGGGATTATGTCGACGGGTGTATGTAATATAACAGCACTTATTAGCATTTAGGATTAGTTTGTTGTCTTGACACCAAGAAGCCAGAATGTCTATGTTTTTTTTGTAAAATGTGGGAGTCATTGATTGTATTAATGTTGCAACATACTTTAACATCATCTGCGTAGGCAAGAACATGACTGGTAAACAACTCAAGTATTTCATTTATGAATAACAAAAATAATAGAGGGCCTAAATTGGAGCCTTGGGGTACTCCTGACATAGGTGTAAAATGTTTTGAAGAAAAACCGTTGTAAGAAACATATCAAGTTCTATCTGTGAGATAAGATTGTAACAGTTGTGTTAAATTGGGTGCTGCTCCATATTTACTAATTTTTTTCAATAATAACCCATGGTCGATGCTGTCGAAAGCCCGAGAAAAGTCTGTATACACAGTATCAACTTGTCCACGAACATCAAGTGTCTCACAGACATACTGATTGAAGGAGGCTAAGTTGATTGTAGTGGAGCGCCCTTTCACAAATCCGTGCTGATAACGCGTGGTTTATAAAATATTTTATTCAATTTTGATGAAATAATAATAAAAATCATTATAATATTTAATTTTGACGAAATAAAAAACTGATCAAAGTGAGATAAACTCTGTGAGAGTGATTTAAAAAAAACACTGGCAAATAAACAGTTACTTATAGTTGTTGCTATGGAGTTAATAATGAGAGTTTAAAACGGCAAAATTAAAAAAAATATATTAATTCTACATTTTTTATGTTTGCGTTATGTCGACTGATTGATTTTAACCGTCGTCCGTATAAAAATATTTGTCTCAATTCATGCAAATTTGCGCAGTTAGCTATGAATGTAGGCTCTGACAATGTTTTGATCTAACTGATCAAATATTGGCTCTTCACGCATCACCAAACACAGAATAATATCTGAGGCGAATTTACACAGCCCAATTTGATTTGACTGACGGTTTACGAAATGTTAGACCTACGAACACAATCATTTTGCTGCAAGTTACGTTTCGGTTCACTTCTCTAGATGAATAATGTCCAGTTTGATCAGGCTTGACAATGTTTACAAACTTTGGAGAATGAGGATATGCTAAACAGATTATCTACTCCGCACTAAAGCAATTACTAGCTTTAGTTATCCTGCGCAAACAAACTTTATATTAACTATTTACAACAAAAATCTATTATAAGCGCAACAGCCTTCTCAAAATTACAGTCATACGAGAACAGGGATTAGAGATTCATAAAAAAATAATGATAATCCAACTTTTTGCCGGATTACAATTTTTTACCGGGTTCGATCCCGACCGACGCGAAATATTTTGAATTTTAAATGGTACAAAATTGACCCCTATAGTGCAGTCTACACGTCAGCAATGAGTGCCTGTGAGGTAACGCCTGGTAAACGCCCGCACGGTACAAATATGTCATTATCATTACCGAAATCTGTGTACAAAGCAGATTTGCACACCCAATGGGTAATATGCCGTGATGATATATTTTTTTTACAATTTTTGGTAGTAGAGCTGTTTACAAAACGGATAAGGTTGGATTTAAATTAGGACTACTTAACGTCATAACTTTTGTGTATGCTTTTCGCTTTGACAATTTTAAAGTTCATGTTTGCATTAAATAATAACGCTGCAACTACAAACAAATGCCCCGGAAAATTTAGGGCAGAATTTACAGCAATATAAATTTTTTTCCATTGTATTCCTATGGGTCACAAAAAAAGTAGACACCCGGTATAATGTTGATGATAAAGAACTAACAACAACTTTGTTTAATAAGAAAAACTAAGTAATAATGTCAGAATGTAAATTTATAAAATCTGATGTGGGCGCCACACGACTTCCTTGTATACAAGATCAATATGAAGTATAGACCCAAGTATAAAATTGCACATATTTGACGTAATTTCACATTAGCATCTATTTTTTATTTTTTTGTTATTTTTTGTCCTAATCCATAGCAAGCTTCATTACAAAAACCAAAAAGTATATAAGTTTTAAATATACATATTTCGCTTATACAAAAGGCTAATTTAATAATACTTAATGTGCTAGACGCAGAATTTAATTCTCTAAAACTTTTATTTGAAGCAATTACTTCTAAAATCAAAATGAAACCATTTTATTGAAGAAAAACTGTTAACAACTTCAGGTAATATGTCACTTCCGGTTAGCCTGTTTTAACCAAAATCTACTACGTTATTCCAATTGACTGGATTATATTTTAAAATAGTTTTTCATTAAAATCTATTATAGGCTTCAAATAAAGTACCATTTCTAGAAATTATGTAATGACCAAAAAGGGAGGCGCACAACTAGATGTTATAGCAGACCTAAATACAAAATTTCAACTTTCTACGGCTTACCGTTTTTGAGTTATGCGAGATACGTACGCACGTACGTACGCACATACGTACGTACAGACGTCACGACGAAATCAAAATGGATACAGGGATGGTAAAAATGGATATTTCCGTTGAAATCTGAAAATCGAAATTTTTCGCGATTACAATACTTCCTTTACTTCGTACAAGGAAGTAAAAATGGTCGAGTTTTGACCATGAACTTTGGATATTTCGGGTTTAGTTTGATTTCACTGAATTTACGTCATATTACTTCTTTTATTTTGGATTTATAAGAAGGGGTTTGTTCAAAAATTGAAGACAATCAGACTTTTTAGAATCGAGGATCTCATCAACTCCTTCACACAAATTGATACTGCATGTAAAATCCTCTTTAACTATAGTAGCGTCCTATGAAGTATCATTGTGTTTTGTTAATGTTTTCCCTGTAGAACAAGTTTTTCTTTGTTATGCTCTAAACCATCGGATTTTGTAATTGTATTATGTTTGCCCCTCACTGACACTCAGCAATTGTTTAATTATTATAAATTATTAAAATTATTTAAAAATTTGGTAGTTAATGAAATCCAATGAGCACTATTTCTTTATTAAATTCATGAAAAAAAAAACAATTGACATTATTAAACAAAATATATACCCAATAGGACCACGTAACTTCCTAACCGCTGCTCTGATTGGTGAATTTAGATTTTGGCATTAGATCCCAAGTGGTTTTGGATTTGTCAGGTTTTGAAACTAACCTGGTATTTAAAACGTAAATATTATATGGATTTGTTGAATTTTGGTATCTAAACATCACACCAAGAAGACGAATCCGTTGCTGTATCAAATTCATTTTTGGCCAAAAATAGATTCGTCATTCGTCGGGTTTTGAAAATAGACATCCACTTTTCCATGAACGTGAAATATTCATAATTTTTATTATGTACGAATAAATTATTGAACAACGTTCAGCATTCTTCTAGTGATCTAGTGCTTCTGATCTTGTCTTGTCATCGTCTCTATTAACCATGGAACAAATTTGTTTTTTTTATTAGTGCAACATTAATTGTACGTTTATTTTGTTTTTAGATAAGATTCCTGATTTAGAGAAGATTATTCAATTTGGCTCACTGTATTTTAAAATACAATTGATAAATATATTGATATCAGAAAAGTAAAATAAAAGTAAAATAACTTTTCATAAGAATATAATTAAATTAAAGTTGGATATTTTTCTTTGAGAATATTCAATGATCCTGTATAATATTGTTTTTTTTTTCTTTTCAGATGGAAAGCGCAAAGAATCGACTCTGACAACTTTTGAAGTCATTTCATCATTTCAAAGATCAGGATAGGGTGAGTTTATTGTATAAACATTAATCATTCTCTTTAATTAAATATTTATAAAAAAAACCTGAACAAAATTTTACTTGCAAATACAAGAATTTACCGCCAATATGAATACATAATTAAGTTCCGATACAAAGAAATAATAAATATTTACAATCCATCTTTTCCTTATTCAAAATTATGCAAATGTCATTGTTCGGAGTAATGAATTGTAAGAAAAATATTTTTTTTCCAAAATGATTGATCTGTAATGGATTTTTCTGAATATTATTTAATGGCGATTGCCCAATGCTCTTTAAAGAGCTGTCTCATTGCATATTCTGATTGGAAGTTTGGTAAATCACCCCAAAAATACCGATAGCCATGGAATTGAAACAAAAAATTAACAAATGTTAACGATTTGTCTGTCAAGGTAGGTTTGTATATTTTTATTATTATTACAAATGTCAATTTAAAGTAATAGATTAGATGTCACTATATACTTATATCACGTTCAATTGTCCGCCTACCGACCTCCACAGCGTCTATATACCCAACTGCTCGGGCAGAAGTCACACCTTCCACCTCACTGTCTGTCTATTTATGTAACTTACTTTCTTCCACAGACTCAGTATCACCGACTGTCCGTATGTCACAATTCTTCACCATTACTGCCGAGTATCCACTTCCACTTGCCGTTACTGTCCTCGTATATCTAGCTTCCTAATACTCTTCAACACTACCGAGTATTCTCTTTCATAGCTATCCCGGCATACCAGTAGCTTTCCGACTCGTCGTTACTGTCCTCGGATATTATAGCTCGTATACATCCACAGCTATCCCAGTCCTCCACTCGACACTATACTGCATACGCTCACTATGATACTATATGTGTCTCCACGTAACTAACTCCCGAGCATAGCTGCATCCCTTTTATATAGCTGCCATTAACTTCCAGAGAGCTCTAGAATGTTCGACCGCATAATAACAATGAACACAAAAGGTTCATTGTTTGTTTACGTACCTTTAGACACTTGTTAATTATTTTGTCTCAATTCCATGGCTATCGCTACTTTTGAGGTGATTCGATATCTTCATTTCTAATATATGAGATTACAAGTAATGTGAAAGTAATTATTCATTCAGATGAATTTGAAGCATTTTTGTTTAAAACAATTTCGGGAGCAATGCGCATTAAAAAATATTTTTACATGTTAAATCTGTATGTATACATGAATGCTTTACTTTACTACTTTATTTTGAAAATTTTATAAATAAAATAATTAATTACTTATATAAATAAAAATTGCATTCTACTCGAATCTAGTCCAAATTATCAATAACCTTTTGTGCTAATATATATATATATATATATATATATATATATATATATATATATATATATATATATATATATATATATATATATATATATATATATATACATATATATATTTTAATTCTTTCTTGTAAACATTGATAGTACTGAAACTTCTTTCACACTGCATGTAATTACAGGAAGACTAAGTGCAATAATAATTGCTTGCTCTGTTGTCGAAAAATTTAATAAATGAATTTTTTTTTGGATAAAATATAAAAAATATATCGTTAGGTACCAATAATTATTTTTAAAAAATATTACATTGAACTGAAAAAAAAAGAATTACTCGTATTTTTTTGTTTAATAAAATGGATATATCCATAAATAAAAGGCGGGAGGGGGAGTCCATCGACCCTTTCAACCCCTTCCCCCTGTGGGCGCCCATGTTCAAAATAAATTGCTACAAACTTACATTTAGCGTTAAATGTAGTTGTAGTTTGTCCGTTTGTCGTATCACAAAAGTTTCTTCCATGCTGTCACACAAATTCTCTGTATTCCAAAAGGTATTGATTTGAAACGGATGAGTATTACGATATTTGAAACCTAAGATAATGGATATTGAGAAATACATATTACAGCAGTATCACTTAGTGCATTCAGAAGACATGGCCAGAGAACATATTTTAAAATTAGTTGAAACAACTATACAGATTCAGATACGAAGTTATTGCTTGTTTTATTTCACAATTCGTACGCTCCTGAAAGTTTTTCACTTGGAAATCGATAATGATGGGCTGAAAAGAGTATGAATGAAGTTCTATCTGATTGTTCAGCGTGTAGATGTAGTTGTTTGTTCGGGTTTTAATAGAGACCTTTGTTCTAATGTTTTGTTTTGGAAATGGAACTACTAAATTAAATGGTGTTTATAGAAGAATTCTATTTACGAGATAAAATAATAGTATTGTGTTTTAAATACTTATATAAATTCTGTGATTATATGACAAAAGTAGATATGTCACTTTCAACGAACGTAAAAACAAAAATGGAAAACAGAATATCTTGTTCGAAGAAATTAGATTTATCACTTTTTATAAATTTATCAATTGCTGAAAGAAATTTCAAAACCTGATTATTTATAAGCCGCCAACGTATTAACTTCGATCTACTAAAGTAATAACTTTAATTGATGCGTTTAAATTTTATTCCAAAAAATCTAAGTAGTTATATGTGTAGGTAATAGAATTTTTTTCTAAACTCACTTTACAATAACAAAATTCATACGCGTAAAATTCGGGCCGAATTTTGTGCGTTGGGTTTGGTCATGTTGACCGTTAGTATGAACAACTGATTAAGGGTGATTATCGAGCATTTGACTAGCATTGTTTTATCTCTGTCATTCGTTTATGGATCCTTTTAGAGGAAAATACTTCAAATAATAGTTATAGAAAAATTAATTGCCCGCATCTTTTATTTGAAGAATTTTTCTCTAAAATAATCTCTAAACGATTGACAGAGATAAAACAATGCTAGTCAAATGCTCGCTAATCACCCTTAATCACCGTTCATACTAGCGGCCGTTATGTTTAGCAAAGTTACGAAAAACGTCCAAATTTTGACAAAAAAATTAAATACATACATTGCCTATTTCAATTTTTTTTGGACAGATTTTTTTAATAATATATAGCCAGAATGGTACATATAAAAGCTTTAAAAAACAAAATCTTCAATTTGAAATTTTGTTTTATGGATCACTTATTTAAAAAATCTGGTGTGGCCAACACAATACCTCTCGCCATTTACACCCCGAGTCACAAAAAAGATTAAGTTAATTTTTATTTTTGGATTAGCGAATTTTACTGTAATTTTGACAGTTTATTTCATAAAATATAGTCTAATCTAATCCAAGTAACTACCTTTTTTTTAAACTCCTCAACAGGATTAAATCCCAATTATAGAGTGGGTTCACATTCACACACATCCATGCCTTAGTGGGATTCGAACCCAGAGCCCCGAGGGCACTCATGACATAAGGCGTTACTCTAACCATTGGGCCACCGGAGCTATAATAAAATTAAGATTAAATTTTAAATATCGGGATAAAATAGAATTCACTTAGCCAAAAATGAGGATTAGCTTAAACATTTTTGCGAATCGTTAATTTTTATTAATCTAAATACATACCTACATATTTACTTATGCTGGAAACTGTATTGAATTCCATTTCTATTGTTTTATTTACTCTTTTCTTTTTAAAAGGTTACTAATATTATTTTGAAATGATTAGTTCTTCGATAGTGACATTTATCTGTCAGTTACATACATTTGAATAACTGCGTTTCGTTTAATTAAAGCGTAGGCTCTGGGATTTAAATTATAGATAATTTTATAAATTTACCCATAAAATATATAGAAAACTATTAATGCAAATCTATAGAAAATTTAATAATCTTTAACTTTTATAATAATAGTAATCTCGAAAAAATAACATTTTTCTTCAAGCCTATTATATATTCATATTATGCTACTGTACACACACTATAGAAGTTGTTCATTGTCTTACTGGTACAAAAATGTTGTTATTGGCGGCGGCAGTTGTCACAGCAACACACATTATATTGAAAATTATTATTTGACAGTTGTATCGCTTTTGTTTTGTATTGTACACAGCCAGCTTTGGCTGAAATTGCAAATACTACAATTTAAAAATTCCATAATAATGTCAAAAAATTCTTCGAAACACTTGAAGAAAAAATAGTACATGTCATTCGGAGTAGAACGCCCCTTTTGTGTTTTACCCAGCTTGCCTAGCCTCGGCTACCGCCTCGTCCGCAATAGCTGGGTTCAACACAATAAGAGCGCTTTCTATTCCTAATAACATAATGTACTATTTTCGAACTAAAACTATTTTGAGCTTCTAGTAAAGTGCCATTTCTGTTTATCCGATTTTCACCAAAATCTAATGGGCTCTTTCCATTACAGAAAAAGTTTGAAATACAAGGTTTCAAAATTTCGTGAATAATAGTATTTGAGTTAGAGTGGAGGATCCACACACACATATACACATACACACAGATATCATCGTGAAAATGTTAAAATTGGATTCTAGGAACCTTAAAACGTGGTCTTTACCAAAATCTCGAAATGCGATTTTTAGCACGATCCCTATACCTCCCCTAACCAAGGGTAGCGGGAGGTAAAAATATTAAGAACAATAATAAATAATAAATTACGATATTACAGCTACCGTTATTATTAATTGCAAATCACTTTTTTTGTAAATATACATCATAAAGATGGCACTTAAATACCTTCTGAATTTAAATGCTTCTATTGCAATTTTTGCTTACACTACTGTCCTACTCGCATACTTAAAAGTTGTAATTTTTAACTCAATTTTGTTTACAAGGCACATAAATATTTGCTTTGTCATAAATTAACATAGAAATAATTCCGCTGTTTACGCAATTCACATGCGTGTTTGTTCAACACAAAAATGATATATGCGTAATTATTTATCTTTCGAGTAAGTGAATTTCCGAATGAAATTAAATAAACAGCACAAAATGTATGCACATTGCCCGAATTCATTAAAAATTAAAGCTTGAAACACTCGCCAATTAGTCCAGCGGCAAACTAACATATTGCAAAATATCACATGAATTATTTGCAGCGTTATAACGGATTCTCATTTATCTGTGAAAAGATTAGTGCGACTTTTATTTCGTTTTGCAGAATAACGCCAGGACCCGATTTAGCTCTTCCAGCTCTCTGGACAAACATTATTTTTTTGAGCTGCTATTACGTAAATAGTTCATCTACACAACCTTTGGCAACCGTGAAGTATCACTTTTTTGACATCTGTCAAAAACTACTTCACGTCCACTTTTACTTTACGGCCACTATAGTTACTCGTTTGTTTAAATAGCAAATACATTTATTGTTGTATTACTTGCAGTTTCATAAATTTTAGTCGGAGTATTGGAAATATCGTTATTGCTATTGCTATCGCTGATTTTCTTGTTCAACCAATTATTTATTGTAGTACGCACATATTTTGGTAACTGAGTTAAAGTTTCGGGAGTCTAGTTTTTTTTTTTTAATTGTTCACTTTATTTTTACAGGCAGGGTTTTTAACTTTTGCATATTTTTTAAACTATTATTCCGAATGAAAAAGCCTTTTTATATTTTTCCGAGTCTCAAAATTCCAGAGATATGAACTTATTTAGTAGACACGAAACTATTATTGTTACCAGTAGCAATAACACCTAGGAAATATTTCTTATTTTCTCTATTCGACAGTGTTCGTATTTCTCACCCGAAACTATTTATGGTAATGTTTTTAATGTTTAGATTGAAAAGAATAGAAAATAAATATTTTGCAAAAAGAGTTCATTACTACTGGCTCTTTTAATTGAAAGGAATCAAAAGAACAATCATGTACCAAATAAAAAAATCTGATGTGGACACCACACGACTTCCTTGTATGAAGTATAGACTCATGCACGTATTTGACGTAATTTGACATTAACATCTATTTTTTATTTTTTGTTATTTTTTGTCCTAATTCATAGCAAGCTCCATTACAAAAACCAAAAAATATATGTTTTAAATTTACATATCTCGCTTATACAAAGGGCTAATTTAATAATACTTGATGTGCTAGACGCAGAATTTAATTCTCTAAAACTATTATTTGAAGCATTTATTTCTAAAATTAAAATGAAACCATTTTATTCAAGAAAAACTGTTAAGAACTTCAGGTAATATATCACCTCCGGTTAGCCTGTTTTAACCAAAATCTGCTATGTTATTCCAATTGATATAAAAGTCTTATATACCAAATTTGAAAAGTTTTGGATTATATTTTAATATAGTTTTTCATTAAAATCTATTATAGGCTTCAAATAAAGTACCATTTCTAGAAATTATGTAATGATCAAAAAGGGAGGTGCACAACTAGATGTTATAGAAGTCCTAAATACAAAATTTCAACTTTCTACGGCTTACCGTTTTTGAGTTATGCGAGATACGTACGTACAGACGTCACGACGAAATTAGTCAGAATGGATTCAGGGATAGTCAAAATGGATATTTCCGTTGAAATCTGAAAACCGAAATTTTTCGCGAATACAATACTTCCTTTACTTTGTACAAGGAAGTAAAAAAGAAATGAAGATATTGAAATTGTATATATTTTTACACCTGTTGATACGAATTATGAAAAAATTAGTGACAAAGCTAATACGAGCAGCAGCAATAAGCTTACGTATAATTACCTATCTAAAAGGACTTGAAGCCAAATTGTTCGGTTATAGTAAAATTGAATAGGCAGAAGGCGCACGTCATCAACCTGAAAAAAACATAAAATGAAATATAACTTGTAGAAATTATTGGGTGTTATTTATTTTTAAAAGAAGAAGAAAACATACAATTATTAAGAAACGTATATTAATGAAATTTATAATTATTTCTAAGTGAATCCTTGTTCCTTTTATAAAATATAAAATTATTTCAAATCCCTATTTATAGGTGATTTTTGTACTATACGTTGACACTACAATAAATTGCATATCAAGTATGTTTCAAGTAAAGATATTCAAATTATGAGAGAACCTCTTCTATAGTATAAACGCAGTTTTTTAAAAGGAAAGTTTTAACAATTATTTTGAATATGTTTAATTTTAATGTTTTTAAATTATGAGGTAGTCTGTTATAAGGATCAAAATTTAAAGTTTTGCTTTTAGATTTATAACTCTTTAAAGTGGTTTACGTAATTAATTTGACAACTTAGTGGGGTAGGTGTGAGTTTCACTGTTTTTTTAAATAAATTTTCCTTATTTTTATGGATTTCAATTAGCGTATGAAATATGTATAAGGATGATTCCTAATTTGATAAAACTTTGCTTACAGTGATCTTTGTGTTTCAGTCCAGCTAAAATTCTTATTGCAGTCTTCTGCATACGAAATATTTTCATAGATGTTGGAGAATTTCCCCACCGCAAGACGCTGTAAGAAATTATAGAATGAAATAAGGAAAAATAAGCTATTTTTATTAATAACTGCCGCTAATCATCTAAGCAAAAAAATACTACCGCATAGTTTTTTACTAATATACATGCGATGAACCATTTAAATTACCACTATTAATTTGCTGGTGTAAGATATAATCAGATGTTGCATGAAATTACTGAAGTCGTTGGTATAAAAGAGAAAGTAAAATGGTCCCCAAATGGAACCTTGCGGGACTCCATGATCTATTTTACTAATTCTGATACAACGCCATTAATAGACACACTGAACCCGATTATGCAAATAAGATTTTAAAAGTTCGAGAGCTTGACCTCATGCCATAGAATTCAAATTTCGTTGAAAGTATGCTTTGGGAAACACAATCGAAAGCTTTTGTGAGATCACACAGAGTGATTGTCATATGTTCTCCCCTTTTAAGGCCTTCAATTAAATTTATAATGATATTAAAGACCGCTTGTGTTGTAGAACAACCCCTACGGAAACCATATTGACTTTTGTTGAGTAAGTTATTTTTGTCGAAATGAGAAGTTTCTTCTTTTCTGATGGATGACGTGCGTCTTCTGCCTATTCATTTTTAGTATATTACTTAGCTATAATTTAACTTTCAAATGTTCTTTTGTTGAAAAATTGTATTTCCAATAAATTGTGTCTCTAGTTCTGTCACAACCCCATAGTAATTATACGGGTGATTTAAAAACAATTTACAAGTTCGATAGTATTATCTACTTACTTTTTTACTACTTTTTCAAAAAATCTGACGTGGCTAGCACGTTACCTTCCGTCAGTACTATGTACTTTGTACAAATTCCACACAGAAAGTTTCTTGCAAAAGATTTAATATTTCCAGTACATTACCTTAAGTCAGTTCTATGTATTTTGTACGAATTCCATACAGAAAGTTTCTACATATATTTCCAGTAAAATTATAACTATGTCAATTGCACTTGACGCTGACATCTGTCAATCAGAATTCTCTTAATATAGTAGATGTTTCCATGTTTATAGCAAAGCTGGCTGTTTTATGAAATTTAATGTCTTTATAATTTTTTAACTCTATGTCTATTGAATATAAAGTATAAAATGTAATCAAATCGTATAGAGAATAAAATATTCTTTCATATTTATAATAATATTAAATATGCAAAAATGATATTTAACAGCGTTTTTTCAAGAAAAACTGCCAAATATTCAAATTAGGGTACTTCCGGTCGACCAATTATAACCAAAATCTAATCAGCTCTTCATTTGGATGTAAAGAAGAGAAATACGAAAAAATTATAATTTTTGGAAAGGTGGTATTGGAGTTATGTGTTCCGAAAGAATCGTCACACACACACATACATACATCCATCCATATATATATATATATATATATATATATATATATATATATATATATATATATATACATACATAAATACATACATACATACATACATACATACATACATACATACATACATACATACATACATACATACATACATACATACATACATACATACATACATACATACATACATACATACATACATACATACATACATACATACATACAGATATCATCGTAAAAATAGTAAAATCGTATTCTAGGGACCATAAAACGTGCTTATTCATTAAAAACTAATCATCGAATTTTTTGACCAAAAACAATACCTTCCTTACCTAAAGGTGACGGAAGGTAAAAAGGTTTACGTTTTTAATGGTTTTTATTGATTTTAATTTTCTGTTTCTACCAATTTTCTCCCCGCCCCAATTCCCTAAATCTGCAACCCTGAGCAGTTATCATTTTTGCACCCTCCTAGATCGGACCCTGAGCACCGCAGAATGTGCAATGCGCACTAATGCTTATATATGCAGCTTACATTAGCGGTAATATTCGACTGTGGGTGCGTTTGTTGTGTGAAACAAAGGAGAGCTATTCTGAAAACGAATTTAGCCGCAGAGTTGATTAACAGCTACATATTGTGCAGCTTTCTAAGATGAATTATTGTTCATTTATTTTCATAAAGAAAACAGTCAGCGAGTCAGCTAAATTATAAACAAGGAATTATTGAGGCTGATATTTCAGGGTTCATAAAAGTACCAAAGGATTATTTTGACATATAAGCTTTGAAAAACGTATTTTGTGTTATTTGCATGCTTGTTTCAATGTGATAAATTGCTTCGGTGGTTAAATTATAAGGGTTTTATTTAACCAAGCACCAAAGTCAATCAATAGATTTCCGTGTCCAAATATTTGCCACCCGAACTAATAATATTCGGAAACCATAATTTCAGTCCCAATTATTTATAATTGAAACCCAAATAAGATTATCTCGTAGCCTGTTAAACAATTTCAGAAACAAATATCTAATTAATTTTGTTATCAAAAATATTATTAGAGACCCAACAATTGAGCATTATTAAAATACATAAACTTTATCTTTGTACCGAAAATTCTTAAGAGCATTCTATACATCTGCACTAAAACGTGAAGCGAAAATTCAAATACATTGTTCCAGTACTGGAATTATTAACATTTAAAAAAATCAACATTATACAAACATACTTCCAATGGTCCATTTCAATTTAAAGAGATAGAAGATATGCGCAATGGGGATCTGCGCATAGTAAGAACAACTGAAATCTATGGCGTTTGTTTCTAAAAAATTTAGACGTAAAATTTGAGAATATCTCAGATAACTTTAACCAACTAATAACCATAAAACGCCCTACCTTTTGCCATCGTTAGGGCAGCTCAAGCCCAACTCTGCCTTCAATGGGCCCGTCCAAGTTTATGGCTTTGTAGAAATTACATGTTGCATATGGATTTTGAATATAAATAAAATCGAAAGAAATTATTATATATTTTGTATTTATATACCAATAATAATGTAATATTTTTTTGTGAAAATGGCCACAATGTGGTGACGTCAGCGTCACTACAGTCGTTCAGTTCCCCTGTGGAAATGTTACTATAGTGTGGACCATGCATATTTTGCTCATAATTACGCGATTGACTTTATACTTTGTTCCATTTAAGCCATTTAGCAGATGGCGCTCGCATCAACGACTGTTTTAAGTAGCCGAAATTAAATTGGGTAAACTTGTCTCTTGTCTCCAATATCAGCCAATCAGAGTTCAAAACGATGCCCTATTCTCTACAATATCGAATGGCTTAAATGGAACAAGGTATAAAAATACTATATATTACAACCGAGAATTTTTTTATTAGGATCAAAAGAAACTTTACTTGTTCTCTTATTCAGGTAATAAATTATAATTTGTTTTAATTAACCTCAATACTTGCCACTGTTGTAATCAATTAAGAAATATGAATGTAAATGTTGGATTACTTTTTATTGTTTTAATTATTGTACTCGATACTGTCTTTGTTGTGATTAATTTTAAAAGCAATTTAGCCTATATGCTATTTTAATTAGAATAACATTTGATGGTGATCAGTATATATGATAACGTTCAATATTATATTAAAGTTACATTAATTAAAACCAATGATTATAAAAATGACCCAAAATTATGAATTTTACTGACATGATTTTTATTTATGTATTCTTTCAATAATTATCGTAGATTTATATTACCATATTAATGGTAACGTATGTCGGAGTCTGTCTACTTATGGCGAAGTGACGTTGACGTCACAACTTTTGCGCTAAAACTTTAGTAATCATTTTATGCGATATTAAACAAAATTTCCAGAAAACAAAAATACGGTATTTCTATTTTTAAATTCTTAATAACATATAAGAAATACAAAAAAAAAGTGGATGACCCCATTGTACTTCGTTATCCAGGGCCACTATTTTGTAACTAGAAAGCGATAACGAATATGAATTCAATATGGCAAGCGCGCCATCTTAATTTTCTATTCAGATTCACGCATTCTATCGAATTGTGTAAAATAATCTGTTGGTCTTGAAATTTTAACATTACCACGCAGTTATTTATAAATTTACCAATATTTGCTCTCAAATTCTTCCGATGGTAGTTTAAAAGGATCATCGTGTCTTTAATCTTCTTCTCTTCATCTTTAAATTTTGAGCAATATTTCTTTTCATAATTTCCTCACAATAAAAGGAAATAAATAAACGAGCCATCCTACTAAAAGTATTATTTATAATCTTCGTCCAGAAAGACGATGATCTAATGAAATTTCTAATAAATGTCACTGAAAATCCTATTCTACAATGGAATACGCTATTCGAGTGCTCCAGACCTCTCGAATTGCTTATTCAGTGCAAAATGGCTACCTTTACAGTGGTGAGGGTTTCGTATTCCATCTGAATTGGTATTCGTTATCGCTTTCTAGTTACAAAATAGACGCCCAGAACACTTTTATTCTTAATTAAATTAAGAAAAATTGTAAAGGGTTGACATCTCGTAATAAAATCAATAACAATATCAATATGGTTTTATATAATATAAATACAGTAAAATAAATAGTAAATAAATAGACATTTGCAATTTAAGGGAAGGTAGAATTTTAAACGACATTCCCATTTTAAATAAATGTACCCTTGCTTGATGATATTAATTAACATATCTATCGCAAAGATTAATTTTGTAGAAGACCATTATGATAAATGCAAAAACAATTCCAAGTTAAATGAAATATAAACAATTGCAAAAGTTTCATTCGGGTGTCCATATCTCTACCGTTCCTGCAACGGAAAATTCAACGATCACCGCGCCATCTAAACTGCTGGAAAGTAAAGCTCACAGAGATGACTGAAGATTGAGACTGTGAACACCTCCATGAGTGCACATGAGAAGCCGGATTCACTCAGAGACGACAGATTCGGTTCCTGGAAAGGAAGCTAATGCTGGGGAAACGAACGAGATATGTGCAAGGAAGCTAATGGAGATAACTTTATTTTTCACACGCACTGAATTTTAGGGACAAATATCTGTAGAGTTATAAATTCTGAATTATCTAAAAGAGAAAAAATAATGATCTAGAAAATTACAGGAATTATTATATTTCACTTTTGGTTTCTTAGATTTTGAATGGGCGCTGTTCGTTTAATTTTTAATCTAGGAATTTGACTGTCACTTTAAATCAAACGTCATACTTTAATGTTTAATCTATTAAAAGTTACACTTCCGTGGATATTTGTTTAACAATGGGTTTGTTCATTTCGCTACCTTGCGTCTACGGTTTACTGCCGCGCCCATGTACCTCGTATGGAGGCGGCAGTAAACCGTAGACGCAAAGTAGCGAAACGAACAGACCTAATGACAATTGTCCAAGAAAAGACCATGTGCGTTTTATGGTTAACCGAACTGAAATCCATGGTTCAGGTGAAAAGAACAGTTAGATTAGAGATCAGGGCCTCGATTTTGTAAGTTTAAATTCTGTCAGAATTGAATTGAGTTTTCCCCACTACGAATTCTACTGCTCCAGACCAGTAGAATTTGAAATCTATCCGGGGAAAGAATGTGGAAAATCTCAATTCTGACAGATTTCAAATTCTACTGGTCTGGATCAATAGAATTTGTAGCGGGGAAAATCCAATTCTAACAGAATTGGAAATCAGACAGAATTTAAAGTCACAAAATCAAGGCCTAATTCAGAGACAAGTTCTGCAGAAAGAAAAAAAATCGAGAATCATAAACCTATGAAACCCAAAGAAATATAATATTCGTCGTAGCCTACATTAGGGCTCCCAAAATCAACTTTACATGATGTCACATAAAAGATATTGAAGCTTCATGTTTTAAAAAATTTAAATTTTAATTATATGACAATAATTGAAATATTTTTTATTAAAACCCAAACAATTTCTTTCAAAAACTTTCTAAAACAAAATCTTAAAATTTCAGATAATCTTTCAGTATAAATGAGTAAATCCATTTACTAGTTTGAATCGAATTTAAAAGAAAACAAGCTATACGCTTTTAAATCTAGTGGCTTTACTTTTGAATCATTGAGCCCGAGTGGTTACATATTGGTTATTGGGTACATTCGTATGCTGTTTTCTAGATCCCTGTTTCAAATACAGCTACAGTTCGGATGTTTACTCGTATTTAATGTGGCACATAAGTTTTTGGAAAAAATTTAATGGACGATATTTTGGTTTATGGAAAATATATTGAATCTGCTTATTACAGTTAACATAGCTTAAACTTTAATACTCGTATTTAATGTAGAGTTTTCTTCTATACTACCAAATTTAGTTCTGACTTGCCCCGTGAATCTTTGGCGAGTTTTAAAATTTATTTTGCGTGCCTTTTGAAAAATCTTTCTTCTTGTTTTCATTTTGGGACTGCTACAGATTGTTGAAGATTTTTCTTGTATTGTAACTCCCAAAAGAAAATCAATATAGAATTTAAAGTGAAGGCAAAATGTTCAGATAAAATAATGTTTGGTGCTGTTCTGAGCAAAGTAAGAGTAACTACAGTGGTATCTCGAACCTCGATTTTCGAACTTAATGAGGTCATGCACGATTTTTCATTTTTCACTTTAATCGATAGAGTAATGAAAAATAATAGACCCGTATTTTTTATTTTTCCTCAAATCGATCTTTAATAACTGAAAAAACTGCAATTAAAATCGACATTGTTCAAAACGCGGCCGATTTTGTCCGTCTCCTCCCTTGCCCAGTGACGTCAGCGTTTCATCAACGCCATTTGATTGTCACATTAGGTTAAACGTTAAAGTGACATTTACTTCCTGTAATTTACGAAAGTAAACATGTCGGTGAAACGCTGTGTTGTGCCATCGTGCCAAAATACTAGCGAAAATAGTGAGAATTTTTTTAATATTACCGCGTGATACAAAAAAAACACAACTTGAAAAACAGTAAGTATTTGTATTGAAAAATACAGATTTGATACGCAACAAAGCAACAGTAATGAAATTCTAAGAATACACAACGAACAACGTAGACAAATGTCAATTAGTCAGATGAAAAAGTAAAAACGAATGACGAATGACCACTGACCAGCAGCTGAGTGATACGTGAACAACTTCAGGTCAAATGAAAATTATATTTATAATAATGAATAGAATGATGTTATATGAATATATTATAGCATTTCTATCAAATATTTAGGTAATTCTCAATAGTCCATATATTTTTTTTTAGAAATTCTGTGTCGATATAATAAGGCTGTATGAAATGAGTCTGAACTTGCAGAGTGAAACGCTGAGGTAACAACATGGCTTTTTTGCAACTTTTTAAAATGTCATACTTTAAAACGATTTTATACAACAAAAAATGTAAATAAAAAATAATTTATTCAAACAGATCGATCAATTATACTATGCTTGTTTGATTTAAACGAAAAAAACAAACAATTTTTTTTGCATGCTCATTTGTACCTGTTCGCGGTTCGTATCTTGAAAATTTCGTATCTCCAAACTCAATTTTCTATTTTATTTTATGTGCAATACTAATAACTAGACAAGATTTAGCCGAGGATTTCGCATTGAACGTCTATATACTCGTGTAGGCTACAGCTACAGTCTCTACATTAGAAAAGCCCCACGGTTCGTATCTCGAGAATAAGTTCGTATCTAGAGACAAAACTGGGTTATAAAAAAGTTCGAATGTTGAGCAGTTCGTGAGTCGAGGTATCACCGTACTTTGAATTTTGAACAAAAATGTGCTTTACAGTTTTATGTAGATAATTATTTTATTATAAATAATCTAATTTGATTCTCAACCAAATTTAAAAATCTCAATATATAAAATAGGAAAAAATATTACGTATGTATTTATTATTCTTTTATAAAGAATAACTATAAAAAAATAGTTAAATATCATATAAGATAAGGAAGATTTGCATTTAGCTGTGGAGTGGATAATAAACTGTGATGATATATTTGTTTTACGCCACATATTTTCTTCTTATTGGACATCCTTTCCATAAGCACTCCATGTGTCCCCGAATCCATTTTTATTAAAATTCAACAGGAAGGAAGTTCCAAGTTTCAATTTAGGAATTTAAGTGTCCTTCCAATGAATAGGCCGAACGTGTTCGCTTTACAAACTTCCCTTTCGCTTGTTGCGGCCTGAGCCAATATTGAAACTGCCCCACCTCACTTCGCCCGGGGGTGGAGATGAACGAATACGGATGATAATTGCCGTGCTAATCGAGATGTTGGAGACTAATATTCTCTCGCACGAACACCGAGATAGGATTATATGAATTTGGCAATGTATTTCTTACAAAATGGAAGGTATTCTTTCTTATCGTGGACATTGTGGAGAACGCGTTGTCTAATCTTTTACTGGCGGTGGAAAAATGTCTTTATTCGTTTTCTTATTGTTATGAGGGAACAAATGTGAATATTATGAAAGCTAATAGTCTTTATTTCGTATTTTGCGTGGAATTTCTTGAGATGAGATGTTTGCCTTTATTTTATTGTATTTTATTCAAAATGTGAATTATAACCGATATCTGTTTTACACCACTCAAACTACTTGTAATACACAAAAAAGTGAACATTAACCTTACAGTAGTCGCACACGGTTTATGAGACCGGGCACGAATATTATTTTAAATAATTTCAAACTTCACGCCATAAATAACCTATCTTTCTTAGTATATGCCTAACTATTATACCCGACTCTCCAATGCTTGTTTTCGTTTATTTGTGTTTAGTAGTATCCTTGATATGTACTACGTTTACATGCAGTTCTGAAAATGGTTTCAGTTTTCAGTCAACATTACGCGAAACTATTTACATGTAATTTTTAAATCAGGTTTACAGACTGATTTGAAAACAGTTTCGGTGCATGCGCATTTGGCCGATGTAAGTGATAAATCATCTTCACTCCAAATGCTTCGTTTTGCTATTATTACAATATTTTTTTTTCTACTTTGTACCACTACGCACTAAAACTACACAACTGTCAGTTTATTTGTAGGTTAGTAACACGAAGTAACACACAGCGACAGAAACGTTGTGCTACGTACGCATGCGCAATATTCAAACTGAATTTTAAGTGTTTACATGAGTAGTTTTGAAACTAGTTTTCAAGTCAAACCTATGAAGATTAGTTTTGGTTCGAGATAACTCAAAAGCGTTTTGACACTGTATACCTACATGGCGTTTTCAAAATTAAAACGTTTTGAAAACTGCATGTAAACACAGTGACGGTACAATCCGGTCTGACACCGGCATGACTACTGGCGTAACATTTGTAAATAGGGTCCTCTGACAAAATATTTTCCAAAAAAAATACTGATTGCAAGAAATATGTAAAATAAAAGTTACTGTACCACTATAGAAAAATAAACATGGTCGATGTATTTAGAGAACTTCGAAAGAGGACAGAAAAACTAAGTTTTCCTGTTACCGGTATAATACTTATAATACAGCATATTGCAGATATCTGTCGTAATTGTATAGAAAATAGAGAAGAAAATGAATAGCTAAACTTATTCATATATTTTTGATATCTCTGCCCATCTTAATATTTGAATTTAAGTTACTTGTCTATATTTTAATTTAAAACGTCGGGGTTGTAAAAGAATAAAGAAATGCTGTTTGACTGAGATTTCGAGTGAATGTTATTACCCTATTATTGAATATGGTTTAACTTTTTTTAAGTGGCCTCATGTTTTTTTTTTGTTTTATGAGTGTCAGCCCTGGGTAACACTTCAGCCCGGGTGATACACAATTTTAACAAAATTTTATGATCATAATTTTAACAAAAACAAATTTATAATGAAATTTGTAGTGGACTAGAACATCCTATTTGTCAAAATATTCGTTTCTAGTAAAAACAATTTAATCCGATTTGATGATTGACTCGTATATTATAGAAGAGTAAAATAATCGTCCATAATCGTATACGTCGATAAAACAGCTCTATACAAAAATACACTTGCGAAACAAAAGGCCTACCTACTTTCTAGGCATAATGGCATATACGTACATATCAAACCTAACAATTGCATACCTATACATACGAGTAACAGTACGTCCCCGGATTGATTTGTCAAGAGTGAAAAAATCTTTATTTTTTATTTTACAAACAAAATGTTAAAGGAAGAAGTTATTTGCTTCACTTGCAACACTCATTTTTATGATTTTTTGTCATTTTTACCTTTCGTCACCAGGTAAGGAAGGTATTGTTTTTGGTCAAAAAATTCGATGATGAGTTTTTACTCAATAAGCACATTTTAGGGTCCCTAGAACTCTTTGTACGATGATGTGTGTGTGTATGTAAGTACGTGTGTGTGTAAGTGTCTGTGTGTATGTGTGTGTGCGCGTGATTTTTGCAGTTGTGTATACCGAAATCTTACATAACGATGCATAGGTATTAAAAAATCGCATAAAAGATACTATATCCGCCTTATAACAGTGGAGGAAATCCAGAATAGCTTTAAAGAGCTGTGTCGGAGGAATGAATAATGTAGCGACGAAGGTGGAAGTTTAGTAGAATAATTTAATATTTGTCTTTTGTTTGAATGATTTTTTTTTGTTTTTTTGATAATTAACCCATCCCAAGTAGTTTCAATTGCAGATTAGTTTCTTTAATGTCAAGCAAAAAAAGTTCTTCCTGTAACATTTTTTTTTTTGTAAATTCAAAAATAATTTTTGTATCTTGTTGTAAACTCAATCCGGGGACCTACTGTATACCCCTACTGCTTTCTACTCTTCCAAAACGTTGAATAAAAAATCTAAATTCAATTACTCGTTAATTTCTATGTGGAACAAGTTTTTTATACGCGAAACTAAAATGCAAATTACTCGTACTTCAGTTTCACATATAAATGTTAAGAGCTTTTGTAGAATGCAGCCTACACCACTCTATTCAGTAGCATGCTAATAGCTTGTAAAGAGCATCTTGTAATTATTGAACTTGTTATTAAACGATTTTCCTTTTTACTACCTCGTAACCAAACTAAGCACATCAACATTAATGGAAGGTAATCAAAGTTGGCGTTTGTCTAAAAACTCAGAGATGCACATAACAGTCATAAGTGTAATAGTTGATCAAGATAATACAAGATGACATATATTTATTTTATGGTTATTTTATTATTTCATTTTCGAAGTTTGTGAACTTTATACGTATATTGTATAGAAGGATATGGTGACGTCAGCACGGCTGAGTATATATTTCTACCGCTATGACATATCTGTTTCTGTCTACTACTCTCGGCCCATGGTAATTTCATAACACTCCTACATCATATTTATAATATTTTTTTACCTCCCGTCATACCGTAGGTAAGGGAGGTAATGTAATCGTGCCAAAAATTCGATGGTAAGTTTTCAGTAAATAAGCACGAATTAGGGTCCCCACAACACGTTTTTACTATTTTGTGAGCGTGTGCGTGTGCGTCTGTGTGTGTGTGATGATTTTTCTCGTCCACGATAACTCTTATAACAAACTTCCAAATATATCTATGTTCCGTATTTAAGCTTCCTGCATTCATATAACGAGACTTTTATATCATGGAGAACAACATATTAGATTTTGCCTAAAATTAATCAACCAGAAGTGATACTTTACTTGAAGCTCTGGACAGATCCTCGTAAAAAATATATTATGATATACCTACTCCAAGACTTGTCAAATTTAGTATTTACGATTTTTATATGAAGGGAAACAACATATTAGATTTTGGATACAATTGTTAAACCGGAAGTGATACCTTATTTGAAGCTCTGAACAGATTTTCGGTGAAAATATATTGATACAATCGATAACTTTTCATAAGTGTAATAGTTCATATTAGATTTTTTTCTAAAATTGATAAACCGGAAATAATACTTTACTTGAAGCTCTGAACAGATTTTCGTGAATAATATATTATGATATATTCCAAAACTTGTCAAATTTGGTATTTAAGACTTTTAAAATAATGAGAACAACATATTAGATTTTTTTCTACGATTGATAAACCGGGAGTAGTACTTTACAGAAAGCTGCTACAAACAGATTTTCTTGAAAAAATATATTAAAACATGATCCAAAACTTATTAAATTTGGTATTTAAAACTCGTGAATAATTTGAAACAACATTTTAGATTTTGACAATACTTATGATAAACCGGAAGTGATACTTAATTTCTAGCTCGTAACAGATTTTCGAGGAAAAATAATAAAATATAATCCAAAATTTCGTATTACAGACTTCTCTATTTATTGGAACAACAAATTAGATTTTGTTTACAAACGATCTATCGAAGGTGATACTTTACTTAAAGCTCATTGCTATTTTAAGCATGGAATTGACGGGAGGTTATGTGCTGGCCACATCAGATTTTTTTATTATATTTATAGTGGAGGTAACTATATTAGTTTATTAATCTAATTTATTAATTTTTAAAACTAAATTATAATTTAATCATAGCAATGTTATGAAAGCAACCATTGTTTGCCCTGATTTTGTGAATGTTTATGCTATTGCTATTGGTTTCAGGTAATGTTTCATTACAAATGATAGCTCCGAGGGACGAGTAGATTGAAACTCGTAATCATGAAATTAATATCCAATCGATTTTATTACTGTTATGGTTTTGTGTTTTGTGAACGATTATGGTCATGGAAATTACTATGACACTGTTGCTTGTTTCATGCAATGCAAACAAATTAATCGTGTATACGAACCTCACCACACATCAGTTGTTACTTGTTTAAAAAATCATTAATTGTAACTCAACACGTTCGCTACCGATGGCTATTATAGTATACTTTGCCGTTCTCTTTGATGAACCACGGCCACTATAGTCGTCACGGATTAGTATTTATTTATTTGCGACTACATTTTACCTCGTTCATGATTAGAAATACTGTGAGCACAAAAATTGCATTAAATTCACAAAGCCACACACACCGCTATTGAAATCATTTCCGAAATACAGAAACTGCGCAGGAGTACATTCAAATTAGTTTGGTAGTGAACGTGTTAAGTAAAATAATTAATAATTATTATTAGAGATATGGATATTTTTTATTTTAAATGAAGATATTTCAATATTATCACGTAGTTTTAAATTTATTCTTTAGGGAAAGTTTAATACTACATGTAATGACACTGACACTGTAATGACATTGACACTCTGACACTGACAAGCCAATGATGCATTCTATGATCTTATATTATGTATGTTGATGTTATAATGTTTTTGTATTATTTACTATTGAGAAATGATGTACAGAAAATAAAAATAGCAACAGTAGTATTTTTCATTAGTCCTGATTCTTGTATATGTAGTCTTGCCCGCTCACCGCTTTGGCCCCTCACATACATAAAAATGGCTAACATCGCCTTTTATTCTGAAAAACACTATCGGAATTCTTTTAGATATTCTGTTTACTAAAACCTTACAATCTTATGACGTAAATTCGTTTCAAATTTCTTTCGGGTTTTCTTCTTTATTAATAAAAGAATGTATTGCTTATTTTTTACATTAAAACAATAAATAGTAGTGATTTGTTAACTAGGCACAAAAATACGAGATTTACAACAGAGGCTACCGAAGTTGCAAATCTGTGTTTAGTGCCGTGTAGAACACATTATTTTTTGCCGATTGAATATTAATATTTAGTGATTATTTTTAATATCTATTTTGAAAGTTATCGCTATCAAATTATGTTGCTTTGCGTTTGTTGAATGGTTGCTATGCGCTTGTTAGCAGTTTATTTAGACAGTTAGCTGTCAAAAAATCGCAGTTTTAATGTCAATCGGAAATATATATATATATATATATGGATAATACATCTTGCTTTACTATTAGTATATGCGGTAACTTAACCACGACCGTGGTTATGGTTATCTTGTGATTCACGTGGTCAGGTTATGGTTGCCGAAAAGTGGTTGTAATAGACCATTTCAAAAATTTAATGCGCATGTACAAACTTTAGATAAAGATAACAAAAGTTAGTGCCGTATATCCATCCTTGTTTACGATATGACAGGTGACAGTTCGATTATTTTTGCTGTTAAGCATTTGTTTCTTTATTGAAAAAGTAATTAATAATAGTAATTATGACGGGTACCATATGTTGCGTGCCGGATTGTAATAATAATTGAAAAAAAACATTTGATTTCATTCTTTTTCTCAAAATATGAACGGAAGAAAAGAGTGGATCACGTAGAATAAATAGACAGCAATGGATACCAAAAAAATTGATAAAATATGATGTGGAAATTGAATTTATTTTAATATTATTGGAAAGAAATCATTGTAAGATAAATATCCTAAATATTTTCCTGATGGTCAAATAATCTAAAATAAAATATTAGGTTACTACATCAAATCTAATCATATTAACATAATTTATGAATAACTGATGAATTTTAATTTTTAGCAATAACATTTAATTTTTATTTAAATTCTTTTTGACATTTCTGGTACGCAGTCAGTTAACGGCACTAAGTTTTTAGTTCAGAAAATAAACACGTAGAGGTCGCGGACATTTTTGAAATGGTCTATTCGGAACATCTTGGTGAATTTGTGTCGGTAAAGTAGGGATGTTCTTCGTTATACAACAAAATGCAGATCGGTAAATATTGGCAGTTTATGGAAAATGTTATCTTAATAGATTCTTCTTCAAGCTCCAATGAAGATGAATATGAAGAAATAGTTGAAGGTATGTACAATTGTACATATAATAAAAAAACAATTTGTCTAATGAATAAAACAATTATTTCCTTTAATTTCAGTGAATGTTATAGAAGCAAATTATGCGATGAGTTTTGTCTCACAAACTGTTTACATTGGCGTCTTGGTTGACGTAGTATGATAAATAATAAATATAGATTGTTATAGGTACATCATTTCTAAGAAAATGACCACAAAAACCACAGAAATTTTGTGGTCATTTTGGTCACGAAAGAGTAACGAAAATGTTCAGGAAATACATTCCAAAATGGAACCGCGATCCTGATTTTGTATTGGTTACATTACGGAACGCGTAACCAGAACCTTGATCGCCGCGGTTAAGTTACGGAATATAATATATGTATCACTAGAGCGATAAAATGTCTAAAACATGATTGATAATATAAGTTAATAAGAACTTTTATCATATGTTCTTTTATAGAAGAATGTTTTGTTTGATACTAACAGTAGTTTTTTCAAATATTTTATTGATCAAAATTTTGAATAACTAACAATTTAAAAATAAACTTTTCAAATTTAAATTTGAATTTATATTTTGTTTTTTTTTTTTATTTGAAGATATATTTACAACTTTGATATTGACATACATTTCTTCCAAACAGATGTTTAATATATAGTATTCATCGTACCAATCTCAAATGAAATAACTAGGAAACTCACCTGGTATAATAAGGTACGTTATGCAGTTCCGCAGTTACATGAATCTAGATTAGCCTGCCAGTCCAAATGTCAACCTATTAGTTAGCTAATATTGTTGTCATTTACTGCGCAGAATGTTTCATTACACAGAATGAAATTTAGAAATCCTTTCTCTTAGTTCGCGGATTTAAACCCGTAAATTTATCTAGCATCACTGTTCTTTTTATTCAGTTAGACATCCAATCTGCTTTATTCAAATTTCGGTAATGATATTATTTCGTTCTATATTGTAGACCTATATTTAATTAGATAACCGAGTTACATATTCCTAATAAGGTTATTTAACAATGTCACAAACATCACACAACACATCACAAGACGGACGCGGACTCTCATATAACCGAATAAGTATATTTTAATTTTCAATTATTGTGCCTAATGCAATGCTGCTGTCGGAGCCTGTTCCACCAAAAACTTTGCAACTTTGCATTTTCATTCCATGAAACGAAAACAAATACCAAGGAAGGGCTGTCCATAAAGTTTACCGGACAATTTGTAATAAGTAATGATATGAACAATAATATGTAAGCAACAAACAAAAACAAATGTTTAACAATACTGAATTGACCAGGGGTCTGTTCCACCAAAAACTTTGCACTTTTCATTTTTCATAGTGCCACCGTTGATATATTTTTTTGCAAATGAAAAGTTCAAATTGAAAGTATTTGATTGTTTTTCTTTGGATAATTTGATTATTTTATATTAATATGATCTGACAATTATATGTCATTTATCATCTTGATTGTCAATATGTGTTCAAAAAGTGATAAAATTATTAATGAAAAAAAATCAATTCTATTTGCTTCTTTAACGGGAATAAAGTTTATCACTGCGAAAGTAAATTTAGACCCAGTTAATTTGAATTATTTAAATTTAGCAGTAAATGATGGTAGTTCTGTGACTTAAACATTAACATTCAATTATATTTTAGAGTCACTATTCAATAATTATTTGTAGTTGCCCAAACCTAATGCATATGTGAAGCCGTATTTAGTAACATCTCTGATTTTCAAGTTTAGATAGTCAAAATTAGCCAAAAAAAATAGAAAGAGTAAATTTCGATAAAGAAAGGCAAAATATTTTAAAATCTCTTTTTCGCCGTGTGTAACTTTATTCCCGTTAAAAGAAGCAAATATAATTGATTTTTTTCTTTTCATTAATAACTTCTAAACTCTATTAGTTTTAACTATAGACTGGTGTGAAAATAGAAGCAGTATTATCTTGTTGTTTGATTGGACAATATCGGGGTATTATCCAATCAGAAAACAAGATAAATATGCTCCTATTTTCACACCACTGTATTGGGATTTTCAAGTATCAAGAGATGGCGCTGATTGCATTAAATAATGGTACACTTTTTGTTGACATTTGTAAACGTAGCATTGCTGTCAATTGTGTTTCTCTAGTTTTCGTATTATTTTCTCATTTATTAGTATGTTTTATTTACAATTCAAGTATGTATAATAGAGTTTTTGTAGTCATATAGTTGTAGTTTCATGTAAATGTCAAATGTGTACCACTGTTTGTAGTTCTAATATTCGGCGGTAGTTAGCGTTTTCTTATTTGAAAATCCCAATAGTTAAAACGGATAGAGTTTAGTAATGCCAATTTTTTCATAATTTTATCATTGCTTTTTGAACACATATTGACAGTCAAGATGATAAATGACATATAATTGTCAGATCATATTAATATAAAATAATCAAATTATTCAAAGAAAAACAATCTAATACTTTCACTTTGCACTTTTAATTTGCAAAAAAATATATCAACGGTGGCACTATGAAAACTGAAAAGTGCAAAATTTTTGGTGGAACAGACCCTGGTCAATTCAGTACTGTTAAACATTTGTTTTTGTTTGTTGCTTACATATTATTGTTCATATCATTACTTATTACAAATTGTCCGGTAAACTTTATGGACAGCCCTTCCTTGGTATTCGTTTTCGTTTCATAACGTATTCGTATTTATATGTGAGAACATTTGATTACTATTGCAATAATAGCAGTAAAGGGCAAATATCTTACATAGTATATTTGTAACAAAAAGTTATAAAAATAACAGTTAGTTATAAACTAATTTAAACGCCTTATTCTTCGACAACTATACGTACTCAGTGTAATGAATACAACTTGACCTCATTTCAATTCGAACATCTTCCATTTGGTATTTATGAAAAGCAAAATTGAGCTCATTGTATGTTTTCATTTTCGAGGCGAGAATCTCGGGTCAGAGTTGGCGGCGTTGGACAAATACCGTCGGCGCTCATTACCGGATGCGTAACAAAGAATATTTACCCGAGCTTCGCTTTGTTTGAACGAGAAATATGGATTTGGGTTGTTAATGAGATGATGGTATGAACTAATTTGGGATCAGGGGTGCTCCGATTTACTTGTGAATTTGAACATTTTTTTCCTTTAGAAACTAACGAACAAATAGAATTAAAATAAATTATTTTCGTAGACTTATTCCTGGGAAAGTGAGTGACTCATTGCCGGAACAGATTTACATTGTATTATTCTTGATAACCACGTATTTTTGAATGGGCACTGAATTTATTAAAAATATTAACATATTAACTAGTGCGTTATAATAATATACATTAGGAAGAAGAATGAACAGCTTAATTTTAGAGGGCAGAAGAAACAAAGGAAGACCAAAGAAAATATTGAAGGAATGTATTGCAGAAGACTTGAGAGAAAAAATAAATATTAGTGAAAGAAGAAAATTAAGAATAGCGACCCCTAACGAATGCGAAAAGCTAAATAAGACGATTTTTATTGCGTCATAATGACATAAACCTATTTAATACGAGTAGCATTGGAAATACCACTAGATGGCAACGGAATAGAGAACGTTTGTCAAGTTAACATTTCTAAGCATTTCTTGTTTATCGTGCTTGGTAGATGTACTAGAATATCATAGTAATTGTAGAATTTTAAAATGAGTAATTATCATATAAAATATTATTTTCTACCACTGCTTTGCCATCTAGCGGCGTTTCAACATGGTAATGTTAAAAAGCTGACTGTATTCTGCAGTTGCAATTACACAAACCATATAAATCTGTAGTTTGTCACAAAAAAATTACAACATAATTCATTTTTACCTCCCGCTACCCTTGGTAAGGGAGGTATAGAGATCGTGCTAAAAATCGCATATCGAGATTTTGGCAAATGACAACGTTTTAAGGTCCCTAGAATCTAATTTTAACATTTTCACGATGTGTGTGTGTGTGTGTGTGTGTGTGTGTGTGTGTGTGTGTGTGTGTATGCGTGCGTGCGTGCGTGCGTGCGTGCGTGCGTGCGTGCGCGCGTGTGTGTGTGTGTGGATCCGCCACTCTAACTCAAATACTATCATTCAGAAAATTTTGAGACCTTGTATTTCGATCTTTTTCAATTATGGAAAGAGCCCATTAGATTTTGGTATACATCGGCTAACCGGAAAAGGCACTTTACTTGAAGCTCAAATAGTTTTTCTTTGAAAAATATCTTCAAATGTTATTTTTTCGAGATATTATTATAACTACAGATTTGAATTAATACTTTTTTACATATATTATGGATAAAATTTATAAAATTATCTATAATTTAAATCCCTGAGCTTACGCTTTGTACAAACAAAACTCCTTGGTTAAACAGTTATTCAAATGTATGTAACTGACAGATAAATGTCACTGTCAAAGAAGTAATCATTTCAAATTAATAATAGTAACGTTTTAAAAAGAAATAAGTAAATAGAACAAAAGGAAAGGAATTCAATACAGTTTCCAATATAAATAAATATGTATGTATTTCGATTAATAAAAATTAACGATTCGCAAAAAAGTTTAAGGTAATCCTCATTTTTGGATTAGTGAATTCTATTCTATCCCGATATTTAAAATTTAATTTTCATTTTATAATCAAAAAAGATAGTAACTTGGATTAGATTAGACTATATTTTAAGAAATAAACTGCCAAAATTAGAATGCAATTCGCTAATCCGAAAATAAGTATTATCTTAATCTTTTTTGTGACTCGGGCTTGTAAATCGCGGGAGGTATTGTGTTGGCCACACCAGATTTTTTTGTTAGGTACTATGCAACTAAGTAGTGCGTCTAACTTTCAATTAATGTAACCAAAATTGTGTAATTTGATTTATGTAAAATAATAATAATAATAATAATAATATAACTTTATTGACCGAAGTCAACGGCCAGGTTCAGCAGTAGGCTGCTCTTCCACCTAACTAATACAATAAAAGATTACATTATTGTCCACAAACAATGGACACAATGAAAAGAAACATAATTAAGAAACATAATTAATAATAATAGTGAAACAATTACAAATGTCATTAACACAGATATTAAATTTTATATGGTAGCAAAAATACAAAATACATTTACATAATATGACGAATAGTGGAATAGTTAATAATTACAATGAATCGTTTACATGATTTTTAAAAGAACTAACAGATAAAGATTTCTAATGAAAAGGAACATTATAATAAAGAGTAGGAGCTAAATAGGTAAAGGAACATTTAAATTTGGATTTTTGAAGGTTGGGATGTCATACAGATCTTTTTCACGATAAGTTTTTCATGCAAGTGGGGATGAATACCAGTTATCCTCATTTTTATGAATGAAACAATTAAATGATTTAATTAAATGGTCGTCAACAGTATCCATTTGAGCTCATGAGAGATAGTGTGATATGATCATATTACGAATAACATAAACATAACGAAGTTTCTAAAACAGAATTATTCTATGTTTTTCTGATTGAAATACCCTATTCGTTACCATATAGGTACTTTTTTACTTCCTTGTTACCTTCCGTCACCTTTAGGTAAGGAAGGTATTGTCTTTGGTCAAAAAATTCGGTGGTGAGTTTTTGATGAATAAGCACGTTTTAGGGTCCCTACAATACGATTTTACTATTTTTACGATGATGTCTGTATGTGTGTGTGTGTGTATGTATGTGTGTCTGTGTGTGTGTGTGTGTGTGTGTGTGTAACAAAATTTTCGTCTACGATAACTTCCATACTACAATTCTAAAAAATTTAATTCTTTCGTATTTCTCTTCATTACATCCATGTGAAGAGCTGATTAGATTTTGGTTAGAATTGGACAACCGGAAGTACCCTCATTTGAAGATTTTAACAGTTTTTCTTGAAAAAACTATGTTAAATATCATTTTTTCACATTTAATGTTATTATAAATATTAAAGAATATTTTATTCTCTATACGATTTGACTACATTTTATACTTAATATTAAATGGATACAGAGTTAAAAAATTATAAAGAAATTAAATTTCATAAAGTAGCCATTGCTATGGAAACAGCTACTATATTAAGAAAATTTTGATTGAAAGATGTCAGTGTCAAGTGAAATTGACATAAGGTACGTTCTATCGGTGTCAGAAATATTCCTACTATAATAAGAATATTCTTAAAGCAATAGAACGCTCAGTGGTAAATAACAAGTAAATAACAAGTGGGAGTGTTTATGTGTTATTGTTAGTGAACAACTAAAGCTAACTTTGTATGTTTATTTTGGATCTTCAAAATGTTGTTATTACAGAGATTATAATTATATAAAAATATATTAAATAATAAAAATGTAAAGGAGGTATTTCTTTGAGCACAGTCTAATCTGAACATTGACAAATAAATGTAACAGAAAGGTACGCGCGACAGTCGGCTAGTACAATTTTAATTTATCTCCAATTTATACATCTTCCAACCAGCGCTTCCAGCTCTGAAGTTGGAATGATTCGTAGGAATATTCAGATTTTTTTGACGCAAAAGAACGATCATTGAGGTTCTACTAGAAGAAGTAGTAAGATTTCTGACACCGATTGAACGTACCTATAGTGTGTTTGTCTTATAATTTTACTGGAAATATAGGATCTTTTGCTATAAATTTTCTGTATGGAATTTGCATAAAATACATGCAACTGCCGGAAGGTAAAGTACAAGAAATATAACTTTAGCAAGGAAATTTCTGTATGAAATTTGTACAAAATACATAGAACTGACGGAAGGTAATGTGCTGGCCACATCAGATTTTATGTTTTGTAATCGCGAAAAATTTCAGTTTTGAGATATCAACAGAAATATTCATTTTGACCAACCCTGAATCCATTCTGACTAATTTCGTCGTGACGTCTGTACGTACGTACGTGCGTGCGTACGTACGTGCGTACGTATCTCGCATAACTCAAAAACTTCTATAACATCTAGTTGTGCACCTCCCTTTTTGGTCATTACATAATTTCCAGAAATGGTACTTTATTAAAAGCCTATAATAGATTTTAATGAAAAACTATATTAAAATATAATCCAAAACGTTTCAAATTTAGTATATAAGACTTTTATATCAATTGGAATAACATAGCAGAATTTGATTAAAACAGACTAACCGGAAGTGATATATTACCTGAAGTTGTTTTTCTTGAATAAAATGGTTTCATTTTGATTTTAGAAATTATTATTAAATTAGCCCTTTGTATAAGCGAGATATGTAAATTTAAAACTTATATACTTTTTGGTTTTTGTAATGAAGGCAAAAAATAACAAAAAAAATAAAAAATAGATGTTAATGTCAAATTACGTCAAACACGCGCAATTTTATAATTTGGTCTATACTTAATCTTCATATTGGTCTTGCGTACAAGGAAGTCGTGTGGTGTCCACATCAGATTTTTTCTCATATAAATAACTGCTGTTTACAGTTTTAGTGACAAACATTACATCTTTTTTCGTACAGCACGCTTTTAATGAAAAATTTCGGAAAAACGACGTGTGTCCAGAAAATAATGGTCGTAAATCATCTATTTTTAGATGTCTGTGCTGTTCTTGTCCATTCTAATGTAGTAACTTTTTCATCCGTAAAATAACTTTGATCATATATCCAACATTTTAGCAATTTTACGACTTATACACTAGCTAACCGTGGCATTTCAAATGACATGCAGTGTACCGAAGTTTTAATGCTGCTGGTAGTGCTAGTCACTGCTCCGGGTCAGAGAAATTTTAAAGTAGTGTAAATTTTATTTACGTTCCATAAAATTCAAATTGAAACTGTATGAAATTCTCGTAAAAACTTCTATTTGCTCTGTTGATATTATTTGCTACTTAGTATTAACTGAAAAGTTATGTACCACTGATCAAGCATAACGCATTATATTTTACAAGTATTTCTTGTTAAAACTTTATACTAATAAACTAATAATGGCGGTTAAAATACATGAAGAGCATGTTTATTTTTTCCTTCTTTGTAGAACTTTTAAATTACCTTATAATAAACTTCAATGTAAATAAAACTCAGCAAATGCATTTTACATTATATATAAAGAGAAAGAGAAGATTTTCTTGTAATCTACCTATTGAAAATTACGCAGTGATTAAATCCTTTTATTTAATTAAATGACGTATATTTTATACGTGAACTGATACAGCTTTTAAATCATGAATTAATAGCTGTATTCTTTTTGGACAAAATCTCAGCTCATCTCAGATCAATTCAGATAAACTCAGGAAATCGTTCTTTCTGACACAGCTGATTTGAGTTGTTCTGAGTAAACTCACTTCCCCCCTTTCCGATGCTACACTACCAGTTTTCAAAATTCAAAATGATTTGAAACACTCAGTTTGCATTTTAAGGTTATATAATTCAACAAAATTTATATTATCATATACAGGTATACATACAAATAATATATTTTCAACATTATCCATTTTTCGTTTATAAACAGTATCATATATCAGAAATATGTTCATAAATTTGACAGCTGTTACAGCAAATGCTATCGGTAAAGTAGGAAATGATAAAATGTACAGCTAATAAGCACGTTTTAGGGTCCCTAGAATACGATATCACTATTTTTATGATTTCGTCTGCGATAATTCTAATAATACAGTTTCAAAAATTATAATTTTTACGTATTCTTCTTACATCCATATGAAGAGCTGATTAGATTTTGGTTACAATGGTCTATATGGCCATTGTCGAACTGAAGGAAATAAAGTATAAAAATTTAAAATTAGCCATTGTGACTACCAATAATAATGATAAAAAAAACTGTATATTATCTTATTTCACGGAAATTAGTATTTGAAATTAAAATTTTTGTAACGGCGCCATATCTCTGACCTCACGTAGGAGAATGAGAAAGCAATTTACAAAGCTAAAAATGGGAATTTAAGGAACCGAAATTTTTTACTTTATCGAATAAATGTTCTAAATGATAAATTAGTCAAAATTATTAATGCAACAATGTATAAGATATCAATATAGGCAATTCATAGAATAAAATAAAAATATTTTGATATTACACAACAGGTTGTTTTGGTGTAAATTTGAATTGCATTGACATGTCAATGTCATATATGACATTGACACTTCATCATATGACATTGACCTCCAAACTATAAGACTCATGGGCATTTTTTTGTAAAGAATCAAAAAAATGGAAGAAAAAAAATTGATCATATTTTAATAGTTTTTCTTGAAAAAACTATGTTAAATATCATTTTTTCACATTTAATGTTATTATAAATATTAAAGAATATTTTATTCTCTATACGATTTGACTGTATTTTGTACTTAATATTAAATGGATATAGAGTTAAAAAATTATAAAGATATTAAATTTCATACAGTAGACAGCTATGGAAATAGCTACTATATTAAGAAAATTCTGATTGAAAGATGTTAGTATTAAGTGCAATTTACATACCTAAGTGTGTTTGTCTTATAATTTTACTGGAAATATAGGATCTTTTGCTAGAAATTTTCTGTATGGAACTTGTATAAATTACATACAACAGCCGGAAGGTAATGTACAAGAAATAGAATCTTTTGCAAGGAACTTTCTGTATAAAATTTATACAAAATACATATAGAACTGACGGAAGGTCATGTGCTGGCCACATCAGATTTTTTTCTAATTCTAGTGGTATATTTTTACCTCCAACTACCCTTGCTAAGGGAGGTATAGGGATTGTGCTAAAAATCGCATATCGAGATTTTGGTAAATGACCACGTTTTAAGGTCCCTAGAATCCAATTTTAACATTTTCACGATGATGTCTGTATGTATGTGTGTGTGGATCCGCCACTCTAACTCAAATAGTATCATTCAGAAAATTTTGAAACTTTATATTTCGAACTCAAAATAGTTTTTCTTCGAAAAATACCTTTAAATGTTATTTTTTCGAAAGCTATTATAAAAATTAAAGATTATTAAATTTTCTATAGATTTGCATTAATACTTTTTCTATATATTAAATTTATAAAATTATCTATAATTTAAATCGCAGAGCCTACGCTTTTTTTTTCTTAAAAAAACTCTCAACAGGATTAAATTCCAATTACAGAGAGGTTTACATATACAAACATCCATGCCTTAGCGGGATGCGAACCCAGAACACCTAGCGTGTACTCATGACTACGAGCCGTTGCTCTAACCATTGAGCCTCGCATTGAGCCACCGGAGCCGACAAACAAAACGCAGTTATTCAAATGTATGTAACTGAAAAAGAAAAAAAGTAAATAGAACAATAGAAGGAATTAGACTCAGCATAAGTAAATATATAGGTATGTATTTAGATTAATAAAAATTAACAATTCAAAAAAATGTTTAAGCTAATCCTCATTTTTGGATTAGTGAATTCTATTCTATCCCGATATTTAAAATTTAATCTTCATTTTATTATAGCTCCGGTGGCTCAATGGTTAGAGCAACGCCTCATGTCATGAGTGCCCTCGGGGCTCTGGGTTCGAATCCCACTAAGGCATGGATGTGTGTGAATGTGTGAACCCACTCTGTAATTGAGATTTAATCCTGTTGAGGGGTTTAAAAAAAAGGTAGTAACTTGGATTAGTTAGACTATATTTTAAGATATAAACTGTCAAAATTAGAGTAAAATTCGCTAATCCAAAAATAAGGATTGCCTTAATCTTTTTTGTGACTCGGGCTGTAATGGCGGGAGGTATTGTGTTGGCGACACCAGAATTTTATAAACATTTTTAACATTTGGCAGGCACTTTTCAGTAAATGTAAAAAATTAAACAATAACATTTTTTGTCATGTTAACGTATTTTGTTTTTCAACAATACGTTTTAATTAAATCAAATGTATCACACTTCGACCTGGATAAATATTCGACAAATGTCAGATAGTATTGTATTGTATTGTATAGTAATGTATTACGATTTTCCTGAGAATTCTTAAAAGAATGAACTTGTTAAATTTAATAGCTTGCCTCTTATATTATTCACACGCAAACACTCATCTTAAATTACCAAACAGCTTTTAGTGTTTTAAGATAAAATTTATGTAGCAGTTTACCCATATATCTCGTCCAAATTAGAAAACTACAGGGAAAGTTTTATAACATATTAGCATAGTAATTCCGTCAATAATACCGCAAACTTGGTGCAAAAGGAAGAGTAGATGTGTAGGTAGTGGGTAAGTTACCCGCAAATAAAGATGCAAAATATAAAACTACTTGGAACAACGGAACTGTTCCACTTTCCACCACATGTGCTGCATGCGCGGGTGGCTTCAACGCGGGATAGGTCGTTTTATGTTCGACGCCGTAATTTTACAGCCCGGTTTACGATCACCGCCCGCTGCCATTTTAATAAATTGTCGTCCCCGTCCGAAACAGTTTGTGAGCCACTTGTTTGAGCGCACGTGCTGCATGACGTTCCATTACGCATTTTAATGATGGCTGCTTCTTAATTGCTGCTGAAATTAACTTTTTTAATGTACTTATTTGATGTGAATTAATAAAAATGTTGTAAATAAAAGGTAATTTCATTTGATACAGCGGAAAATTTTCTGGAGATTAAATTAAAATGGTGTGCTTGATTAGATCGAACGTGAGCGAAATTTTTGCTGATTTGCATTGAATGTATAAACATTTTTAACTTATTAAGGCCCGCTCCTACCTCCTCTAATTAATGGCAGTTAGAGCTAACCAATAGTTATGTTGCAACATTGTTCTTACATTCTTTAGCTACAGCTAACTGGAAGTTAAAACAGTTGTTCGCAGTTCGCATCGCTTCTAATCTTTAGTTTAATTCGTAACTAATGGTTAATAAAATGTTACTTTATTTAGAGGTGGTAGGATCGAGCCTAAGAAAGCAGATCTTTGGACTTCCAATATTTTTTATTATTCAACCAAAAACAAAAATATTAGCACAATGTTTCGGTAGCTAAATATCTGCTGCCGACATCGAGTGTGTGGTATGACTAGCGAATGAAAATTGACGTTTAAATTATTTTATAGATGTGGTTTCTTTTGAAACCCCAGAGAAGAATAGATTTGTATGAAATTTTGCATGAACTCATTTAAATACTGGACTAGGAAAGCACAGAAATACATTAGTATGTCTGGCTGAAAATAGATGACCAACTAGGGTAACTGAATATTAAAACAGGGGTGCGTTTAAAATATTTTAAACATTTTTCGTTTATTTTGATTATAACAAAATAAATTGATTTTTAAACCATTTATGAGAAATATTCATTTTCCGGGAATGGTCTGTGTCATATTTTGAGTCAGAGCTCAACGTTTCGCCCGCAGTCGTATGGGGCATCTTCAGGAGCAAGGGGGATATTACTGTCTTAAACAAGGTTACCCGACGTGTCAACCACGCTAGAGGTCAAGTTTAAGCAACAAGAGGGGGAGACTCAACCTTGTAAACTGAGTCTCCCCCTCTCGTTGCTTAAACTTGGCCTCTAGCGTGGTTAACACGTCGGGTAACCTTGTTTAAGACAGTGCTGTCCCCCTTGTTCCTAAAGATGCCCCGTACGACTGCGGGCGAAACGTTGAGCTCTGACTCAAAATATGACACAGTCCATTCCCGGAAAACGAATATTTCTCATGACTCAGATTGTGGAAGCCTACGCAATTATTTTTAAACTATTTAGTTTGGCAATTCTATGAAATATGATTATTTTTAATTTCCTCGAGGTTTGCTTCCACCTGAGACAAACGAAATAGAATTTGCATTAAAATTTTTATATACATCCCTAATTTATTAATTAATTATTAGTTAATTAGTTACTAATTAACTAATTAATTTTTAAATACATCTCTGCTAAGGTCATTTTAAATGGCTCTTAATGTTCCAGTGATATTAAATATACATATTTCTAATCTTCACTAACGGAATACATAAAGGTCAGTTTCCTTTCAAATCAAATATAGGGAAAAGTTTTCAAAAGAAACAACATCTATTAAATAATTTAAAAGGCCAAATTTAATTCGCTAGTCAAATATACTGAGCTGCGTTTTGTTTTGTGGATATTAATATTAAATTGTGCCGATTAAAACACGTTCAAAGTGAGGAGGTAGTCTGGCACAGACAACAGAGTTGCTTGTGATATAGCAGTGAACGGACGTATATATCTGTGTATTAATTTATTGTGTCCAAACTAATATTTAATACAAAATAGAAACATTTGTAAGTGGATGAATATTTTCTATTATCTGTAAGTACTTACCATCATCTACTCTAATACTTTAATATAAAATGTGTTCTACTCGTATAGATATATTCTTTTGAGGGCTTACCTTCAAATTCATCCTCGAACACTTTGTTCTTCTTTATCGCAATAAATATGAACCCTCATATGTACCTACCTATATTCTAAAGGCGCTCCTAGACGTTCAGTATTATTATGCAATAATATTATTTTTTCTGTTTACTATGTATTGATAGTTACTTTATTTAAACTAACGCCCGACATTTCAAACCATGTTCCTAACTACTATTCGATAAACAAATTTGTTAGGAAGATAACAAATTTCGGTATTTCAATGTAAAGTTGCTAGGCAAATTGTTATTAGTTACTTTTTTGGAATCTAGTTGTAAAAATATAGAATAAATTAAAATAATATATGACACTGACATTTTTGTTACATACAAATATTTATAAGATGTTTGTGTATCTAAGTAATATCTTAAAAATATGGACAAAAAACGGACATGAAAGTTTGGTTATTCACGAATTTAGCATGACTAATAGCTAAAATCTTAATTTTTACGTCATGTCCATTGTGAACATACGTAAGATTTTCATAATTTTTATGTTATGTAGTCCTTACGTTTACGGCTATTGTGAATCTTAAGGTACATTCACAAATGAAAATTAGATTTATGATTTTTGTTTAGATTTAAGTTAGTCATTCATAAATGCAAGTTTAATTTAACTCTAATTTAGTTTTGATTAAAATATCGGTAAAGCAATACTTAATAGACACCTGTGCGCCGTGAAACTGCATGTCATTCGCTTGGCATTATTGGTTATATTTCAGCAATTAAATGTTGATAGTTCTATGTTCTTCTCGCATTTGTTTAAAAAGCCGATTCCACCAAGTGAATACTAAATAAAGATGGGTGTATAGATCTATATCGTTCAAACTCGTTCTTATTGGTGAAGTTGTGACGTCAAACTAAATCATAAACCTAAAGTTTGGACCTTGCAATGTTTGGCTTTATGATCTGGAATTAAGGTGCATTCACAAATGAAAATTAGTTTTAGATTTATGGTTTATACTTTAGATTTAAAGATTTTGGCCGCATATTATGTAATGACTCCATTCACACTTCATAATTTAGGGTCTCTAAATCCAAATCATAAATCTAAACATTGCAAGGTCCAAACTTTAGGTTTATGATTTAGTTTGACGTCATAAACTTCACCAATGAAACGAGTCTGAAATGATATAGATATACACCCATCTTTATTTAGTATTAACTTGGTGGATTCGGCTTTTTAAACAAATGCGAGAAGAACATGGAGACTGTAATAACTTAATTGCTGAAATATAACCAATAATGCCAAGCGAATGACAGTTTCACGGCGCACAGGTGTCTTGAGTACTGCTCTATCGATATTTTATTCTTGTTCTTGAAGCATTTACTCAGATGTCTGTACATATCAAAACTAATTTTCAGGGAATTTAAACTTACGTTTATGAATGACTTACTTAAACCTAAAGATAAACCATAAACCTAATTTTCATTTGTGAATGCACCTTAAGTGTCGCAAAATTTTAGACTTCTTAAAAGTGTGTCGCAGCTTCAAAAAGGTTGAGAAACACTGGATTAAGTGATTAATTAAGCAATTATATTTAACATTAATTTATTACCGTAAACTGAAACGTATGAACGATTATTGTGGACTTTCTTTCTATGCTCAAAGAAATTTTGTAGAAAATTTTATACTCAATAATTCGATGTAAGCAAAGAAAGCGCTCGCACGGCTCCATTTTTTCTTCGACTTGCTTCGCTAAAATCGCCACTGGTCTGCTCTTTTGTATTGTAGAATAGTCTCATACATATAAAGCCTCCTGTATCTCCAAATAGAAACACCCTGTATATAGAAACAAGCAATAATCATTCGTCGCATTGATTAAAAACAATGAACTAAATTGACTTCTTTACCTTGTCACCTTTAGGTAAGGAAGGTATTGTCTTTGGTCAAAAAATTCGGTGGTGAGTTTTTAATGAATAAGCACGGTCCCTAGAATACGATTTTACTATTTTTGATGTCTGTATCTCTCTCTCTCTCTCTCTCTGTCTCTCTCTCTCTCTCTCTCTCTCTCTCTGTGTGTGTGTGTGTGTGTGTGTGTGTGTGTGTGTGTGTGTGTGTGTGTGTGTGTGTGTGTTGCATCCATATGAAGAGCTATTTAGATTTTGGTTATAATTGGTCAACCGGAAGTACCCTCATTTGAAGATTTTAACAGTTTTTCTTGAAAAAACGATGTTAAATATCATTTTTTCACATTTAATGTTATTATAAATATTAAAGAACATTGTATTCTCTACACGATTTGACTGCATTTTATACTTCATATTAAATGCGTATAGAGTTATAAACTCATAAAGAAATTAAATTTCATAAATTAGCTAGCTATGCTAGAAACAGCTACTATGTTGAGAAAATTCTGATTGAAAGATGTCAGTGTCAATTGACATATTCGTAGTATATTTGTGTTATAATTTTGCTCGAAATATAGAATATGATATTTTTGCTCGAAACTGTCTGTAGGGAATTTGTATAAAATACATACAACTGTCGAAAGGTAATGTACATACAAGATATTTAGAATCTTTTGCAAGGAACTTTCTGTATGAATTTTATATAAAATACATAGGCATTTACGAAAATTCGACCGGTAGATATCGCATCTACTGACTGTGTTCGAAAACACGAGTGGAAAAAGTTACCGTGTTCGAAAATTGTACAATATCTATCAGATCCATTTACCGGATTCATGAAGAATCTAATCTCAAAAAAAAGGTAGTGATGCAAAGCGAAGCGCGCGCGTTAGAAGTTTGTTAACTATATCAAATTCCTAACCTGTTTCAAATTTTCAATTTTTTTATAGGTTATGGATCTACCCTGTTTACCACTTGCGTTCTTAAAATATCGATTCCGGTAGCTGTAACCTGATAAACAGATGTTTACCGGTAACAGTTCATCGGTTGAATTTTCGTAAATGCCTCATATAAGTAACGGAAGGTAATGTGCTGGCCACATCCGATTTTTTTTCATAGTGCAAGAAGTTTAAATAATATGTCATAATTATTTGTATTTAAAAATTGTTAGTTATTATTAATGTAACCAAAAATATGTGAACAAATATTAATTATAAATATGCATCTGAATGAAAACTGACAGTTTGATATATTTATGTCAACAGTTTTAATTTACTCATTTAATAACAATAACGTTCAAAATTAATATTTATTTTATTAAAATTTATCCATTTTTGCTCTGAATAACTAACATTGGTCAATTTATCAATTTTTAATATCTTGTAATTTAAATTAAAATAATGATTCATTTAATTAAATTTATGGCTAATTAAACTAAATATTATAATATTTATATTCGGTCATAATTATCCTTGCAAATTTTATCAACAAAATGTAGCTAATTTCATTAAAATGCAATTATAATAATATTGAAATAAATGGAAAACAAATAGCATTTTAATGTTATTAAAACCAACTGATGTTATAATTATTATGCACATTTCGAAATAATATGGGATTACTGAAAACTCCATATTCAGTTACCGCATAATTTTGTTTTTTATTTAGGTTATAAAAATTACTATTCAAAATGTAATACAAAAATGTAAAAAAAATAAGTATTAAACTATTTAAAATAGAAAGTATCTTATTGTCTTTTGTATTTATTTCATTGAAATATCGCCAGATTGTACCTTTTATTTTCACCATACTTAAGCTGTACTGAATACTGAATGGGCCCGTCCAACTTTTTTTGAATTTTTTAGATGTTACAAAGAATTTAAAAATAGAAATTCCGCATTTTTTGTTTTCTTGAAATTATGCTTAATAACATCTAAAATAATTATTAAAGATTTGGCGCGAAAGTTGTGACGTTAGCGTAATTCCTCATAAGTAGAGAGAACCGACATACGTTACCATTAATAATGATAATATAATATACAATAAATACGTATCCATTACAAACTGTGATCAAAAATCTTTAGAGCTAATGGTAATAAATAAACGAGATAGTTATTCATTTCAATATATATATATATATATATATATATATATATATATATATATATATATATATATATATATATATATATATATATATTTCTTACTTCCAAAATACATAAATAAAAATCAGGTAAGTAAAATTATTAATTTTCGTTCGTTTTTAGAATAAGGTTAATCATTCGCTTTAATTAATGTGACTTTAAGACTTTCTTTAATATAATATTGAAGGTTATTATGCTCACCAAGTGCCATTATTATAATTAAAATAGTATTTAAACTATTTTCTGTTTATAATTAAATACAACAATGACAGTATTGATTACAACAATCAAAGCATAGTACATGATAAAAAAAGTAATCCAACATTTACATTTCTATTTACTAAATGATTACAACAATAAGTATAGAAATTACAATAATTAAAACAAATTATAATATAAATTTATTTAGTAATTGAAATTTCTTTTGATCTTAATAAAAAATTACTCGGATATATTAAAAATGTGTATGTTAGAGTATGTGTAAAGCCAATCGCGAATTTATGAGCAAAATATGCATGGTCCACTGTATAGTAACTTTTTCACAGGGTAACTGGACGACTGTAATGACGCTGACGTCACAACATGGCTATCATTTTACAGTAAAATCTTTAATTGCATTATTACAGGTATAAAAATCCAAAATATATAGCAATTTTTATTTCGTTTTCATGTATTTATATTCAAAATTCATATGCGACATGTAATTTCTAAAAAGTCGAAGTCTTGGACGGGCCTATTGTATATTCGAGAAATATACAAGTTTCAGCATGTAGATTAACCAAACATAACTTACTTAGAGAAGTGCAGGCGCATGCATGTCATACTTTTTTAAATACATTGCTTTTTTTCTGTTCTCATTAAAAAAAATTGTATTTATTCGACTCTATAACTTCTTGCTACTTCTCGGAAATAGACAGGACAGATAACACTATAATCAATCTTCGAATCAATTAAAACCTGATACGGATCAGTTAAGACAACATAGACAATTTTGAGCATTTATTTTAAAATTATAATGCTTAATTTGATACTTTTGAAAACTACCCATACCTAATAACATTTCATTGGGTCAATTAACCAGCACGTAACATAGTAGAAAATTGTAAGTGTAAGCAGTTTTCGTTGAAACAGCAAGGATATTTTGCTTCGCATGTCTGAAGCATGTTTGGATTATTCATAAGATGGGTCAATTCCCAAGAAAGGAAACTAGACTTCACGGAGTTTCCTATAAAATATTGATTAATTTATTCGACTTCCTTAACACCTGATATGCATAACGAATTCCAACATGCAAATCAGTCCAAAAATGCATTAATTTTTGCATTTTCATCAAATCGATCACTCGACACGATTTCTTGGGTTTTACATTTAGTAAGGTCAAAGTCATATTCCATTAAAATGGACTTCCTGTTGTGAAATTTAACGACACTATTTCATATTTGGTGGATAATGAGGTTTCCCACCATAGCAACAAATTAAAAAAATTAATCATTTGTAATAAAAATAGACCTTAAAATTGAACAAAAGAGACTACCAAAGTTTTAAAAAAGTTATTCGTTTTTAAAATATACGAATTTTTAATACCTCTAATAATTACGACACCTATCTACTTTATTCCAAATTCTTATTTTACTTTCAAGCCATCTATTATCGACTTTTTGAAATCCGAAATTCACTTTCAGGTAAACGAATACACAAAATAGCGGAACAATGACAGCGAAACAAATAACACTTGTTTAAATTTATGTGGCTACGCTAAATACTCCATGCGTTTGTATAGAAATCTAAGATCCAGTGGCAATCAAATCTTATAAAAGACGAGTCCCGTCCCATATAAGTACATACACCCGATTTAATTTTATTAATCAACAAAATTTAGTGTGTAAAATAAAACAATTTCAATTAATTAAAAGGCATGGTGGGTAAAAAAGAAAACGGGCGTTCTACTCCGAGTGACATATACTATTTTTCTATTATTTGAAGGGGTTCTGCCCAGATTATTTTTAATACCAACAAAAAATACATTCATTTTGAAATAGTTTTAATACATCAATTACTTATACAAAGTAGACAATGTATGAGAAATATTCGTTTTCCGGGAATGTACTGTGTCATATTTTGAGTCAGAGCTCAACGTTTCGCCCGCAGTCATATGGGGCATCTTCAGGAGCAAAGGGGATAGTACTGTCTTAAACACGGTTACCCGACGTGTCAACCACGCTAGAGGCCGAGTTTAAGCAACAAGGAGGGAGACTCAGTTTACAAGGTTACCCGACGTGTAAACCACACTAGAGGCCAAATAAGCCAAGTGACGAAAAGAAGGCCGAGAAGACAGTTATATACTAATCTAAAGATACGGTAGATGAGCAGAGCTAATGAGGACCAATGGGAATCGAGTTCGTAATGGTAGATTGGGCGTGTCGTGTTCCGAGAATCACCGGTTTCCACATGTGGCTCAAGAAATAGCCATCATCCCGATTGATGTTATTCGGATGTTTCCATATTTCTAAAGTTTCCCTGTATTTACGTCTGTAAAACTCAGGGACAGGAGCTAAAATGCGGGAATTTTCAAATAAGATGTTATGTCCTGTGTTGTGTTGGTGTTCTGCGACCGCAGATGTTAATACCATACCATTACGCAGACAGCGTTTGTGTTCTGACAATCTAGTGTGAACACTCCTTCCTGTTTCACCTATGTATACTGTGCCGCAAGAACAAGGAATACTATAAACACCGGGTGACGACAAGGGTTCGCGTTTATCTTTAGTTTGGGGGAGTATTTCTGAGATCTTTTGTGGAGGTTTAAAAAAGACCTTAATATTGTTTTTATTGAGAATTCTACCTATTTTATCCGAGAAACCTTTAATGTAAAGGATAAATGCAAATGTTTCGAACGAGGTATCCACGGGTTTTTTGGGTAAAGGGTTTAATTGTCTATGAATTACATTATTGATTAATTTTACGTCATAGTTGTTCTGGATTAAACTATGTCTGATGTGAACAAGCTCCTGCTGTAGGAAATCAGGTTCAGAGATTTTGATGGCACGTTGTACGAGAGCGTTGACTACTGAGAGTTTCTGCGCAATTATTAGACAATGTATACCTATTTTCTTATTTATTTTGCAAAATTTTCAACTTGTCATATTGTATTCTGTAAGTAACGCGTGCGGACTAATAAATAGTACTTCCACGAGTGTTACCAGCCTTAAAATGCAGTATTATTTGAATTTAATAATAAAATTATCAGATTTTAGTGAAAATTACGATAGATTTTGTAGACTCATATGAAATAAATTTTATACAGAGTGATCAAAAATGGTTGAAGGTCACGTGATCATTTTTGTTCCAAAATATTGTCAAAATTATATTCTAATATTCCATATTCATCAAATCTATATTCCACATATGACAGATGATAACAGGTGCATGATATTTGATTAATATCATTGCCCTACATTGATTAATTTCATGTTTACTTCGGATACCTTCCTGAAAAATCTTTAATTTCATTACATTATGCTTTTAATGAAGAGCGTGGCAGATTTCTTTTTGAAGCATATTTTCATTCGGGTTATCATAAAGAACACGATTCTTGAGATTATTCTTATAACTGCTTCCAATTCGAAAGGTTCGCCCATGGAAATAGTAATGCTGTCATACTATCTAAGCGGCAAATGTCAAAATTGTATGGAGGGGCACACTTCAGACACTCTGAATATATTTTCAACATACATACAATTGAAATTTATGTTCTATCTGTCTTATGTTAAGTTTCGCCGTAAATTAAAAAAAACAAGATTTTAAAAAATTAAGTATTCATGTTCCAATTTTAAGAAATAAAGTTTTTAGTTGGTAAATTTTCTGTTGTCCCTTTTTCGCCCCCACATGAAAATCCAAAAGTCGGCGCCTATGTTTCAAACATATTAATTTATATTTTTATGATCCCGTTGTTAAAATGTAACAATATACTGGTTTCCAAAATGCTAAACACAATTTGATAAGCTGTGGCTTCGATCATATTGGACACGGCGTGAAAGCATTCACGAACAAATGATGATTCATTAAGTACGGAATTATTCTGTAAATATAAGTAGGTAACCTAAAAGTGCATTTCTGTATTTCTGTTATATTAATTTGCAGTCGTAGAAAATGTGTACTATGTGACTAGTTTTTTTTTAGACTTTTTATACACTCGTTCTTTATACACTCGCTCCGTTCGTGTCAACAAAACAATTGTAACTAGAAATGACGTTTATAAAACTTTGTATCTAATTACCTTCCGTCACCTTTAGGTAAGGAAGGTATTGTCTTTGGTCAAAAAATTCGGTGGTGAGTTTTTGATGAATAAGCACGTTTTGGGGTCCCTAGAATATGATTTTACTATTTTTACGATGATGTCTGTATGTGTGTGTGTATGTATGTGTGTGTGTGTATGTGTGTGTGTGTGTGTCTGTGTGTGACAAAATTTTCTAATGCGATAACTCTAATACTACAATCCCAAAAATTATAATTCTTTCGTATTCCTCTTCGTTACATCCATGTGAAGAGCTGATTAGATTTTGGTTATAATTGGTCAACCGGAAGTACCCACATTTGAAGATTTTAACAGTTTTTCTTGAAAAAACTATGTTAAATATAATTTTTTCACATTTAATGTTATTATAAATATTAAAGAATTATTTATTCTCTATACGATTTAAATGAATTTTATACTTCATATTAAATGGACATAGAGTTAAAAAATTATAAAGAAATTACATATCATATATATTAGTCAGCTTTGCTATAACTCTGGAAACAGCTGCTACATTAAGAAAATTCTGATTGAAAGGTGTCAGTGTCAAGTGCAGTTGACAGTATGTTTATGTTATAATTTTACTGAAAGTATAGGATCTTTTGTTAGAAACTTTCTGTATGGAATTTGTATAAAATACATACAACTGCCTTAACGTAATGTACAAGAAATATAATCTTTTGCAAGGACCTTTCTGTATGACATTTATACAAAATACATAGAACGTGCATAGAACTGACGGAAGGTAATGTGCTGGCCACATCAGATTTTTTATGTATATTTTTATAAGTATGGAAAAGGATCATTTTATATAACATCTAACTACAATTATTAACGGAATATTATGGCTTCTTTGTAAATACAGATCGCTTTCAACTTATATTCAGATTCATTAAAAATCTACTGTAGCTATAAATAATAATAATAAATTGAGATATGTATATTTCCACCCACAGGATTGTAAATATTTTTTGAAATAAATTTTACTTCCCTTTGAATATAAAAATCTTATATTATTGCCAGAGACTCTTTCCTTTGATTCCAGTAGTTTGTTAGTTTAGTAAAAAGGAAAATTTCTCAGATACGGAAAAATATTTGTCATCTGAAACGATTCTCCAGTAAAATCTTTCATAATGAACTCCAAGTTATAATGGAGATTCAGAATGAAAAATGTTCACTAACTTTTGACAAAAACATGATTTACTGGCAAATAATCAAATGTTGAAAGTCTATAGAAAACAAAATGAGAAGTATTTTGTTGGTGAAGAGTTTATTTTAAAATGCACAAACAACTTTTGAAGTCAAAATGTCAAAGAAAAGATATGCTGAATATCAGGAATTTGTTTCTTATTGCATGTGAGGGTTGACAAAAATATATAAATGTTTGACATACGACATAAATATCATATTACCGATTCAAGCCTGATCAAAAAAGAACTTCAATCGCTTGCCTTTTATGGAAGTAAACAACTCTGTAAGATGAATTATATATCGTAAAGTGAAACATGATTCAATACTAATTGCAATAGAGTGGGTAGATTTATTTATAACTTATATTACAAAAATGATTGATTGACAATAAAATTTTAGTTTAAATAGTCATGCACTGAATAAAAACAGTAATGTAGTAGGATTTTTAATTTTTACCTTCAGTCATCTTTAGGTAAGGAAGGTATTGTCTTTGGTCAAAAAATCGGTGGTGAATTTTTGATAAATAAGCACGTTTTAGGGTCCCTAGAATACGATTTTACTAATTTTACTATGATGTCTCTGTGTGTGTGTGTGTGTGTGTGTGTGTGTGTGTGTGTGTGTGTGTGTGTGTGTGTGTGCGTGTGTGTGTGTGTGCGTGCGTGCGCGTGTGTGTGTGTGTGACAAAATTTTCTAATGCGATAACTCTAATACTACAATTCCAAAAATTATAATTCTTTCGTATTCCTCTTCGTTACGTCCATGTGAAGAGCTGATTAGATTTTGGTTATAATTGGTCAACCGGAAGTACCATCATTTGAAGGTTTTAACAGTTTTTCTTGAAAAACCGATGTTAAATATCATTTTTTCACATTTAATGTATGACATTTATATAAAATACACAGAACTGACGGAAGGTAATGTACTGGTCACATCAGATTTTTTTAAATAATGCTTTTGTAGTTATAAGTTTTACTTCTGTCATTAATAGATTTGTTTCTTTGATGCATGATAAACATGATAATTACGCTAGTATGTTATTTTCGTATCTAAAATAGCAAATGCCACCTGCATCATTTGTTTGTTGTTTGTATACCAATTCAAACGGTTGTCTGTAAACCCAATACTCTACCCTTTTGCTACTTTTTTGTTTGAAGAAATATGAGTGGGTTTTATCCGAGTTTCATTTTAAGTTTATTTGCTTCAAACTCTTCTTCCACTTTTTAAAAAATAGGATCTTTCAACCTTTGAAATCAGAATATTCTGTAATACCAAATAAGAGTAGAGTTTAGCAAATTACAACGAGTTAATGGGAGAAAATATAGTAAAAATAACACCGGACCAAGTATTCTCTAACCAAATCAATCCGCCTCAAAAACTATAATGAAATGAGAAAATTGTGCGTCCTAGGCTGTAGCCTAGTCTGCATATCCGGTAATTGGACACTGGCCGGTAAAAAAAACTGAACAATATTGATTTAGAGGTGCACACTTTGAGAAATATTTGACGTGGCTAGCACATTACATTGCGTTATTCTTTAGCTACATTCACAGCTACTTTTTTAATGCATAAGACATAACTTTAATACATAGTGCTAATGCGTAAAGTTTAGAAAAACATAGCATTTTCTGCAACAAAATTTAATTGATATTTGTATTCATACAAATTACCTGTCAAAATTGAAGTTTATCATGGCTGGAAAGGATTGCTGAAACGTATTTCCTTGTTTAATTTTATTTGAGCACATGGTATTGCAAGTGTAGCACTAGATGCAGGTATTTGTCACAAATTTACTTAATGCATAATGCGTAATGGATTAAAGTTTGGAGTTTGCAAACTTTTGTTGCTATGCATTGTGTTTATGCATTATGTGTTAAACAAAAATTAAATTAAAATAAATGTTTAAAATATTTATGCAATTGACCGTTAAACAAATATTTTTAAACAATGCTGGTAAACATAGAGAATTCATATTTTCCAGTCTCCAATGTAGAAACAATATTTATTTTCAAAACCCCTAGTGTTTTATTACATTTAGAGCCGGTTTTATAAAAACATTCATGTTAGTTTTCTTTTAAATCAAATTTAATCAATTGTACAAATAAAGCACGACTTTTTGATAGCAATGATTTTAATATAAATCTGTAACGGAAAAATAATTTGTACTTGTGTTAAATATGTAAATTTGCTTTGAAAATATGTATATGTATTGTTTGTAAAACCCGTCCTAAATCGACCCATTTATTTGTGATATATAAACTAATATCAATATTTATATAAGTATAAAATAATACATTGTGGTGATTTTCATTTAATGTTTGTTTAATTCCAAATTAAAATATTGATGCAGCCGGTCATTAGACTTAATTTATATTAGCCATACAACCACGATGGCGATATAATAACGATACTAGGTATTTACATAGACAATATATTCACGATATGATAAAAAATTTATATACTTACTGTCATGACTTGTAATGTATATTTTCCGTTTTTGCTGAATACAAAAAACTCATTCAGTAATGTTTAATTATTTCTCAATCCAAACTAGTGACGTGAATCGGTAAATACCCAATGAGTAGATAAATAAAATTTGGGTATTTACCCCAAGGTCTATTTACTTACCTACCCAATGGTGTCCTTCAGATTAAAAAAAAAATAATCATTATTTTGCTGGATATTTGAAATTTGGTGTCAGTGTCACTATGACATCACATTCTTGCTATCTTTCTCTTTTTTAAGAGACATAAAAAATAGTATATTGTGTTATTAGGAGTAAAAGTGATACTTTGTGTGGCGAGCATGGAAGTTTGCACGACGAGCGAAGCGAGTCGGACAATTGCATGCAAGGCACACAAAGACACTTTTATTCCGAATGACACATTAAATTTTTTTTTCAAACGCACTACTTTTCTTTTTATTTGGTTATTCTATGTAGTTTCTATGGATATTTGTTTATTTTATTTCTACGCCGCCGGCATAGAAATTAGCTATTTCTACTCCGGCGGCGTAGAAATTAGCTTATTTCTACTCCGCCGGCGTAGAAATCTCCAGCGGCGTAGAAATGAAACTTCTACCTTGTGAATCAAGTCACAAAATGTGCCATTTCTACGACGTTTGAAAAAAAAATTATTTTAACCAGGTGAGTTAAGAAGGCTTATTAACTCAGAATTTATACTTTCTATTCATGAATAAACATTATCTTGACTCAATTGGTGTATAAATATCTATTTTGCCGTCAAATTTTACTATGTAATATTCATAAATAATTGAATTTTAATATTGAAAGAATTTATTTTCGAAATAAAAAACTAATTAGTAATTTACGAAACATAATCAAGTATATTATGTCACAGTATTGCCTCGCACCGTGGAGCTCGACAGGTGTTTTGTTAATAGTAATACACAAGTCCTCTTACGGTAACCATGCGTTAACTTTTGCTTTAAAAATATATAAAAGTACATTTGATTCTAGTTTTAGTGCATTTATTATATTTTGAGTGTATTTTATATAGTTTTAGTGCAATGTAGAAGGTATTAATGATTTGATGACCATGTTAAACTGTACAAAAAAAACAACTAATAATTATCTTTTTATCATTTACAGTTGACCTGAGGCGCTAATTTATTTGGAACCATGAATTTCAACCCTGCAATTTGTCTAAGGTTAGCAGTGCACCGAACAAACATCACATGACACCGAAGAATGGTATGTTACTTTATATTTCTCAAAATAAGAATAAAAACTATGTTTAACTAAATATAATTATAATACTAATATATTTACACAGGATGTTACAAAATAAATGTAAGATATTTTGTGTGCATGAGATCAAATAAACCTGAAAGTCTTTTTTTAAAAGACATGGATCCGAAACTGTTTCTTTACATTATAGTTAATTTAGGGCCGGTTGTTCCATCTATAGTTAACATTCGGTTATTTTATTGATAACCGCAGTTTCCGTTGTTCCACATGCAGTTAAATGTTACCAGTAAGATAAATTTTCCTTAACGGCAAGATAGCTAACAGTCAGTCAAACTACCAGTCTTATCCAAAGAATATCGTACCGAGTGGACACAAATGCAAACACGAATTAAAGAGAAACAGGGACCGTTGGTGTCGTTTTTATAATATAACCAGTTTCTTTATTATTAAAATGAATCAGTACAATGGTGATTATGAAAAATTGAATATATGTAATAATTTTGAAAAATGGGATGATTCAGAATTTTTATGAGATTTGGAATGTCAAAGAATATTTATTTGTTACATAAAATTGAAGTCCAATTATTCTTGTTTTTATCTATTAGGTAAATTTAAAGAAAACATAATTTGGGAATTAATACTCATTTAACATTTGTTTTTATGAGTCACGTCATATCTTTGATACGCCTAGTGTTCATAGCTTTACGATTTTATGCAACAGGATGTATGATAATGTCTGTAGATGATTTTCAAAGTATCATAAATCAACCCCATGTAGAATAACACAACGGGTTTGTTTTTTATTTCATGGATACTAACCATAACTAAAATTGAAATCATTTTTAATTGATTCCAGATTTTGTCTTTTTCCTTTTCCTTCCACGAGACGGAATCTGTCTTATTGGATACAATTATATATATATATATATATATATATATATATATATATATATATATATATATATATAGTCGACTAATTTAAATAGATGTTTCCGCGGTGGTAAAATAAATTGCTCTTTCTATTATTTTCACTTATTTTTGCAAAATGTATTGATACCTTTTCTAAACGTTCAAACTACTACTGAACACTGCACCAAAACACAGAAAAACGAAAAAATAACCAAACTTCTATTAAAAATGTGACAGCCAAGTTGCCAAATTTTGAAAACTAAGTCTACCCTAACACAATTTTATTCTTTTTGTTAGCTATCTGCCAGTTAGCTAGCCGGAGAATAAAAAAATCATGGAGCAACCCAAAATTCTTATTCTCTGGTTAAGATGGTAGAATGAATTTATCTGATAGATAGTAAACTGCTACTTTATCTGAACTTGGAACAACTGGGCCTTATTCTTTTATTATATTTAAGTGTCCCAAACTTATAATAGTTCGACCGGTTTACATTTTGAAGAAATAAATAAATTAATAAAACCTACGCAAAAGGTGAGAAATGTCTACAAATTTCTTTCGACTAGTTTAAAATATAGATTTTCAACTTACAAAAACTGAATATGTTATTCAATTATTCTGCCATTTAATTTTGTTCACATAGCCTATTTGTAATACGAGCTTTTATTCTATTTGGCATTGTATACCTAAGCAATGCACATTTTTTTGTGAGTATTGTCCCATATGTCTTGCAAGGTTGGTATATGTATACTGTACACACTTGATTTATACAAAGTTTTTCATTCTGCTAAGTGCCAAAAGTAAATGGTCTCGCGGTAGAAGCTAAATCTATAAAATGACCCTTAAAATACCGGTCGAATAGTGCTACACAATTTTTTATAGTTTTCATCATCTTCATCATGTTCTGAAGATGATCTGTATGGTAGACATTTTTCTAAAAATAATTTTTATATTACGGCAATATACTTTTGTAAGTAAAATTATATTCAAAATTTCAACTCAGTAATTTTTACATTTCTCTGAGGAAGGCAGATTTGCTGCCGAAACGTCGGTTATATAATAAAACATTCTCAACCATCTTATCATCAAGACTGTTTTTTCTCCAAGTTTCCCAGTATTAAATATTACTGTACAACCTCTCTATTCTTTACGATTTCGGATCCTAAATATTCCAACAGAGCCCTTTTATCTCTTCTAACTTTTCTGCAGTGTTCTTAAATGCTTCAATAATTATTTTTTCCCGCATAGCCTGCACCTCTTTCTTCATTTGATAGCAAGTATCAATATTGATTCTCTCTTCATTATTGCATCTGAAATCTATACGTCGCCATAATAATGCGTCCTAAATTCATTTTATTGTCGAATTTGTAAATTAAAATACATTTTATTAACGTTTAATATGCGACAAAAACTATATTGAATTTATAAAGGTGATTTTTTCTTGTCTAGTAGATACCGTAGTATAGACGTCGATGGAATGAAAAGATACGGGGGTCACGCTAGAATTATTGAGAATAAGAAAATCAAGTTGGACGCGGGAACCAAAATTTGCGTTAATTAATTTTTTAGTGTATGTTTGTTAGTGAAAGTATGGAAAAGAACATTTTCTTCAGTTTTTGGCGAAAAAAATAAATAAAAGTAATAGAACACCCGCCATACTTGCCTGATTTGGCAATGTGACGTAAAATAATTTTACTGAGTAGAAGAGATTAACGCTGCAATTCATGATTATGTTGAAAGCATTGCCAAAGATTTGTTGGAAGCTTCAAGCAGAAGGAAAGAATCGTGAAGTGTAGTACTGTTAAAGGGAGCTACTTTAAACATTTAAAATGTCTTGTTTTGATTAATTCCTGCGTGACCCTCATATCATATTGATGTTTTTTTCTAGTGTCTTTTTTGCTTTTTTGTTAATTTATTGGTTTCCTCCCTCCTCCGCCCTTCTCTTTATTACTCGCTAGCATTCTTGCAGTTGTTGAGTTTTGTGTTCACCTTATGAAATTTTTACATTAGCAAACAATTCTGTTTCACGAACCTATAAAATTTAACTGTAAACGGTGCAACTTTTCAGTGCATCAATTTTAGTGCCACTTATATTTTGTAAAATCACGCAAAAAGATTATGGATTTTTCTATCCTTTAACGGAAAATTTAGATTAATATGAGGTTAAAGTTATAATTTTTATATGGAGGCCATTGCGCAAATTACACACCATGATAAATAGATTTTTTTAGCTTTACGCGATGTATAATTTATATACTTATTTACATGTCAAGTAGCAAAAATTCAACAATTTTTAAGTATGTAGATAATGACTGTAGAAGGTATAAAATATGAAGTCATTAACTGATGTTTCTTATTATATCCTCTACTTATTACTTGGCTTCTACTCGTACTAGGTTGTAGTTACAGAATTCGCTTCTGGTTGACCCGTTTGCCATATACCATTTTATTTTAGACTGCTATCAATTTTGTCATTTTCATCATGATATTTCATCTTCAAATACTTTACAAAAAAAATTGAGATCACGATGGATATTATACATACATGCAACACACAATTTTTAATAAATAATTGATTTATAGTACTGACTAATTTTACACCAAAATTTTATACAATGAACCGAGGTCATGCCATGTTAATAAATTGTTAACTAAACAAAATTAATAAAATAATTTGTAAGTTTATAGGGTATAAGCATAAGCAATGGTTGTGCTATGAAACAAATGAAAACAAAGATATTTGTTTCTATTTGTCAAAATATTTAACGACGTTTTTTAATATAAGGAAAATGCTACGTGATACAGCCGATAATTTTTTATCTTCGTTGCTAATTTCCTAATTTAGTTCTTAAAATTTCATTCAATCGAATTAATTTGAACATTTTTATGAGGATGTCATGTAAACCATGTTAAATATTGAATGAGGGATATTAAAGGCCTTTAAGTTCCATATTGTTGTTGATATTATTTTATTCAGACGTTTCGGTCAACATTTGACCATCATCAGTGCTATAAAATGTGTAGTCATTTAAAAATACAAATATAAATAAAGTACAGTTTACGCAAAGATCAACTTACCAATTTTATAATTTAAATTAGCATTATTACATTGAATGTTATTATAACAATTTATGTAAAATCATCTTCGATAATAGATTACTACAAGAAAAGGAAAAAAAATTGTTTGTATTAACAACAAAAATTAAAAATATGAGTATTGTTAACTTACCTCATGAAAATACTCATCTTTTTAATTTTTGTTGTTAATACAAACAATTTTTTTTTCCTTTTCTTGTAGTAATCTATTATCGAAGATGATTTTACATAAATTGTTATAATAACATTCAATGTAATAATGCTAATTTAAATTGTAAAATTGGTAAGTTGATCTTTGCGTAAATTGGACTTTATTTATATTTGTATTTTTAAATGACTACACATTTTATAGCACTGATGATGGTCAAATATTGACCGAAACGTCTGAATAAAATAATATCAACAACAATATGAAACTTAAAGGCCTTTAATATCCCTCATTGAACTATAATTTAGTTCCCAACATTAACTATTTCAACCATGTTAAATATTGAAAACGAAAATTGAAAATCTTGAAGTGCAGAGTAACTTAAAAATTAATGAAAATGAAGTAAATAAACTGATAATTTTATTTGATTCATTGTCATAACTATTTTTATACCCTACAAATTTAATAAGTAAATAGTTAAAACAAATATCAACAAAAAATTTATTGGATGTTAACAAATTCACCAAATCTGAGTCATACAACATTTTTTATTCTCTTCCAAAAAAAGTTTTATAAGAATAAATGTTGTATGACTAAGATTTCGAGTATTTGTCAATATCTTATCACCACATTCGAGATATTTATCCACAGTATTTTAAAAGAGGATAATATGGGGCAACTTTTCTCTTAATTAACCGACTTCGAAGATAAGTGAGACTCCAATGGTGAGGAACGAAAAACAATCACTCTATACGAGTATATCATGATTCCTATCTAGTTTTTGTGAGGTTGCTATAAGGAAATAAATTTATTGCATTGTTCTAATTAAATTCGCCACTGAATCACTGAAACTTTTAGAATGAACTCGAAAACAATGTTTTTAGAAATCATTGAAAGGTACTTATCCAAAAGTAACAATAAAGTCGGGTACTTACGAAGTTATAATAAACCCTGAGGGGTAAGTTCCGGTCTGGGCTATGCGGTTTACCTAGGGTTCAAGTGAACTTCTCCGAACTTTCCATGAACCTTGCTTTGATACTTGTAGTTGTTTTGCTACTCATCTGTATTAAAATCTTCCACGATATTATAGGTCCCTGTTGTCATATCAATAAGCGAATTTACTCGGCTAACTTTACCAACTCACCTTGTTATAAACAGTTTGAAATTATTCTTGTACTACAAGGTACACCTAATTGTTTTCCAGAAACTGTAACATGACTTAGTTGGGCAGTCTGTAATAACGTTATCATTGAGAATACTTATATCAGAGCAGGGCCTCGATTTTGTAACTTTAATTTCTGTTGGAATTGGGTTTTCCCCTTTACGAATTCTACTGCTTCCGACCAGTAGAATTTGAAATCTAACAGAATTAAGATTTCCAATTCTTTCTCCGGATAGATTTCAAATTCTACTGGTCTGGAGCAGTATAATTCGTAGTGGGGAAAACGCAATTCTGGCAGAATTTGAAATCAGACAGAATTTAATGGTACAAAATAGGGGCCCTCTGTAGGATACGCTATCATACATTTATCGGTACTTTATTCTCTAAATAATTTCTTAAAATTTAAATTATGTTCTACCGGTAGAAAATAACAATTTTAACTTTTTGCTAACAATGGTATCCTCCACCATAACAAAATAATAATAAAATGTACACTTTATACTTAAAGTATAATAATAATAAGAATAATAATAAAAGCTAGTAAACACTCTTTGCGGGTAGTGGCCTCATTTAGAACTTACTGATAGTTATGAACTAACAGCGCTGGATTATAATGATAGATATATTATTTGATATTGAATACTTTGAGTATAGCTAAGTACAGAATAATTTAAATAAAAAAATTCTTTTAATAATTACTTTGCGAGATATTTGATATTTGTTGTCATTTTGACGTCACATTATTGCTATATTTTCTAGAACCTTACTCAATTCCGAATATTATCTTGCTTGCTAGTTTTGATAGTTGAATGCTTTATGACGAACTTTGTTGTTATACCACTTAATTGAAAAGAATGAAGTGCAATTTATTAAAGTAAAATAAATGTATTTTTTTTATTTACATTATTTAAAAGGTTACAAGAGCAAGATACGATACAGGGTAACCGAATTAGTAACACGTTATAATTAAAGTGCAAACAGTGTTTAAAATAATAATAATAATAATAATAATAATAATAATAATAATAATAATAATAATAATAATAATAATAATAATAATAATAATAATAATAATAATAATAATAATAATCACTAACATATTTTGAAATGAGTAAACTTTAAAATTAGAAATAAAAAATAGTATTCTGAGAAGTGTCCGGACACCTTGGACCCTCCCCGTAAATGCGCCAGCTGGTGGTGCAAAATACAATAGATTTATTTAAGTGATTTAAATATGTATTTGTTTGAATTCGATACTTCAAAAGGACATTTCATAAAAAATAGTGCAAAGTCAAGCTCACTTACTTTGATGTTTGTAGTCAACTCTCTCTCTCTCTCCCCCTCTCTCTCTCTCTCTCTCTATATATATATATATATATATATATATATATATATATATATATATATATATATATATATATATATATATATATATATATATATTCTAATTTATACAAATGTTTATTTAATTTTCTTTTCTTTCTCTATTTGAATTCTCTCCAATTCGAACAAATTCAAAAACCCTTTGCGAATTCGATTTATACGAGTAGAGTGTCGACTGTATCAATGTTTATCTCATGTTGCTATTAGCTAGTAACACTATAGATACACATTCATTAACATCATAGTAATTGTATGATCTCTGCACTATTTTTTATCAAATGTTCTTTCGAAATATCAAATTAAAGCAAATTTCAAATACATTGCAAACTATTTAAAAATTGTTGGATAAAGTATCGCATGGTACACGTGTATTGATTATAAAAAAAAAAACGTGAGAAAAACGTTACTTTTCTCAAATGCCGTGTGTAATTAATACGACTTATATTTCTTGTTCGATCAAATAGGTTTTTAAAAAAGATTTGTTTTTGCGAGTACAAATTATAATAACCTACAACTACTTGATAATATGATAATAGAATACAGACTAAACTAATCTTAAGAATTACACATGTCTTTATAAGTAGTGAAATGTGAGAATTACATACTGGCACATCAGCACTTTCTCTTCTTGGTAGCACTATAATAGGCGTTTCCCATACTATATTTTATCCAACACTTTCTTAAATGGTTATGGTAAAACAAAAAAATAATAATAATTCTTGAACAGGCGGACCTTTGGTTGGTCTGAGACGTCAAAAACCTTGGAGAATTTGGATGCAGCTTTCGAGCTTTGGATTTAAACACTGCAAATCTTCTAAAGCAGGTTTTCTAGAGCTGCAACAAGTTTGCAACTACAGGGATCTTATAAAGATAGCTGAGCACCAGACAAATCTACGATGTAGGCGGGAAACGATGGATGAACTGGTAGGAAACTATCTTTCTCATAACGATTATAAAATATTATCTTGTTCTCATACTCAACGGCGCATGACTATAATATATGTCTAAATATTATCTTGTACTCAAATTTGATTTTGAGTACTACAGTGAAAGAAATATAACTTTGATGAATGTCTGTATAATATTCAAACAATTTAAAATTGAAATATCGACTGTTTATCAAAAGATCAATATCTGGAACATTTGATTAGCATATATCTTGAGTCTTAAGGCCATAACATTTTAAATAATTGCAGGAAAACTATTAGACTTTAGACTAATTTAAAAGACATAGCACACAATAGTGTTAGTTTTGTTATTGTCGAATCTTGGAATAAAATTTAACTGGTTCAAATCTAGTTACTAACCAATAAGTTTAGAAATATCAATTAAAGCAAATTTCAAATACATTTGAAACCATATAAAAATACTTGGATAAAATATCGCATGGTACACGTGTATGAAAACACGTTGTCCATGCGAAATTGTATCCAACCGTTTTTGAAATTGTATAAAAAATACCACAAACTAATAATTATTATTTAATAGGCGGAGATTTGGTTGGTCTGAGATATCAGGGAACTTGGAGAATTTGGATGCAGAGTTCGAGCTGTAGATTTCAATACTGCAGATCTACTAAGGCAACTCTTCTAATGGATAGCTGAGGTCCAGACAAATCTTTTATGGCGTAGACGGCCACTGCTGGATGAACGGGTAAGAAACATTATTTTTTATAAAATATTTGGTCTCATGTTCAATCATGTCGATTTTAAGTATTAAATTAAAAGAAATATAACTTTCATGGATGTCTGTACAATATACAAACAATTTATTGTTGAAATACCGACTATTTATCAATAAAATCAATAACTGGGAACATATGATTAGCATATATTTTTCAGGAATCGGACATCAAGAAGACTAGATTAATATAGTAAATTTTAAGTTAGTTTTAAGTTCTTTTAAATGTATTTTCAGGTCTTAATTAAACTTTGGCTCATCGCGCCGTTGAGCAAACACGCGATTTCTTTAAAAATGAAAATAAATTAATTAGTTTGAAGTGCATTCCTTAGCGATTCATCATAAAATCGTGCGTGGGCGTTTGCTATCGTAGTACGCGTCCTTTCGCGGGTTGCCCAGACGGCCCCTAGGGAGAGTGAATGTGAAAAGAAAAACATATGTATCGGGGCATGAATGATGCGGATGGATGAGAGAATCAGTGAGAGGGTCAGGAAGGTGGGAGAGATTCGAAACTTGATGTGGGTTCGGGTTTCCTTATTTAACATCACGGTTAGTAGGATGGGTAGGCAGGGTTCGTGCGCGATTTTTCCATAATTGAGTAGACTGATATGGTTAGCGATGCCTTGTGAAACCAGTTGTTTATTCTGGGGGATCGCTTCGCACTTGTGCGAATGTTTCTAGGGACAGTTTAATTCTTTGGTAGTAAAGTTACTGGCCATCGTATTGGCCTACGCTCTAGATTCTAGACTCGAATGAGAAAAGATTAAACGAACCTGAATGCTATCACAGGAAGCTTTCTTATGGCGTCTACGTGCTCTCCTCATCCGGAGGCAACATATGTAATCATCATTTAATGTTAATGGCAACGAATAATTAAAGACAAAGTAAATTTTTTGTTTGATTTAACTTTGTTTGAGCACACGGGTTGATCGCGTTCGGGGTAGGTATCGCGTATAAGACCGGGCGATGTCTTCGGGAGTAGCTGTCTCAGGCATCCAAGCCGAGAAGATTACATGTAACTGTCTTTCTTGTCCTTAGAGAGCTCGCGTTGCAGGCCGTACATGCTTTGCATCGTGTGGGGTCGGCTTAACCCCCTCGTAAACTACATGTGAGAACCACCTCGGCGTTCTCACTTTTTGTCTTAGCTCGTATATCTCTCTCTCTCACTTCGCCTTTAGCTTAGCATAGTCTAGATATAAGGTAGATTGCGTAGACATAAGTTAGCTTAGATATAAGATAGGCAAGGGTTGTTTTTGCTTTTTGAGAGAGAGAGAGAGAAAAATTAACGTATTTTCACACTTTTAGATTTGCTATTCTTTGAACGAGATATTAACGTAAGATAGGCTTAGATTTGCTTTTCTTTGAACGAGATATTAACGTAAGATAGGCTATTTTGCGCACTTCACCAACTTAATTTGGGGAGGTTCTACAATAGTTTAAATTAAATTATAAAATATTATTGTACACGAAATTGTATTTATTTAATAAATGGTATATATGGGGAGCGTGGGTTTGGCATTTGAGGGCGGTTGCTCCCTATATATACAATTTATTAAATAAAGAGTATAGTTTTAAGGTAGTTCTAAATTGGAAGAACTCCCTACATGCCCTGTCACTGTCGTCGAGATTGCAGTGCCGATTGATGACGCAGACCATGGCTTCCTCTTTATAAAGACTGTGTTTAAAATGTATGTACATAATAAAAGAATCTTTTAATTTATATTCTGTTCAATTTAAACCCATCACAATAGTCGTATAGCAGGTAGATTTAGTAAAAATTCTATTTATTATTAAGCATTTAGACGCGGTCAGGGTAAATGTATTGTAAATGGAGCTTTGTATTTATAAATATTATTTGTAAATGGGCGATTGGGTAATAACACCAAAAATAATATTAATATGATTTATGTAAAGGTTCGCAATTGGTCTTGAACTGAATAAGAAATCTTGTGCCTTTAACAATGGGAACAAGAAATCTTATTTAGGGACCCCAAGATTTAATTTGTTAAATATTGTAAACGGAACTCTATTTAATATATTATATATTGGGTAGTAGATACCCTAAAAATATATAACTAGAGTTTTGGATCAGTTATAAAACTAAAATGTTTGTTACCAATTGAAATTATTACGGTTGTATTATTTGTTATTAATTATTTTGCATATTTATTCTGTAAATAAAAATTTTATCTTCAGATAAACTTTATTTACAGGATAAAGATGCACAATAATTAATAACAAATAAATTAACCATGATAATGGTAATTTTATTTGGTATCAAACGTTTAAATTTTATAAATAAACCATGTTTGACACTGTCCTGAATTGTTGTTCGATTTGTTAACAAATTTAGCAACATTTATCAACAGAATTATTACACAAATGAAACTTAAGACATTTGTGTTTTAAAATTCTGTTCATAATAATTTCTTACCAAGTTTTTTATCGTTCCAAAGAGGCTTTACTTATAAAAGTAAAATGTTTGTTACCAAATAAAATTATCGTTATTTAACTTGTATTTTTTATTAATCGTTTTGCATCTTTATTTTGTAATAAACTAAACTTTTATTACAAAATAATGCAAAATTTACAATCAAAATAATGGTAACTTTATTTGGTAACAAACATTTTAGTTTTATAGCTAAAGCTTATTTGGCACGTTCAAAATTGTTTTCAAATTTGTTAACAAAGTTAGTAAGAAATAATTAGGAACGGAATTTTTAAACACATGTCTTTTACATTTCTTTTGTGTTATACTTCTGTTCATATTGTCACTAAATTTGGTAAAAAATCTAACAATGTGTAATGGTAACAAACATTCTGCTGTTAATACAAATAAAATTTATACATATTTATTTAAAAAGTCTTGTATTTTTATAATATATATTTTATTTGGTAATAAATCTACAATGTGTAATGGTGACAAACATTCTGCTGTTAATACAAATAAAATTTATACATATTTATTTAAAAGTCTTGTATTTTTATAATAAACATATTTTTATATTAAAAAAAGTGATTTTATTCCTGAGTCCCTATACGTATGTAGTTTTTAACATGGCCACAAGGGGGCAGCACCTGTCAATAAACGTTGCAAGTAAAAACAAAAATGCAAATCCTAACGAATACCTTTTAGATTTTTAAGTTTTTTTTATTCGTCTTCGTTAATCTAAAAAAATGATGGCCACCCTTTTTATTCAGTGAATCGTGCATGGATTTTTAAATTTGGGAGGTATACCTACTGGGAATTTAAACTCAGTAAATCGTGCATGAATGCTTCTTTCGATATACCTATTGAGAATTTTAATCTTGTAAAAAAGAATCAACCATGCACCAAATGTTCTAAAGAATCGTGCATAGATGCTACTTCGAGGTAGCATCTATGCACCACAAAAAAATTTTAAGCGTGCATAGATGCTACTTCTAGGTAGCATCTATGCACCACAAAAAAATTTAATCGTGCATAGATGCTACTTTCAGGCAGAATCTATGCACCCCAAAAAATTTTAGCAGAGGGTGCCAATCATTTTTATATTGACAGGTGCTGCACCCTTGTAGCTCTTTTAGAAACTACATACGCGTAAAAAGAAAGACAACTTACATTTTTCAATTTATTTTGGCGGGTGATATAAGAACTATGCACGTAATACGTTCACGACTCTGAGGGTGTATTATAAAAACTAAAACTGAAGATTAGAAAATAAGTCATTTTTAAATTAATTTTAAAGTTTATATATAATTACAAATATTTTTAAAATATATACATTAACATTTTATTACAATTTTACAATATTTAACATTTCTCTTCTACTGCCCAGGGGTCCTTCTAATTCACTTGTTGGCAATCTGCACAGAAAAATTAATAAAAGTTAGATTATTTAACATAAGTTCAAAATAAGAGGGTAAACCAAAAGGGGTTGTTATTACTATTGTTGTGAAAAAAATATATATTTAAATAGTTCATGTACTATACGAGATATCTAAAAGATAAAATAGGAGTTGTTCGACGAGGTGAAATTAATAAAAAAAAAACTTTTCTTACCTTAACAGTTTCAAGTGATGTATGCCCATCTGCTCGCCGACTACTCACGGCTGCAGGGCCCAGTTATTTTCGGACAATCGATGTTTCCATTGTTTAACAGCTCCAGGATCACGACAAGCGATTTCTGTTTGTCCGCCCGTCTGCACAGCAGCACCTGGAACATATTAACGGAGTTATTCAACTTTAATTGATTATTACATAAGAAATAAGGGCTGGAAAATTTTTAGATACGAGGGGAAGACTTTAGGGACGTACACACTTATGTTCTCCCATTTATCTATATTTATGTATGTTTAGTTTAAAGTTTTATCAGGGGCCCCACATAATCATTTATTTTTTTATGTGTTTTATATGTATTTATGTGTATTTTTTAGCTAAAATATTAGGTAGGATGTCTAAAAGTAATAATAATTAATTAAATTATCTAATTGCGGTAAAATATAACTTAAACTGAGTCGAACAGGTCGAAAATTTCAGTTATCTTCAAAAAATGTACATTTTATTTCAGGATATCTGAATTATATAAATAAAGGTCGTGTCACAAAACCGTAGCTGAACCTAACTTTCGCCTATGGATAGCCACCGGCTAATTTTTGCTAATAAATTTTTTCAATATCCCTTTTAGTTTTCGAAATAAAAGAGACAATAGTTAATTTTTTTCATCGCCCACTTGAAATCAAACTTGCCTATCGATAGCTCTCGTGAGCTCATGGGAGATATAGTTGCTCCATCCTTATTTTAAATTAACGGGAGGTATTGGTAAAAAATCTACTATGACCTATCACCACTTTGATTTAGTTGCCGGGAGATACTGTTTTTTTTATCCTCATTTACAATTGAGCGGAAGTACTGCTTCTCTATTTTCATTTACAATTAGCGGGAGGTATTTTTGGTGAAAAAATTCTACTGTCACCTTTACAATTTAGTTGGCAGGAGGTACTGTTGCTCTTTCCTTATTTTCAATTGACGAAAGGTACTGTTTCTCTATCCTCATTTGTAATTAGCGGGAGGTAGCGTTGGTAAAAAAGTCTACTGTCTCAATATACCAATTAGATCCAATACGTATATGATTTTCTCCTTTACACTTTGCTTAGTTGGCGGGAGGTATGTAGCTGTATTTTTATTTTCAATTGACGGGAGATACTATTGCTCTACCTCCTTTTGTAATTAGCGGGACGTATTGTTGGTAAAAAAAACTCTACTGTCAACTTTATACTTTATTTAGTTGGCAGGAGATACTGTTGCTGTATCCTCATTTTCAATTGACGGAAGGCACTGTTGATCTATCCCCATTTGTAATTAGCGGGAGGTATTGTTGGTTAAAAAATGTCACCTTTACATATTGATTTAGTTGGCGAGAGGTATTTTTAAAATAGGAGGTGTCATCTTAGCTAGACTTTGATTGGATGTTTTATTTTATCTAAAAGTATTCCCTTTCAACAAGTATAATTTACGGGAGCCATTGTTTCGTCGTAAAACATCACTTAAATTAGTTTACGGAAGGTATTGGTGCTCTATTCCCATTTTCAATTGACCTATATACTGCAAGACAGACACATCACGACGTAGAATAATAAAGACAGGAGTAAACACTCAATTGCAAATATTAATTTTTGTAAGAGAGAGGAGAATATATAACTATTTTATTCTAATAAACTCTTCTTTTTACTGTAATATTTGTTGGGAAACATGGTGGTAAGTCCGTGTCCGTAGCTTATCTCGGTGATCATAGAGTAATAAAAACAGGAGTGGACACTCACTTTCAAATGTTAATTTTTTTAGACAGAGAGGGGAATATGCAATTATTTCTTTCTAATGAACTCTTCTTTTTACTGGAATTTTTGTTGGGAAATATGGTGTAAAGTCCTTGTATATCTCGGTGTTTGACAATACGATATATTTATAGTGGTAGTTGGGGAGATAGTGTATTTTTGTAGGAACATAGGTGTAAAAACTATTTAATATCTCGAGAATGGTAAAAGATATATAATTTTTATTTCAAATATGAATACAGAAAGGTTGACCGTATTTACATATATGGAAAAGTAGTTAAATAGTTGTTTAAAAAATAAACAAACGGGTTCAAATCGGGTGTCTTGTGACGATTTTTTCGTCCACGATAACTCGTATCAAACTTCCACAAATTTCTATTTTCATTATTTAAGTTTTCTGTATTCATATAATGTATTACTTTTGCCCTACTGCAGGTCACCCCAATTTGTATACTGGAAATAAAAGTATATGGCCTCCTAAATATTCAGTTAAAATATGAAACAGAAAGTATTTATAATAACGTACATAAAGATGAAAAATAATATACTACACTTGCCCTACTGTAAATAAAAGTATATGACGTCCTCAATATAGTTTCCATCATTAGTAAATATGTAGGTAATACCTACTCCTACTAGGTATGTATTTAAATTAATAAAAATTAAATGGCGGGAGTTATTATGTAGGTCACATTTTTACCTCCCGCTACCTTTGGTAAGGAAGGTATTGGGATATTCAAATAAGAAAACGCTAACTAGCGGCGAATATTAGAACTACAAACAGTGGTACACATTTGACATTTACATTAAACTACAACTATATGACTATAAGACCTCTATTATACATATTTGAATTAAAAATAAAAAATACTAATAAATGAGAATATAATACGAAAACTAAAGAAACACAATTGACAGCAATACTAATTTTACAAATGTCAACAAAAAGTGTACCATTGTTTAATGCAATCAGCGCCATCTCTTGACACTTGAAAATCCCAATAGGGATCATGCTAAAAATCGCATATCGAGATTTTGGCAAATGAGCACGTTTTAAGGTCCCTAGAATCCAATTTTAATATTTTCACGATTATGTCTGTGTGTATGTATGTGTGTGGATTCTCTACTCTAACTCAAATACTATTATTCGGAAAATTTTGAAACCTTGTACTTCGATCTTTTTCTATTATGGAAAGAGCCCATTAGATAGATAGAGAAATAGTTTTTCTTCGCGAAAAAGTGTAAGCTAATCCTCATTTTTGGATTACTGAATTCTATTCTATCTCAGTATTTAAAATTTAATCTTCATTTTATTATCAAAAAATCTGATGTGGCCTGTGGCCAGCACATAACCTCTCGCCAGATATTTTACCTGGTTGTACGCATTAAACGAAATAGTTATTTGTATATCAAGGCCGCGAAATCACTCTTTAGCGTACTGAGAGAAAAATTGTCGCCGAGACCGCTTGCGGCCGAGGCAAGACAATCTCGAATGCGCTAAAGGATTTCGCGGACAAGGTGTACACAATATTTTTTGTGCAACCGTAAAACATATGTAATTACAAATTTTATTAATTTTAAACAGTTTCATTGTAAATAGAAAGTCAGCTTTCAAGGTGGCTTTGGAATTAACATTTGATAAACAAAACCATGCAATTTTGCGGCCGCTACCATGACAACGGTCACGAAATTTTATTATATTACAACGAATCATTCCAACTTCAGAGCTGGAAGCGTTGGTAGGAATATTGGAATGGGGATATTTCATAATTTTACTACCCGACTGCCGCGTGCGCCTTTTTGTCACATTTGTGAATGTTTAGATTAAGTTGTGCTGAAAACAGATCATTTAAAGTGGAAGACGACGACGTCAATAAAAAAAATGTTATTTAATATAAAGGATAATATATTTTTAAGTAATAATTATTAAATCTAGTCTATAATTTTTTCTTAATTTTCAGTCTGACACTGATAGAACGTACCTATAATGAAATTTTCAAATCTATAACTATGTGTAAGTGGTATATGGTAAATTAAAGCTATGGAACAAGAGAAAGGACTCCCCGTCCTCGATAGGTTTTTAATAAATCGTCCAAGCCAACTGCGATTCGTATAGTGGGAGTCTCACTTCCTCCGATAGGGGGTGCGCGATAAGCAGCCGGACGCGCTGCCCGCCCGGATGATTTATGGGGTGTTGGTGGGGCAGACGCCCCCATACGCCACCTGCCCTCAGCGGGGAACAAAGCCTGACACTAATAACAAGCCTCCGCCCATCCAAATAAGAATTTACTGACTTCTCTATAGTGATTAATTTATATTACGTCCGCACTATTTATTGATCAGGTTTTAAACAATAAAAAAGTTGAGTACTATGATTGCTATGGAATATAGGAGTAGACAAATACCATTGTATTATCATAAGCCGCTTTCTTTTTATCAAGGAGATCAACTTCGAGAAACACACATATACCCTAAATCGTTTTTTTTTAAAGGGGATAAATGATCTTGTACTACCCATTTTCTTCGTCCCTGCCCCCGCGAAGCACCACCTTTGAAACAGGATCATATAGATTCTGAACTGATCCCGAATGTCAATGTCACGTCAATATAACTGACTGCTATGTATTTTAGGCGATTTCGGGCGACAACCGTTTACTTGCGGTATGTTGCGTTCAGGTGCGTTCACACATTCGGGCGCTAGGAACAACATACCCGGTATGCTTGGATCAGTGCTCACAGCTGAACGGGTTTGCTGGTCGGGTCAGCTCTCTGTTCACTATTTCTATCTCTTTTTATCATGTATTTTTTTGAAATGTCAAAAGTCAAAACAGTCGGAGTCGTGGTCTTATGTCAAACAGAGTGACATTATTTTCGTTGACTCTTTTTTGGACAAATATGGAAAAAACTATCTTTCTCCGTTAATGCTTTTTAATTGTCAGACACTATTTTTGACAGCATTAAATGTCGCAGAATATACATAACCTCCAAGCACGGTGTCAACAAGTGAACCATTGATTTTTGGCGCCACCACTGACCATAGCATACCGCAAGTGACCGTAACTGATCCTAAGAAGTGAACGGGTATGTCGCCCGAAATCGCCTTTTGTCTTTTGTGTAAGTATTTGACATTAAATTGACATGAATAGAAGAAATTAATTAGTTTGAAACGTTATATCATGTTTCATTACCATAAGAAATACATCCATATTTAAATACTCAAAGGTAAAAGAATTTAATATGTCAAAATCAAATCATATATACAACAGACTATAACCACAAGCAAATTCAGCATATTATTATATTATAAATGTTATATATGTTTTTATCTTCTACTTCTTATTTTTTTAAATATATGTATGCTGTTCTTTTTAGGAGTAATTCAGTTCAGTACGAGGTAAGATCAATTCATTTTCCCCCTAAAAAGAAAGCGCCTATAAAAACGTTTCATTTGAATAAGAACCTATAAGATAAAAAAAAATCACAAAAATTTCTGAATTATTTCATATTCTCGTACTCATTCCTTATGCAAACCTGAATTCCACCCTCGGAAAGTTTGTGATACAGAAAGACTGTTTAATCTGGCACGCATGCATCGTTCGACGTGACAGAAGGTAGTTGAGCTGACAAAGTACATTTAAATTAATGCGTATATAACTTTGTTTTGTTTGTATTACTCTCATTTGTTATTGTTAGTTGTTTGTATAATAAAGTACATGTGGTGATAATAATGAATTCATCACATTTTGTTTTTCCCATGCAGAATAAACCCTGGCGGGGATTATTTTAATTAAATATATATTTATTTTATGTTTTGCATTAATTACGATTAGTTTAATAAAAATTATTGCTACATTAGAACATTATTTGTCAATCTACATGTGTATTTATGATGGATAATTAAATATGTTATGTTTTCCGCTATGTGCAGTATATAAAGCAATATTTACTCCTGTTCTGCTGAATATTAATTTGTTTCAAAGGGTCGGATTGTACTTGTCTTGTACCCCTGTAGTCTTTGTCTTTGTCGGAGACCTATGGTTCCTAAATGAATAGTGAACCACTGAGGCACTATGATATTCAATGATTAACAGGATTAAAGAGCGTTGAGTTCAATACAAAGGATACTTAGAACTTAAATATAAAATCGGATGTGGCCTCCCGCCATTTAATTTACTAATGCTGACAACTTTGTTAAAGAGATTCGAGCGAATCTTCTCGTGAAAAATTAATTTCCAACTTTATGGTTCAAAATTTTATAATTATAATGAAAGATGTCTTATCCAACTATTCTAAAAATTCAAAACAATCCACCGTCTAGTTCATTAGATAATCGCTTATAAAGTTGACATTTTCAACGTTCTAATTACATAAACTCTTATGCTAGAAACATTTCCGTAGATACTTTTTTGTTTGTTTTACATTGATATTTCCAACTTTGATGAGCAAAAAACTAGTATAATATAACTGAAGACTAGTAGTATATTATAAGAGGTTTATAGTACTTTCTTACCGTTCAAATTAACTTGAAAATTAATGTTAAACATTTCTTGTTCATATTTGTTCGATGGTAACAGAACAGATGAAGAACTCGGCAACGTTGCACTCATTATTTTTGTTATTTTAAAATTCTTTGTTCATGTTATAAAAAACTTTGATTACTGAAATTGGTAGATAAATTTAATATAATAATTTTATAATAAGTAAATAAAAATAAATAAATGAAAGCGAGCTCAAAGAACAACACGCGCTGTTGCCATATAACTTTATTCGACCACAAATGTTCAGAATACCGAAGTCCTTTCAGTATCTTTTTTTATTAAGTACAAATTAAGTATGTATTTATACGCTCAATATACTTATATTAATTAAAATTTTAAGTTTTAGCATTTATTGTAGATATTAAAAGAACAAAAAAATATAAATGTCTCATTAGTTTCGCTCGGACCTCCTTAAGTTTCTTTTCAAATATAATATATGAATTTTGAATATAAATAAAAGAAAACGAAATAAAAATTGCTATTTATTTTTTTTTTTACCTATTCGCAATCGTTGATAAAAAAATTCCTCTAGTGGCGCAAATTATTACTACGAAAAGCAATCGTACAAGCGCCATATTGAATAAGTGACAGCTGAGTTAGTAGTGTAGTAATTAATAATTAAATACTTTAACTAATCGCCTTCATATAAATAAGTTTTTAAATTCGGTTTGTATACACAGTCAACGAAACACAGTGAACAATGTGAACTGTCATATGTCAAACCCATCGTATGGCGGCCATCTTGCTTTGAAAATCAGCGCCTCTATCGTTAATTTCGATTGTGAATAATAATATAATTAAAGTTTTTAGCGTAAAATGATCACCATGTCGTGACGTCAGCGTCATTACAATTGTCCAGTTTCCTTATGAAAATGTCACTATAGAGTTGACCATGCATATTTTGTTCATAAATTCGCGATTGGCTTTACACATACTTATACACATAATATATCCGAGTAATTTTTATTAGGATAAAAAAATACCTATTAACTAAATTCATATTATAATTTGATTTAATTATTTTAATCTTAATACTTGTCATTATTGTAATCATTTAGTAAATAGGAATGTAAATGTTGGATTACTTTTTATTATGAACTATGCTTTGATTATTGTAATCAATACTGTCATTGTTGTATTTAATTATAAATAGAAAATAGTTTAAATACTATTTTAATTATAATAATGGCACTTGGTGAGTATGATAACCTTCAATATTATATTAAAGAAAGTCTTAAAGACATATTAATTAAAGCGAATAATTAACCTGATTATGAAAATGAGCAAAAATTATTAATTTTACTTACCTGATTATTTATTCTGTCTGTATTATACAATTTATATATTTATAATGTACTATCGAAGTTTTACATAAATTAACATTTAACTCTACTCCTATACCTATTCATGTAAGTAAATCAAACAATATAAATTTTACCATTAACTCTTAAAGATTTTTGATCACAGTTTGTAATGGATGCGTATTTTTATTCTTGCAACATTTATTGTCTATACCATATTAATGGTAACGTTCGCTCTAGTTATAACGGAGTGACGCTAAAACGTCACAACTTTCGCGCTAAAACTTTAATAATTATTTTAAGTGCTATTAAGCATAATTTAAAGAAATTGGATGTTGGACGGGCCCATTGCTACTCTAATACCCAGTTGTCTAGATAACAATAACATTTTAAGTCAGATTTAAACAATATCGAAATTTTAAAAATAATTTTGGATTAAAACAAAAATAGTATGTTTATCATGACAGGCTTTTTAAAACAATATTCAATGGTAATAAAAAATTGAATAAAGAATACTGGTTGGACTTGCAGTGTCTTTATTATTTTTATATTTAAAATATAACAATGTTTCGACTGCTACAGATCTAATAATAATAATAATAATATAATTATATAACATAAAATAAATAATAAATATATAATTTGTATAATACTGTCTTTCATAAAACTATTCAATCAAATTTTGGCGTCCTCTATTTGACATAATAATGTTTTCCAAAGGTTACTGATTTCAACGCTTGGTTTACTAACATTGTTTGCATTTGAAAATATAAAGACTGCTTTTTTAAATTTTCTTCTCCTTCATTGTTCTTCCTTGTGGAGTACTTTTGCTTCTTTCCACAACATATGATGCCCTTCCTCCCATGAATGATATGCTGCCCCAGAAGCGGAGGAAGGGCATCATATGTTGTGGAAAGAATCAAAAATATTCCACAAAGAAGAACAATGGAGGAGAAGAAAATTTAAAGAAGCAGTTTTTATATTTTCAAATGCAAACAATGTTAGTAAACCAAGCGTTGAAATCAGTAACCTTTGGAAAACATTATTATGTCAAATAGAGGAAGTCAAAATTTGATTGAATAGTTTTATGAAAGTCTGTATTATACAATTTATATATTTATTATTTATTTTATGTTATATAATTATATTATTATTATTATTATTATTATTATATTTATTATTATTATTATTATTATTATTATTATTATTATTATTAATTTGTAACCTGATGACTGTAGATCTGTAGCAGTCGATACGTTGTTATATTTTAAATATAAAAATAATAAAGACAATCCAAGTCCAACCAGTATTCTTTAATAATTTAACATTGTCTACAACCTTTAAACAGAAAAAATTTAATGTTATCAAAAAAGTTACATTATATAAAGTTTATTTCATAATCCAACGATTTCGAGAGCAGTAAGAACAGATTTTCAAAATAGACTGAAATCCCTGCAAAATTATTATTTACCAAACACGAAAACATATTTTCGTTGCTTATAATATAAAATAAATTACATATAAGCTTTATCACTCATTCACCCCCTGCTACGAAATGTTCTACTTTCTGAAAAATAACTCGCAAACAAAAACAACAGTTTACCCCAAAACACTTCAGTTTCAGCAAAATACACAAATACTCTCTATACTTCGGCCCAGACAATAAACCCAAAACAGAGTTAGTAAAACATTACGTAAAGATTAATTGAACATAATACAATGTGGGAAATTTCTCGACTATGGTATGGATAAGGTGTTAACAATTACCTACTCGAAATCTCAGTCAAACAGCATTTATTCTTACAACACCTGCGTTTCTGTGCACACATGCACCTTTTACACTTTTACAGGGTCGTAAGATCTTACAAAATATTACATATCACATACATTCGTTATTAACATTCAGTTTTACGCATCGTACGATACAATTTGCTCTTCAAATCGACAGCAGAATACAAAATCCACTTACTATAGCTACCAGTATTAAAAAAAAATCATTTATTTGGTATTCTCGAAATAAATTAATAATTATGTTAAACTTATGTAAATTATAGTCCAGGAATAATATTTCAACTTATCTTTGTTAGTCAAAATTTTGTTTAGAAATAATTATCATTTTTTGCCACCGCAGATTTTGTTTAATCTAGCTGTCAAAAGTCTTTGACAGTTATGTGTTAACAACAAAATACTTCAATTATTACAAGCTTACGTACAGATTTAATAATTTGTTATGGATGCCTTATCCTGTACTCTGCACCCCCTCGAAATATCTGCAAGAGATTGTCACGTAGTGAAGACGTTTGTTTTTGGAACATGTAGTGTGTTTTGATTTTGGGTGTTGGCTAATCGCCAGACCAGTGAGTTACAATGTAACTATTTAGTATTTGTTTAATTAAGTTCAAAAGTTTAATTTAATGTAAATAATAATAAGTAAATATAAAACTTTAGTTTAAATCGCAATGAATATATATTCTAATATATCTAAGTGTTCGTCAGCATCCCTCATCAGTTAACAAGTGAGCGGATGTATGAAGCGTAAGAGTTAGGGTTTCACGGGCTTGGCTTGAAGCTTGAAAGCTTGGCTTGGCTTGGCTTGAAAAAGCTTGAAAAATCAAGCCAAGTCTGCCGTTCAAAAAAGCTTGACTTTTCAAGCCAAGCCAAGCTTCTGTTCCACCAAGCCCAAGCCAAACCAAGCCTAACATTTAAAAAAGCTTGAATTTTCAAGCCAAGCCAAGCCTTTGACTGTCAAGTAGCTTGGTTGAAAACAAGCTTTTTCAAGCTTTTCTTAAGAAATGTTGTCGAGGCCGACAAAACCGTAATTTTATGGTGATAACGTACTTTCTCACTGCTTCGGCACATTTTTGCGAACTTCTAAGAATTGGAGTTTCCAAAAGGACCAGCCTTCATTACCTGCCAGTCCAGTATGCTTCAAAACTTTGTAAATAGGACACTATACCCTTCATCATTCTTATTATGCAAAGACCACTTATTTTCTCAATCTGAACCAACTATCTGTTTTAACTATAGAGTGATGGGAAGATAGGTGCAGTTTGATCTTTTTGTTTGATTGGATAATATCGGAATATTGTCCAATCAATATAGATATAGATAGAATATAATCAATATTCATTTAAATTTTAACTAACTTGATTTTAAATACCAAGCATCAAGCTTCAACACGTAATATTTATTACTCGTATTTATTGCAATGCTACAAATAGATAATTTTGCTGCAGAATAAAAATTATAAGAAATAATAATATACTCTACACTGTAAGGTAAATTGAGTGACAGACTATATAAATTATGATAATTATTGCATTTTAAAGTTTCATTTTGTACAATGTTTTGTTATTCTGGTATTTCCGAATCATAGAGACGAGACAATTTCTGTTTGTGTATATGTATATATTTATATTCAAAGATTTTTAATGCTATTTTTAGCTCAACCCCTAATGTACCCCTAATAAACCGTGACAGGTATAATAGACAATAACAATGTACCGACAAAGAGAGCATTCTCTTTTAAATATTACCTTAATACAAGTTTTCATTGATCCAAAAATATGTGATAATAAATAAGCAAATAAATATATAATCTCGGCTTATTACCTAGTTCTGGAGGTTTTTAATTTGCTTTTATTCACAAATTTCAGTAATAACGACATATTCGAATCTTTAAGCATATTAACTTTTGTATTATTTGAATTTGCACATGATTACTTTAATTATATTTTTCTATTTCGGTGTTCTTATGTTTCTATAAAAGCACTGTTTATCACTGAAAACACGACGTTTAGAAAATCTATAAACGTACTGTTTTTGGCGCCTTTCATGTTCTATAGGTGGTAGTCATGCTTTCATAACTGACAGATAACCTTAAAATGGTAAATTGTTTGTGTTGAAATATTACTTCTAATTGTGGATTTTTATCCTTTCACTAGGTGATAGGACTAGAAAGAAAAGAAATTTATAGCTATAACTGTGTTAGTTAAGAAAGAATAAGAATCTGTGAAGTTAAAATTTCAAGTAAAAAATTATGAAACAAGAAACAATGCGCTCAGGTTTACTTTGTCAAAATAATTAAAACGGTAAGTTTTATTTATTTAAATTTATGGTAATGCAATTTTGAATCTAATGTATTGTTATTCCAGGCAGGTTATGAAATGTATGATGCACGTTACTTGAAAATGTTAACACTGTCTACTCAATTTGTGGCGGCTACTAGCAAACAAATATGAAAAGTTGACGTTTTAATCCATGATTTGCAGTTCCACGTTGTGGCGAACTATCGAATATATGCCATATATGTTTTGTATTAAAAATTGTAAGAAAAGCTGTTGCCGTTATCTGTGCAACGGAGCAGTGAGTGTTGTAAAAATGGTGGAAAGTAAAAGTCTAAAGCAATAAATTGTTCATTAAAGTATTTCATTATTTAAAGAGTTTTATTTATATGTTTTCTCAATAAAAAGGCTTGATGGTCCACGTAACGTCCTTTAATCCCATATTCAAGTTTTATTTATGATAATAACCAACACGAAACACCGATATGTCAAATCAGGATGGTTCATTAATAACCTTGGAGTTCATTGTATGTATTGGTTTTCCTCTTTCATAATTGTATAATGCTTGATACAATGTTTTAATGTAAACAATCAGACAAAATCACAAGATACACAAACTGTCAAAATGTGAAATTTCAATTTTTAGCGGGAAACGCTACCAACATAACTGATAAAAAAAACACCAACTCATATTTTTGACAACTCCTTTTTTTAAAAATCTAATTGTAAAATTACCTCAATAGAAAAAATAGTATAAAAAACATGTATCATAAGGCCTGTTGACGCACTCGTCCTTTGTAAAACTCGCCTGGCGGCTCGTTTTCCAAACTTGGACTCGTACGTTAACAGATTGCCTTATGATACTTGTGTTTTAATGTACTATTATGTATTTAACTTACATGATGATAAGAAGAGGCGAGTAGGTATTTGTCACGAACAAACAAAATTTCTGGGAAATTTCCGTCTGTAGGGTTTTAAGATTTCCAGATGTATTTCAAGTAGGTATAAAAGGTCAGTCTCAGGTCATTTCCATCCCATTGTACATTCCAAAATATTTATGTATTTATTTGAACAGTGTTATTGCGTATTTGGTGTCTTGTTTTTTTTTTTTTTTTTTTTTATATAGGGTGCATATGAACTAAATAGTATGACAAACTTTAACAGTTGGGTGGACATTTCGAGTTTTTAGTTAAAATACAATACAATAAAGTCCAACTAATGCATATGCCCACTTGAATAAATGCAGTCAACGAAAATAATAAAAGAAACATGAAAATTGAAGGGTAAATATTTAATAAAAGATAATAAATTTATGCTGATTGTTTACTCTTAAAAATAAAATAAATGAATAAAATATACATTTCAGTATTTTTATATTTTAATAATTACAAAGAAAAAACACTTGGTGTAAGTTTCATAAATTTTATTTTATCGTTTTGTTTATCTTTACGCATAAGAAGATATTTTTCAATTGTACCACAATAAATTTATGTAAAACAAAACGTGATTTGTACATTATTACGATACAATGAAACATCGATATATTGATAAATCAATATTCCAATACATCGATATATCGGTATATCGATATATTTAATTAAATTCACATCGAATATTTATATTAAAATCTTGATACCGAACAACTACTACTGGTTTTCAAGACCTATATACCTACTGTGCGCATGAGCATTTATAAAGCTTGAAAAAGCTTGAAATAGCTTGAAAAGGCTTGAAAAAGCTTGATAAAGCTTGAAAATCAAGCCAAGCCTAAAATAATTAAAGCTTGAAGTTTTCAAGTCAAGCCAAGCTCTGTTTCCATCAAGCCCAAGCCAAACCAAGCCTAACATTAAAAAAAGCTTGAAGTTTCAAGCCAAGCCAAGCTTTTTTATTTCAAGCCAAGTAGCTTGGCTTGGTGAATCCCTAGTAAGAGTGTGTAAGTGTGTTTTCACTTTTTACCAAGTTGTGGACGCCAATTATTGAAGCGTCCACCAGTCAAAATAAAGAGTGTCATCGTTAGAAAACAAGTAAACAGTAATCATCAGTCTCTACCACCTCCCTCGTGTTACATATTTCATTAATTTATACAATTAAATTTTTAATTAAGTATCAACACTAGACACAAAATGTAAGTGATACATTAATTAAAATTAGATCATCTAGCTTGGATGTGTAACAGCAGCAAAACTTTATTAACTAAATAATGCATGAAAAGTTTTATATTTATGAAAAATATTGACTGATAAATAATTGGAATAGTTTGTTTTATCCATTCAATTAAAAGCTCCGAAACGCGAAATATTAAAAAAAAAATCTTTACCTTCTTTTTGAAAACTCGAAGTAACATTAGCTAAATATGACTTTTTCTATTTCAGTATTCCTATGAGTCTATAAAAGCACTGTTTATCACTGAAAACACGACGTTTAGAAGATCTATAAACGTACTGTTTTTGGCGCCTTTCGTATTCTAGAGGTTGTAGTCATGACAGATGAATTACATATAACCTCAAAATGGTAAGTTGTTTTTGTTGAAATACTACTTGTAATTATTGATTTTAGAAAGAATAGAAATTAATAGCTATAGCTGTGTTAGTTCAGAAAGAAGAATATGTGAAGTTAAAATCTTTCAACTAAAAAATTATGAAATAAGAAACAATGCGCTCAGATTTGCTTTGTCAAAACAATTTAAACGGTAAGTTTTATTAATTACAATTTAATTTTATGGTAATAATGCAATTTTCAACTGAATGTATTGTTATATCAGGCAGGTTTTGAAATGTATGGTGCACGTTACTTTAAATGTTGACACTGTCAACTTAATTTGTGGCTACTTACAAGCAAATTTTACGATCCATGATTTCCAGTTTCACGTCGAGGCTAACTGCCGAATATTAAATTTTTAAATATGATTTAGACATAAGTGCCATATACAAATACAACATTATGTTTTGTATTGAAGAATGTAAGAACAGCTATTGCTGTTATGTCTGCAACTGAGCAGTCGATGTGTTATCAAAATGGTGGAATGTAAAAGTGTAGATCAATAAATTGTTCATTAATTTATTTCATTATTTAAAAAGTTTTATTTATGATAATAACTAACACGAACCTGCGATCCCGATTCGTTATTTGATAAATTTACCTTTATTACAAGATATGTCAAATCAGGTGGTTCATTAATAAACCGGTGGAGTACATTGTAAGTATTGGTTTTCCTCTTCCATTATTATATAATGCTTGATACAATGTTTTAATGTAAACAATCAGTCAGAATCACACAATACCCAAACTGTCAAAATGTGAAATTTCAAATGTTAGCGGGAAGCGCTACCAACATAACTGACAAAAAAACACCAAGACATATTTTTGACAAGTCCTTTTTAAAAAAAATAATTGTAAAATTACCTCAATAGAAAAAATAGTATAAAAAGCATGTATCATAAGGCACTCGTCTTTTGTAAAACTCGCGGCTCGTTTTCCAAACTTGGACTCGTACGGCAACAGATTGCCTTATGATACTTGTGTTTTAATGTACTATTATGTTAATTAATTATTTAGAAACAGTTAAATTAAATTTTTAAACATTGCAGGCGATGGAATTTGTCATTTTATAGAAGTCGATGGAATTAAATCTAATTAAACATATCTAGTTTATTTTAAATAACTTAATTAATTTTTTCCTGGAAATTTTAGACATTGAATATGAATTTGTGTAGTGTAAACCAGAATATAAGGATATACAAATATTGAATGGAATTTCAGAATTTCACATTGTTACTTTGAATTTAATATTAGTACAAAATATGTGTTTGACGATTACTATATTTTTAATTTATTTAATCTATTTATTTCAATCATTTTCATCATGTTAGTATGTTGTGAGTTTGACAGCTACCTACTAATGTTTGTATCGTTCTATATTTGGTAATATCTACCTACATCACTTTGACTCCAGGGAGTCTGGAGTCTTATGATAGTTGGAAGAAGTTTAATGCTTCCTAGAGACTTTCTAATCCTCCAGAGCAAATTTCTCACCGGCTAATTGTGGGGGAAATATAAGTTTTTACTCTGGAGATTTTCGTATTTATTTGCGAAAACACGAAATAGTGTTTTCTAATAACATCAAAGATAATATCATCCATTTGTACAGATTAAAACTTTCTTATACCAAAGTTTTCTCATCGCATTTATCTTCGTTCGATGGATATTAATTTTTCCTAGGTGCTACCTACCTATTTTCCTCCAATTACTAGTATTGATAAAGTCGATGTAACTATTTATTCGATGATTCATAATGATTGATATACATTCACATGTTTATTTAAAAATCGGATGTGCCAGCACATTACCTTCCGTCAGTTATATGTATTTTGTACAAATTTCATATAAAAAGTTCCCTGCAAAAGATTCTATTTCTTGTACATTACCTTCCGGCAGTTGTATGTATTTTATACAAATTCCCTACAGAAAGTTTCTAGCAAGAGATCCTACATTTCCAGTAAAATTATAAGACAAACATACTATGTCAATTGCACTTGACGCTGACATCTTTCAATCAGAATTTTCTTAATATAGTATAGCTGTTGCCATAGCTGGCTACTTTATGAAATTTAATTTCTTTATAACTTTTATTTCCTTGTACATAGTAAAGAAAGTATTGTAATCCCGAAAAATTTCGGTATTCAGATTTCAACGGAAATATTCATTTTGACTAATTTCGTCGCGACGTCTGTATACGTACATACGTACGTATCTCGCATAACTATATAACGTAAAGCTGTAGAAAGTTGAAATTTTGTATTTAGGATTATTATGACATCTAGTTGTGCACCTCCCTTTTTGGTCATTACATAATTTCCAGAAGTGGTACTATACTTGAAGCCTATAATAGATTTTAATGAAAAACTATTTAAAATGTAATCCAAAACTTTTCAAATTTGGTATATAAGACTTTTATGTCAATGGGAATAATATTTTTTGGGCAAGTATCATAAAAAGTTACAAATTTTTATTAAAAATAAATTTCAAATATGCTTCTTGTCAAAATATATTACTACCTAAAAATTAAAATAAGATACTTAACTATGTATTTTAATTAATTCGTTGACGAGCAAGAAAATTGATTGCTTAAAATAAACTTTTGTAAAATTTGACTTAATGTACTTAATGGTTCCATGGTGCTAAACGCTACTTAATCACAACTTGACAAGCTGTCCCTTCTATATTGGACACGATGCGAAGTTAGCAAACACTAACAAATGATTCATTAAGCACAGGCTGAAGGTAGCTGCTGGAGCTGACAGCTGACATTCTGTAATAATGTGTATTTCTTTATTTCTGCTACCTTAATCTGCAGTCTTAGAAAAAGTATAGTACGTCTAGAGATGGATCAATTCCAGAAATTTAAAGATACGGGAAAATTCCCAAAAATTTTCCCGGATTTTTTTTTTGAGAAATTTCCCAAGGAATTTCTAGGGAAATATCCTTCGGAAATTTCCCAAGGAATTTCAAATAATAATAAAAATTGTAACTGTAGGTTTATTTAGTTTTATTTTTCAGTGAAATTATGGTAAAAAAAATACATACATATACTCGTATCAATAAATTTATGCACTATCGGTCATACATACGAATACTCTCCCATATTTTAAATGTTGAATATATTTTCATACTTCTTATATAAAGTAAAGGTGAAAATTTATATAACCTTAAATGTGTAATTCAAAAGCACCGTACTAAATTTCACAAGTACTTATATTTAATCATTTGGATGAAAAGCTCCATTTCAGAGTGCATATTTAATGTTTATTAGGTTAAAAAATATATATTATAGCACGCTGCGTTTTATAATTATTTAATTATAAAAACCTTTTCGATGATCGATTTCGGCTATGGATGGCCATCTTCGGATCGAAGCGTTAAAGCATTAATCATGGTTAAAATTAGTACAAAATTCATCAATTTTTCAACTAATTTTAACCATGACAACATTATTTTAATGCTTGGTTTTTATAAATAAATAATTATATAAACGCAGCGTGCTATAATATATATTTTTTAACCTAATAAACATTACTTATTTTTACTTTAAAAAAATAACCAGAATAACAATTTGTTTTGAAGGAAAATTACTCAAAAAATGAACGATGCTACATATTTAATAATTACACCGAGGCCAAAATCTTTTAAAATTTACGGGAAATTTGCAAAAATTATATTCACGGGATATTTTCAAAAAATTACGGGAAAAAGGTAACAAAATTATTTCCCGAAAATCACGGACGAAGGAAAATCCGGTACATCACTAAGTATGTTACTCGTTTTATAAACTCTTAGTAATATTTGAACATCTTCAAACACTTTGAATGATAGTTTGACTTGTAATAGCAGGTTGCATTTTATATAACTATTTTTTTTGTATATTATAACTCTATTGTTTATGAAGAAAATATTGTAATCAAATCGGATAATAAACAAATGTTCTTTATTGCATATTTATAAATACGTAATATGTCAAAAATGATATTTAACTGATGTGTTTTGTCAAGATAAACTGTTAAGAACTTCAAGTGAAGAAGTATTTCCGATTGACCAATCATAGAAAATCTAATCACCCTTCTTATATGAATATAAAAATGAGGAATCCGAAAAATTGTAAATTTAGATGTCGTACTGTTAGAGTAGGTAACTAACCCATTATTTTGACCAAATATAGTTTCTTCCCTTATTCGGTAATTTATAATAAAAAGTTCTTAACGTTTTCTTTCCGTGCAAAGAGCAACACAACAAAATTATATTTTTATAGGCAATTAATAAAGAGATTATTACTATTCCATGCAATACTAAATTCCACGCCTTTCCGTTATTCCCTGGCACCCAGGGAGATCACCTTAGACCTGGTTTATATCTAGTCTATGCAGAACTGGTTTATGAAAAAATATATATAACTACGAATGCAGCTGTAAGAGTTTTGATAATAATTTAACAAAATTCATTTTATGGTATTATTTTATAATCGTTACGCATATGAAAGTGTATGTATCATTTTGAAATCCTCTGTATTTATGATGTCATAATATATTTGGATCTTTATTGCAAAAAGTCCGCTACAACCAGCCTTAATATATGTATTTAATTAATTTACCGTCGAAATTGGAAAACCATTCATTCTGTTAGAAAAACTCATCCAGCGTCCGTTTTAATTTATGTAACGGCGCTGGCGAGCAAAACCGGGAACATTTTTAAAATAATGTCAAATGCAGAGTTTGTATTTTGTAAATTACTTTCCATGGCCCAGAGAATAATTCTTGTACTAGTTAAAATAACGACTAATGGCTTTGCGGGTTCGGTCTAATTAGTCATCATTCTAAAACATGCCATTAATTTACCCCTTTGCCAAACTGCCACTGACTTCCGGATTCATAGAATACGTAGGTTCTCGGAGAGCTACTTTAATTCTATTATATTGTTAGCATTTATCACTTATAACTGAAAATAGATTGCAGAGATGAAATGAACTTTGTTTCACATAGAAAATAAAATTTAGAAGAAACTAGATTCAATTACCATTATAGTAAGGAATAAAGGCTGGTTTATCCAGAATAGTAGAAATTGCATTTTTTTCTTGTTGTAATGTCTTATTTTAGCTAAAATATAATAATGAAACACAAAATTGGAGCGCGGAAACATGTTTATATATATATATATATTTTTGGAAAAATATTTTTTTAGGAATTTTTTTAAAAAATCCCGTCAATAACAATACCTAACGCAAAGTAATGTTTTAAGATTTTTTTTTAATAATACTGGCAAAAACAATACCTGACGCACACGTATTTTTGAAAGAAATTTTTAAAATATCCTGACAAAAACAATACCTAACGCACACCGGCACACACATTCGACATCGCTCAACCCACTATCTTCATGTTAGTTTACAATAGTTTGACAGATGAACGCGAAATTATAAACAAAAAATGTTATAAAACGTAGGATAAGGAGGAAAATAAGACATAATTTTGCAAATATACATTAATTGAAACAGTATTATTCGTATGAAAGCGTAAGTACCTACTTAAACATGGAAATATATGTAGTTCATCTAACCTAATTTTTTTCAGAAAAAATGCCAAAAGCTCTGTAAATATAGTTTTCCGCACCCAATTTTTTGCAGTATTTAGTGTATTTAATGGTTTTTCAACTATATATAACCATTAATATAAAATTCTTGAATTCTGGATAAACTGAGATTAAACAATCCATAATCGAAGATGGAGAAAGATTTAACTGTTCGTTCATAAGTTTATAGTTATTTGATGATGGCAAAATCGTCGAAATTACAATAAAAAATCATTTAAATTTTGTGAAACCTACCGAGTGTTTTCTTTATTCATCATGTTTCATCGAGAACCCACAGCATCTTCCATTGATTTTAACATTATAGTAAGTTAGGAAGTAGTTACGGTCATAATTTTGTTAAAAAATTTGTTAATAAATATTGTGATCATGTCAAACAGATTTATAATGGAATTTATTATGGAAAAGAACATCTTAGTTGTTAAAACATTCGTTTCCAAAATGAAACCAATTTGTTACCAAATTTATTACTAAAGTTGTTAACAAATTTGATAATATTTTATGATCATGTCAAACAAGCTTAATCGATTAATACAATCATTGAGGAAATAGAAATAAAAATATATCAAAAATACTCTTATTTACATATTTTTCCCCCTGCTGTTGATCTAGACGCACTAGTTTTCTTTTCATCATAAACACTAGGTACTTTTATAAACTGAAACTAAAAAATGGTTATAAAAAGTTATTAGATACTGGAGATGGCTATATACCACCGATGTATACTCTACGAAAGACAAAATACAAATGGCCGTTACCTAACTATTTGGGGAATATTTATAATTTATATTAATTATAGTTATCTAAGAGTTTATTAATTAAAGAGAATCATTCTAAGACCTTTGTAAAAGAAAGAGATAACTAACAAGAAAATATGCAGTTGTTTAAACGCAGATTACTCGTAAAATATTTGTAAAATAATTAAACAAGCGAAAAATTAAAAATTTACTACGCGAGTCGTATTAGTTGCAGCACGAAATGTAGTCTTTATTTTGGAAAATATGAATTTAATAATTTTATGTAGAAATAATTGAAAAAAAAAACTCGAAAATAAATCATATAACCTATAACCCCCAGTTGCCTTCTACATATTTTTTCAAGAAATTTTAAATAATTGAATTTAAACTCTCAAAAAATGAAAATATGAATTTAATTTTATGACAAAATATCTAGCAATTTGTATGTCCTTCAGTTCTAAATCCATGGCTTGCAATATTAGATTGTAATTTTTACCTTCCGTCACCTTTAGGTAAGGAAGGTGTTGTCTTTGGTCAAAAAATTCGGTGGTGAAGTTTTGATGAATAAGCACGTTTTAAGGTCCCTAGAATAAGATTTTATTATTTTTACGATGATGTGTGTGTGTGTGTGTGTGTGTGTGTGTGTGTGTGTGTGTGTGTGTGTGTGTGTGTGTGTGTGTGTATGTGTGTGTATGTGTGTGTGTGTGTGTCTGCGTATGACACAATTTTCTAATGCGATAACTCTAATACTATAATTCCAAAAATTATAATTCTTTTGTATTCCTCTTCATTACATTCATGTGAAGAGCTGATTAGATTCTGGTTATAATTGGTCAACCGGAAGTACCCTCATTTGAAGATTTTAACAGTTTTTTTTTGTTAAATATCATTTTTTTCGCATTTAATGTTATTATAAATATTAAAGTATATTTTATTCTCTATACGATTTGAATGCATTTTATACTTCATATTAAATGGATATAGAGTTAAAAAATTATAAAGAAATTAAATATTATATATTAGCCAGCAATGCTATAACTCTGGAAACAGCTGCTATATTAAGAAAATTCTGATTAAAAGGTGTCAGTGTCAAGTGCAGTTGACAGTATGTTTGTGTTATAATTTTACTGGAAATATAAGATCTTTTGCCAGAAATTTTCTGTATGGAATTTGTATAAAATACATACAACTGCCTTAAGGTAATGTACAAGAAATAGAATCTTTTGCAAGGAACTTTCTATACGACATTTATACAAAGTACATAGAACTGACGGAAGGTAATGTGCTGGCCACATCAGAGTTTTGAAATATTGTATTGTATATTGTATTTCAGGTTTTCATCCTCTATGGGTTATATCCCTAGGGTAGCTTACACATACACAACATTCATTATTTTTTTACTTTTTACATTTTGCCACGATATTCCTTAATTAGATGCCATGTGTGGTGTCCGCCCGATGCTAGCGCTTGTTACAGCCACTTGCCGGTGTCAGATAGTTTTGCGGTTCCAAATTAATTGTATCTCAACTTGGAAAGGTAACGGGAGTAGACACCGATCAAGGCCAGTCGAGAAAAATTCGATGAAAAATTCCCGATCTCTGATTCCAGAGACTAGCACTCTACCACTGTGCTATTCCGCCGTCTAATTATCGAAATATTCATATCTAATTTCTACAGTTACAAAGCATAAGAAATTAATTTTGTTTACTGATGAATATGCGGATTGTTATGCTTTACAACTAGTACAACTTTTATTTGAAGTATTTTTTAAATAATTTTAGAAGCGAACAATTTTTCTTGTGTGTTACAAGCTTGGTTACAAGAAAAGCTGTATTCCCATATTAAACGCCTAATGTTCACTTTTCCTGAAACATATGCATGTCTGAATAATATCATTGTGTAAGAAGTAATGAGAATATGTTGCAAGAAATTTATGAATTCTCTTTTTTTGTGATTAGGTGTCCCCCGTCTTCGTCCGAATTTTTTTTTCTCGCCTCTATTAATACTTCTCCCTAAATTACAAACTTTCCTTCGAAAATTCAGAATACAAAATTATCTATAATACAGGATGTTCCAAAATACTGTGAAAAAATGAGTAAAGAAGCTTAGTCAATATGGGTCCAATCTTCTATAGTTTCCGAGATTTGAGGCAGTGGAAAATGAATTTTTACGGGGTTTACGTCTGCTATCTCGAAAACTATACGAGTTACGACTTTTATTAAATGAGATTTTTTGTTTACCTTTCAGAGGTCATCTTAGATGTGCTTTTCTTTTTTTTAAATCAAATAATTGTACTATGTTAAATGTTGTGGCGACCTTAGCCAATATTTAAGTTTCAAATAACTTCGTAATTATTAGAAATTGATAAAAACGTTTCGTATAAAATTTCATTGTTTTTTTGTAGTCTATTTACTGACATAGACAAAATTTTGTTCAATCACTATCTTTGTGAGTTTTTTTTCGATTTTTCGCATTTCTCGAACACAGTTATTTTGGTCAGTACTATATGCCCTTACATTTTTTTACAGTATCTTTGAAACACCTGTATATTAACATGTCGACACGTGCTGCAGGAAAACAAAGGAAGTCATCAAGAGTGGGGATGGAACAGGCAGAACATACATAGGCAGCGAACATCAAACGAAAAAGAATTTTATATGGCTTCTAATTACTTCAAAAAAGTATAATAAAATTTAATATTTCTTCTTCAACAAGTTCATATTTTGCTTCAATGGAAATTCTTTTTAAAATATTTATTCTTACATCAAAGAAGCTCCCCTGAACATATTTCTTTTCATACGTTTCATTTTAAACTACGTTTGATTCTATCGCCATTCTTCCGCCACATCGTAACATAATTACAAATTCAACAAATCTTAAAAACTGGTATTAAGTAAGGTGCATATTACTACGCACATCAATTTTTAATTATTTACAAAATGGTTATTTGTTTCATTAAACACTAAAATACCAGATTTATAGCAAGCGATGAATACTGCCTAACCTCTAAAACTGTGTTTAGTGTCGTGTTGAACACATTATTTTTTGCCGATTTTGGAACTAATATTAATTTAGTGATCATTTTTAATACCCGTTTTGAAAGTTATCACCGTCAAAATATGTCGAGCTTTTGTTGAACGGTTGCTATGCGTTTGTTGAGCGGTAAAAGTGACATTTCACAGACTATAAAAAATCGAACTTTTAATGTCAATCGACAAAAATAGGTTATTTTAACATTATGGGATCTTCGCAGTACATACTCCAGGGCAGACCTGCACAACTCAAAAGTAATCCGGGGCGAAAACAAAAGCCGGAAACTAAAGCGTATACCACATCTCTATGTTTAGATTTAAAATGACGTCGGATATTATATTCTATTAAAACCGCGTACAGTATAAACAAGTACTTATTAGTCCACTCCGTTTTAAGTACTCTGCGTTTTTAGCTTATTTTTCGCTTAAAAATATTGTCACCCATTATTTCTCGTCACCCTGTATTGAATATTAATAATTAAAACTCGCACTTTGCGCCGCACGCACAAGTGAAAAAAAATCAGAAAAGTGCATTGGTATGTCCATGTCAAGACATTTGAATTTGAACTTTTAATCACGGGTATTTATTTTACACAATAAAAATCCTACACTCTGTTTGAAATAACAAAAGAATGTTGAGAGACAGATTCTTGTGATCCTTTTGGTTGCTATGCGCTGTAGTCAAGCGCGATTTACACAAACACAATTCAAATATTATATCAATTAAAATTTCATTCTTTGTAAGAACAGTGCGTTATTTGTTGTTGTATTGTCGTTTATTAAGTTATAGCTGACTATTTGCGGGTATTTATTGTCTAATTCTAAACCTTAGACCAGAAATAGAGAGGGAGACAAGGCATAGTCAGGCGTATATTTCCAAATCATCTGAGCGATTTTGAACCTTATTGAAATGTCAAAATCAGCCGCAAAAGGCTAGTCGACCAGTTAAATATTGTTATGTTACAGTTGGCCAAATCTAAATAAATACTTGATTATCCATAACTACAAACTATCTTGATTTTGTTTTATAAAACTAAAATAAATACGAAAGAATATTAATAAAAAATACATAATGTAAATAACGGACAAGTTAAAATAGTAGGTGACGCTTATTGACAGTGAAAATTTATTCGTTCGACTGCACACGTATGTAACACATCTGGCCGACTAGCCTTTTGCGGCTAATTCTGACAGTTCAATAAGGTCGAAAATCGCTAGGATGATTTGGAAAGTCGTCTTATGGTGAAATACATAGCATGCCCTGTCTCCCCCTCTATTCCTGGTCTAAGGTCTAAACCATGCCTCAAGTAACTGTCAAAATTCTTTCGTCGGTTAGCTTTCACAAAACAATTTAGTTCTAAATAATATCTAGATTTATTTTTCATAAAATATTCAACAAAAAAATAATAGAAAACATAAGGAACAACAAATATGAAATTAATCATTCTTCACATATCGTCCCAGAGATTTAAATTGCGTGGGCCATACTGAGAGTCGCAACGGGCCGCATGTTTTGTAGTCCTGCTCCAGGGGTAATCGTTTTATATTGATCCCTTAAATTTAAAAGAATAATCTAAACTAAAAAAATTCATATTTTTAAAATGTACAAAACGTACGTCGGCGTTATTTTACATATACACAAACTAATAATTTCGCTATCTATTGAATATGCGCTACGGAATACGTATTTTTTTATTTCTGTCTGTCGGTGGTATGTTCCTTTCCAGTATGGAAATTCCTGCGTAAACGTAATATAATTAAATATTTAAATGCACTAATGATTTGGAGATCTTAATGTATATTTAGTAAAAATAAAGAAAGTAAATGTCAAAACTCGAAGAAGTTATCGAGTTACATGAATCTGAATAAAAATGTTTCAATATGCATGTCCTCAACAACTGAACAAAGACCGAAATCACATAATATTTGTACGTTAGATTAGGTTAGGTAATATTAAAATATGTTTAGAAAACTTGCATATACATACTGACGTGTTTCTTTCAAAAAATAACAAATAAATTTCCATCTTTTTAAGTTTAGATAAATCCACAACACGTTGTGAATGTTTTTGTTTTTCATTTACTAATCGCTTTTGGTCTTGGAAACTAACATAATATTTGTCGAATTTTATTAGTTCTACAACTAAAATCCACTGAAAGGCTTAAAATAATTTTTCAATCGTTATATTCCGCCGCGCCTTCTTAAATATTCATATTAGGTATTTGGTAGGATTGCTATTATAAACGTCAGGCGGAATTCTCGACTTGTGTTTAGAATACCGCCAGCGGACATTTAGACACTTTCCCACATCTTTTTTTCTAAAGATTATCAATGTATTTCCCGTTTATCTATAAACAGCTTGTTACCTTGAAGTGAGCCAGAATCCGGCCTGTTATTCTACTATTGCAATTTTTACCTCCCGCCACCCTTGTTAAGGGAGGTATAGGGATCGTGCTAAAAATCGCATATCGACATTTTGGTAAATGACCACGTTTTAAGGTCCCTAGAATCCAATTTTAACATTTTCCCGATAATGTCTGTGTGTATGTGTGGATCCTCCACTCTAACTCAAATACTATCATTCAGAAAATTTTGAAACCTTGTATTTCGAACTTTTTCTGTAATGAAAAGAGCCCATTAGATTTTGGTGAAAATCGGATAACCAGAAATGGCACTTTACTAGAAGCTCAAAATAGTTTTTCTTCGAAAAATACCTTTAAATGTTATTTATTCGAGACTAATGTTATTATAAAAATTAAAGATTATTAAATTTTCTATAGATTTGCATCAATACTTTCTATATATTTTATGGATAAATTTGTAAAATTATCTATAATTTAAATCCCAGAGCCTGCGCTTTAAACAAACAAAACGCAGTTATCAAATGTATGTAACTGACAGATAAATGTTACTATCAAAGAACTAATCATTTCAAAATAATATTAGTAACGTTTTAAAAAAGAAATAAGTAAATAGAACAATAGAAAAGGGATTCAATACAGTTTCTAGCATAAGTAAATATGTACATAGGTATGTATTTAGATTAATAAAAATTAACGATTCGCAAAAATGTTTAAGCTAATCCTCATTGTTCGATTAGTGTGTCAATGGTTAGAGCAACGCGTCAAGTTATGAGTGCCCTCGGGGCTCTAGATTCGAATCCCAGTAAGGCATGGATGTGTGTGAATGTGAACCCACCCTGTAATTGGGATTTAATCCTGTTGAGGGGTTTAAAAAAGGTACTTACTTGGATTAGATTAGACTATATTTTAAGAAATAAACTGTCAAAATTACAGTAAAATTCGCTAATCCAAAAATAAGGATTAACTTAATCTTTTTGTGACTCAGGCTGTAAATGGCGGGAGGTATTGTGTTAGCCACACCAGATTTTTACTTCCTTGTACGAAGTAAAGGAAGTATTGTAATCGCGAAAAATTTCGGTTTTGAGATTTCAACGGAAATATCCATTTTGACCATCCCTGAATCCATTTTGTACGTAAAATTATCGTGAAAATGAAAAATAAAATTTTTATAGTTGGGTATTGTTTAAAAACGCGCGCAAATTATTGTAAATCTAACAGCTTTACTTAGTTTAGCACCACTATTTCAAACCAAATCTGAAGAACAAGTCCGCATGGTGATAGATAACGTAAATAATGTGAAATGTAACACAATAATTATATATAAATATTAAGCCTATTTCGCATTAAGAACGCAAAAATAGCTCCAAAATAAATACTCCCTCCAACGTTGATTTCAATATATTATGCGGAGAATATTCTCAATGATATATACTTGAAATATTCTGATCATATTAAAATAAATAATCATAGAATATTTTAGCTTGAATATTACAGTAATATACCAATATATTCGTAATATTCTTAGGACATTCCTGAGATATTTGGAATATAGAAGACTTATATAGGATTTTCTCAGAATATTCTGAGAAGATTTATGCCATCTGGGAGTATTTGTGTTAGAGTGACGTCTGTACGTACGTACGTACTTACGTACGTGCGTACGTGCGTACGTGCGTATGTATCTCGCATAACTCAAAAACGGTAAGCCGTAGAAAGTTGAAATTTTGTATTTAGGACTGCTATAACATCTAGTTGTGCACCTCCCTTTTTGGTCATTACATAATTTCTAGAAATGGAAGCCAATAATAGATTTTAATGAAAAACTATCTTAAAATATAATCTAACACTTTTCAAATTTGGTATATAAGACTTTTATGTTAATTGGAATAACATAGTGGATTTTGGTTGAAACAGGGTAACCGGAAGTGTTAACAGATTTTTTTACATTTATTATATCAATATAATATTTGCATTTTTTTTTAAATTTCAATTCTCTAATGAGGCCGCTTCATTGGATGCGTGTTTTTTTAAGTTATTAATTTTGTTTAACGTTTTCATTACATAGGTACTTTGTTCTGTAGATACGTTGGTTTTGAAAATAATTGCCGTTTTAATGTTTTAAAATAAAACCAGTACCTGATTAATAGTACACGTACACAAACAGTAATTTACCCCTAAATAAATTGTTCATATTTCATAGCATGTTATTAAGTTATGGTAAAAATAACACGATTGAAATAATATTGTCAAGTGTACTGTTCTTAACAAAACTTTGTATATTTCATAATAGTTAGAATATACAAAATCAAGATATTTAATCGTAAAAAAGAAAGTTCTTTGTTAAAGAGCACGAAACGTAGAATTATTTTGAACATATGCTATGATTTTATCGTTTAATGTAACATGCAATCTGTATAAAAAATAATCGAAAGCTTAATCAATCAAACAATAATGTGCTAAAATTTCCAACGTAGAATTTGAGCTCTGATATTGCACGCGATATTTGAATTGAATAAAAATACCTTTCGTTTCAAAGAAATATCATTTTATAAAAACACCATAATCAGAATTTTTGTAATGGCAATGTACAATTCTAAATTATATATACTATTCAATGGGTTTTTCATATTATAATTTTATTTTGTGGCTTATATTATACTCCTTTCAATGATAATTTTTTGAACTTTTGGTTTTATTACTTATGCAGAAAGATATTTTTAGATTACACAAAACAATACTTACACCTTTTCTTTTCGCTTTATAATTATTTTATTCTTTGAATTGTTTCAGTCCTTAAATTACAGTCTGACACAAATTTTGCTGGCAATAGAAAGAAAAAGCATTAGTAGATTTCTTTTAAGTAATAGTTATTTGTGTACAAAGGCCAAAAAGTGTTTTTTTCAGCCGAGTGTGATTAGCCAAGTTCATAAAGAAGACGAGGACGAAATAACACTTTTTAGCAGTGGTGCACACAATAGTATATTAAAGAACGTGTTTTATAAGGCATGTTTTTTTCGCACGCGTCAAAGTTTAGAAAACAAGCGTTAGCTAGTTTTCTAATTGACAAGTGCGAAAGATAGTCGTATAAAATGAGTTCTTTATACTATTTTTTATATTTTGCGCCTTCTACAATTAACATTTACTTACTCAATTTGTGATTATATTTGTAACCATTTGTACATTTTCATGTAAATAATCTTCCCTAAATAAAAAAAAATAATAATTTCGACATTATACTATTAAAATGAATTGTCAATTAACTAAAAATAAATTAGGTAAAAATGAGTTAAAGAAACGTCATCTATACTAAACTCAACGAAGAAACAGAGTAATAAATGTGCGTGATCTTCACGTGATTTGAGAAAGCGATGCCGCTATTGGCTGAGAAGAAAACAGAAGAAAGTTGGCAAGAGCCGGATTTACAATACGTAAATTAAATACGCATTTGCTGACATATAACTTCTGAACTGCTGATATAATTGCCGTGATTACTCTGTTTCTTCGTTGTGTTTAGTATAGTACCAACCGTTTTAAACAAAAAATTGCGTATCGAAATTAAGGTCATTACGATACTCAATTGCGTATCGTAATGACTTCATTATGAACGCAAAATAAAAAAAAATTTTAGTCGACCTTCTTTGCCAAATTTTTAAATTTGTTAGATTTTTATTTATTGATATAATTATTTTAACAATTAAACAATTATACATATTTGTGACTCCTTTAGAAACGTTTACTTTTTCTTTATTAACACTCGAAATAATAGATGGCGCTAGCTTAAATCGGATAATAATGAAAGCGGCAGACAAACGATCCCTTTTTGGTCGCTTTTGCGGCAAAAAATTCAATTTTTTGTTAAGGTCGACTAAAACGGTTTTTTAACGTCTATTTTATCTAGTACACTAACACCAAGTACAGATTATTTTACAGTGCAGTCATTTATATGAACGTTAAAAAAATTTACATAATAAATTCCAACGACTAATTTTTAACTAATCATGATGCAAAACACTTGAAAATTCAACCAATGGGAACAGTATTATATTTATAAAACTCCGTTACCCCGATAAATTTCCGCTACCAATAAATAAACAAGTGTTATTTTTTTATAATTGTCAGTGTGACAGTTAATTAATATTTCAAGATTAAAAATAAAATAATAATAATTAAATAGTTAGGAATGATTCGACAGTAGAAATTATTAATATAGGGAAAAATAACGGAGCTGCAGTCACTTCTTGTTGAAATTTTATTGAAAATTAAACATATACCAACGTTTCGATCACAATTTGATCATCATCAGGGTAACGTTTAAGGATAAATTTAGAAAAACATGAAGATGAAAAAGTTTTTTAGGGTCAAACCTTTCGTCAAAATTACAATAAATAAATAAAAAACGTGCGTACATATCAACATTGCATATAAAACTTTTTCCCTATATTAATAATAATTAAATTGTCTCATTTTGCGTTATCTTTGGAATTTATCTCACCAAATACCACACGACCTCTCTGATTTTCTCGGATAAACTCTTATTTTTAAGCACTCATTCTTTTTGCTTTTAAGCAAAATCACTCAAACAAACTGACATTAGGTAAAACCCCTCCTCGCGATTTACCATGCAGTTTGCTAAGCTAAAAAAACTCATGCAAAATAAAAATTTATTAATAAAATCAGGAGGTCTTGTGATATTACTTCTGATAAAATGCTAAAAACGAGATTTCGTAAAAAATATTTAGAAATATTATTGCTTTCAACAAGTTTTGTCAATGGTTAAATTTAAAGTACTTATTTCTGTTACATCCTGTATAATACTACAGAGAAATATTATAAAAGTATTAAATTACATATCAGTTTGAAATATATGATATTTATAAACTTTTGAGTGTTATTAATGAAATTAAATGCAATCTATATTCATTTACATACTGAATAAAGGCGATTAAAATTGTCACATCGCAGCATTTATAAATTAGTTAATAAAAAAATCAATACATCATGCATTAAAACGCATTTGTGGCCTATTAAAATACACCAATAGTTCACAGATGATACGTCAAAGTAAATTTTTACTGCGCCAATATTGTCATCACATCAAAAATTTGGCAGCAAAAATCTCGTGAAATTTTTACGCTGTTCGATCGTAAATTATATGACGTCATAAAGACAAAACATGCATGTAATTTTAAAGGTCTCTAGATTATTAAACATAGCATAGCTCATTGACCAATAATGTTATTAGTTTTCGCTTTATTACATAGTTCCAGCAACCACAGAGCTATGCTGCCATCTATGAAACGCAAATGCGAACAGAAATAAAAACCATGATGATCGTTGGAATTTAGAATTAATGAAGCCAATTGAATCAAAGTACGAGTATTCGATTAATTTAGTTGAAGATACGCATTGTATTGTAAATAAGCAATTACCGTAGATTCAGCTTTTTAACATACAAATTGTCTGATTTTTAAACTGATGTCAGAAATTCTATTCAGATTTCGGTGCCCATTTCATCATATAACATTGTTAACTCTTAATTTATCAATAAAATTAATTGATATATTCTAATTTTTATCGATTCATTTATTTATTATGAAAGACATACAATAATAAATAGTAATTTAAGGTCATGGAATGTCTATACGTCTTAAAATTCGTGAAAGCTGTAATAGTAACTTGCAAGGGTGCTATACTGATGTATTATGTACAGGCTGTAAATCGAAAAGTGAAACATAGGAGTTTAATATGGGAAATCAATTTTTCTTTGCGCAAACGTTACCTAATTATTTTATGCAAAAATAGTTCAAATAAAAGTTATAGAAATTTAAATACAGCATCTAAATCATGTGAAACGATTATTTTATCTCTTCATATAAACGTAAAAATTAATTACAAAGCTACAGTTTTTATGAGCTTTTTGTCTAAGCAGTCATGGATTTATCACAAAAAACAACGTATTTGTTTTTTTTTTCATATATCCATGGCTGCTTAGACAAAATGCTCATAAAAACTATAACTTTGTAATTTATTTTTACGTTTATATGAAGAGATAAAATAATCGTTTCACATGATATCACATGCGATCATACAAGCTATTTTAAATGATCAAGTTGATTTGTTTCAATCCGAGTCTTTCGAATGTTTGCTAGAAAAAAACCACTAATTACCCCCTACCATAAGTTTCTTGTAACCCTAACGGGATAGTATATAAGCTGTAATTCTGTAAAATTCTTGTATTATACTTCTGATGTTGGTCTAAGAAACCGAAATCGATAAAGTGTCTTAAATAAATTTTTTGTGAAACTTACACCAAGCGTTTTTCTTTACCTAATTTCTCGTTATTTAAATATGTTTCATCAAGTGCCTACCACCGAATCTCTCAACAATATATTTATTCACAATTGAAATCAAAAGAAAATAATAAATAAAATGCAACAAAATTTTCTTATTTAACTTTTATTTTACGAGCTTTTTTCTGGCGAATTGTAACAATATCTTCTACTTTTAAACTATTGTTTAATCATGTTCGATTGAAATTAATAACATGTTCACAAGTCGTTCTTAGACTATTGATAAGAGAAGATTTGATTTATTACTGGAAAAATACTACCAACATTAAAAGATTGCAACAAAAGCTTTTTACGGAATTCTGTTCAGAACAGTAGGTACACTACTAACATATCAAAAGTCGATGTTCGGCGGGAATCTATTTTGGTTTTTCGTCATTTTCTCGAAACCAGTAGCACGTATCGAAACTTTATAAGAGAACAAAATTGAAGGGTGTAATTTTTTATATAAAAAAAGTATAAGCTAATATTTTGAACATCTACAAATCAGGTCATTTCCAACTCTTTATTCAAAATTTCGCCACGATTAAAGATAAACAATATTGCGTATTTAAAACGTGTCGAAGTGCTGGGTGTGGCGCCCCTAAATTTTAGCGCCTCTGCTTATCTATGACTATGTTTACACGTATAGCAAAACGTACTTTGCCTTGACTTTTACTTTGAAAAGGCGACTTTTATCGCTGTGTGAACACTCTCGCCTAATTACTTTTCTTCTTAAAGTCAAGCCCAAAATGAATCAGACTTGACTCGTGTAAGTGACTTTCAGAAAGTCGTGTGTATAAAATGTACTTTACTTTATCATCAGTGACATCTATTGATAAATTATAAAAGCGCAGCAAGCCATACAATTCTGTGGTTTATTTAAAAATACAAAATATTCTCATATTTTAAATAATTTATGCGATGATTTTTCATTTTATTACGCATCCAATATTGTGAGTGCATGGTAATATTAATTAAAAATATCACACTCATATTTAGTAAGTGCATATTACTAACACTAACCACGGTAATTTTTCTGTAAAAGTTAAATAATTAATTTACATCGTTAGTACTTTTTATTCGACATAACCAAATTTGCTTTGCTGTCAACAAGAAGCAGTGGCGTATTTACGATTTTCTTCTGGGAGGGGTCCAAAATTATGGCGAGGGAAGGGATTCAGAAAAAAAAGGCGCCGCAGGCGAAAATTTTTTTTCACTCAAGGTCAAATGCCTTATAATTGAAAATTACATTTTTTCAAGGGATGTGAAGCTGCATGTTTTCCCCCTTTTATATACAAAAATAAATTACCAGATCACACAATATCTTAGAAAAGAGGATATATTTAACAGATTGTTGACTTGGATAAATACAACACAATATGGCGCGACTATTATACAGGGCCTACGATTCATTACATTACAAAAAAAATGCTAGACAGATTATGTTTATGTTCGATGTATCCAGTAGAAACAAATGTATTATCTGTCATTTAAATTTTCTATTCAATGTCTACTATTATTAGTAGTGAAAAATTTAAACAGGATGTTAAAATTAACATGACGAGTTACAGATTACACACCCCAAACATTTAATCTGGCTTGCAGCAATGTACAGAAGATGTCGTGAACCTACTTACAAAATTTAATTGTATTCACGTACGCTCACGGTCAGGATCTCTATCTCTTATCTTTTAAGCCGGTATCCCACTGTAAAAATTTTGATAAAAATTTCTGTAATTTTTTTTATAAAAACGTTCCATAAAAAGTACTGCATCCCACTGTAAAAATTTTTACGCGTTTTTATGGAGTGTTGCATAACTCATGAAAGAGAATTGGCGCCAAAGATACTACTAAACCTCATTTTGTAGCCATTGTTCTGCAGAGGTAGTTGCGTTTTGTAATTTCATTATGAATAACGTCCATTCAAATAAAAAAATGTTAGCTGCAATAATTGTTGGAGTAATGGGTTACACAGTTATACAAAAAATTAAAAAATCAGAACATCGCTGGTGGACTAGTCTAAAGAAATACAAATCGCAGTGTTTAATTATCAGACACACCAAATTAAGAATAGAAAATGAAATAAATTACAGAAATTTTCTTCGAATGAGAGACCATTTCTTAAAAATCATGGACATGGTTCGAAAGTAAAGTAAGAAACGTGACACTCAATTAAGGCAGTGTATTTCGGCACATGAAAGATAGGCATTGTTCTATCTAGTGTACACATAAATTTTGAAAAATTAATCCTTTTATCGTCACTACTTAAAGGGTACGACGCGAGTAGGTGAATAAAGTCCATCTTAAAATGCTTGAACGAGGCGGATTTGTATAGGCTTCTCATTTACTTCATATTTTATTTTTGCAAATTTGTATAGGTAATTCAAAATACACTTTCTATAAATTATAGATCAAGATATTTATACTAATACTACGTAAAATTATTGGTTGAAAAACTTTGTCGGTTACGATTAATGAGTATTCTAATAGGATTCGGACGGAAATGTAAAAGGAGAAAAAACAAAATGCAAAGAATAACGCATGTAAATATTAAATAACTTTAATACTTATTTTTTGATATTGTATTGCCTGATTATTATAAGATAATAACATTTAACAGTTGAAAATCGCACTTTGCCTGGTGTATTTATTATAATATTCAGGCGATTTTGTGTGGTATAAAACTTCACCATTTCTATACAAATCAATTAAAACGCTGTCTGTTCAGGCAACCACACTACACATTTTGATTTTGCTTCATGTTATTTCCAATTTCAATATAAACAAACGCTCACCAATGTTCAAATAATGTCAGGGAATAACAGCTGTCTTTAGAAAATGATTTTACACATGGTTCAAGCAACCGCATTGCGCACGCCCGCATCAACATCCAATCATAACGCAGCTTTCAACAAAATGAATACAGACTGCTGTATTTATGTGACGTCACATCAAAATTTTTACGTGGCGTCATGTAAATACAGTTTTCATAAAAATTCTGTCAAAACGGTTTTTATAAAAATATTTACGTCCATTTTTATAGAAATTTTTACAGTGGGATACCGGCTTTACGTACTCATTGCATTTTGCATTTGAAGCATGCCTCAAACAGCTCCTTGTCTAGCGTACGTATTGCTTACCGGAATGAAAGCTTTATCAAAAACATTAGGTATTATACTACTCTTCGAGAGGCAAGCGTTACGGGGTGTAAATTAGATGAACTGCATTACAAATTAGTTATGGCGGTGGCTTAAATTTTCTTTTGATATTTATAAAGACTGGCATTAACGGAATAAGTTTAAATTTAATTTACATAATTTCTTGTCTGGTGAGGCTCTGCCTCACCTGCCACCTGCCTACCCAGGCAAGCATCTACTGGAGTTTTGGAAATAAAAAATATATATTTCTGGGGGGGGGGTCCGGACCCCCTGAACCCCCCCCCCCCCGTAAATACGCCACTGACAAGAAGTTATATGAAGGACAAGTAAGAAATCTAAATTAAAGTAGATTTGATCTTATGTGTAAACGCACCATTAATTTACTTTTCATAAGTCGCCTTTTCAAAGGCAAGTCAAAGTAATTTTTCTCGTACGTAGTCCATGTTTGTTGCTGTTATTGAAAAAGTAAAATTTTTAGCAAACATTTATCATTTGTTCAGTGCTCCCTAACATTTATCTCGATATCACATTTTGTGCCTATGTAAAGCAATTTACGAGTAGATATACGAAGGGTTGCTGCGTCAAATTTATTACCTAAAATAACCTTACTGTTACTTTCCTAATTAGGATTATAGGTAAAACTTTTAAATACCGTAGTCAAGGAAAATAGTAAACAAATGTTATAAACGATAATACCAAATTGTTTTAAAACATGCAACACCAAACACTATATTTTGTATGTACATGTAAATTAAATTCTCGATTGAATTTTATATCAAAAATAGTTATTTATTATATGAGGGTAGAATGTATCATATTAGTCACGAAAGAAAAAGTTTAGCCATGTAGCTCGCAGGGCGAGTGGCTAATTTTCTTTAGTGATTAATACACATTCCACACGAGTGTAATACAACGTTTTATCCAACAATTTTTTAAAAATCCTTAAATCATTTGTATGTTTTCATTCATCTTTTGACACTGACTAGACAATTGATGTAGTATTTTAAATTACAAAGTAACCATTGAATGGTTGTTATGATTTTGTTATATTGTTATTGAAACAAATTGAAATAATTATTGTCTGTCATTGGGAATTATTAGAAAGAAAAGTTCATTAAATTGGGTGAAAAGGAGGACCTTCTTTTAAAACATATTCACTTAGAGGGACAAGCAGCAGCTTTGAATTTAATTCCGAAGCAAGTACCCAACTAACTCGTTTCTCGTTTTCATTTCATCAGCCGCACATGCCAGTTGTCATTGTGTAAAGATAAGTAACCTATTTTTTCCATAAATGTTAATATTTATTGAAATAAATAAGTTTCACGATGTTAAATTATTTCAATAATAAATTAATTTTGTAAAATTGTTTTCTATTTATATTAAAAAAAACACAAAAATCAGTAATAATTCCTCCGTGACTTCTAAAATATTCTCTTACGGAGTGAGTAATGTTGTACATTAGTCATTTCAAATAACCATAGTAACAAGTATATTATGAGTCGATGTTGGATAAAAATATTTTATTTGAATCTGATGCAACAGCATGAGTCCTCTAAGACTTGCAACGAACTGAACAGCTGAACACCCTCATCGAATTCAATCTGTAATACTAAACGATCAGATTCACTATCTATAGTTCTATATATATATATATATTTGAATTCATCGCGACGATCGCCCAACTTTAGACAAGGCTACAGCTTAAACGGTGCGACCGATTTTCATGAAATTTGTATCAAATTGTAGGAAATGATTGGCTTCAGGGCCCTTCTAATGGGACGAATTTCTGTAGGATGCATAGTTTTCGAGTAAAAAATTATTAAAGATTGAAAATTGGGACAGAAACAATATTTTTCACAGTAACGATCACAGTTTTCCTTGAAAATTTAAGACGAAGAACGCCATGTTTGTCATGTCATTTTGAACCTTTAAATGGAAATATTTATGAAATGGAGACAAGTTGAAAGAAGTTTAATTCATAATTATAAATTTTGAGAATGGGCAATTATATCCGCACAGGTAAAAAAGGCCTAAACCATTTTAATTAAAAATTATAAAATTTGACGGTTCATATGTATTTGGACAGTGTTACCAAATGTGTCATAAGTAACTAGGTAAAAAACAAATATTTCTAACTAAACAATATTTTTCACAGTAACGATCACAGTTTTCCTTGAAAATTTAAGACGATAGACGCTGTTATGTCAATGTCAATGATGACAAATTATCAGTTTTCTTCCTTTTAAATGCAATAAAATGTTTAAATAAGATGTAATAATTAAAGAAAAGATGATGAATTTAACAAGGTAGGTATATGTAATGATTTTAAGCCATGTTTATTATTATGTTACATATTTTATTTTGTAAATAGAATTTTGGAAAATGTATAAGGAAACACGTCGAAAAGGATCAGAAAGGTAGGAATAATATCACAATCGATGTACAAAATTAAAAAGATAAACATTGTCATGTCATATTTGATATGTTAATGACAAATTATGCATGTATCAATTACTATAACCGATGATATAAAAACAAGTCAATTAAGATGGTACGATCACGTACAGCAAATGAGTAATGGCAAAACACATACCACAGTAAACTCCTAGCGGCAAAAAGAAAAGAGGGAGACCTAGAAGGAATTGGGTTGCAGGAATCCAAGAAGAAATAAGAGAGAATGAAGATCTATGGCAAGACCAGTGGAGAATTCGCATCGGAAGACATAGTAAAACGATATAAACCGATTGTATATATAGGTATATGTAATGATTTTAAGACATGTACAGGAAAATCATAGTCTGGAACAAGACAATTCAATAATTTTAGATAGTATGTATTAATCTGTTCTTTTTTTGTAATTCATTTTCTTACTTTACATTTAAAATTATTTCAGATTATACATAATTCGATATCTATCTTAAAACGGTACAGAATTTAATCTGTATTTTATTTTCTTATATTACGTTAAAATTATCTATATTAAAATTCTTTTATTCCCAATTATTGTATCGTACTAATAAAAAATATTTTAAATTACATAATCATACAGCATGAGCCAGAAAAGTAATCTTTAATACCTATCATTATATTATATTTTCAAATTCGTTGTAAAAGTTCAGATCTAATGTAATGTAAGCACTTACTTTTCTGCAGTTTGTAACTAACTGTTTACTCTAGAATTAAAATAACACATCTTTTAGTTTTGTTTGATTTATTTTTATCTTTAAATTTAGTATTGTGTACTCATATACATGTTACTAATACAGGGTCCGCATTTTAAAAGTTCCCGCCTGAAAATTCATGATTAGGCAATCCATGATACATTTCATAAGTGACTTGGTTTTTAAAATTTTGTTTTGCTCTTATACCTACTGTGATTATTCGATTTAAAGTACTAATATTCACCAAGTGGCTTATAAAATGTATATGGTTTTGCTTACTCTTAAAATTTCAGGCTGTAACATATAAAATGGGCACCTTGTATTATGTTTATATTTATCATGTAATTTTGTCCTGTTTGCTGGATAAAATGCGCAGCATTTGTTCATTTCATTATATGTTTTCATCAGTTCCTACCACGGTGTAGTATCTATAGGTGAGAGTACGAGATGAGTTGACATAACTAGCTGGTAAAAAAGAAGCTAACGCGACCCGTTACCATTTGACAGGCGTTTGGCAGTTGGTGTGCCGCAGTGTGTCGGTTGCGGTTAAAATAAGTTCGCGTTTAAATAGAAAATGTTGTGATATAGGATGTACAACAGGGTATGGATCAAATAAAGAGATATAGACCCGAATTTTCACCTCTTGAAGTAACGTTACTTCGGAAGTAGCGCTATTTCGATTTTTTATTTATATAATTTTATGAGTAGATAAGAATAGGTTTCATATTTTTGTAAATGAAACCTATGACATTAGAAATAAATGCTTTTTACAATTTAATTTATTTTTATATCTCTCATTTTAATGTTAAAGTTGACATTTGACAGTTGAAGTAGCGATTTTTCGGATGTAGCGCTACTTTAAGATGTAAGAATACGGACCATAGTCTTTTTAAGGTGCCAAAATGTGCGATTTTGTAGCAGCCAGCCATTATATAACCATAGAAACAGGTACTACGATTTAGAAAATTCTGATTGAAAGATGTCAGTGTCAAGTACATGACATTATGTTTATTTTATAATTTGACTGAAATTATAGAAGCCTGTTGTATGGAATTTGTATAAAATACATACATAGAACTGACAAAAGATAAAAGGTAATGTATTGAAAATATAAAATATTGTGCGATATATAGGAATAATTTACTATTTCAAATATTTTTGTAAAAACCGGGTCTCAAAAAACCTGACATCTAGCGGCATACTGTATGAACTAACCCGGTTATTTAGCCATTCTTTGTAATATATTATACATCGTGCACTCGGCTATAGATACTACACTTCCGAAATATTATTGACAATTTTATGCAAAAAAGAATAGCCGATCGAGCTGTCGTATTTTTGACAATTCTCTATGACAGTCCATGAGAAAACATTTCTTGTTTTTCGTATAAATTTGTCAGAAATACAGGCTGTTTCATGTAACTATGTAAGGCTTTGGAGTATGAATTCTAGACACCAACATGAAAAAAATCCCAATAAACATTGGTGCTAGAACGCTTCATAACAGAGATAGCGAGGATTTATCTTAAATGAAGCATAATACTGAAATAGCAGAAAATAGTTGGCTGATGGAATTTGTTTAATTCATTTAAAATTTAAATGAGATTTAATTAATTAAAAATTCCACTTATTTCAATCCGATAATTATTTAATTATTACACATGTTATTTAATATTTCTAATACAAAAAAGTATTGCCAAGCTTTCTGTATTTAATGAAAATGTAATATTTTAGTAATTTACCGTAGTATTTTTAAATAATACTGATTTATTTATTGAATGTAATGCCTTTCATTTTAAACACTTGCTCTGGGATTCTTTTTATAAATAATTATTTATGACCCAATACAAAAATAAATGAAAATAACCTGTTTCCTGTTTTTTTTTTTTTATTTTAATAAAATCCTGGTTACCTATCTCTGTTAGAAAGCGTTATAGCATCAATGTTTATTGGGATTTTTCCCCCTTTTGGTATCAGAATTCATACTCCAAAGCCTTGAACTCTTATATGAAACACCTGTATATCCTCTTTGGTATTAAATGAAAAGTTTTCTGCATGGCTAAACTATAGAACTTTCAAAATTTTGACATCAACTTGACCGGCTTTTGTTTTTTACATAAAGTTGTCAGAACCATGTAGTGATTAGGATCATGTGAATTTTTTTCTGCAGGGCTGTAACATAGAAGTGTCAACAAATAGACATCTCGGTCGGCTTTTGTTTTTGTATAAAGGTGCTAGAAATATGTCGTGTTTGGTATCAAATGAGAGGTCTGGTTACGAACTTTTAGACACAAGTGTGGAAATTTATGACAGGTTGATTGGCTTTTGTTTTATGCATAAAGTTAATTCGTTTGATAGAAGGGGGAACTTGGGTATCTGACAAGACTGTTGACGTTACCACTTTGGTTTTAAATTGTGCGTAGACAGATTGGATGTACGTATAAACTATTATAAAACACTATCGGCGGAGCCCTAGGGTAAACTCGGCGAAGCCGAGCTTAGGCTAGTTCTACATACTATTTATACCATTATTTAATCTACTTGTGGCAGATAAACAATGTTTCTGAAGGAAGTTTGACCAATAGGACTCACTGACACCCAACAAGATACAATGATTGTGAAATAAGAAATAATCTACATGGCCTATGTCCTTACAAAATTTACATTTATTATAATATTATAAACAAAGAAGAACTATGTATAAGATGATTTATTATTTTAATGCAAAACCTCATAAACATCTCATCTGTAGATCGCACTTTAAAGTAAATTATATGGTAATGTACTTACTGGTTAAAAGAAAATCTGCATACCTAATTTATTCATCTAAAAACGCACATTTACATATATTTTCGTTAACCACTTTAAATAATATTTGTTTGAACTTGGGAGTAATACACAGAAATATAATATACGTCTTTCCACTGTCAGATATCACAAGGAACTGATTAATAATAATGTCCGATCTCGCTACATTAAACGTGTTTGAATAGGCACCAGACTACACTCTACCTAAACACTGATCACTGGAAAATTATATTTAATAAATAATTGTTAATGCCTAATCTATACCACAGTCGAAAATTTTCCCACAATAATTATCATTATGGTTTAACACTGATAATTGTTTAAATAGTATTTATTAATATAGTGTAAAATTAAATTTATTTTACATAGAAAAAATACTTTAAATAACGTGATTTTTATAAATTAAATTATTAACATTTTACAATCATATTACTCACAAATTTTAGATTTGATTTCTATGCTAATATATTTTACCATTTAGCAAATCGGTTTTACATAATTTTAATATTAACAAATAACGTAATTTTGTTATGACAACATGCCTTCACATAAAAATTTTAGGCGCTAAGAATCAAATTATTCATGAAAAAAAAAACTATCCGGAACATCGTTCCGGTAGTATTTTTTAAAGCAGGAACGCATCCCAGGACATTATTTCGAATAAATAAATATATAAATGTCAATTAATTTATATCTAAAAAAGTACTAAAATTCTACCCTGAGCTGTGTAACATTGAGAAATGTAGTGAAATATAGAGACACGCAATTCAACTTTTTAGTAAAGTCAGCATTAATCACTTAGGAACTCTCTCACCGAAGTATGATACTTTAGTACGCAGATATCCGGCACCAAGTGAGGTTGCACTCGCTTGTACAGATAACACGTAAACAACTGATCGTACAAACTTCGCAAGTGGGCTAAAGTTTAACGCTGTACGAATATTCAGAAATTGTACGCTAAATGACATTGTACGTTGTCAAAATCGCCAAACAGTATTTAAATGTGTAACACAAGTAATATCTGTTGTCAAATTATATGGTGTTGGTATCAATTAAAATAAACCCTAAATAATAGTGAAGACTAGTAGAGTCCAATGTAGTGACTAAGAGGGTTCCAGCCAACAAGCATAGCAGTTAGTGATGTCAATTGGCACGAATAGTATCTTTATTTCTATGTAAAACCGCTCCCAACATAATGGCCACATATGTCCTGCATATACGTGATTAGGGGTATGTAAACATCTGCCTGTTTACATACCCCCGGAAAGAGGGATTCGAATCATTTGGAACTTTCGATTAAAGGGTATATATCGATTGACATACCCGTTATATATAGACAAAGGGCTATTTGTATCGTCATCGATGTTATATTCGGAAGTTCATAAGTTACAGTTGGCAGAAACTGTAAAAATATCGGCTGTCAGTAGAAATTGCGCGATTTGTCGTATAAAAATAAACAGTCGGTAGAATAGAACGGTGATAATAAACGTATATTCACCCTAAACGTAAACATATCGTAAACGGCACGAAAAGTCTGACTCGAATTCGCCATTTTACAGCTGTATTTAGGTTTATACCACCGAAAAACTGGAATGTGAAATAGTAGAAAAATGATAAAATACGAATTTATTTTTTCACAGAGGAGCTACTGGCATAATTTTTCCTATTTAACAGTTTTTCTGTCTCTTCAAATACGAAAAATGACAACGGTGATCCATTTATTCCTTACGCTTCGTACATTTGTGTAATAAAAGTTACATATATAAAATAAAACAGCAGTATATATAACCTGTTATCTAGGTTTAGAACATTTTTCGGAGGAGTAAAATTATTAGTAAAACAATTAGTTTTTTTTCTATTTCGGTATTCTTATGTTTCTATAAAAGAACTGTTTATCACTGAAAACACGACGTTTAGAAGATCTATAAACGTACTGTTTCTGGCGCCTTTCTAGAGGTGGTAGTCATGACAGATGAAATACATATAACCTCAAAATGGTAAGTTGTTTATGTTGAAATATTACTTCTAATTATTGATTTTTATCTTATCTCCAGGTGATAGGACTAGAAAGAAGAGAAATTTATAGCTATAGATGAATAGCTGTGTTAGTTCAGAAAGAAGAATCTGTGAAGTTAAAATATTTCAACTAAAAAATTATGAAATAAAAAACAATGCGCTCAGATTTGCTTTGTCAAAATAATTTAAACGGTGTTTTATTTATTACAATTTAATTTTTTGGTAGTATTGCAATTTTCAGCTGATTGTATTGTATTGTTATATCAGGCAGGTTTTGAAATGTATGGTGCACGTTACTTGAAATGTTGACACTGTCAACTCAATTTGTGGCTACTTACAAGTAAATATGAAAATTATACGGTCCATAATTTCCAGCCCCACGTCGAGGCGAACTGCCGAATATTAAATTTTTAAATATGATTTAGACATAAGTGCCATATACAAATATAACATATCTTTTGTATTGAAGAATGTAAGAACAGCTGTTGCTGTTATGTCTGCAACTGAGCAGTCGATGTGTTGTCAAAATAGTGGAATGTGTAGATCAATAAATTGTTCATTAATGTATTTCATTATTTAAAGAGTTTTATTTATGATAATAACTAACACGAACCAGCGATCCCGATTCGTTATTTGATAAATTTACCTTTATTACAAGATATGTCAAATCAGGTGGTTCATTAATAAACCGGTGGAGTACATTGTAAGTATTGGTTTTCCTCTTCCATAATTATATAATGCTTGATATAATGGTTTGATGTAAACAATCAGTCAGCATCACACAATACTCAAACTGTCAAAATGTGAAATTTCAAATGTTAGCGGGAAGCGCTACCAACATAACTGACAAAGAAAACACCAAGACATATTTTTGACAAGTCCCTTTTAAAAAAAATTGTAAAATTACCTCGATAGAAAAATATTATAAAAAACATGTATCATAAGGCCTGTTAACGCACTCGTCCTTTGTAAAACTCGCCTAGTGGCTCGTTTTCCAAACTTAGACTCGTACGTTAACAGATTGCCTTATGATACTTGTGTTTTAATATACTATTTTCTACAAATCTATTAAAAGTGGGCTTTTTAATGTTTGTTTTAGCATTAAAAATGTCATTTTGTGACACAAGTGTTAAAAGTGACAGATCATTGTTACTTTTGACACTAGTGTTAAAAGTGAATGTCAAAAAATTATTAGAAATACAAATTTAAATTAAAAAATAGTGTTTGTAGAAAAAATAGTGTATGATATACGTGTTAAAAGTGATTTTATTTTGTTCGAAGTTTTGGATCACTCCGCTTCGCGTCGTGTTCCAAATTCCTTTCTCACAAAATAAAATGTCACTTTTAACACATATCATAAATAACTATTGTTTTATTCAACTTTGTGTTTCACATTTCTAATGACACTCAACAAACCTTTATGGGAAGTAAATATAGTGGAAGCCCGTGACATGACAGGATCAAGTCTGATCAGGATGATTGACAGTCAAAATAACTCGTAAATTTGTGTGGATTTGTATTAGCGTATAAAACAATAGCTATTTGTGAGACTAGAGAGGAAACCACATCTTTTTCCCAATCGAACCAGAGTGGAAAAAGTGCTTTCTTTTCTGAGACATATGTCATATACAGGCTGTTATGTAAGTTATGTGCTATAGTCTCGGCCATAGTTCATATTATGATAAAGAGAACTGAAAGAAGTTATATTCTGAAGTTTATTCTGCACAATCTGTCAACTTGTAAAAGTTGTAGGACTGTAAAGCCGACATATTACGAACCATCTTAATAAATTAAATCTAAAAATAAAGTTATTCCAAAAAACAATATTTGTTGTTTGTCATAAATAACGTAGTACGTAGATAATAGGGAGTTTTGCATGACGTACAGAAGATTCCGTCAACACTAACGTTACGCCTTTAATTACGAACGTACAAAGTATCGGGTTTTCAAAAGTATAGATTTTGCATTACGTTTTATTCACACGTACGTTGATTTTGACGTTCAAATGACAGTTGTTTAAATATCTGTCATCTTCGTTGTATATTAGGCGATTTCGGGCGACATACCCGTTCACTTCTTAGGATCAGTTACGGTCACTTGCGGTATGCTATGGTCAGTGGTGGCGCCAAAAATCAATGGTTCACTTGTTGACACCGTGCTTGGAGGTTATGTATATTCTGCGACATTTAATACTGTCAAAAATAGTGTCTGACAATTAAAATGCATTAACGGAGAAAGATAGTTTTTTCCATATTTGTCCAAAAAAAGAGTCAACGAAAATAATGTCACTCTGTTTGACATAAGACAACGATTACGACTGTTTTGACTTTTGACATTTCAAAAAAATACATGATAAAAAGAGATAGAAATAGTGAACAGAGAGCTGACCCGACTAGCAAACCCGTTCAGCTGTGAGCACTGATCCAAGCATACCGGGTATGTTGTTCCTAGCGCCCGAATGTGTGAACGCACCTGAACGCAACATACCGCAAGTGAACGGTTGTCGCCCGAAATCGCCTTTTGTTAGAGAAATCAAGCACTAATGGAATAACTATTTAATGTTTGCTAAATAACTTTAAAAGGTGTTCTACATGTTCATTGACAGCTCTGAAAGAAAAAAAAAATAACAATTCTGACTGCAAAACAAAAAAGTTTTGACGTTATAAAATAAATTCTATGCCTACTAGGTTATAGTAGACGAACGTCAACTGGCCCGTCTTTTACCCCTGTCGGACAAGTAACAAATATCATTTTGCCTAGCAACCAAGATGTTAGCGTATACGTCTTTCGGGAAAACGCTGTGCAAAAACTCCCTATTTAGAAATGCATGTTACTTTTACTAATCAAGAATACACCGACATCTATTTGGTTTCCGGAGAAGTGCGCCAAAACAGTCGTCATTAATAAAAATGTCTTATCCATGGTCACCTCAGACTTTAAACCATCAAAAATGACAAGTATTGATGTTTTCCCTCAAACTACTGTAATTTTTAAATAATTCTTTGTTCGAATAAATACTTGTTATTGGTCCATCTTTAAGCGCTTTTACAATTAAAACAAGTAAATTAGAAGAGAAATTATTGCAGATTACGATACATTGCAAACTTGTTTATTGTATGGCACGTTGATTACGTAACACTCTGTATAATATTTTATAAATCTGTTTATACATATTTTCTTCTAAACTTCAAATATTTATTGCTGTATACTTTTTATCAGCATACAACAGTTGTAGTATTTCACAAGATAAATTCAAGAGCAGAATGTAAACAACAACACTAACTTAAATTCAAATCGCAATAAACATTTGCATTGAAAACTCTCAACGGTCAAGTTCACATGAGAGACATTACTAGCTAGCGCTCAATAAACTCAAAATTCAAAAAGGAAGAAGCCTCATCCATCCATCCATCCAATATCCGTCAAATATAACCTATCTAAAGTATGAAAAACCGAGTTATCTGAGATTCTAGAAAATGCAGATTTTATGTACCGTAAAACTCAACGGACAAACACATATCTTTATGGTTGTTTGTGACAGTGAGAGCCTCCCCTCCTCTTTCTAGGGAGGGGAAGCTCTATCTGGGAGTGGGGGCCGGACGCAGGAGATTTGATATCGAGTAGCGCTGAAAAGATTCCCTGCAGCTCCTGCAACATCAGGAGATAGGATTCGCTGCGAGTGTGTTCGTACCTTATCGCGGTGTTCCGGTACCGGTTCGCTTACCTGTATCGGAAAAACATCAAATTGTCGACCGGAGAGCGGCGTACTGGATGCGGGAACAGGATTGGCCTAAGGGGGATGAGGAATTATTGTTTTATGGGGATGTTACATCCAAATGAATTTCTTTATGCCTCAACTGATTTTATGGGGGTGTTATCACATACGTAATATAAAACAAGTGGAGTGAAATATTATTAGTTATGTCCAAGAGGAAAAAATATATAAATATACAGCGTGTTTATTTTAAATGGGCCGCCCTTGTTATCTCGAGAGCTACAAGAGCTACATAGAATGTTAAATTGGCAAACAATTTCTATTTTACAAGATTAATGCCCTGTTACAGAAGCGTTCATCAATTCCTTGATTAATTAACGAACCAGGTAAATGAACAAATTCGAATAAATTTCTTGTTATTATGACATTTAAATCATTGCTGTTAAAAAATCGCGTTGCATTGTTCATTTTGATAATCCGTTAACAAATCAAAGAACTGATGAACGTTTCTTATACCTTCACATAAAGATATTTTTTGAGAAAAATGTAATAGATATAAAGTTTAACATTAATTTTATACTGGGAAAACTTGGAGAAGAACAGTCTGATGAAAACGTTTGAAAATTGTTTTATTACATAGCCGACGTTTCGACACCAAATATGCCTTCTTCGGGGAAATGTAAACTTACTATGTTGAATTTTTTTTTAAAATGTTGAATTATGAAAGTATTTTGTCAAAATTATTTTTAGAAAAATGCGAACCACACAGTTCATCTTCAGAAACAATTTTATGACTATGAATAAGAATGCCACGAATGAAAAAAAAAACTAATACATTTTTACGTAAAATTAGAATTCCATGAAGGAAATAAGTGCATATTTATATACTTTTTTAATAAAAGTCAATTGGCAACTTAAATCACCGATGGCGGCGTTGCCGTTGCAAGCAAAAATGGTGGACGAAAAACATATACTTACCCAATGACAGCTAATATCTAATTTGTTGTTATGTGATTACATTTGTCAAATATGAAGAGAAAATTTATTTCGTATCCCGAAATTATAATTTTTTTGAGAAATACACCCGAATTTTAGATATATTATAAACTTGGTATGTCTTTAGATAGTTCTAATTTTCCCGCTAGATGTCTCATGATTAATTTGAGGTGCCAATACACAAAAAAATATTTACTTATTTCACTCATGGCATTCTAATTCTACACAGAAAAGTAACACGTTTTTATTTTTCCTATTCGTGACGCTCTTATTGTAGTCTTATTCAATTAAATTAATATAAAACTTTATAAGCTTTTATTTAAAAAAAAAACCGTTATGGTAAGGGTAATACAGTGTGTCAATAAAATTCCTAACTCGGTATAGGCTATGAACAGAGAAACGTATGTCTGATCATTATTCAATTCAAAAGTCAATATGTCAAAATTGATCTTGAAATGTAATTTTAAGGAGAATGACAATAAAGAGGGATGCAGTATATTGACATTCGCCGTTTTCTAATTTTTGACAATATCTCAAGTCAAATTGACATTTAATTAAATATTTTTAAATTGACATACGTTTCTTTGTTCATAACCTATTCCGAGTTAGGATTTTTTTTAACACACTACAATATTATGTGTTTGAATTCAAAATTAAATTCTCTAGCGAACAAGTAAATAATGAATATAATTATGTTTATATTTAACATAAAAAGTTAGTTGCTGTATCTTCACAACCACTAGTTGATTTTTTCTTTCTATATTCATTTCATTAGACATCTCGTTAGTCTTGTTTAATAGAAATTGTTTTTTGTAGCTCTAATAGTTCTTGTGATAGCAATGATGGCAATGGCCTTTTTAAAATGAATACTATATTATTCAGGATAATTCATATTGCAGAGGTTATTTTGAGTGAAAAATGTTATCTAAATATAGGCCCGATCTCGTCTCTTATAGAAGTACCAAGCTCTTGAAAATGACAATAGAGCTGTAGGTATACTTTGGTTTCTAATTAGAAAATATGTAGTTTTAGATAGAATCATCAAACTTGATATTTGCTACATCATAATATTAAAAATTATTTCGCAACACTCCCACTACCCTTGGTAAGGGAGGTAAGTATAGGGATCGTGCTAAAAATCGCATATTGAGATTTTGGTAAATGACCACGTTTTAAGCTCCCTAGAATCCAATTTTAACATTTTCACGATGATGTCTGTGTGTATGTGTGTGTGGATCCTCCACTCTATCTCAAATACTAACATTCAGAAAATTTTGAAATCTTGTATTTCGATCTTTTTCTGTATTGGAAAGAGCCCATTAGATTTTGGTGTAAATCGGATAACCGGAAATGGCACTTTACTAAGCTCAAAATAGTTTTTTTTCGAAAAATACCTTTAAATGTAATTTTTTGACATTAATTTAAATTAAAGATTATTAAATTTTCTACGGATTTGCATTAAATTTTTTCTAAATATTATATGGATAAATTTATAAAATTATCTATAATTTAAATCCCGGAGCCTACGCTTTAAATAAACAATACTCCTTAGCAGTTATTCAAATGTATGTAACTGACAGATAAATGTCACTGTCAAAGAACTAATCATTACAATAATAATAGTAACGTTTTAAAAAGAAAAATGTAAATAGAACAATAGGAAAGAAAATCAATACAGTTTCCAGCATATGTAAATATGTAGGTATGTATTTAGATTAATAAAAATTAACGATTCACCAAAAAGTTTAAGCTAATTCTCATTTTTGGATTAGTGAATTCTATTTTATCCAGATAAAATTTAACCTTCATTTTATTATCAAAAATGTAGTTACTCGGACTACAGTTTAAGAAATAAACTGCCAAAATTAGAGTAAAATTCGCTAATCCAAAAATAAGTAATTAAATAAATATATCATCACTGCTTATTACCCATTGCTGGGTGTGCCAATCTGCTTCGTACACAGATATCGGTAATGATGAAATATTTGCACCGTTTGGGCGCTTACCAGGCGTCACGTCACGGGCAGTCATTACTGGCGTGGAAAGTGCAACACAGGGGTTAATTTTGTGCCATTTAAAATTGGAAATATTTGGCGTTGGTCGGGATTACACCCGGTTTCCCTGTTTCGCGACCAAACACTCAGGCACGCGGCTACGAGACCCCATAGGGTCTCAAAAATAAAGATTAGCTTAATCTTTTTGTGACTCGAGCGGTATATGACGGAAGGTATTGTGTTGGCCACACCAGATTTTTTAAATTATTATTCAGTTCAAACAATCCTTTATCCCTGAGTCCATCCCTGGCGTATACGTGGTGATCGACACAACCACATACGGCCAGAGGGAATGTTTAAGCAACCACATCCCTCGGTTGCGCAGATCAGGATTTCAACTTCAGCGAGTTCTACTGAAATTAAATATTTAATATTTAATACCTGTCACTTCTCCCCACGGATAGATGTCGGCGTGAGATTCTGCGTCGGAAACAATATGCGAGTTGCTACGCACGTCCAAACTCAGGCAAATATTAATTCGTCCATGTGTAGAGATACAGACGAGTACGTAGATACTACACAGCTTGCAAACCCCAAGAGGATATATTGGAAATGTTTTATTTTTCAGGTTTATTAAATTTCTTTGTCTGTCGCAGTCTCGCAGTGACTGCGAAAGTATGTAATGGAACGTGACACGGTATTTGAGTGTTCAAGTTTTATTTTAATATCCATTTTACATTTGATTTTTTATAAAAACGAAATAAAAAAAATGTTGAATATAAATATTCAAGTAAAAGACATGTAATTTACTTCATTATTATTAAATATACATCTTAAAAATTGTCGGAAATATGTGACGACTGTATAGGGTCTTTCACAACTTTGGGTACAAACTTTAGGGGCATATAGTACTAACAAACCTGGTAAAAAAAAGCTTGATCAACATGGATCCAATCTTTAGTAGATAGTTACCGAGATATAAAGCACTGAAAAATGAGTTTTTCTACAGTCTATATACAAAGTAGCCATTTGCGCTCTCTTTTGTCAACGCAAAATGTCACTTTGCTGCTCTAGAGCAACAAAGTAGAAAAAACGCTCGCTCTTCAAATTTCTAACTATACAATGTTGAGAAATGTTATTTGGCTACATTCTTAATGGAAACGTTTAGTCAGGAATTAATGACACTGTAGTTACACATTACCCAATTACATAACCAAAAAAAATCCGCACTGCTGTGAAAATAAAATAGGGCATTCATTTACAAAAACGAAAGTATAAAATGCTTAGATTAGATTGAAGCAATAGCTCAAGAAGAATGGAAAATACCGGTGAAATCAGCCTTTAAACTAAATGCGAGAAGAATAAGGAGACTGGCAAAACTTAATAGGCTACTTGCGTGGTACTGAAAATCTGATATCTATCACTAAATACCTAAAGTAAAGTTGAAAGCGTATTTAAAAATATAAATTTTATTTAAGAAGAAATATTTGTTTTTTAATAAATTAAGAAAGAAGATTTTCTTTGACGTCATTATTTTGAACTGGAGAAAGGGATGCATATTTACGAATGTAACCTGTAGATGGTGAGCGACTGCGAGTTTTAATTTGATTTTGACATTAGTTCATTTTTCTACCACTCTCTCTCTCTCTTCTTTATTATTTACAATTTGCGTATTTTTTGTTACTTTTATTACCTATTTCGATTTGATAAGCAGGATTTTAACTTAGCTTATACTCGTACAAGATAAAAATGATAAACGAAATTATTAACCTCCAAACTACTATTCAAACGTCAAAAGTAAAAATAAATAATAAATAAATTTTTGTAATGGTGGAGGACCCCATTGTGGCGACTGTAGAAAAAATCTTGTGTGTGTTTCGAGCGCAAATTGCCATGTCGATTTCGAGAGAATGCCTCGCTCCTGCGTCGCGCAGCAACAACCTCTCAATCGACAATGTCCCATTTTGCGCTCTTAATACACAAATAGCTATTTTACGAGGTTTACCGCTCCTATCTCGAAAACTATAAAGGTGCATTCACAAATGAAAATTAGGTTTATGGTTTTTGTTTAGATTTAAGTAAGTCATTCATAAATGCAAGTTTAATTTAACCTTAATTTAATTTTGATTGTATTGACAATATTGACATCTATGTAAGTGCTAGTGCTACAAATACAAGATTACGATATCGGTAGAGCAGTACTTAATAGATACACCGTGCGCCGTGAAGCTGTCATTCGTTTGGCATTATTGGTTATATTTCAGCAATGGGCTACTTGCGTGCCATTTTTTTATTTAATATTTTTGAAGAGATGATAAAAACTTGCTACCCATATTTTTCTTTTGGCAAAATTTTCATTGATTGGCCAGAAAAAAGTTAATGAAATTTTAATATTTAAATTACTGCCATGTATAACGTAGAATTATGAATGGCCGTAAAGCAATAACATCGGTACGTCCAATAGCAACGGCATGTGCAGGTAATTTAAGCATGACAGATCATCTGTTTGACGTTTGAATAGTAGTTTGGAGGTTAATATTTTCGTGTATCATCTTAATCTTGTACGAGTATAAGCTAAGTTAAAATCCTGCTTGTCAAATCGAAATAGGTAATAAAAGTAACAGAAACCACGCAAATTGTAAATAATAAAGAAGAGAGAGAGTGGCAGAAAAATGAACTAATATCAAAATCAAATTAAAACTCGCACTCGCTCACCATCTACAGGTTACATTCGTAAATATGCATCCCTTTCTCCAGTTCAAAATAATGACAACAAAGAAAATCTTCTTTCTTAATTTATTAAAAAACAAATATTTTTTTTAATAAAATTTATATTTTTACATACTTTTTCAACTTTACTTTAGGTATTTAGTGATAGATATCAGATTTTCAGTACCACACAAGTAGCCTATTAAGTTTTGCCAGTCTCCTTATTCTTCTCGCATATAGTTTAAAGGCTGAATTCACCAAGTAAATACTAAATAAAGATGAGTGTATATTTCTATATCGTTTTAGACTCGTTCCCATTGGTGAAGTTTGTGACGTCAAACTAAATCATAAGGCTAAAGTTTGGACCTTGTAATGTTTAGCTTTATGATTTGAATTTAGAGACATTAAATTCAGAAGTGTGAATGGAGTCAAAACATAATATGCGCCCAAGGTCTTTAAATCTAAAGTATAATCCATAAATCTAAACCTAATTTTCATTTGTGTTAAGAGGTCATCGAAGTGCTTTTGCTTAAAAAAATAATAATTATAATAAAATGTGGCGAACATGACCAATATTTAATTTTCAAATAACTTAACTGATTCAAATTCGAAAATTAATTTTTACCAAGTCAAAAATCAAAATTTACTATAGACAAACTTAAGTCAAATAAAGCATTTCACTATTTTTTAACTTTTTGAAAGCAGTGGTGTAGCGTAATTTCCAAATGGTATTTCGATGCAAATACCGGGGGTCCCGCAATTTTAGGTGCTCCATCGTATTATTTTTGTTCCAATAACTTGAACAAATAAGCAAGATTTACCAAGTTCCTAATCTCTCACAAATTGTCTTAAAATACCAGAAGTTCATACACAAGAATCACAAAATGAAGATGTTGTGACACTCCGAAAATTTAGTAAATTCTCTAGGAACTTCAGAAAAAGGAACTGTCATACAGTTTCGGAGTAACGTGAGTACTTCTGATCTTGGCGCGTTTTTGGGAATGACGTAGGCGGGTATAATATTACTGGTAGCACCAATAGAGAGCAAAGGAGTCGTAAAAGAGGAAACACCATGAATATTTATGCCTGTTTACTTTTTAAGTTCACATTTCTAGTTTTTTTGTGCATAGAAGTTTTATTAGAATGCCAATATAATTATAAAATTTCTAAAATAAATACTACTCATACAAAAAACATTGTTGCACCACTGTTTTGCCATCTATCACCATGTCGTAGGTGTTCCCAATGGCCATAACACACATAATTTCAAAACGATTTAAACTTTAACAACTATTGTAATTTAATATTTATTACAAATACAATTTTCAATACAGAAATCATTTTTTTTTTTGCTTCTTATACATCTAAGATTCAATTAATGTAAACATAATTATACATTTGATTTATGCGGAATACCCTATATAGACCGGCGGATTTATAGCCCAGCCGTGCTGTAATAGACCATATTATTTATTATAGCGCCGCTGCCGGTAGATTTATGAAATGAAAAAAGCGTGCCAGAGTGACAAACTATTTTTTAATTTTTCCAATTAAGTTGGCAATACTAACTTTTTTTCTCTTTACTATTCTTAGGAAAAAAAAGGAAAAGATATTCCTTTTTAATTAATGGATTCATATCACAATCCGGAAAGAAACAATAATAAACAGGCATAATTAAAAAAATATATATTTCGCACTTTACAAAAGAATCACAACAACAAAATGTTAGTTTGGGGTTTCTGTTAGTGACAGACGAGTAAACAGGCGCTTAAAATTTTTAAATTTTAATTTTATTTTATTGATTATTTATATATTATAAGGGCAGAATGCAGTAGTTAAACATGAAATGAAACTTGCAAGAAAAAAATTATCGTTCATTTACGTCTACATAAAATAATATTTTGCTTTAAAAATACAATTTTTCCCATAAGATAACATTGGTTTCATTTCCACTGTACTCCCAAGCATATGATTGGTGCATTCTGAGCATGCGCATTGAGATAATAATATGGTCTATTGGTAGCACACAACAGTACAAATATTAAGGTTGCGGGTTCAAATTCCGCCGGCTAGTATTCTTTTCTTTCTTTCCTTGATTAAAAATCATTTACAAAAAATCTGATGTGGACACCACACGACTTCCTTCTAAGCAAGAATAATATGAAGTATAGACTAAATTATAAAATTGCACGTATTTGACGTAATTTGACATTAACATCAATTTTTATTACCTTCCGTCACCTTTAGGTAAGGAAGGTATTGTCTTTGGTCAAAAAATTCGGTGGTGAGTTTTTGATGAATAAGCACGTTTTAGGGTCCCTAGAATACGATTTTACTATTTTTACGATGATGTCTGTATGTGTGTGTGTGTGTATGTATGTGTGTCTGTGTGTGTGTGTGTGTGTGTGTGTAACAAAATTTTCGTCTGCGATAACTCTAATACTACAATTCTAAAAATTATAATTCTTTCGAATTTCTCTTCGTTACATCCATGTGAAGAGCTGATTAGATTTTGGTTAGCATTGGACAACCGGAAGTACACTCATTTGAAGATTTTAACAGTTTTTCTTGAAAAAACTATGTTAAATATCATTTTTTCACATTTAATGTTATTATAAATATTAAAGAATATTTTATTGTCTATACGATTTGACTGCATTTTATACTTAATATTAAATGGATATAGAGTTAATAAATTATAAAGAAATTAAATTTCATAAAGTAGCCATAGCTATGGAAACAGCTACTATATTAAGAAAATTTTGATTGACAGATGTCAGTGTCAAGTGAAATTGACATAGTGTGTGTGTCTTATAATTTTACTGGAAATATAGGATCTTTTGCTATAAATTGTATGGAATTTGCATAAAATATATGCAACTGCCGGAAGGTAAAGTACAAGAAATATAATCTTTAGCAATAAGGAACTTTCTGTATGAAATTTGTACAAAATACATAGAACTGACGGAAGGTAATGTGCTGGCCACATCAGATTTTTTTTATTATTTTTTGTCCTACTCCACAGCAAGCTTCATTACAAAAACCAAAAAGTATATAAGTTTTAAATTTAGATATCTCGCTTATACAAAGGGCTAATTTAATAATACTTGATGTGCTAGACGCAGAATTTAATTATCTAAAACTCTTATTTGAAGCATTTATTTCTAAAATCAAAATGAAACCATTTTATTCAAGAAAAACTGTTAACAACTTCAGGTAATATATCACTTCCGGTTAGCCTGTTTTAACCAAAATTTGCTATGTTATTCCAATTAATATAAAAGACTTATATACCAAATTTGAAAAGTTTTGGATTATATTTTAATATAGTTTTTCATTCAAATCTATTATAGGCTTCAAATAAAGTACCATTTCTGAAAATTATGTAATGACCAAAAAGGGAGGTGCACAACTAGATGTTATAGGAGTCCTAAATACAAAATTTCAACTTTCTATGGCTTACCGTTTTTGAGTTATGCGAGATACGTACGTACGTACGTACAGACGTCACGACGAAATTAGTCAGAATGGATTCAGGGATGGTCAAAATGGATATTTCCGTTGAAATCCGCAAACCGAAATTTTTCGCGAATACAATACTTCCTTTACTTTGTACAAGGAAGTAAAAAGCGTGCCAGAGTGACAAACTATTTTTTAATTTTTCCAATTAAGTTGGCAATACTAACTGTTTTTCTGTGTAGTATTCTTACAACGCATCTACACTTTCGCATAAATGGCGAGTCGAATTGCAAGGCGAGTGGCGGAGCAAATGTGTGGTCTGTTCACTTGTTATTCGCCTCGGTCCTCGCCTTGCAGCTCGTAGCGCTCGCTCCAGGAGCGGTTTTTGGGGAGGAGCCAACGGCTTGTAGCGATGCGGTGAACTCAGTCTTTACACTCGGCGAGTCTGAAAACGGTCATTCGCGTTGTGGGGTCGAACATACGAATGCCATTCGCGAATTTCGGCGAATGGCGAGGCAAAACACGAGTGCAAATGTGTAAATGCGCCTTTAAAAAAAGGAAAAGATATTCCTTTTTAATTAATGGATTCATATCACAATCCGGAAAGAAACGATAATAAACAGGCATAATTAAAAAAATATATATTTCGCACCTTACAAAAGAATCACAACAAAACATTAGTTTGGGGTTATCTGTCAGTGACAGACGAGTAAACAGGCGCTTAAAATTTTTAAATTTTAATGTTTATTTTATTGATTATTTATATATTATAAGGGCAGAATCCAGTAGTTAAACAAGAAATGAAACTTGCAAGAAAAAAATTATCGTTCATTTACGTCTACATAAAATAATATTTTGCTTTAAAAATACAATTTTTCCCATAAGATAACATTGGTTTCATTTCCGCTGTACTCCCAAGCATATGATTGGTGCATTCTGAGCATGCGCATTGAGATAGTAATATGGTCTATTGGTAGCACACAACACTATAAATGTTGAGGTTGCGGGTTCAAATTTTGCCGGCTAGTATTGTTTTCCTTATTTCCTTGATTAAAAATTATTTACAAAAAAAGCACTTACATTCATTCATCTTCATCTGCTATTTGCGAAAAACTTTATTAGACTTGTCTTTAAAAAATAATTTTTATGGAGAAAATAGAAACCTAGAAAAAGCCAAAATTGTATTTTACGCCGGGCCAAATGTCCTCAGGTCGACCTAGAAACCTTCTGTGGAATTTGTATAAAATATTTGTATCGAATTTATAGGAAGTAATAAATAATAATAGCGAAGGCTGGATTAACCGCGGGACCTACATTACTATAATTCTAGCCCTAACATGAAACTATATTTATGCACATTTATGTAAATATATGTATTCCAAATTTGTTATGCATAAATATCTATTAAATATGAATATGTTAAATTAGAAATGAATAGTTGCATTAAACAAATATGAACATAGAATGTGTCTAATTTATAATTAATATATTATAATTATAGGATATTTAACATTATGCATTAAATATGTACAATGTAAATCTAAATTAATTTATTATGTATACAATATAATAATTTTATGCAGGCTTCTATAGGTGTATTAAATAGAAATTAATATACAATTTTTTTATACTCGTAATAACTTATCGAATCCATAAGATGTAATTGAAACGGTCAGATGTCCAAGGAAAAGGTACCGTTAATGGTAGTTTTGGAGAAATCAATAAAACTGCTTAAAGAGTAAAGTTTTACATGAAAGCTTACGATTAACAATTTGAAAATCTAAGTCACACTGTGTCATTATCTTATTTTTCATATATTTGGTTTTACAATTGCTATTAAACTTACCAGTTGACTTAGTTTGGAATTTTGAATGCTTAATATTTTAACATATATTTTTATAATAATAAAATAACAGTAGTATCTTATGTACCCTCATAACAACTAAGTGAACGACACTACTGAATGTGACAGAAAAATCTTAATTCATAAAATTCGTAGATGACCTTGATCAGACATCTTTCAATAATTTGTCATTTGACGCCGCTTTGAGAGTAATATAAAATGGCTATTTTAGTTTGAAATGCCCAATATGTGTAATCTTTTCCTTGCCCATCTCACCGCTTCAATTGTACATTTCATGAAATAGACATCCACTTCTTGAACTAAAATACTTTTTAAAAAATACCAACAATAACATTACCTAATGCACAGAATTCATTAACTATAACCTCCCCGAGTTTTCCTAAAGTGAATTCTATATAAGCGTTAGGCCCGGGCCACACTATGCATTTTAGCGGGGCCGGTAAAACCGCATCCGGTTAAACAGGATGGATCATAGAGCGTTCACATATATCCCGCTAAACACGACGGCAGCTTTGATAACCCGATTTGGGCACAGTCTGAGTAATGTCTGATCAGTACAGAGCCTAAATAGTATACGTTGTCTATTAAAAAAACAAAACCAGACCCTTGTGAACGGTCGCATTATTTCCAATATGTTGTAGTTGTCATGCGGCAAATTGACCGTCCGGTCAAACCGCAACATGCTGCGGTAGTATCCGGCAACCGCATCAGTGTGGACCACGGTGTAGTATTTATAGGTGAGAGCACGAGATGCGTTGACATGGCTAAGTAACTGGGAAACAAAATGGCGCTAACGCGACCCGTTACCATTTGATAAAAAATGTTTTGCTACAAGATGCACAACAGGGTATGGATCAAATAAAGAGAAATATAGTCTTTTTAAGGTGCCAAAAGGCGCAATTTAGCGGCAGCCAGCTACACTATAATCACAGAAACAGGTACTAAAATAAATTTCTGATTGAAAGGTGTCAATGTCAAGTGCATTTGACATATGTTGTTTTATAATTTTACTGGAAGTATAGAAACGTTTTGTATGGAATTTGTACAAAATACATACGTAGACCTGACAAAAGATAAAAGGTAATGATTGAAAATGTAGAATATTATGCGTTATAATATTATATGAATAATTTAATATTTTAAATATTTTGTGTAAAAACCGGGTCGCAACAAAACCTGACATCTAGCGGCAAACTGTATGAACTAGCCCAGTTAGTTAGCCATTTTTCGTAATGCATTGGAATACGTCGTGCACTCACCTATAGATACTACACCGTGGTGTGGACGCATTCATTTAAAACAATAAGTTGTCTTCCCGGTCAACCGGTCCCGTTAAACCGGTCCCGCCAAAACGCATAGTGTGGCCCGAGCCTTAGGTGACGTTATTGTTGGTATTTTTGTCCAGGTGGAAGACAACTTTGACATTACTGTATGAGTAGCCACTTTATGAAGTGGGAGTCTTTTTCATGAAATGTACAGTTACATCTACATATACAATACACATCGCAGCCAGTTTGCACATCCCGTCTTTTAATAACACGCGTGTCAAATTCAACTAAATTGCCAAACCGTCTTTGACTGTTGACTTAAGTGGCGTTTACAACCAAGCCATTTCAATTTTCAATTTGATTTTCTACTTTGCGTCAAAGCTTGCCTGAATATACGCTTTCCCAACAACATAATTTCAGATTCCAATTACAATTTCTAATTCCAACATTGCAAAATCCAAACTTTTCAATCCATTTTAAGGTAACGCATGCGCATAGTGTTGCTGAACATTAAATGTCAAGCTCAGTTGTCATTATTTCGTGGTTATTGTAGAAAATTTAGAAATTAATCGCAAAAAAGCTCCTCAGCTTCAGTTATCTTCTGTCAAAAGTCTCGATGTAAACAAATGTGTACAGAAATGTGACAAGAATCAAAATGAACGCCTCTCACTCAAAGTGGCAAAGAAACCCAAATTTCCACCCCTCATCAATGCAATGGATTGTAAGGACTTTAGGGCTATTAGTCTTATTTCGCATGCGGGTAAAGTTATATTTAGACTTCTTATGGAAAGAATGAGGAAAGCCTGGGTGATGATCAGTTTGGTTTTCGTAGGGGTAGCGGAACAAGAGATGCGATCGGGTACATGAGAATGTTAACAGATATATGGCTACAATGATTATGAAAAAGCTTTCGACAGAGTCAGATGAAATATATTTCTGAAGATATTGGCATAGACTGGAAGGACAGGAGATTAATAAAACAGGTATACACATGACAGAAAGTAGTAGTGAGAATTGAAGATGAGGAATCAAAAGAAACAACAATAGGAAGGCAAGGTTGTTGCATGTCACCAAGTCTTTTCAACGTGAATGCAGATAAATTGATGGAGGAAGCATTGAAAGGTACAGGCGGGATAATTGTGGGAAGAGAATTAAATGCATCAAATATGCTGATGATCAGGCAGTTATTGCAGAAAATGAAAAGAACTTCAGAGGATGTTGAATAAAATATAGGTGAAATGTGAAGAATTTGGAATGAAAATAAGTATACAAAAATCAAAAATAGTGAGGATAGCGAAAAAGTGGGGTCTGTACATACAGATAGGTTTAAATGGAAAGAGAATAGAGCAAGTAAGTTCATTCAAATACTTGGGAAGCATGATAAATTGGAATGGAAGCTACAAGGAAGAAATTAGAAGCAGAATTGGATAGGGGAATTGACATTAATATTGAATTGCGAAAAAGATTTGCAAAATGGATAATTTGGAGTATAGTACTGTATGGTTGCGATGTTGCGAAACGTGGACCATGCGAAAGAAGGTGAAAAAGTACTTAGTAAGTTTTGAGATGTGGTTGTGGCGACAGTTAGAGACGAGTAGTCGGCAAGAAAGAGTTAAAAACGAGGAGGTGTTGAGAAGAATAGGAGAAGAAATAAGAATTTTGAAAGAAGTAAGAAAGAGGAAAGCTAACTGGATTGGATTTATTTTAAGGCGAGATGGGATACAGAAAATTATTATTGAAGGGAAAATACATGCAAGAAGGGGAAGAGGGCGAAGAAAATTTGAAATGTTAACGGAAATTAAGGACGGGAAAAATTACAAGACGTCGAAGAGGGACGCGCAGGACAGATTAACTTGGAGACAATATTTCCGTTGAGACCTGTCGAATGACAGATTTTACATAATGATGATAAATAAGATTGTGAATACGGTTTGTACAGAGTTGGACGGTACATTGTACTAAACTGTTCCTTTGTATTTTTATAGTATATGGGCGCTTAAGCGGTTTATGGCCATCTTTGGGTTTCTATGAGAAAGAATATACATGCTGTGGTGAATGTGTCAAATTCAAAGTAAAAATTACAAAGTAGAAATTGAAATTAGAAATTTAAATTATTTGAATCTGAACGTAGCTTTAGCGATGTTTTACAATCTGGCTAGTCGTCTATAGGTGTTTTATAAAACGACGAAGAGCTTGCCTAGCTTGTACATCTATAAATTATAAAAGAATTTTTTTATTATCCTAACATATTCATGATTTTCTTAATAACGAAACTAACGAAAAACTTCGTAACTAGTTCAACAAAATTAATTCCGATTTGATCTAAACGTTAGAACTTGATAAATTGTTATGATGTTCGTGACTGTTTAAATTTAAATTATAGTTGTAATTGCTACTAGAACTTTAGACTTTTGACAGTTTTATTAAATTATTCTGCTGGGTTAGTTTTGCAACTGTTAGCAAAGAGTACATACCCTTAATTGACATTTAGATTAACATCAAGTACACATTGTTATTTATAAAGTTCATTTCAAGCAGATTACGGAAGAATATTAGATGAGAATTTGTTGAAAATAGAACATGAGTTCTATAAAAGAAGAATAAAGGGAGAACTGCATAAAATAATCCAGACTGTGACAAAAGCCTGTTGAGTGTAATTTAATACAGACACCTAGTGTACGAAATTAAGTTAAACTGAACAAAATCGCTGTTTCCTCACATGTTGAAGAGAATTCCGAGAAAATTGGAAAATACTTCATATCCCCGAAAGCAATAAAATAATATCCATTGTTGTTATTTCTGTTCTAAATCTGTATTTACTATTCTTAGTATCTTCGTCAGTTGTTTTATATTCCAACATCGTCCTGCGAGAAATATATGAATAGAAATTTAAATCAAAAATAATCGGTTAAACGGACATCCAATTAACCTGTTAATCAGTTATGGCATGCGGTTTACAAGAAGTTACCGAAAGCGCGTTGCTTGGTAACCGCCCGACACCGAAGGCGGAGGGGTGTTACCTAAAAGCAACGTGCTTGAGGAAGTTGTGAAAAAAATTATTTATCAATGATCGAGGGGTATTCGGTGAGAATTTTTTTGCAATTTTAATTAAATTTACAAAGAGTTTGTATTTAGCAAAATTTTATAATTAAAAAATCACCCAATAGATATCAGTAGTAGCTATGAATACGTTCAGCGTCAAGTGTGTAAAGATAATAAGATGTCAAAGACACGAGAAGACAAGACACGTCCAATTTTATTATAGAAACGTTTAATAGTATTAATTTTATTAATTGAACCGTTATTTTCATTGAAATACCGTGAAAATGACATTTTCAAATTAAAACAATTAATCTTTAATTATCTGTCAAAAAATGTTTGTTACTTAGCAACTTAGTGACAGAAGTGATAATTATCAGTGTAAGTTTGCTTTGATTGGTTACTTTCGCACACGTGATCAGAAATACAGGGATTCAATTGGATAATTTTTTAACCAAAAAATTTTCAGTGTAAGTTTGTTTTGATTGATTACTTTCGCACACGTGATCAGAAATACAGGGATCAATTGTATAATTTTTTAACCAAAAAATTTTCTCCATAATTGTCACACAAATTACATACAACAACCGCGGTTAGCGTGGTTCCTTTTTCGAGTATACCTTACATTTGATATGCATAGACTAATATCTTATCTTCTTTATAGTTTATACGTAGCACATTGTAATGAGTATTTATATTTGACCACTGTAATGCACGTATAAACTAGTAGGCATACAAAGTTTTGTTGGTATTTCATAAATAAAAATCAAAGGTGCAATAATAGTTTCCTCCATTTTATACTTTGTTTCCTGATCTCCATCAAAACTACTTTCCCGTGGCATACATCGACGCATTGAAGCGTATCTTTTCAATCACTGTCTGGGGCCGGAAAATTGAGAAAAATAACATTGAGAAGATGCGGTTACTTTAAAAATTGCACCTTTAAAGCATCTGGAATACTCGCGCAAGGACGCACAGCATCCGACCTCGGGATAATTCGTCATTTGTTTTCACCCACACTTCACCATTGTGATCGTAAATTGTTGTTCTTTTCTTCCAGCACTTCCGCCGGAATATATGGTTTTCAGACTTGAGATTGAAAAATTCTTTCCCAAAAATTTGATAAACGAAATTTTTTCATATATGCTATTGTGTTTTATACCAATTTGGTAAAATGATGGTGATGCAATTTACAAATATATACATGGAAAAAGTGTTTCAAAGTTCAAAATTAGCTTGCGATACGTTAGTGATTAGTGTAACTACCGTGTCAAAATTGTGATCAGCATTCGAACTCGGGCTAGGAGCTATCATGATAATCACAGAATATTAATGAGGTATGAGACTAAATTTTGATTTTTACATTATATGATAATAGACAAAAATAACAGAAATTACTTCCTATGTAAACCTAAGATTCATTCTTATTTGAAATGAAATATATATAGTTTTATTTATAAGGAGAAGCACTGAAACTAAAAATCTGATATGGCCAGCACATAACCTCTCGCCAGATATTTACGCATAAAACGAAAAATATTTTTAAATACAAATACATATATTCATGTCTCACTACAGAATAATTCTCACATATATTTGCAAAATCTATGGGATATTTTAATACAAAATTATGTACAATACATACATTTTCTTTATATTCAATATACTGAAATTTTCTTTTTCTACGTTCCTTTTCTTTTTCTTTGTATTCGTCATTTTTTCGCAAATTCCTTTTATATTCTTTTTTACGTATACTCTTTTGCGTTGACTTTTTTTATTTTCAAAATCTTCATAATGTTGTACAAATATTTTTGACAGTGTCATACAAATATTTTTGACAGTGACATTTGTGTCAATTACAAACATTTGAATTTCTTGCCTTGAAGTAGTTTGATCTGAGATTTTTTACATCAAATTATTTTATAAAAAAAAGTTGGTAACACTGCGAACAGGTGAATAAACTGTGAATTTCAGTGATTTTAAATTTAATTTTTTCTCTAATAAACAGTAAAAATAAATTTCTAAACCATCTAATAATAAACAACTAGCAATTATAAAACACTGTGAACGTAAAATCCAGTGATTACTCTGTGTAGTTGAGACAAACCAGCCCCAAGTGCTCGATAGACAGCTCAAGGTCAGCTGCACGCACATACTCTGCGCGATAGCTCGATCAGATCAGTGTCGCCAACCGTAGCAAAAACAAATCTCAACCCGCACAGAAATAAACAAATATAAAGAACAACAATGGGGGAGACCAGCGCGGGCTCCCGTTTCACAACCACAACAGTCACCAACGTAATTACAACAACATCTGTGACAACCTATCACACCAGTCCGACAATGACACTAACAACACCAATATCAAGCATAGCAACGCCAATATCAAGCTATTATAGCCCTAACACACAAATCACACCAACAAGAAATAATGACAACAACGAGGCCCTAATACAGTGGCAAGTAGTACAAAGAAAAAAAAGACCTAGAGATTACGAGAAAACAGTACAACCAGCACCAAAACGTGCAAATGTAATAAACAATACAAATAGATTTCAAATACTGAACAACAACCCAACAGAACAATCTGCAGTGCAGGAATCAAACAAGACCGCAGAACCCAAACCACCACCTATATATATACAAGGTGTAATTGATTACCCAGCAATGATTGAAACTATTACAACATCACTAAATAGATCTGAATTCGTCTGCAAATCAATTGCAGATAATACAATCAAAGTTAACACAAACAAAATAGATGCTTACCGTAGACTAGTTCACCTGCTTAAAGTGAACAATGTCTCTAATCATACGTATCAACCCAAACAAGATAGAGCTTATAGGGTTGTCATTAAAAATCTACACTACTCAATACCGACTGAGGATATCAAAACAGAACTGGAAAATAACGGTTTCAAAGTAAGAAACATTGCAAATATAAAAAGTTGGCAAACGAAAGATCCTTTACCGATGTTCTTCGTAGATCTTGAACCAGAACAAAACAACAAGGCAATATACGAGACAACACACCTGCTTGGTACTAAAATTAACGTTGAACCACCCCGCAAGAAAAAAGAAATCCCGCAATGTACCCGATGTCAAGATTATGGCCACACCAAAACATACTGCAACAGAGATTATTGCTGCGTTAAATGCGCTGGACAACACGCCACAAAGGAATGCGCAAAAAGTAAAGAAACTCCACCTAAATGTATCCATTGCGAGGGCACACACCCTGCAAACTACAAGGGATGCGCAGTATATCGTGAACTGCAAAACTCACGAAACAAGCCAGTCATAAAAAGTTTAAAATACAATAACAGAAACGATAACGACCAGCAAACAATAAGAAGAGAAACAAACCACAGCATAATGGATAATGAAGGAATAAACTATGCCGAAGTAGCCAGAAACTCACAAAGCAAGATCGCAACAAAAGAAATACCTCCAAATAATAATGATATTTCACTCTCTCAATTCCTAAAGAAGTTTGAAGCTATGTTCTCCCAATTAATAAATCAAAATACAATGATACTAAACATACTGTCCACGTTAATCAAAAACAAAAATGGATAATTTAAGAATAGCTTTGTGGAATGCGAATGGATTAGTCCAACATCTCCAAGAAGTAGAACTATTCCTCAACGACCAGAAAATTGACATATTATTAATTAGTGAAACACACTTCACTGATAAAAATTATTTTAAAATATCAAAATATAAAACCTACCATACAGAACACCCCGACGGAACCGCCCACGGAGGCACTGCAATAATAATCAGTGAAAAAATATGCCACCACGAAATGGAAAAATATGAAAAAAATTTTCTTCAAGCCACTAACATCAAAATAAAAGATGGAAGTGGAGAACTAACAATTGCTGCCATATACTGTCCCCCAAGACATACCATCAAAAAGGATCAATTCGAAGAATTCTTCAAGACTCTTGGCACCCGATTCATCGCGGGAGGCGATTTTAACGCAAAACACTTACAGTGGGGCTCAAGAACGTACAACCCTAAAGGAAGGGAGCTACAAAAAGCTCTAACAAGTAAACAATATGGATATATAAGTACAGGAAAACCCACATACTGGCCTACGGACACCACAAAAATCCCAGACTTGCTAGACTTCTTCGTAACAAATAAAATATCCCCAAATTACATGGACATCACCTCAAACTATGACCTCTCATCCGACCATTCGCCAGTGATACTAACACTCAGCTCCACAATTATCACTAAAAACAAAAAACCATCACTATATAACTCACGAACAGACTGGAAAGCTTTTCGTAACTACATCAACACACAGGTAGATCTAAAAATACCATTACAAAACGAAAGCAACATTGAAAATGCAGTTGATCACATAACAAAAACCATTCAGGAAGCTGCATGGTCGTCTACACCAAGTATCAATGGAAAAACTGCAAATAATACGAATTATCCAAAGTACGTAAAAGAGAAAATTGCGGAGAAAAGAACAATGAGAAAGAAATGGCAATTATCCAGACACCCGGCAGACAAAAACAAACTGAATAATTTAACAAAAGAAGTTAAAAAACTATTGCATAAAATAAAAAACGATACATTAGAGGAACATATACGGAAACTCTCAAACCATCCCCAAGACGATTACTCGCTATGGAAGACTACAAGGAAACTGAAACGGCCACAACAGCACATACCACCGATACGTAAAGAAGATGGCACTTGGGCAAGAGAAGACCAAGATAAAGCTGAAACATTTGCAAAACACCTTTCAAACGTATTCCAACCCTTCCCCCCATCAGCAACAAACGATATACAAAACGAAATACTCCAGTTCCTTGATGCCCCGATGCAACTCTCCAAACCTTTAAATCATTTCACTCCAACAGAAATCAAAAATGAAATTTCGTTACTAAATGACAAGAAAGCTCCAGGGTATGATTTGATCTCTGCAAAACTCCTAAAACAAATTCCTAAAAAACTAGTAGTGCTAATCACCCAAGTATATAATGCTATCATCAGAACACAATATTTTCCGATACAATGGAAATTAGCCCACATCATACTTGTCCACAAACCGGGGAAACCTACACAAGAAACTACATCCTACAGGCCAATATCGCTACTTCCAATTCTATCGAAGCTGGCTGAAAAACTTATATTAAGACGATTAAAACCAATTCTAGAAGAAAACAATATTATTCCCCAACACCAATTCGGATTCCGTGAACAGCACTCTACAATCGAACAAGTAAATCGAGTTGTCAACAAAATAGAAGAAAGCTTCGAGGAACGTAAAGTCTGTAACGGGGCGTTTATAGATATCAGCCAAGCTTTCGACAAGGTCTGGCACCCCGGTCTTCTTCATAAAATAAAGAGTACCCTGCCACATTACTGCTACCTACTGATCAAGTCATATCTTAGTGAAAGATACTTTTACGTAAATTACGAGAACAGCCGTTCAAAATTGTATGAAATTAAAGCTGGAGTTCCCCAGGGTAGCGTCCTTGGCCCAGTCCTGTACCAGATATTTACAGCAGATCTCCCATGTGGAAACGATGTGTTAACTGCAACCTATGCGGACGACACAGCAATTCTAGCTTCGCACGAAGACCCAGACAAGACATCAGAGATCCTACAAGCAGCCCTAAATGAAATAGAAACATGGGCAGATAAATGGAGAATCAAACTGAACGAAAATAAATCAGTCCAAGTAGTTTTCACCACTAAACATATAGTATGTCCAGAAGTAAAACTGAACAGTAATACGCTACCTGTGAAAAACGAAACCAAATACCTAGGCTTACATCTCGATAAGCGACTAACGTGGAAGCACCACCTACAAGCAAAACGAAAACAGCTAGACATGAAGATGAGGAAAATGTATTGGCTGCTAGGGCGCAAATCAAAGCTATCCATAGAAAACAAGATACTACTCTATAAAGTAATCCTAATCCCAATCTGGACATATGGCATACAGCTCTGGGGCTGTGCTAAACGATCAAACACGGACATCATCCAGAGGTTCCAAAACAAGACACTCAGAGCAATAATCAACGCCCCCTGGTTCGTAAACAACGAAACACTCCACAGAGACCTGAGAATAAAATACATACACGAACAAATTAAGGAATTTGCCACAAAATATGAAAAACGACTAAACCACCACCCGAACGAAGAAGCAATCAACCTGCTTGACAGCGGAACCCTCAGAAGATTAAACAGAAAAAAACCGCTAGACTTAAGCTTGTAAATATTAATTAAAATCATCTAAAAAGGAGATAGCTTAAGCTATTTCCTCTCATATCTCAATGTATTTTATCAAATTTTCTTGTTGGCCCTTGTAAAGCCAGTTGTAAATATAAGAAAAATTTAATAAAAAAAAAAAAAAAATATATTATTTTATATGCATTTCTTTATCTCTAAATCTATAGAAGATATAATAATGAATTTATATTTATCGAATAAAGAATTTAACGTTCTTTAATATAAGTATTTACGTAAATTTTCGATAAATAATATTTAGATGATTTTTTTTCTTGTAACTACTACTTCCGGTTGTCCAATTGTTACCAAAACTTAATCAACTCTGCCCATTATTGTTATATTGAAGAATCCGTAGTTAAAAATGCCTTAAATTTTATAGTATTTGAGAAATCGTGGATCCAACATCCACACACAAACACACACACACACACACACACACACACACACACACACACACACACACACACACACACACACACACACGCACGCACACATATACACACATACATACATACATACATACATACATACATACATACATACATACATACATACATACATACATACATACATACATACATACATACATACATACATACATACGGACATCATCGTAAAAATGTTATAATCGGATTCTAGGGACTTTAAAACGTGCTTATTCACTAAAATCTGGATATGCGATTTTTAGCATGAATTCTCTTAGCGAGAGGTAAAAAGTACCAAGTACCATAATTATCTTTGTATAATCAACCTTAACACCAACAAGTAAGTTTAATTAGACAAATGTTACCCCATTAGAAGACCATTTTATTGGTGTATCGTAATTTGAGAAAAAATGTATAGGTATTGTAACACGAGAGTGCGAGAGTACCTACATTAGGTCCGCGAGCCACAATTATTTAATATTTACACTTCACCCAAATAAATAAAAACGTTACACTATGTAAGTATATCGGGGAAAATGTAAAATTAACTGTTTTTACCTTCCGTCACCTTTAGGTAAGGAAGATATTGTCTTTGGTCAAAAAATTCGGTTGTGAGTTTTTAATGAATAAGCACATTTTAGAGTCCCTGGAATAAGATTCTACTATTTTTACGATGATGTCTGTATGTATGCGTGTATGCGCGCGTGTATGTGTGTGTGTGTGACGATTTTTTCGGATCCGATAACTCAAATACTACAATTCAAAATATTATAATTCTTTCGTATTCCTTTTCTTTACATCCATGTGTAGAGATGATTACATTTTGTTTATAATTGCTCAACCGGAAGTACCCTAATTTTAAGGTTTTAACAGTTTTTCTTGAAAAAACACTGTTAAATATTATTTTTCCATATTTACTGTTATTATAAATATTAAAGAATATTTTATTCTCTATACGATTTGATTATATTTTATACTTCATATTCAATGGATATTCGCAATCGAAATTAACGATAGAGGCGCTGATTTTCGAAACAAGATGGCCGCCATAAGATGGGTTTGACATATGACAGTTCACATTGTTCAATGTGTTTCGTTGACTGTGCATACAAACCGAGTTTAAAAACTTATTTATATGAAGGCGATAAGTTAAAATATTAATTATTAATTACTACACTACAAACTCAGCTGTCACTTATTTAATATGGCGCTTGTACGATTAGTTTTCGTAGTACTGATTTGCACCACTAGAGGGAATTTTTTATCTACGATTGCGAATAGAGTTAAAAAATTATAAAGAAATTAAATTTCATAAAGCAGTTAGCTATGCTATAACCATGGAAACCGCTACTACATTAAGAAAATGCTGATTGACAGATGTCAGTGTCAAGTGCAATTGACACGTGTGTGTTATATTATTATATTTTACTGGAAATATAGGAGCTCTTAGATACATGAAACTTTCTATATGAAATTTGTACAAAATACATATATAGAACTGACAGAAGGTCTTGAATGTGCTTGAAACATGGAATCTTGTGCAAGAAACTTGCTGTAAGAAATTTGTACAAAATATGTGGAACCGACGGAAGGTAATGTGCTGGCCACATCAGATTTTTTTGTATCACGCGGTTCTATTAAAAATATTTTTGCTAGTATTTTGGCACGATGGCGCAAAACAGCGTTTCACCGACATGTTTATTTTCGTAAATTTCAGGTTATCTTTAAATGTCACTTTGACGTTTAACCTAATGTGACAATCAAAATGGCCGCGTTAATGAAACGCTGACGTCACTGGGCAAGGGACGAGGCGGAGAAATTCAGCCGCGTTTTGAACAATGTCATTTTTAATTGCAATTTTTTCAGTATTACAGATCGATTTGAGGAAAATAAATAATACGGGTCTATTATTTTTCATTACTCTATGGATTAAAGTTAAAAACGAAAAATCGTGCTTGGCTTCATTATTCCTCATGGATGGTTACCATAAAACTGTAATCATTAGACAGTTTCTCGCCCTGATGAAGACCAAGTCTTAGTCGAAACGTTGGCATGAAATAAATAATTTCATTAGTAGACTGCGACTACATACTTGTATAAGTTCAAAACGTTTTAATTGTATTATTTTACTGCCTTAACTGATTCCATTTAATACAAATTACAATTGAAAAACCTCACAATGTTCTTTTTGAGACAAGCGATTTGTTGAGGTTGGGCTAAAAGGGTTTTCAAATTTTTTAACAAAACCTTACTGCATGATGTATACATTCATTCATTTGAAACCCATTAGGCTCACTTAAATCTAAATCATCTCGCGTGTAATCCGGAAATCCATCAATGTATGGAAACATGTTTTTAATATTATGTGATGCAACTTCATTAAAAACATTTTAATTCGCAGAGTTTACAAAACGCAAAAAACTTCAAGTAAATCTAGTTCGCCGTCGTTTTTATTAATTTATTCAAATGGATAAAATACGGTTTTTGAGACTTAATCATACTTTTGTATAAAAAAAATAAAAATATATTTTTCATGTCTGATAATAATTTTAAATATAAAAAAATTAAATTTGTGACAGCGAGGACTAACTAATATTACTGTAATGCTAAAAAAATTATAATTTCTTTGGAGGCATTACTTGAATTTTAAAAATACGTTACATTATCTTTTTTAAAAACAATACTTTGTTAAATGTAATTTTCCCAAAGTAGTTTAAAAAATTTCTTTTCGGAGAATTAAAAAAAAGTAATTAAATAAAGAGAATAAATTAAGTAATACCTAACATACGTACGTAGATTTTATATTTTGTCAAAAATGTAAACCGGCCCAACAATATGAGATTATATATATATATATATATATATATATATATATATATATATATATATATATATATATATATATATATATATATATATATATATATATATATATATATATATATATACAGGGTGTTATATTTTAATGGACCCAGCAAATATCTCGCTTATTTATTAAGTTGGTAATTTATTTCGTATAACATGATTTATACAGCAACATGTAAGCTAATTGATGACGGATGTCCATTCCTGATACCACTTCCGGTTTATTAATAATTAATATCAATTTTGAAATTTCAAATGGAACATACTATAATTTTTCACAAATTTGAAAAGTACATCAAATTTGCTTTACAATGATGTAAAATAATCCATATGTTACATTATTAAAAAGTAAAATGGCGGGCACTTTTTTATACACCTAATTGGAAAGAAAATAGTGAGCCATGACTGTGGCTTGAACTAAAACAATTGTAACTATTATTATTAAACGGAAAAATATTAATTATTATTACTGAGTATTTACAGGTTGACATTTACCGTGTTACAATTGTTTTAGTTAATTGTTTTATAAGTGTGAAATTATACTGGATTTTGGTTTGCACATCTTTAGGGCACTTTTTTATGTTCTTTCGCCTCGCGATGCTCAATTTTTTTATCAATGTTGGTTTTCGGGGATTGATGTCAAAGTTTTAATTTTTATATGGACGCCATATTGGAAAGTTACGCCATTGAAAAGAGATTTTTTTTAGCTTTACAATGATATAAAATAGTAATAATTTATTGTTATAATTAACAGAGAAATTAACAAAAAATGTTATTAATACTAAAATTTAATAGAAAAAAGTAAATCGAAGGCTGCTGTTTAAGAAAATAACTATTTAATAAACAAATAATGTTAAAAATACAAAAATAATTTACAAAAACTTTACAATAAATTTTCTATTAACCCGCCATTTCGTTCTACGCACTTCTGCGCCCTTTGTTCTGTTCCTTCTATAAATTTTTATAGAGTGTAATATAATTATAGTAATTTAAATAAAAATTACTGTAAATCTGTTATTTTACAGTTCAAAATATATAGCACATTTAATTATTACACACATTAATCATTTTCTAGTATGTCATTTGTTAATTTTTGATGTACCATGAACACTAGAAAAGTTTTTTTCATATAACATTTTATTAGTATCCATGAATAAATAAATAAAAGTGTATATATCATAAAATTAAACAGAGCTTACAGAAAAATATAAATAGTTACGAATTTTAACTTACCAACGATTTTGGAGTAAGGATCATGATGTTTTCGTATTATCTGTAACAACAAACACCATTATTACTAAGATAAGAATCAATGTTATAGAAATTTCTAAAAAGTTTTTATAAAAGTGTATTTATGTAAGCGCAACGCAAAAAGGCTTGAGTTAACCGAAATGCCTTTCACAGGATATTTATTTTTGTTATCTCGCATTATTGAATCTCGCTCACGTTAGGCATTTTAGATACACAAACATCCTTGGGGATATCGCAACGCCTTTTAGGAAAGGTTGCGTAGATTTATAAGGAATATTTAGTAGGTACGTGTAAACGCTACATCAAAATTCTATTTATCCCAAAACTTTCTCACCATTCATTTACATAACAAGCACAGAAGAGTGTAGTTTACTGCTTATTTACATAAGAATATATAACCCAGATTGATATGACTACAGTTGTATTTTCCAACGGTTTCCAGAAGATCACAAAATTCAATTCAAGAGAAATCAATTTCTAGAAATTAAATTTAAACCTTCCTGTTTGAAGTTTTAAAAAACTAGTTTACATTTAATATTATTTGAATTTAAAAAGTAATTACAAAGTTTAAATTTCACTACAACTATAGATTTGTATGCAGAGGAAACTGCTATAAGTTTGGATTCTTTATCCGCCAATTTTAATTTTGCAAATCTGAATATTTAATTACAAGCAATACAGGTTATCAAAAAATATTTATATTTTTACTTAATTTTACATATCAAAGGTATAAATTACCGTGCAAACAAAGGGTCTGTATCATTAACCCAATTTTATACAACACTTTCTTAAAAGTGACATTTAACCTCATAAGAATATAATGTAAAAGCACGCTTTATAGCAGCCAAAGCCACCAAAATACTCTTTTAAGGTAATGACAGTTCTACAACAAATCCTTGACGTCCTGCCTATTTAAGAATTTCTAATTCAATTTCATAAAAAAAATAACTGCTATAATTATTTTAGCACGATCGAGTTTTTTTTAATGTATACCGATAGGGTTTCGAAGACAGTACGGTTTATTTACAAACGAACGGTAAATAAATTTAAAAAATGATTATGACTTATTTTTAAAATGACAACTAAAAATGTTTAATATGTCAAAATAATTTTCAAACCTTTTTTTAAATTTTGTCCTTCGATCGTGCAAAAATAGTATATTATGTTATTAGGAGTAGAAAGCGGTCTTTTTGTGTTGAACCCAGCTATTGCGGCCGAGGCGCTAGCCGAGGCCTGGCAAGCTGGGTAAAACACAAAAAGGGCGTTCTACTCCGAATGACATATACTATTTTTTCTTCAAGCGTTTCAAATATTTTTTTATATTTTTTTGGAATTTTTTTATTTGTAAAATTTGCAATTTAATCTAAGCTGGCTGTGTACACTACAAAACACAAACGATTCAACTGTCAAATAACAATTTTCAATATGATCTGTGTTGCTGTGGCTACTGTCGCCACCAGCGGTGAACTAAGAATCTAACATTTTTTTACTAGTACAACAATAACAACATTTTTGTACTAGTAAGACAATGAATATCTTCTACAGCGTGTGTACAGTAGCATAATATGCATATTATAATACGCTTGAAGAAAATAATTATTTGTATCACTAGGCCAGAAACTGAACATTTGCCGAATTTATTTTGGCAAATACAAGATCTTTTCTACATTTTTTCTACAGTCTATATACAAAATAGCCATTTGCGCTCTATTTTGTCAACGCAAAATGTCACTTTGCCGCTCATACGCGACAAAGTAGAAAAAACGATCGCTGTCCAAATTTCTAACTATACAATATTGAAAATTGAAAAATGTCACTTGTATACATTCTTAATGGAAACGTGTAGTCAGGAACTAATGGCACTGTAGTTACACATTTACCACCTTCACAAGTCAATCGAATCAATCTGACATATAACTGCTCTGTCGGTATATTAGATAACCACACAAAATGCAGCACTGCTATGAAAATCAAACAGGGTATTCATTTACAAAAACGTATACAATGCTTAGATTAGATTGAAGCAATAGCTCAATAAGAAAGGAAAATAACGATAAATTAATAAATATAATAGCTATTTGTGTATTAAGAGCGCAGAATAAGACATTGTCGATTCGAGAATGTCCATTTGCGCTCGAAAACCACAAGATTTTTTCTACAGTCGCCACAATGGGGTCTTCCACCATAACAAAAATTTATTTGTTTCAAGTACATTAAACTAGTGCAGTGAAAAAGTGGATGTCCATTGGGAGCGTTCACGCCAAACTTTTGCAGATAGCATCACAACTGTTCACACAATTTACTTTATATTTAATTTTAATTTATTGTTATCTTCCATTATTATTATTAAATTTTGAAAAATACGGGTTTTATTTCTTATTATATTAATTATATTTCAATATTTTTTCTAAATTTGATCAAGGTCACATATCAGCCCTATTATGTATCAGAAATCTTGCAACATGTGGTACACCATGGAAACAGCTAAGATATTACTAATTGAAAAAAAATGTCGATGTCAAAAGTGTTAATGAAATATTAATTTTTCTGATATATTATGGAAAGGAATTAATAAAATAAATTAGTTTTTTAAAGCTATAGGTTGCAAGGAATTCAAAACTAATTAATATCTTTCCTTATCTACTAATAATCCAAAATGTTATATTTGAAACTGTTTCAAAGATAGCAACAATGGATCTAAAATGTACCAAGTACCAGTATTACATGACAGGCTGTCGACCTGTAAGGGAACGTGAGGTCCTAAAGGTCATGATGACACGAGGTGCGATGTGAAACAAGGATCTCGAAACTCAGGATATTACTGAAGGAAGTGGCAACTACTAACATAGTTTATTATAGTACACCCGAAGTTGTGTTGGTTGTATATAATAGTCAGTTGTAGAGTACACTCAAAGATGAAGAATTTTCTTAGAATATAGAAAAATTAATACACAAATTGCTATACAATTTATCTGCATATAGAAAAATGTTTTATAGTTTGGCAATCGAGCGTTGAGCGGTGATAAATAAACATAATAGATTTAAATATATATATATATATATATATATATATATATATATATATATATATATATATATATATATATATATATATATATAAATGTACAGGATGTAATTAAAACAAGAAGCATTTAATATAAATAATTAGTTTTCCTTCCCGCAAAGTTACCTATACATTTTATAAATCAACGTTGCAAATAAATGTTATTGAGAATTAATTCTGTGAGCAATATAATGAATTGATTTTGCATTACATACAAGGGAGAAAATTAAATTTAAAATTATAATTTTAATGGTCTTTCCACTACAATATGGTTACCGTTTCTATTGTCAAATAAAATACATTTATTATAGTCCATGAAGCACTGCAACGAACAAAGTAGGTAGTTATGTAATTTTCTATGTTCGAAGTATTATCAAAAAATAAGTGGTCATTTTTATTTTGCCGATTGGTTGGCAGGGTTGGCAACACTGATTGCGTCATTATTAATGTTTTCTTTATAAATTCTTGTATATGGTGTCAGCTCTTACTTGGTGAAACTTAAAATGAATTTTTAAAGGGTTGTTTTCCGTTTCACTGTTTATTTATTATAACACGTGGGGGTGCAGAAGAGGGTGATGACACTTTATTTTGACTGACACTTTTACTTTACACTTGATGAACACTTACATTTTATGGACATGGACATTTACTTGAGATTTACTAATTAACTAAAGTTTTATTTACATGATTACAATTATTATTAACTAAACAGAACTAACACAACTACACAATTACTAACATGTTACATTCCGTAACTCAGCAGGCGAGCGCTTAGCGCGTGCCCCAAAACTAAAACACACTACATGTCCAAAACAACAAACGTCTTCACGACGCGGCGAACTAATCTAGACTCCTCAAACAAAGCGCTATATTCAGGACAGAATTATCTTAAGGGTACAGGGTGCGTAGGCTAGAGCATTCAAAGTTACGCACGTATGCATAATAATTTCTAGACTTAATGATCAACAAATAAATGTCGTGACTATAGATATATGCGACTGTCATAATATGATGAGAATTTCTAAACTGAATTTTGACATTTATAACTTAAATAGATAAACATAGTTAAAAAATGATTATTGAAAGTATAATTTAGAAAAGTTTATAAAAAGTTATTTATCTGTTATGACATTATTTTGCAGGACCATAGTTATACGCCATACAATAGTATCTTCAGACCTACAGTTACTTAAAAGTACTAACTTTTTTCACTTGTATATACTATTTCGATTACTTAGAATTAATATAAAATTTATAGCTATATATTATTTAATTTTTTCAACTGAGTTTAGGCTACAAGGTACATAATATAATATAAAAACACAGGATTTACAAAATAATAAATTACAATATATATATATATATATATATATATATATATATATATATATATATATACATATATATATATATATATATATATATATATATATATACATATATATATATATATATATATATATATATATATATATATATATATATATATATATATTTCATCCCAAAATTGGCAAAATAAGAGGTGTTCCATAGTTTGAAATTCTCCTTACACCTACCCATGGAACAACATTGTAATTAATTATTGATTCATAGATGTTCCGTGTTCAGTATGTATGCTATGTTTTTATAAATGTACTAGCAAGTGATCTATGATAATAGATATTTATACACCAAGTGAATTAAGATAATGTTTATTCATGATTCATGAAAAGAAAACCCGTAGGGCTAGTAGGTTAAATTCTGTGACTGAATATATATTCTTAACTCACGTGGTATATACAATATTTTATTAAATTTTGACGAAATAATAATAAAAATCATTTTAATATTTAATTTTGACAAAAAAAAACTAATCAATTAGTAGAGACTGTGGTGAGTGTTATTTTTATATTTAAAATATATTATTTGTTGCAGAGTGAGTCAAAATTATGTGAGAATGATTTAAAAAAAATTAAATCACTAGCAAATAAACAGTTACTTATAGTAGTTGCTATGGAGTTATTAATGATAGTTTAAAACGTCAAAATTCAATAAAAAATATGAGTATTTATTGAAATGTATTTTATGTCAGAGTAAATATAAATGGATTTGTAACTTTCAATATAAAAGTGTATTTAATTAGTTAAATATATTACAATCAATCCGACGTCTAAGTTTTTATACATATCATCGTAACTTTTGATTGAACGATAGATTTTATTATTATGTCAATAATATCGCACTAAACTATAGTAATAAAAATTTATTTGATAAAAAAATCTCAATAAAATTAAAAGTGGATGTGTCCAGGGAGATGTTAGAAAAATTTCCCCAAGGATATAATATAGTGTATGAACCAATTGTGCTTGCTGAACTTGCATGAATTGTAAATACTCAACCTGTAGCAATGGAAACAAATGAACGGCAATGCAATAGTGAATGTTTTTTATCTTCATTTTATACTAATAAAACTTTAATCAATGTAAATGTAAAGGAAAAACTAAAAATAATACTTCAAGTATGTATATAATATTCAATTAATAATATTTTTGTGTTTTGGTTTTTTTTACTTTTCATTCAATTTTATAACTAGTACATCGGCGTAAAAAAAGTATATCCTGATTTTAAAAAAGTTGCAAAATCAATTTAACGTTTTAATGAACACAATCATTTTGTAAATATCGTACAAAACTGTAATCCGTTTTGAAATTGATTCAGTTAATTAGAAAAAAATATCATTAAAGCAATTAAAAGTTTAAAAAATCGTATAAATAAAAACCAATGAATTTACAGATAAATACAGGCTGACTGAAAACATTATTGCTTTTAGAAATAAAGTTGAAATTACAATATTGGGTGCGAACATGAATGTCACGTTTTAATTAATATTCATTTTGCAGTAATGCCAAATACTTGTATTTTCACTATAAATAAACTTTAATGCATTATAATTTTATTATGACAGACTTTTTACCTTTCGTCACCTGTAGGTAAGGAAGGTATTGTCTGGTCAAAAAATTCGGTTGTAAGTTTTTAATGAACGAGCAGGTTTAGGGTCCTTAGATTACGATTTTACTATTTTTACGATGATGTCTGTATGTGTGTGTCAGTGTATGACAAAATTTTCGCCTGTGATAACTCTAATACAATTCCAAAAATTATAATTCTATCGTATTCTTCTTCGTTATATGCAAATGAAGAGCTGATTAGATTTTGATTATAATTGGTCAACCGGAAGTACCCTCATTTGAAGATTTTAACAGTTTTTCTTGAAAAAACTATGTTAGATATCATTTTTTCACATTTAATGTTATAAATATTAAAAAATATTTTATTCTCTATACGATTTGAATGCATTTTATACTTCATATTAAGTGGATATGGAGTTAAAAATTATATAGAAATTAAATATCATATATTAGCCAGCTACGCTATAACTCTGGAAACAGTTGCTATATTAAGAAAATTCTGATTGAAAGGTGTCAGAGTCAAGTGCAATTGACAGTATGTTTGTGTTATAATTTTACTGGAAATATAGGATCTTTTGCTAGAAACTTTCTGTATGGAATTTGTATAAAATACATACAACTGCCTTAATAGAAATAGAACCTTTTGCAAGGAAATTTCTGTATGATTTTTATACAAAATACATAGAATTGACGGAAAGTACTGTGCTGGCCACATTAGATTTTTCATTTTAGGAAATATTTAGACGTTTACTATGATGTATCATGTGGTAGGGAGTAAAATTAAATTAAATTTAATTACTATTTTTTTAATGTTGATAAATATCTAGAATATAGACTGTTTTGTTGTTGTATATGTGAATAAAAAATTACTCGAAGTCTTCGTCATACATTACTTATTCTTACAAACCCGACGTTTCGGTGTATACTTATACCTTCTTCAGGATAATAAAATCTAACAGAATCAGAATTTTTGAGAATCTGTACGATCTTTGTTAATCTCAGGAAGGTGAACCGAAACGTCGACTTTTTACTTCCTTATGAACGTAGTAAAGGAAGTATTGTAATCGCGAAAAATTACTTTAAGATATCCTAAACTTTTCAAATTTTGTATATAAGACTTTTATGGCAATGCGAATAACATAATAGATTTTGGTTAAAATAGGCTAAAGGCTGGTTCATGTAAGCTGTAAACTTAAAACTTTACTTTAGCATTAGCATTATGACTTTGTATTAATAATTCGAGTATAGACAAATGCGTGCTACGATATATGTAGCTGTAACCTTAACCTTAGCATTTTGCCGTAACCATAGAATACGCCGATTTCTAAACTCTTAACTCATAATGCTAATGCCGACCAATCAGAAGCTTGCCGCTGGCGATATTCACGTCTTTGAATTTGACGTTTTAAAAAATTCTGTCACATTCAAGTAAAAATGAACGGTTTTGAAAAAGATATTCAACTAATTGAATTAGTGGAACAATACAAACATATTTACGACAAAAAAGAAAAATTATACAAACATAAAACTACACTGCAAAATGCTTGGGAAAGCATTTCAGAAGTCATGAATGACGTGTCGCTGTTAGAAAAATGACATCACCGGCCTACTCTTATTGGTTTGCCCTAAGAAGTACATGTACCCGGCAACGCTACGGTAAAGTCTTAAGTTTACAGCTTACATGAACCAGCTTTAACCGGAAGTGATATATTACCTGAAGTTGTTAACAGTTTTTCTTGAATAAAATGGTTTTATTTTGACTTTAGAAATAAATGCTTCAAAAAAAATTTTTAGAGAGTTAAATTCTGTGTCTAGCACATGTAGTATTATTACATTAGCATTATGTAAATTAAAAAATTATATACTTTTTGGTTTTTTTAATAAAGCTTGGTATAAATAAAAAAACCCGTTCCAATTTTATGATTGGGTCTCTATTAGACCTCCAGCTTTATAGATATTCACGATAACTCAAAGCCTGTAAGCCGTAAAAGGTTGAAATTTATTATGTACGACTTATATAAAGTCTAATTATGCACCTACCTTTATAATATATCCTACCGTTTTGAAGTTAAAATTAATATTTTGTAATTTAATTATTAAAAAAATATGTATAGTTTAATAGGCATACAAGGAAGTCGTGTGGTGTCCACATCAGATCAGAAATAAAACTAGATTTATTTATAACTATTTTTTGTCTGTTTAAGTTTCTTGTTGATTAAAATCACTGTATATGTATGTAAACGGCGTTTGTAATTATTTCTATCTTTTGTTACTCAAATTGCAAATTCAGAATTTTGGCAAAGCACAAATGATTTAATTTGCCAAAAAAGAACAAAGTAATCAGAGTGAAATTCATTTATTCTGTCTTAACAAAAGCTAAAAACAAAACAGAGCAGTAATAGATATGTCAACTGTTCGGTAAATCCGGGCCAACAAACAACAGAAACAAAAGAACCTCGATGACTTCCGGCGGGTAATCGAATCCCATTCGGAAGTCCGTATTTACCGATGTCAAATCACAAATCAGAGTATCCGGTTTACCTGCACCGGAAATTGACTTCTCCTGGTCATGTAAAATAAAATAGGGAATTAATTAAATAATAAATACTTTCAACTGCTTAGTTTCTTTTGTAAGCTGGCCACGGACAATTCTCTGTAAAGGAAACAAGTTTGCTGATGCTGCGGTATTCTGTCCTTTCATAAGAAATATCCTCGGGGCTTATGAAAGTGAACAGGACGACTTCAAAGAAACGTCAACAATAAACGGACTCTGAAACCGAAAACTTATGGGAATGTTACTAAAAGAAAAATCTATTCTAAGTATTTGCTATGTCACTGATATCACTGATGTAGGAACGTTCATCTGCCAAAGGAACAAAGTTGTGTATCGATTCAACGTGGGATGTATAATTTTATTTTTCTTCAAGCGTATTATAATATTCATATTATGCTACTGTACACAAACTATAGAAGATAATCATTGTCTTACTAAACCGACCCTGGTGGTGCAGTGGGCAACATAGCTGACTCACGACCCAAGGGTTACGGGTTCGAATCCCGGGTAAGGTATGGCTGTTGTGTTCGTCTTTTACAATTTCATCTTCATTACCGTCATCACAGACAAATGTAAACAGATACACAGCCTAACATTACATTATATTTAGTTTTAAATTTAATAGATGGTGTGAGTGACGCTTTAACTCGCGCTTTAAGTGTATAAAAAGTAGTTTTGAGAACAAGCCGATGTAATTGATAACGGGGTTAGCAATATTTACTTCTTTCTGTTAAAATGTTATATTCATATCAAGTTTGCTATTGTATATTTTTTATAATCAAGAATGATATGTTGTATCTATGAAATAGAAAAAAGTTGTTGATAAATAAATATTGTATTGAAAGGTCTCATACTTCTTATTGTCCCTTAAAACCATTATAAAATAAAACTTTCAACATCGGTCACTCCACGGTCTACGTAGACTGTGGGGACAGAACATATTGTAATGTGCAATGCCCGCCGTCGCCGCCGCTGTCCCCGTCGCTGTCGCCGCCGCTGTCGCAGGGACGAGCGAGTGTCTATTTTTAGCGATGACGCAACCGACTTGTCGGAACCTGCTTAATTACGCGGTTGATGTAACCTATTGTGTTTTTATCTAGAATAGTGCTCTGGTAAGTTCTGGAATACGGATGCCGGGGTATATAAGCACTGTTAGCGAAGGCATTCGACAGTCTGATATAAATAAGCGTTGCGTGTTAAACAGTTGGTGATATAAACAGATAGTCGACAAGTGGTAAACATAAATAAATATAGTTGTATAAATAAATAAGTGAGCTGTATATTTTTTAAATAAATAATCTTAGTGTTTAAGTGTCTTGTAATATTTTTAGTCTTAATTAGTGTTTAATATTTGTTTAATCGTAGTGTTTGTTATATTTATCATCTTTTAATTATATTTAATATCTATTTATCGTTATAATAAACTTTTATTTTAATTAATAATAATTGTCTAATATTTACCCTTCACCCAAATAAATAAAAACGTTGCAATATGAATGATGTTAGACGAACATATGAAAATGTTCTGGAAACAAAAATAAAAATTACAACCTATGTGACAATGAGTTTAATGTTTTGCTACTTAATTATAACATTGTTAATATGTAATATAAATTTAAAATTAATTGTAAAACTGTATTGTAAGAATATTATACTTTCACACACGGGAGAAAATTTCTAAGGTATACCTCTTTGGAATTTACATATAATAAATGAAATAAAAGATACTTAAAATTAAACATTACTGACCGTTCTTAATTTGTTTTCTATTCATCTTATTTACATTTTCTGATTTAGATTCCCAATTTTATTCCTATTGTTGAATGCGATCGATTTAAAAATTTCAAGTATCTCATCATCAGCTATGACCAGTGTGTGAAACGTTTAGCAGTAAAAATAATAAAAAAATTACCCTTTTCTATGTTGTAGAGGCTGTTTAAATTTAAATGTTTATATAAGATAAGTGAAAATAAAAATAAAATAGCCCAGTCAAATTGATATCTACTGTACATAGTAAAAGTGGGAGATGAACGGGGGATGGGGGACTCGTTTAAAGGCGTTCTTTTCACGATTTTTGCAAAGATCTCCGAAACTGTAGATCTTAGGAAAAATTCTTTGCCACGTGTGTACGACAAAGATGCTAGATAAAAGTTTTGTAATTCTTGCATCAGAAATTGATGACGTGGGGATCAACTGGGAGATATAGAGTGTATCTAAGAATATATTCATATTTTTTATACAACATAAACTTTCATGGTTTACAATTTCTAATACAAATGGTATTGTGTAATACAATGACACTCTAAAAATTGAAAGGTTTCGTGGAAAATATTGTCACATTAATTCATTGTTGCATTATTAGAAATCACGATGACAGTTAGAAATTCATAATGAAAAAAATAATATTACTATGATTTATATTCGTATACCTCGTATACTTCATACTCGTACATATGAATGCGTGAAATGAATATTGACTTGCCAGATCGTAAGAGAATATTGCTTTTGGTAACATAGCAATGCACCATGATTTCTAGCTCTAGCTATTGACAATAAACGCAAACGACTATTACAGTTAGTACATTGTTGTTACATACGGGCGTACGTACGAGTAGTATGTGTTGGAAATTACGTGTGTTTGAATGTCCGGATTGGTAAGCAGATCCTGGACTTAATTAATTCGGATAGCACCCAAGTAAACAACTTAATCAAATACTGGAGCTGATATTTAACGTTAGATGACTGTGCTTGTTTGCTTCTTCAGACCTAAGTTGTTTCTATCACATTAAGAGCAGCCAAACATTTAACCAACGCTCTGATCAGATCGCAAAGTTTTCTAATAAATTAACTAGGTAGGTACTGTAGTAAAATAACGAATTTGTATCGTTACGTTATGAGTTTTATGTAGCTAGTATCAAAAAATCAATGGGGTATGTGGCGACTTTTAATATACAGGGTGTTTGAAAAAATTGGGACAAATAGCTATTTTCTTTATTATTCATTTTAGACCTATAAGGCATTTACGAAAATTCTACCAATAGATACCGCATCTACCGATTGCGTTCGAAAACACGAGTGGTTAATAGTTACCGTGTTCGAAAATTGTACCATATCTACCAGATTCATCTACCGGATCCATAATTTGTGGATCGAGTAATTCAGCCGGTAAATTAAGAATCTAACCCCAAAAAAGGTAGTAATGCCAAGCGAACCGTGCGCGTTAAAAGTGGAAATGTGTTTAATATTGGAAACGAAAGTATCACTGTGCTCAGTTTGTTAACTACGTGAAATTTCAAATCTGTTTCAAACTTTCAAATATTTTTCATCGGTTAGAAATGTACCATGTTTATCACTTACGTTCTTAAAATATCGATTTCGGTAGCCATAACCTGGTAAACAGCTGTTTACCGATATATAACGGTAACAGCTCACCGGCAGAATTTTCGTAAATGCCTATGGTTTAAATTAGAAAGTTGCGCGTGAAATTACATGCCACTTCTTGATGGAAAAGACCCTGAATTCTACTTCCGATTGTGCCGGAAGGGAAAACATCCTTGTTTTTTACCTCCCGCTACCCTTGGTAAAGGAGGTGTAGGGATCGTGCTAAAAATCGCATATCGAGATTTTGGTAAATGACCACGTTTTAAGGTCCCTAGAATCGCTAAGAGAGGTATTGTATTCATGCTAAAAATCGCATATCCAGATTTTAATGAATAAGCACGTTTTAAGGTCCCTAGAATCCGATTATAACATTTTTACGATAATGTGTGTGTGTGTGTGTGTGTGTGTGTGTGTGTGTGTGTGTGTGTGTGTGTGTGTGTGTGTGTGGATGTGTGTGTGTGTGTGTGTGGATGTTGGATTCACTATATCTCAAATACTATAAGACTTAAGACATTTTTAACTACGGATTCCTCAATCTAACAATAATGGGAAGAGTCGAGTCAGTTTTGGTAACAATTGGACAACCGGAAGTAGTAGTTACAAGAAAAAAATCATCTAAATATTATTTATCGAAAATTTATGTAAATACTTATATTAAAGAACGTTAAATTCTTTATTCGATAAATATAAATTCATTATTATATCTGCTATAGATTCAGAGATAAAGAAATGCATATAAAATAATTTGATGTAAAAATTCTTAGATCAAACTACTACAAGGCAAGAAATTCAAATGTTTGTAATTCACACATAAATGTCACTGTCAAAAATATTTGTATGCCACTGTCAAAAATATTCGTACATCATTATGAAGATTATGAAAATAAATAAAAAGTCAACAACGCAAAAGAATATACCTACAAAAGAATATAAAAGGAATTTGCGAAAAAATTACGAATAAAAGAAAAAGAAAAGGAAAGTAGAAAAAAAAATCAGGATATTGAATATAAAGAAAATGTATGTATTGTACATAATTTATATTAAAATAATTATTTTGTAGTGAGACATGAATATATGTATTTGTATTTAAAAATATTTTTCGTTTTATGCGTACAACCAGGTAAAATATCTGGCGAGAGGTTATGTGTTGGCCACATCAGATTTTTTGATTAGTTAATTCTATTCTATCCCGGTATTTAAAATTTAATCTTCATTTTATTATAGCTCCGGTGGCTCAATGGGTATGATTCTTGATGACATTCGTAATTAAAGTAGTTTCTTTTTGCCATATAGGTTATAGAATCTGTTCATAAGACGACGTATGTCGTAACTCTGTTCAGAAAATATGTAATTTGGAATTGTCAACATAGTTCGTATTATATTGGTGTTGCCTTTGTGGTGTCTGCGGTGTTTATTCCCGTGATTTATCAATAATGTAAAAAAAACGAAAAGGCTGGAATAATGGTTTTGTCTGCGTATGCATTTTTTGTGCAGCAAAATATAATTTCCTAGTAGGTGTCAACACAGATTAATAGGCAACTCTTCCTAAGCGATATACCATCTTGTGGCAGATTTTGGAAGCTCTCAGATAGACATGTCATAACGTTTATGAGTGCTACGGTACAAATTGCGTGTATTTAATCATTTATTTCTGTGTTATAATGTCAAAATCAAATTTTTATTGCTGTATTCCACAGTGTAATTCGTGGATAAAGAAAGATCCGAATTTATGTTTCCATTGCAGACAAAGAAAAAGTAATGTTAGGTGGAGAATTAGTTAATAAGCGGAAAATCTGGATAAATAATCTAATAAAATCCAAGTCCCTACCCCTACATGAAAGTTTGCGACCTTCATTTCACCGAAGGTTCATTTTTTAAATTTACTAATGAAAGAAACTTAGATATTTGAAAAAAACTGCAACATCCACTTGTAAATTGCCACAGTCTTCTTTTCCATCAAAAGACAGAGAAGAAAGGGCTAGGAAACGAGCTTAATAAGCACAATTAAATTAATTATATATTGATGCATGATCCAGAACCACCACTCTTGGACACAAATGAAGCAACAGAAAACCAAATGATTGCAGCTAAATGCATTATTAGATTTAATTAACGAGCAACCAAATGTGCAAAATAAGAAACCTTTTTGCGACTTTGCAGTACAAGTTAGCACACTGAATTTCTTAACATTGAGTGATTTAAGTACGACAAATAGTGTTCTTTGTAGTTTTTCTTCAATAGTATGAGGGGCAGACTGCAAAGTACTTGTTTGCAAACAGAGTGCATATATCGGTATATCATTTGCATTTGTTGTAGTTTGTAGTCTCTGTATTTACCACACCACATAAAATAATATGCCAAGCTTTGAAAACTTCCTCGGCCGAAAATGAGAGTTTATTAAATTTCATAAACTACAAAAACTTTAAAATTATAGTACTGTTAGGTACTAAATACAAAAATTATATTAATAGAATGTAGAATAATTTGACAACAAACTTACTGATTAAATATATAGAAATAAACACGGAATACAGGAAAGAAACATGAACTTTCAACAGCAATATTGTCTCAGTCAGTAGGTATGTTCCTCGAGTATGTCTATCTGGCAGCTTCCTTAACCCACCGTCTCGGCGCTGCGATCTTAATCGAGATCGCTTATAAGCGAGCAAAATATTTGAATCTGAACTACCTGTAAACGAAATATTATTTTGCAAGACCATTCTTACGTGACAATTACTATAGAAACATGTAAGTTGAGTCCAAGTTATTTGAGATATTTTCTTTTTATTATTTTTTATTTTTAATTAAAATTGTAAGTTATACAGATTTTAATTACAGTTTTTAAATAACAAAATTAAAAAATACAAAAAACTGAACCTTCAGAATAATAATTATTTGAAAACAGTCATTTTTATAGTTTCTATTTAATTAAAATGGTCAATAAGCCATTTCGAAGATTATTTTAATTAAGACACTAAAAGAAATACATGTGTATGTGTCTGTATTGAATATACCGACACCTTCTTCCACCTTATTATATTCCCTTATTGTATACCTAGCTATTAAACACGCGAATAACAAACCCTCAACGTATTTAACTATCCTCCTGCAATTAATATCGTCTAATCCACCGGGATTCATAACTACCGCAACGAGATAACTCGAAATCACCGCTTAATTAATTTGATTTCAGTGAAGCTGCAGTTATTGACCACAACATGCTTTTCAGTTTTCAGTTTCACCGGCTCCGGTGATGTAATAATAGCCCACTGTAAGAACGACCGGACAAGCCGGACTTTCCATGGCACTCTAGACTAAAGCTTGGAAGTCGGCTTTTGCATGTGTGAAAACTAATTAGTTGAAAACTTGATCAAATGCAAACAGACAAGCTGAAAACAACCATCAGCGTAATGGCTTTTCATGAAATTTCATTTCAGAAAGGAATGTGTTACAATGGAGACAATATTGGTATTGACAACAAAGGTAGTTTTAAACAAAACTAATACATGAAATTTTTGTTTATTGGTACATTTGTACTCAAAATGTATTTATCGTTTTTATCATGTTTAGTTTGTAAATTAAAATACAGTTCAAAATTGAAACTTTTTTGTTTCACTCAAATGAAATTTCAAACATTAATACGAGAGTCATTTGAAAAATTCCAGGCCTAACAATGAAAACATACAGCTTTTGGGTTCAGCTTACTTTTATTTTTCATTTGACATACTCGTATGTATAAGTGATCAGTTTTGTTATAACAATGATGCGTTAGCTGAAGATAAATTCTAAAAATAATAATAATAATATGATTACCGAAACACAAAATTATCCAACACATTTAAATAGTGTTTCAAAATCATGGTCATACCTAACTATCTCTCTCTTTGAGCTTGTTGTCTTTGTCTAAAGAGATTACTTCAGAACTCGTAGATAGCTACAATAAAATTCTATAATCATAAGTCCGCATTGTTTACTTACTGTAGCATTCAATTCGGCATCCACATGAAAATTTACAACCAGAAAGTTTTTTTTTTTCAATTTCGAAGTGACAATTCTATGAAGTCAAACCTGAATTATAACCAATTCGTACTTCAATGGGGTACTATACCGTGTTCAAAGTTTAACTGCCTTAGACTTAAATTAAGAATGAGTAATAGTGAAAACAGGTTGTTTAAATATTAATTCAAATACGTTCCAACACATCTGCAACAGTCAATACAATGTTTACACTTGATAACGATTGGAGATATTATCAATCGAAACGTCGAAACGTGTAGTATATTTTTTGTAAAAATAAAGACAATGTCTGTTCGAAATACGTGTGTTATTAGTCAGTCAATACAAAGATTATGGTCCGTATTCCGAGCGCACTTTTATAATAAAACCGCTTTTATGGAGCACAGTCCTCATAAGAATATAATGTAAAAGCGCACTCCATAAAAGCGCTTTTATTATAAAAGTGCGCTCGGAATACGGGCCTATGACTTTATATATACTGACGACTCAAAATCAGAAATGCTACCAGGAGCAGCCATTGTTCAAAAAACACAATAACAAAAGACAGTGTATACACAGCCGAAGCACTCGCCATCCTAACCTGCCTACAAAACATAAAAGCGAATAACAAAATAGCAATATGTACAGATTCACTTAGCGTACTACAAAGTATAAATATACTATACCCAAAAACTGCCATAATAACAAATATCCAACGCGAAATCATACGAGTTAAAGAAGATCATAACACAACGGTAAGATTTAAATGGACCCCAGCCCACTTCGGAATACCGGGAAATAAGCTCACAGACAGTGCTGCAAAAGACACAGAGAACGCAGAAGAAGCCGAACATCTAGCACAAACATATGACATGAAGACAGAAATAAAAAGAAAACTAAAAGAAAAATAGCAAGAGGAATGGACATCAGAAACTAGAAACAAACTCAGGAAAATAAAGAACAATATAAACCCATATAAAACAATTGGAACAAGAAGAGAATAAGTCATCATAACAAGACTGAGAATAGGCCACACACGAACTACTCATGAGCACATCTTCAGAAGAACAGAAGTAGAATTATGCCATACATGCAACGTTCCATTGACAGTAGAACAAATTATAATAGACTACAACAAATTCCGTAATGAAAGAAGACATCACAACATTTCCAACGAACTAGAAGTCGCCCTCTCTGACAACAAGACACACCTAAACAACATGCTACAATTCCTAAAATCTATAAATATGTACCACAAAATATAATAAAATATCCTAATTATTTTATATGTATAGAGATACTAATAACCGTGCTGTTGATGTATCTAAATCTAAAATAAATAAAAAGTTTTAAAAAATATTAATTCGGTCGCAAACTATTATTACCCTCGTAGCTTGCAATATACAGTTTGTTATGTAAGTAATGTGCAATACGTTACCACTGGTTACCACTTAATAAAGAAGGTTGCAATGTAATTTACAATAGTTTATTTTCTAATGTGCTTATCGCAGTTGTAACAGCATTTCAAGATGGGCCAATAACAATTATTTATCAGAATAAAGAATTATTTTAAAAAATCAAAATGTATCATATAGATGTGCAGCTTTAGAAAATGATTTGAAATAATACAGTCGAATATATTGTTTCTTATATCTTGAGACATACTTCTAAATGTCTAAATAATAAATATATCCCTTAACATAAATAAATGATAAAGAAAATTCATGAAAATTCGTAAATGTCTTTTTTTTCGTATTCCGCTTCCTGTAATTTAAATATTAATGAAAAATATGTACTTTCTCGGAATACAAAACTACAACTTCAGCTCGAATGTAAAGGGAGAGCTAATTACTTGTTTGCAATTATTGTTTGTGAACTTTTTCAAATGAAAACTGATTTTATTTTAAACATCAACGAACATTACTGTTTAATGTTTTTAATTAGTCATATTCATATTATGTAACGTTTAATATAAGAGTTTCCCTAGTTTTCGTCACATTATAATAGTTATTTATGTATTAAGTACATAATTAAAATATTGTATAACGGGGGAATGTTTAAAACTCGATGCATAGTTGAGAGTTTTAATTTTCCCGAGTGCTATAATCTTGATTATGCTGGTACATATAACGTTTTATTTTATTTTAGTTCTCGAAATTCAAGGATTATAGATATATTTGTGAATTCGTTGTCGTTGTGCTGACGTGAATTTTAAAAATGCTGTGGTTTCTACGTAATTTGTTGGTGCTACTATGTTGTTTGTTATAAACAATTTTAATTTGGTGTCAAATGAAAATGACAAATGTATATGATTTCAAAGAAATATCGAATGAATTTAAGGATGCATAAGGCAAATTTGTTCCACAGAAATCAAAATTTAACGAGAAAGAATACGAAAAGTTTGGAAGTGGCGATGTTCAAAAAATGTGATTTATCGAATTTGTTGTATTGTCTGACATTTATCCATAAACCACGATTTTTATGTTTGAATAGCTGTTGCCTGGTAACTTTATAGGCCCTCGGGCAATAAATAAATTGCGCCCAGTTTTGGGGCGAATAAAATAAATAAATGTGTTTATTGGAAGACATATTTCAATACGTACACATATAGCTCATTAAATACATCATACCTAAAAAAACATCATTTATGCCCAGTTCCATCACCGGTACTTACAATTTAAACTTGTGTGTTAATTCCTATTAAATATTTTTTAATTACAATGTAAAATTGAATTGACTAACTAGCCCGGTCCATTTAAAGTGACAGTTTGTTATCCATTAGTTAAGATTTAACCTGAAGGTTGAAAGCAATGGGAACAACAGTTTTAACATTTAGTTAGCTCTAACCAAAGGTGTAAGAACAATTTTGCAACATAAATAAAAATTCGATCAAATATTCGGTTTTCTTGTGCTTAGTAATTTCTTCTTAATTTAGGACTATGTCCTGTTATTACTGCTTTGTTGGATTTCTTTTCTATGGAGGGGTACCTTGTAATGTTGACGTCCAGCTCTCCTTCCATCGTTTAGGAGATATACCTGGCGGTCTTTTGTTGAGAGGTTTGAATGTTTTTGCCCACTTCGCTATCCTATCTTCGTTCATTCTATCTACTTGGTCTCTCCACTGACATCTTCTGCTTCATACCCATCTGACTATATTTTCTATTTGCAGTTCTTCTCTAATGGTGTTGCTTCGTATCTGATCTCGTAATGTTACTCCATTTATTGTTCTTAGTGTTTTCATCTCTGTGGTTCTCATAATATTTTTAGTTGTACATGTCTCAGCTCGAGTTTCTGCAGCGTAAGTCAGAATTGGTCTTACACAGGTCTTGTAGATTCGTACTTTGCTCTCTGTTGACATATACTTGTTTTTCCAAATTACTTCTTTGAGACATCCGGATATTTTTGAGGCTTTAATGGAGTTTTCTCTGGTTTCTTCTGTCAAATTTCTGCTGCTTGATATGTACGACGAGATAGTTGAATTTCATTACTTGTTCGATAATCTTATCGTCAACCATCAGTTTACATCTTATGGGTTCTTTTGAAATCACCATTGATTTTGTTTTCTCCTTCGACAAGGTCATGTTAAGTTTTTCGGCCGTTGTTTTAAATTCGTATAATATTCGTTGTAAATCATCCTCATTTTCGGCTAATAAAGTAGCGTCGTCGGCATAGCATACGATATTTAAAGATTTATTTTCCATTTCATAACCTGCGTTGAGTTTCCTAACTGTCTTTATTATTTCATTCATAATTATATTAAAGAGCATAGGACTCAAACTGTCTCCCTGTCTAATTTCTTGTCCAATGGAGATTTCCTGTGTTAATATGTTGTTATATTTGAGGCGCGTTCGGTTGTGGCTATATAGGTCATTTATAACATCAGTGATTTTAGTATCAATCCCATATTGTACTAATATGATGATGACGTCGCCCAACCGTATTCGGTAACTTGTGTCGTTATACTTATATGAGGGAAACGATTTGAGTAGGTATATTGGTTTTCTGTATGCATCAACATATGTACAAATATAAAATTCTGTCTAAGTTATGCGTCATAATAAAACCCGTTGACAGCATAACCAAGACGTTAAAAAGTTTCTCAAGAGTCCTCCAAAATACAATTAAAATTTGCTCACAACTCTCACTTCTACTCTGGAAGAAATCTCAGCACCGCAGTCCAGGTAATACAATCCATCAATCAGGGCGGCGCTGTCACCCCGGGACTGCGCGGTCACTCTTTTCGCTAATTGAACACCGTTTCTAGATCTAATTCGCCCCATTCTTCGTTTTTTACGGAGCGGCCCGGAGCCCCAATTCACTTTCTCAAAGGTCAATAATAGTAAATAACCAATTTAACAGAAAGTGAAATTTTAAAGAAAATTCAGCAATTGGGAACTGGACAGTTGAGTTGAGAATATTTTTGATTTTATAAAGTAACGACCGAAAAAAAATTCATAAAATTACCGATTAATTTATGTATTAATTATTTCGAAAAGCGTTATCGAATTTGCATTACAGTTTGAGATAAAACACAATTTTGAGATTACGATAACTTCAATATCCGACATTAGCAACATTTAATTTTTCGATTTCAAATACAATTTAATATGCACCTGGGCACTAAAGTTACTTTTTATCAATCATGTGGTTTATTTTCCTCGGCCTTAATTGTGCCGGCAAATAATACCACATTGGTGATGAAAAATGGAACTTCAGTGCCTTGATACATTAAATAACTATTTGTAAATAAACTAAAGGGTTTAATTACTATATAAGTATTATCTACAATCCTGATAGGTACATTATAAGAAGTTCAATATACTTGATCCAACGTTTCTTCAGATGTTGGATTTGCTATTGAAAGTAACATTTTCCAAAGTCCCTAAATAACCCTTTACAAACTTGCATACCTCTGCATTCGACCGATATCTTGTTCCATCCAGGATTATTTTGAATGCCACGGGCAAACATTGTTGGCGTGGAGAGTGCACCACAGGGGTCACTTATGTGCCATTTAAAATTTGAAATATTTGGGATCGAACCCGGAAGGATTTCGAATTTCAGTTCCGTTAATTTTGGTAAACAATAGCATTTGAATAAAAAATGCATTGTCATGTTGTAGTAAACAATTTATTATATTTTTTTGATAATAATATCTATTATTAGAAACTACAAGAGAGAGAGAGAGAGTAAAAACTAAAATTATGGCAATAAATTAATAATTTCTGATATAACAATTTATAAATGAATAACAATTTACGTAATTTTATATATTTTTATGATCTTGCCAATCAATTCACATTCATTGAGTACCGTTTTTAATATTTTAACTAAATATTGATATATAAATTACAACTGGATGATATATAATATAAAAGCAATTAGCAGTGTATCATACAAACGCAATCAGGTTCCATAAATCAGCGGAACAAGAAAATGCGGCTTAGTTCGGTTTTGCCAGCCCTGATCACATGTGCTGCGCCTACGTTCAACAAATGAACATCACAACAACGTTGATTACAAAACAAACCCATGCGTACGCGTCATCCGAAAACTGAAATAATTACAAACGCTGGCAACCAGCCGTGCGTGTGTGATCACACACCGAACACCGAGCACGAACCGAGAACGCGAATTTTCACAAACTTGAGGAGAAAATAATTTGGTGATTTTCATAATAAATGGGCATTCCTTTTTATTAAACTGAAATAAGCATTTGTAAGGTTCATCATACAGGTAACTGAAGAGATCTACAGACAATATATTAAAATTCAGACTATTTACTCAAATGGAGCACATACAGGGTCGGATTGGCCAGTCGGGATAATCGGGAATTTCTCGAGAGGACTCGGCTTTTTGAGGCCGCTGCTCGGTCATTACAAACTAAAATTTGACTACGTAGCATCATCTAATTAACTTCACTTTCTTATTTAGATTGTTTTTAATATTTTCTAAATCTTAACAAAAATTGTTCGGTGTTGCAGATATAGTTCGAGGTCGAATATATGAGGTTTTGATAATTTCCTACTTTGTAGATTTTGAATGATTTAAAATTTGACTACGTAGCATCATCTAATTAACTTCACTTTCTTATTTAGATTGTTTTTAATATTTTCTAAATCTTAACAAAAATTGTTCGGTGTTGCAGATATAGTTCGTACGAATATATGAGGTTTTGATAATTTCCTACTTTGTAGATTTTGAATGATTGGAATTATAGTTAAGGTATTGTCCGGTGTTGGTGTGTTGGTAGACTGATGTGTCCATGGTTCCTTTTCTCTGTTAAAACATCCAAGAATGGAAGTACTCCATGAGATTTTGCTCTATTGTGAACCTAATATCAAGTATCATCGACATATCTAAGACAAAGTTTAGGTCTTATATGGGCTGTATCTGGTGTTAATTCTTCAAAAAATTTCATGTATAAATTGGCTATAACTGAGAAGAACCCATCAGCAAACTATCTTCTTGTACAAAATATCTATCTTTTTCTTGGAAATATGAGTTCTGTAGGCAACACTGCAAAAATTCCATAATACCCTCAAGAGGCAAGTCGGTTCTATCTTTTAACAAATGAGAATTTTAATAAAACACTCGGTAAGTTTCAAAAAATAATAAATATATTAAAACATTAATGTACATTTCGACATTGCGTCATCTTCAGAATGTTTTACAAGAAAGTACAAGGCCAAATATATACCCCAGCAACAACGACTAAGATAGATACATTAGAGGGGATTTGTATAAATCTATTTGTTCGTTTATTAGAAGATTCCCGTTAACGACGGCATTTTGAATTTCCCAAGCCTCTAGTCTATCTAGTCTTAATCTTTTGTTCTCGGTATGTAAGATTTTGAAATTTTCCAATGAACAAATGTGGTTGTTGTTAACCATATGTTTTGCTACATTTGAATTGTCAACTTTTTTATGCTTAATAAAAAAAAGGAGTGCTGTACGTTCCGTTTTTTCAAATTATTTACGATTCATTATATCATAAAACAATGTATAATGCTCAACCTTCACCCGAAATTTACATGCTCGCACGGATAACAAGTTTCTTCATTATGAATGAAGTCATATCCTAACCAGAAAAAAAAATAAGTCGCGAATATCTTATATTCGTATATTAAAAAATCTTTTTTCTACATATCTATTAAAAGTAGACTGCAGCACTGGTTTCACAGAGTAAAGTGCAACGATTAGCTTTCCTTTGTGTCATAAGTGCAATGAATACTCGTCCAACTGCACCAAATGGATGTAATTCTAAATCTCACACCTCTGCATCTTCAGGTGAAGAAAGAGGCGATGCTCCAGGTGCTTATACTCAGTAGAACAAAACATGTCAAATCTGGGGAACTCAAAAGCTACTTAGAAATTGTAAAGGAGACACTCCTAGATCAAATAGTCACCTCGGTGTCTGATACAATAACAAGATACGACTTTGATTAAACAAAAGGTAGTTATTGATAGATGTGCAGATTCACTACACAAAGAAAGGGAGTAAAATTACTTCTCCACAATGAGACTGGAGCTTCGAAACAGACCTATGAGTGATATACTTCACGTCTTTTCTCGGGGAACTGGTTAGCTAATCTTGACATCAACATATTGTGGATTGACTATCTTTCTAATTGTGATTTACTTGTGATTACTGTGTTACTATAATTTTAGAAATTTAATGTAATTGAATGATGTTCTATTTATACTGACGCACTCACAGTTTGTTAACCTGCATATAAAGCCATACGCTATACAAGGTGTTTCTAAACCTGTGCCACAAATTTTAAGGGTACTGACCAAAATGAGTAAAAAAGCTTACTCATCATATGTCTGATCTTCAACAATATCTGAGAAAAACGAAAAATCGAAGAAGAAAAAAGATAGTGACCGAGCAAAATTTTGTGTATGTCAGTAATTAGGCTATAACAAACAATAAAAGTTTATATGAAATATTTTTCTCGATGTTTAATAGTTACGAAGTTATTTGAAAATTAAATATTGGCGAAAGTCGCCACGACATTTAACTTAGTACAATTATTTGTTTTTTTTTCCAAGTTGCCGACTAAAGATACCAGTTTTACTATTTTCGAGCAGAGTCATAAGCATTAAATTGCATAAACTTGGAAAAAATCGTACAGTAGCAACATTCAACAACTCATTTTTCACTGTCTTATATCTAATTATTAATAGTATATACATACATACATATATATATATATATATATATATATATATATATATATATATATATATATATATATATATATATATATATTATTAATATAATGTCAGATGGCTAGGCTGATAAGAAAGGCATTAGCTGTCTTCACTTGTGAGTCAAAGGTAGTCTGGAATTGCAAGGAAAAAGGAAACCCTTCAACAGCTGACCGAACATAATCATGTCATAAGAGAATTAAAGGTGCATTCACAAATGAAAATTAGGTTTATGGTTTTTGTTTAGATTTAAGTTTTTTAATTTAAAAAGTTGTTTCCACCAAATGAATACTAAATAAAGATGGGTGTATATTTCTATATCGTTTCAGACTCGTTCTCATTGGTGATGTTTGTGACGTCAAACTAAATCATAAACCTAAAGTTTGGACCTTGCAATGTTTGGCTTTATGGCTTATAATCTGAAGTGTGATTGGAGTCATTACATAATATGCGGCCAAAGTCTTTAAATCTAAAGTATAAACCATAAATCTAAACCTAATTTTCATTTGTGAATGTACCTTTAGACATTGAAAAAGCAGATGAGTATGCAACAAAAGGGAGCTAAATTATCTGTTTATGGGCTCGAACTTTCTTGTGAATTCTTGAACATATAAAGAAAAAAATCAAAGAGTGGAAAGACATTCCAGCGAAAACAGTCAAGGGAAAAAATTCAGTTCACCTTTGTCGACAAACGCCAAGGAGTCACTAGCTCTCAACCCTCAACGAAAAGGACTTTAGAATTATAACAAATATCCTTACTGGTCATTGGTCCTTTGATATATATATATATATATATATATATATATATATATATATATATATATATATATATATATATATCATATAAGTAAAATTGGTGTAGCCATAGCCGAAACAGTGACTAGACTCTGCGACACAGAATATATACATGTAACGTCAACAGAAGCGACACTGCTGTATGTATTGTCGTCCGTGTGTCCGTGGCTGTGTGCGTGAACTGTGAACAGGGAGGGGTAACGCAAGGAGATTGGACGTACTCCTGTACGCCAGGATATGCCAGTGACGAAGTGACGGCGTTCGTTTGCAGGGCGGTTCCGCGCAAGAATATTACGACTACCAGACTAGACTACTAGACATAATGTCGGTTGGTATAATATATTGTTGCGTAAAAGTTTTTCTAAATAGTAATAAGGTTAAAATAATTCTAAAAAGCTTTTTTAGACTACCGGCTGACCCAGAGAAGAATTATATTTATTTTATTTTACATATCTATCGACCGCCTCAGTATTTTATGGCTACACTAAATTTATATGTAATTATTAAGGAGTTTTATTAATTTAGAACAATTATTATATTTTTATATTTATCAAGTTGACATTTAAATTTGAATTAGGTTTTATGTATTTTCTACATTTTAATTTAAACCAGAAAAGGTTTTTAAACGAATGCTATTTCAAAAATTTTCATAGTAATAACATTGATATCAAAATAAATAGTCTTTCCTCCTAGATACCTAGACAGACATCTTACGTACGCCTATGATAACGCGTAAAGGGGGCCTGTTGAAAGTCACCAAATTTAAATACACACGTATAGGGTAGTGTCGTACCAGAGTCTGCGAAGAGGTTAAACCGTAAGTAGATTTAACCATCTATGAAAAATGTATTTCACGAGTAAATTGTTTTGGCAATGCATATACGCATTGAACAAAAGTATGGATATAAAGCTTTAATTTTATAAATGTAATGTTACTTTCATGTTAAATAAAAAAATTGAGCGATGGTTTATTTAATTTAGCACGTTTAGTAGACATACTCGTACAATATTGGCGTAATTGTTTGCAACAGGAAATAGTAATGTACATTGCAAGACTCTGAACTTTACGGGCGTGCACGGTAAATAACGAGCGAGAGAGGCGAACTTATCCGTGCGAGCACGTAAATTTCGGGTAACGGTTGAGCATTGTACATTGTTTTGTGATATACCGAATCGTAAATAATTTTAAAAAAAATATTGGAACGTCCATCACAATACATTAAACTATTTGATCGAAAAAGTCTTTGGAAACATATGGGGAAATAATGAATAAATAAACTGTATATATACGTTGCTATGGTTTTAATACCACTAGGAACAGAGCTCTGCAATAAGACTTTTTCTATTACCACTACTGTAATTGGGTCATTACAGAACAGACTGCTAACAATGTAAGTTCGCGATTGCAAATAGTCAGCGGGTGTTCATTTTGTTCCCAGAACAAAGGCGGCCAAGCATGGGGGCGGCAAAACCATCCTAACTTTTTATAGAAAAAAAAATTATTTAAGAATTTTAAAAATATCAACAATTTATAAAATAAACATATTAATAAAACATTATTCTTTAAAATACTTGGTTTGGCGGACTGAGAACATATCTATCCTAGGTATACAGTTTATTTTATTAAAAGACTGAGTATACTTATGATGTCAATCAGTGGCGTAACTAGAAATTTTGCGCCCCTATGAGAAAATTTTCTGGGCTGCCTTGATTTACAACGCTCCAAAAAAAAATTTAAAAACAAACAAAAAATATTAATTTTTATATTATACGATGACAGTAATTTTATAATCAATTTTTTTACGTAATTATTAATTACACTTTTTCATTATTGTAATCAATTTTTCTTTGTTTTAATCAAGCTTTTTTTTATTGTAATCAAAAATCTTTAGAAAAAGTCCTATGGGATAATCAGAGTAACATATTTTCATTAAATTACCCAACTGTTGATACAGATATACATAGATATACAGGGTGTTAATCAACAAACGGAGCATAGGCGTTTAACATTGGAAATCAGTTTTCCTTTTCGTAAAAGTTCTCAATTAATTTTAGACAAAAACGTTTCATATAAACCTTGTAGATAATTAAATTATACGCCTAATTCTCTAAACTTGTTTTTTAACATAGTATTATGTAGGTAAATGATTTTATTTCTAATTCATTATGTGCTATTGTTTAGAACTATGCTCTGTTCTATTTAAGCCATTCAGTAGATGGAGCTCGCATCAGCGCCAGTTTTAAGTAAACATGTCTCTTGTCTCCAATTTCAGCCAATCAGCGAGGTCAAACTATTCCCTATTCTCTGCAATATGAATGGCTTAAATTCCTGAAAAAATAAAATGGGGGGGGGCATTTTTATATAAGAACAAAGGCGGCTGATAGGTTTGGATCGGCCCTGCAAATAGTATTACGTAATGAACTTTCATTACGCAACACTGTTACGTAGCAAATTTAAGTTGGCAGGACTGATTGTTGGGTTAATATTATATTATGACAACAATAAATATTCCAGTCAAATTTGCAATAACTAACGTATCTAAATTTTGTTTATGACAACAATAAATATTTCAGTCAAATTTGCAATAACTAACGTAGGTATCTGAATTTTGTTTTAACTTAGAAATAATGAGTGGTCGTAGAAAAAGTATAGTACATAATTCAAGTTGTAAAGCAATTACGCACTTGTGGAAATACACACTCGCTCCGGCGGAGTAGGGATTGATGGTCGAATAATGCGAATTCGCCTTTAAAGTTAACTTGTGAAAAAATAAAGACGAGTTCTTTTCGAAATAACCGATTCATTTATTATTAATTTCACCGGTGAACAACCACGATATTAAAATAGTGGAATGCCCGCCGTCGCCGCAGCTGTAAGCGAGTGTCTATTTATAGAGGTGACGTATCGCGCTAGTAGCCGAGCGACGTAAGCAAGCAGGTCGCAACGTGTTTAATTACTTCCGGTCGCCTGAACCTTTTGTGTTCATTGTTATTATGCGGTCGAATATTCTAGGGCTTTTCTAGAAAATAAAGACAGCTGTATATAAGGGGCGTAGCGATGCTCGAGGGACACAATTAGTTACATACAGTCACACAGTTAGTTACATGGAGAGACATAGAGATGTTGACATAGAGTGTTAGTGAGTTGAGAAGCACAGCAGTATCGTAGTGAGCGTATGCAGTTGGTGTCGAGTAGGTACTCGGAAGTGACTGATATATTGGGATAGCTGGGAAAGTGAATACTCGGTAGTGTTGACGAGTATTGTGAAGCTAGGTATACAAGGACAGTAACAGTGAGTTGGAGTGGATACTCGGCATTGGTGTTGAAGAATTGTGGCATTTGGAAAGTCGGTGATACTGTGGCTGTGGAAGAGAGAGAGTTACATAAATAGACAGACAGTGAGGTGAAAGGTGTGACTTCTGTCGGAGCAGTTGAATATACAGACACTGTTGAGTCAGTTGAGTATATAGACGCTGTGGAGGTCGGTAAGCGGACAGTTTAACATGAAACAAGTATATAGTGACATAAATATAGCGATATAAATATCGCGTAAACAGTCTACAAGAGTCTGCAACAGACCGGCAGTCTAAGATTGGAACGCGTAGTGAAATAAATAATTTAGTAATATCGTGGAAATAAATAGTAGTGTTAATTAGTTAAATAAATAGTGTTAGTGTTATCTAGTTAATTATAGTTTTAGTCTTAATTAGTTTTTAATAATTGTTTAATATTAGTAATAGTAACTTTCATTATAGTTTAATAAACAATTAATTTTAATTAATAATAATAGTCTAATATTTACAGTTCACCCAAATAAATATAATAACGTTACAATAGTATTCGTGAACAAAACACGAATTTAGTCTTTAGTCTCATTGATTAGATAATACAACTAACGAGCTTAAAAATCAACCATGAAACTGCAATGTACGAATACAACAGAATTTTATTTTAACAAAATATATTTCGAGCGTACAATCGCAGTATAATTTTAATTATTCTCAAATTGCTAGAAATAAACTGAAATAGCATCATGTTCGTATCGAGCTCTGTTTACATTTATTTCAGTGTTCAACATTCATGAGTTTACACGCTGAGCTTTCATTATCATTACAATATGTTTTAAGCAAATGAATACTAATTACGTCGTGGTTAATAAATTTGACGAATAAAACGAAAGAAAAAATGGGATTACCATTAGAATGGTTATGATCGATGCAGAGAAAAAACCGGACAGTAACTTTGTTTTTCAATCTAGCTAATATCTCTCCCAATCCGTACCTAGATTAATTTCTGTAATCAGATTTTGCTTCAACAATAATCCAATTGGATTGAATATGAGTGAATTATAATCCATGAAATTTATTTTTATTTTCGGCGCAATACAATGAACATAAACGAGTTTTTCTATTGTTGACGTTTCTCCATTGTTTTGATATGAAAATTGATTATGACTGAGAATTTCAAGCTTTGTGTTAATGTAAAGAATAATATTATTATTGTTCCAAATTTTCCATTGAAGTATTAAATACTTATTTATATACCAAGTGCGTGAACACTTGGTTCCCGGTTGAGTGTTTGGCGGCGAGAAATTGCGTGAACCGGGGCTATTCGGGCCTATAGTTCATTTCTTCAAGAATGCAGTACAGGGAAGATAGGGCTTATTTGACCTTGTTCTCTGATTGGCTTAAATCGAGAAGTTTACACCGACGATATTTATTTCTCCATCTCAACCTTTTCTCTACCCATCTCTCTCTTTTCACATACATTTGTAGACATTAGCGTAGAATAGGGACGGCGGCGGACCCCCATCCACACAATTTAGAAAAGAACAACAAATTTTTAGAAAAAGCGAGGTGATATACTATGGCCTACTCGATCAAATGCTCTCCCCTTCAGCACTTCACCTCGTTGAACCCTAAATTTGTTTGTTATTTAGTCAGCAAAGTTTGATTATGTTATTTTGTGTAATGCCTGTTGTAAATTATATCTTGTACCAAGTTCACAGAGAAATAATGAGTTTAACACAAGACAAGATGATGTACCGGGGGCACGATTTGTGTTTAGAAACATTGAAATCATTCCGTCTTACAGTTGAAAAGGTGGTTAAAATACGGGGTTTGTCGAAAAGTGGAAATAAACATGAACTAATTGAAAGGTATGCACTGAGTAGAACATATACTTAAATAATTATATAAAAACGTTTCCTTTGAAAAAACAGTTGTTGTGATCACGTGGTGGATCACATGATTGATAAATGCCAAACTGTAGAGCGAAATCTTGCTCACTACATAACTACTTTTTTACTCACTAGATGGCGTCAGAAAAGTTTGAATTGTATAAGTCCCCATTAAATGAATATAATACTACGAATAATTTCTAAATATATAATATAATGTAATATATTATAATATAATATAATATAATGTAATATATTATAATATAATATAATGTAATATATTATAATATAATATAAAATAATATAATAGAACGTTAAATTATAAATAAATAAATAAATAAATATATCATCACGGCTTATTACCCATTGCTGGGTGTGCCAATCTGCTTTGTACACAGATATCGGTAAAGATGATATATTTGCATCGTGCGGGCGCTTATCAGGCGTCACCTCACGGGCACTCATTGCTGGCGTGGAGAGTGCACCACAGGGGTCAATTTTGTTAAATTATAATACGGCTAATATTATTGTCCGTACGCTAATGCATGTTGAGATGTCAGTTGTCAATGGCTGCCATATCAATTCTCAATTGTTAGATTTTTTTGCGTTTTTCGCCATTTATTTGTTTGCATTTTATTTCTATTGTTGTCATTGAGTGTGTTTAATGTGTATTTTTCAATACAAACAATAGTAGTATTCGTTCTGTCTGGTTTTGTTGTTTTATCTCATTAAAGAAAGTGTGCACTGTCGTGTAATTTTGATTTTTATACTACCAAGGCTGATAACGAGGTGCCCAGTACTTCCAAAGGTATAAAGAAAAAAGTGGACAAAAGGTTATGGCCTACAACAGTTATTTGGCCCATAAAAGTAAGGGTGCAACAAAAACTAAAGCTGTGGCACTTACTGCAGCGGCTGTTGGAATCTCTGAAAGATCTATGTACAAAATTTTTGCGGAAATGGATAAAACAGGACAAGTTTTACCACCAAAGAAGAAAAGAATGCGTGAAAATTATCGGAAGATTATTAACGAGGGTTGCCTTTTATATTTCGGGATTGAACAACCCTAGTGTTGCAATCTGGCAACTGACAGCTCTATCGTAAAGTTTAACATTTTTGAGGTTATACGTACTCAGAACGTTTTGACATACGAGCGCTATTTGTGTTGTTTACAGTAACTTAAAAGATTCATCTCGGCCAAAAAATGGAATTAAATCGTGAACATTTTCGTGCGATTATATTTTACAACTTTCGACGTGGATTAAGTCAACAACAGTGCATCGATGAACTTAATTCAATTTTTGGTGATGAAGCTCCATCAAGGACCAGTGTTTATCGATGGTATGGTGAATTCAACCGAGGTCGTAGTTCACTCCAAGACGAATTTCGTGAAGGTCGTCCAAAATCAGTTGTTGTTTCGGAAACCATTGATGCTGTGCGCGAACTGATATTGCAATATCGTCATGTGACCTATCGTGAGATTGAGGCAACCTTAGGCATTAGTGGGACCAGCATACATCCAATATTGCATGAACATTTGACTGTGAAAAAAATTTGTTCGCGTTGGATCCCACACAATTTGTCAATCGCTCAAAAAAAGGCTCGTGTCGATTGGTCAAAAGAAATGCCCAAAAAATACGATCGCGGTGCTTCGAAACACGTCTATGACATCGTGACAGGTGATGAATCGTGGATTTACGCGTATGAGCCCGAAAGTAAACAGCAGTCGACTGTATGGGTGTTTCAAGATGAGCCAAATCCCACAAAAGTTGTTCGCGCACGAAGCACTTCCAAGCAAATGGTCGCCTGTTTTTTCGGAAAAACTGGACATGTTGCAACCGTACCACTAGAACAACGCAGAACAGTCAATTCTGAGTGGTACACAACCATTTGTTTACCAGTTGTCTTCCAAGAAATCAGGAAAACCAACCGCCGAAGACGGATCACTCTTCACCACGACAATGCGAGCTCTCACACATCGGCTCAAACAACTGCATTTTTGAGCACTCAAAACATCGATTTGATGAGTCATCCGCCGTATAGTCCTGACTTGGCACCGAATGACTTCTTTTTATTCCCGCACGTAAAAAATAAAATGAGAGGTCAACGTTTTTCGACACCTGAAGAAGCGGTTGATGCGTTCAGAATGCATGTTTTGGAGATACCTCAATCAGAGTGGCAAAAGTGCTTCGACAATTGGTTCAAACGCATGCAAAAGTGTATAGATCTTAATGGGGAATATTTTGAAAAACAATAAAGCTATTTTCGATGATTAATATTTGTTTTTGTTCTCTAATCCCGAAATATAAAAGGGTACCTATGGAGCTTGTGCAACAAGGATGATTTTTATGTAACAAATTGTTAAAAACTGTTGACAAACAATTTACCGTGTTGTTTATGCTTCGCTTCTCTGCTGTTATCAAGATAATTGTAAATTATTTAAATTAATTGAGGTACAAACTTTTGTTAATTTCTTGAAATTTTAAATAAAGCCATGTTAATTGTATAATATAATTATTTTATTATTATTGTTAATATTATTATTATTATTATTATATAATCTTTGTAAAACTATTACTTTTTCAAATGCAGTTTTATGCAATAAATTTAAATATGTTTTAAATTTAAATACGTGTTTTCATTATGCTTTTAAAGTAATTTTAACTTATTCAAATTCTCATTTTAAATTACTAATTTCAAAAATAAATTTGTCATTTTTCTTCATTTTGCTGTAAAATTTTAAAAATTACCATTCCTAAATTACCAATCTTGTATTCAAATGTAATTACATGACTGTTAATATTTCAAGTAACTATATTTGAATTTAGCGCCAAATTTTGTAACTAGATTCACCATTTGTCATAGCGTAAATCAGATTTCTAGTTACTGCAGTCTTTAAAAAAAATGGACTATAGATGTGGGCGCGGGCCGTGATTTTGTCGGGTAATTAATTGGTCACGACGTGATCCGCGTGATCGTGAATATAATTTAAATTTTGAGTCGTGACTGGTCGTGAGCGTAAGGCACTAAAAAATTATCGTGCGTCATTGAAATTTTATCGGGCGTGAGTACAAAATTTCTTCTATTTTTTATTAAAACTAGTCTTAATTTCCATCTTTTACTTTACTTTTTTTATTATTAGTATGTCCAAATATGTCATCAACAGTATAAATAGTGTTATTGTATACACACCTACTCCGATTTCACTAAAGATATACATATCTTTAAGTCCGTTTGACACGATCATAATTTTGTTAACATAAACATTCGTTTCCAATGAAACCAATTTGTTACCTAACTTATTACCAATTAATTAAAGAATGTTTCCTTCAAATTAAGCACATAAGTGTAATATTAAAGATTGCATAATTTTTTATCAACAATATGTCATATCCTTTGTGACATCTTAAATGGCCGATAAGTTGGTGTTGGTATGAATGCGCGGAAAAACATTAAAGAGAACATTTTCCCTCGTTGTTTAATGACACCGACATCAATATTGTTCTTATTGCTTTTTGATTGTCTATTCTTCAGGAGATAAACAGGAAAACGGCGTTGGGTGAAGATTGGTGGAAAACAAAACAAACAAAAACAGGTGATTATTTGTAAAGCGATGATGTCAGCACATGGATAATGTCAGTGTGTGAGTTATTGCGTGAAAGCGAGGCAGGAGCTGAAAAACGCGAACGATTATCGTTATGCGCTGAAAGCTGAAGAAATTGCCGCAGGAAAATGGCATACGCCGTACACCGTACTGTTCTCCGTTAAATTCACCACAACCGAAAGCGGGATAAGAATTATTTCAAACACGCCACACAAAATGCTTCAACGGCAAAAAATTAATCTTGCTACCATGGTTTATTTATCCTTTTTGTTACGAATGAACATCTAACGCTTGTAGAATACTAAGATTAATAATATCTAATTTGTTATGTAATATAACAAAAACCTGCATACTTTAAACTGAAATATTGTTTCTAGTAAATTTTATTTTTAACCACGGTGTATAAATACTATAGATGTGACTCCCCATTTTTTCTTTTTTGACCTTACTGTCAGCTATAAGTACACCGTGATTCTAATCTCCTATGTAGCGCCACAACAATGTGGTCTACCACATGTCATACTGAAACTAACATGACAAGTTAAATGTCATTGTATAAGCTGGGTCTGTGTACAAACAGTAACATAGTTGTATCAAGACCATCAAGACTACAGCTAATTAGTGAGTATTATGTATGTCCCTTTAGTTTATTTTAAAAAATTGATTACCAGTATTACTACAAAAAATAATTCTTAATTGCATAAAAAAATTGATTACAATAAATGTTACTGTAGGTTTTTACATTATTAGGCATTATGTGTGTATGTATCAAGAAGGCAGATAATTTCTTGAAAATATATCTTTCTGATTATATTCCTTTAGTTTATTAAAAAGACAACACAACAGTGCTTATTTACAATAAAGAAAATTTGATTACAATAATGAAAATAACAAACCAATACTTAAAATTAGAAAATGTAGGTAGGATTTTATTCAGGGGGTGCACGAAGAGATTTTCTCTGTCTCTCTCTGAGTCCCCTTCTCTCATCGCTTTTTTCTCGAAGAAAAAACAACGAATTACATTTCTTAACTACAATCAGAGATATGTTTATTTGATGTAAATAAACTCTTTTTTTATATATAAACCTACTAAATTTAACAACTTGAATAAAAAAAATTAAAACAAATTTAAAAATAAAAATTATTTGATTCAAAGTATTAATTTTAGTGGATTCTATTTGAATTTATTTTTAAGTAAGGGTATTTTTTTAATAAAAAATATTACTTCGAAAGTGTTTTTTTATTATCAAAGAACCAATTTTTTCTCAATATTTTTTTTTAAAGCCAGCCCCCTTGCACCCCCCTCCCGGCGCCCTTGGTTTATATATGACATAATCTCGGGCTGCAGATGTGCTGTTACCTCGAATTAAAATATTTTTAATGGAAAAATTAACTTTAAACAACTTTTTATTCTTGTAGTTTTGCTCTTCTAAAGTTACATGAATACAAAATCTTAAGATTAGTATCGCAAAATTAAATTATATTTTAATAAAATAAATCAAACAAAAAAGAGTTGTTCACCGTGCATTGCACCCTCATTTTTTGCCCGTGAGTGCACCTTGTGTATCGTTATTTTGAAAAGGGCAGTTGCCTTTTAGACTCACATACGTATTTTTTTCATGATTTTTGTCTATTGTTTCGTAGATAATATAATAAAAAGAATGTTAATAAAGTCACAAGACTTGCGATGTTGTTGAATTATGTACACCTACGCAATACATGCTGCAAATATTAACTTATAAAATTTATTAGGTTTCTATCATAAAGTACAGGCTTTAATTTTTTGAAAGCATACCTATATTTTATGAGTGTTCTCAACATTATCAATATAGCAATACCACTTTAGTAGGTTCTACCTATATAGAAAAATATAGCACCATCATCTCCATCAGTATCTTGCGCTAAAGAATCTGTATAAAGTATATATATTCTAGTTTTTACAATATTATTGTTATTGGAATAAAATATTTATTTATTTTACCGGTTTTTACTGATTTCTCAACAACGGTCTACAAAATAAAAATAAAATGCTCTTCATTAACACATACAGATAACGTTAGCATATCCGTTCTAAATACGGACTATGTTTACACGTATAGCAAAAAAGTACTTTGACTTGACTTTGACTTTCAAAAGGCGACTTTTGCCGTTGTGTAAACACTCTCACCTATTACTTTTCTTCCTAAAGTCAAGTCCAAAATAGAATAGACTTGACTCATATAAGTGACTTTTAAAAAGTCGTGTGAACCAACGAACGAAACATACTTTACTTTACTAACAGTGACATCTAGTTTTCATCCACAAATTTCTAGTAATTGGATACTTAATTACACAATTTTGTGTTTTATATGTGAATTTAAAATTGTTACAAATTTTAAAATATTTTATGCGATTATTTAGTAATCTATTTCGCATCCAATATTGTTGCTGCATAGTTATATTATGTAAAAATAATGCGCTTAAATTTAGTAACTGTAGTTTACTATCCCTTTTTTCTATAAATAATTTATTCTTAATTATGATTATATGATAATAGTTAAATAGGTATCTTACATCACACGTGTTATAACCAAACTTTACTTTGCTGTCAAAGTCAAAGTTGAGTGAAGGACAAGTAACAAACGTAAAGTCAAGTAGATTTGACCCTTATGTGTAAACGCACCAATAAATTGGCTTTTCATAAGTCGCCTTTTGCAAGTCAAGTCAAAGTAAATTTTTCTCATACGTGTAAACGTAGTCACGGTCTACTTTATTCTAAAGTAATAAACATAAGGAATAAAGCACATAATTTGAATATTTATCATATTGACATATGTCAAAATGATTGTTCTGTTAACCATATCATTCTGAAAGTAGCATTAATGAGAGAATTTCAGAAAAATAATATTTATCAATAATGTCTTCATTTTCCGAAAACAATAAACTATTGAACAAACCACGGAAGTTATGAATCATATACTACGTTTACATGCAGTTTTGAAAATGGTTTCAGTTTTCAGTCAAAATTATGCAAAACTGTTTACATGCAGTTTTCAAAACAAGTTTAAAAAATGATTTGAAATTAGTTTCGGCGCATGCGCATTTAGCTGATGTAAGTGACAGATCCTCTTCACTCCAAATATTTCGTTTTGCTATTATTCCAATTATTTTTTATACTTCGTACCACTACGCACTAAAACTACACAACTGTCTGTATATTTGAAGGTTAGTAACACAAAGCGACAGAAACGTTATGCTCTGTACGCATGCGCAGTATCGAAACTGAATTTTAAGTGTTTACATGAGTAGTTTTGAATCTAGTTTTCAAGTCCAACCCATGAATTTTAGTTTTGGTTTGAGATAATTCAAAACCGTTTTAACACTGTATCATGGCGTTTTCAAAACTAAAAACGTTTTAAAAACGGTTTCAAAACTGCATGTAAACTCAGTTAACAAGCCTTAGATGTCAAACCAACATCTGCGGCAGTTATGATACTCATAACAATCCTAGGTACGTTAATAATGAGCTATAAAATAAATTTAACCATTGTAATTGTATAATCTTGTACGAATGCTATTTATTTTTTTCATTTTATTGGCGAACGTAATATATTCTAACTAGTTTACAAAGTGTTAAATAATAGTACGAAAACTTTTTTCATAAAGCCAACAGCCAATATATTAAAGAATAAATTTATCAAATATCACTCATTAAAAAATATTCATTAGAAACTAAATTGTATAACTTTGTTTTAGTGTTATTTAAAAGTATAGGAAAATTTAGATTAGGCATATCAAAAAAAAATAAAAAAAGGTGGTACTACGTAACTCTTTAAAGTACCTAAAATTATTGAAATGCTTTGAATAATGAATCGATTAAAATCATGACACAAATAACTATTACTGAAAATTTATGTTTAAAATGGAATATGTGATTAAATTTTGTTATAAATACTAAAAAAACAAAATACCGATTTTTATTTTTCAATTATTTGTTGGTTCTTTGTTTCGAGATATGAATTATATATTTTGAAATTCCATTAAAGATGGGGATAATACGATCCCCAATCTTTATTCTACTGAAAATGTCACAATGCTAATGCGTTTATTCTTTATCTATTTAGATCTAATTTATTTTTTAATATGTTGTTACAATTTTAACAATAAAGTAATCTATAAATTTGCTCTAAAGAAAAATAAGAGATTTTATTTATAAAAAATAATATAAATACTTATATTTACATTTCTTTCAAGAACTGTAAACTGTTATATTTTTGACGAGCCGCCACTGTAGCACAACATTGTTAACGATGTTTCAAAAATAAATAAAACAGTATTTAAGAAATATAAATCTTGTATTTACATAGACATCAAAGAAAACTTGCAATTACTTTTATCTAGTTAATAATCTATTAACAATTTAGGAAGCAAACAAATCTTATGCAAATTAATTCTGTTCTCTCTTTTTCTCTATTAAATTATTATTTTTATAATAAAACTCGTGTACGTCCATTACTAGATGAGGACTTCAAAGCTTTCCCCGAAGAGTGCTATGAGCCAGTTAAAAGAACAGCCTAGCAGCGCCAGACATAATCATACAGAGTTGCAGTATACTAGCTTAAGTCATAAGGGATTACTGCCGTCTCATTAACTATTAATTCGGTTTTTTAACGGGCTCACTTTTGTAGAACTGTACCACGTGGTGCACTTTCGAACAAAAGCTGAATTTATAATTTCTTGACTGATAAATAATCCAAAAAGCCTGGACCGACGACCAGCGTGATGGAAATGTTTTTTTACCTCCCGCTACCCTTGGTAAGGAAGGTATAGGGATCGTGCTAAAAATCGCATATGGAGATTTTGGTAAATGACCACGTTTTAAGATCCTTAGAATCCAATTTTAACATTTTCACGATGATGATGTGTGTATATGTGTATGTATGTGTGAATCCTCCACTTTAACTCAAATACTATCATTCAGAAAATTTTGAAACCTTTCATACCTTATTGGAAAGAAGCCATTAGATTTTGGTGTAAATCAGATAACCAGAAATGGCACTTTTCTTGAAGCTCAAAATAGTTTTATATGTTATTTTTTAGAGATTTATGTTATAAAAATTAAAGATTATTAAATTTTCTACAGGTTGGCATTAATACTTTTTCTATACCTATTTCTTATGGATAAATTTATAAATCTATCTATAATTTAGATCCCGGAGCTGCGCTTTAAACAAACAAAACTCCTTGGTTACACAATTCAGATCTCAAATGTACGTAACTGACAGATAAATGTCACTGTCAAAGAACTAATTTTAAATTAATAATAGTAACGTTTTATAAAGAAAATAGTAAAAAGAACAATAGTTATATGTAAATGAATTTAATACAGCTTTGAGAATAAATGTAAGTATATATTAAAATTAATAATAATTAAATTGCGGGAGGTATAGTGTTGGCCACATCAAATTTTTGGTAATGTCTCACAAAGGTTTTTAGCTATACATAATTTATAACTATAGTAAATTATTTTTTAGGGCAAACGGCAGAAGAATAGGGTCCTATACCACGTTTTTTTTAAAAAAAATTCTGTAAGAACAGGATGAAATAAGAATTTTAGTGCAAACGCGACTTAAAAATTTTACGTAATAAGCAAGATATGAATTTTTAAAGTTAAGAATTTCTTGCGTGACGTAGCTGGTACTTCCAGTTGTCGATAAACTGTTACAGATTTTTTCCTGTTTGCATAGCTGAAATATTTTGATATAAAAACTTATACGTTATATTCACGAAGAAATTATTATTAAGCATAAATAACATAAATAATAAGCATTTTTTTTTAAATAAATAGTAGAACATTGAAACAGTTTGACAATATTATGACACAAAGTACGACGGCGGATGGCGCTAGTGTTTGCTTGTTTTGGTTAGTTAATATTATTATTATTAATAATTTAATTAATACATATTACAAATTGATTTATGTTAGGTTATACAACAACGTGACAGTTTATAATTAGGCAATCCAACATGACGTCATAAGTGGAGAGTAAGTGTGATTTTAACCTCACTTTTAAATATTTTTAAAAATTATTTATGTATATACGTATCTTATTAATATGATAGAAATCGAGGAATTTTGATACAAATTATTCATAAAATTAAACCATAATTTTTTCCATGGCTCCATCATTAAGTAAAATATGTGTGCAATTTATTTCTGACAGCTGCCTTCCACTACATTCATTTGTTATGGGTTGGTCTATCTTTCAAAGGTGACCAGAGCAGACGCGCGAATCTCGTTTTTAAAATCAGGCGACCAATCAAATTGTTAGGACCTAACGCGTCATACCTAATTAGTATTCAACTTTAATCTCTTGCAGTTTGCGACCTAATCAATATTGAAACAAATTTTTTTCACTAATACTCAATAATTTATGTATATTTTCGTCTTCTTATTAAAGATAATTAAAATTTTACTATGGTATAGTACCCTATTCTGAAAGCTTCTTAAAGGCAATGGACCTTTCCAATTTAAGGGCTATCTCTTTCTATCGCTGCAAATAGTAAGAAAATGGCGCGAACAACTGCCAGTTGGGCTGTCAAACGAAACGTCAAAAATATTGCAATCATTAAAATACCTGTATTCTCAGTGAAAATTTGCATCGTTAAACAGTTTACCTTCAATAAAAGCTTTTGTAACTTATTTCGATAAGATTTTTTAAAGTTATCCGAGATATTCTCACATTTTACGTCTAAATGTTTTAGAATCAAACGTCATAGATCTCAGTTGTTCTTACTATGCGCAGATCCCCATTGCGCATATCTTCTATCTCTTTAAATTGGAAAGGTCCATAAAAAGACTTATCAGGCGTTTGCGAATACTTCCGATAATACAGGTGTTCCGAAATATGGTACACGCTATATGTAACAATTTATTTTATATTACTTGTTTATCGGAACTTTGTCAAGACCCTATACTTAGGCTATGTGCATCCTATTGCGGGACAACCTGTATAATCAAAAGTAGAATAATTTTTACTGATGTTACTCTTACGAATACAAACAAAAACAAAATGATAGAAATCTGTTGATTTTATTGATTCGTTACCCTAGCTCCTAGCAACTAGTGTTTCACAAGACAAGATTTTTTACTAGGCTACGTCTTGTCTTGTCTTCCAAAACAAGATAAAATATTTAAATAACTCTTGTCTTGCGTTACTCTTGAAAATCTTGTTACCTCTCGCTAAGAGAGGTATTGGATACATGCCAAAAATCGCATATCCAGATTTTAGTGAATAAGCACGTTTTAAGGTCCCTAGAATCCGATTATAACATTTTTACGATGATGTCCGTATGTGTGTGTGCGTGTGTGGATGTGTGGATGTTGAATCCACGATATCTCAAATACTATAAGACTTAAGACATTTATAACTACGGATTCCTCAATCTAACAATAATGGGATGAGTTGATTAAGTTTTGGTAACAATTGGACAACCGGAAGTAGTAGTTACAAGAAAAAAAACATCTAAATATTATTTATCGAAAATTTATGTAAATACTTATATTAAATAACGTTAAATTCTTTATTCGATAAAAATAAATTCATTATTATATCTTCTATAGATTTAGAGATAAAGAAATGCATATAAAATAATTTGATGTAAAGATTCTCAGATCAAACTACTTCAAGGCAAGAAATTCAAATGTTTGTAATTGACTCATAAATGTCACTGTCAAAAATATTTGTATGCCGCTGTCAAAATATTTGTACATCATTATGAAGATTACGAAAATAAATAAAAAGTCAACAACGTAAAAGAATATACGTAAAAAAGATTATAAAAGAAATTTGCGAAAAAATGACGAATATAAAGAAAAAGAAAAGGAAAGTACAAAAAAAATTCAGGATATTGAATATAAAGAAAATGTAAGTATTGTACATAATTAATATTAAAATATCCCATAGATTTTGCAAATATGTGTGAGAATTATTTTGCAGTGAGACATGAATATATGTATTTGTATTTAAAAATATTTTTCGTTTTATGCGTACAACCCGGTAAAATATCTGGCGAGAGGTTGTGTTCTGGCCACATCAGATTTTATTTATATCAGATATAAAATAACTTACTTGATATATAATTATATAAATATATTCAAATATTGACCATTTCTAGCCCTGAAGAAGGCTGTAGTTACAGTCGAAACGTAGGCCAGTGAATAAATAATTTTCACTAGACTGCGTGTCTGATTATTTTCCATTTTTTCTTTCTGAAAAATATTTACAAATTGTTGTTAAAACTTTTGGGAAAATTTAATAATTTTCATATTGACAAGATTTTAAAACTTTTAAAGAAAGCTTAGTTAATACGAGTATGTATTATACATATATTATTTTAAAGAGGTAGTGATACTTGTGACGAATTTGTAATGTATATGGAACAAATTTCACTAGCGGCAGTAACTTTACTTTTTCTGCAGCTCTTTACTTTTTCTGATACACTAAACATATTTTGCGCAAATAACTATAAAAGTTTTTGTACAATTAATTTCGATACAAATATAATAATAAAATGAATACACACCTTATCTTTAAAACAACTTTTTCTTTTCTTTATTTCGTTTTAGATGGTCGTAAATTTTTAATCAAGCAAATTAACAAATTTATGATGTAGGATTTATAACCATGCAAAACACAATTTTTCATATGTCATTAATTTGATCATAAAACTACATTTTACTGTTATTCACAATAATCATTAATTTGTTTTTATATTTATGTTGTCATCTTATCGCTGTCGATTTAAGATAACTGTAGTAGTAATAATAATAATAAAAAATGTATATACGTAATCGTTTAATGCGAATTTCATCACTAAAAAAGTGGTTTGTACAAAATGTTAGGGTATGTTTGTATCAAAATAATACAGTATATAAATGTGGCTTTGGAGAACAATTACCATTTTAAATGTTAAAAACATTGTATACGCGTATATAAGCAGAAAATGGGCCACCAAGGAATTTTGAAGGAAGTTAAGAGAACATGTATAAAATCTGATTCAAACTGAGATATCTTATTTAAATAAGTTTTCTTAAAAACATTATAGAATAAGTAAGTAAAAAATATTTCATTGAATGGTGCAATAATATCTAGCTTAAATAATTATAAGTATTTTTTAAAGTAAAAAGAATTAGGTCTTAGTATTAGAAATATTATAATATGTCAAATATCGTTCAGTAACTAACTACAATATAAATGAACAGTCATTAAGTTCGGTAATATTAGAATAGCTCTAAGGCGAAAAGGAACCCTTATCCTTAGCCTGTCTATTGTTGGTTCCTTGTTCACCAGTCAACATCTGACAAATGGTAATTACAAATTCTCAGCTGAACAGCGCAACTAAATTCAAACAAGTATACCGATTATGTTCAACATAAACTTCTGTATTGATCGACAGAGGAAAATAGATACACTTTATGTTGTGTTAGGCAAATAAATAAATTAATGGTTGGTAAACATTTTATTAAGGCCCGGTTTTTTCACCTCTACAAACAGTGCCGGTTTCAGGCGGTAAGCAGACGATGCGTTGCATCGGGGCGCCTTTCTTAAGGGGCGCCGAAGTAAGGAAAAAAATTACAATTTAATATTAACAAATATTAAACAAATATATGGACGCTTGGGTGTATTCTAAACACAATCCGTTAAAATATATTATGTAAACGGATTCCGTTAAAATATTTCTTATTAACGGATTCCGCTAAAAATTCTATTCACAATATGACATTTCAACGGATCCGTTAAAATTAATATAATAAACGGATCCGTTTGCTACTGCAGGGCAGTGTTGTCAAATTGTAAATGACAACATATTTATATTTTGATAATAACAAAATATATTAAGATCTAAGCAGATATTTGTGATACATAAATTTAGAGATACTATTTAGTAATAAATTTAAATCAATAAATAATCACAATAATGAATATATTCTTCAAAATAATCTTTGGAATGTTGTAATCAAAATATTCTTTGTTGCGATAAAAATATCCTTTGTTGTAATCAATAATTATAAATAAAGGCACCAATAGAACATTTGTGTCTTGGGCCCCTGAAGATTAAATGCAGTCCTGAAAATACTCGAATATTTTTAAAACATTAGGTAAAGTAAAAGATTTGCAATGTAGAGTAAAATATCTGCTCGTTTCATTAGAGAAAGCATTTTTAATTTTTTTGAGAACGAGAAATGGATAATTCTTGTATTGTTAAAATCTTTCATCGAACCGATTTTTTATAGGTTATGTACGATTATTATTTTGTTATAAAAATTATTTATTTGTATTTTCCTTTCAATTACCTACATTTTATGAATCCAAGGGTCGGAGCAAACAGTAAAGGATGATAACGCCATTCTCTGCTTAAAATTTAGAAATTTCTAAATATTTATGTATTAAATATCGTCCGTTTATGAATCATTCTCCGTTTAAATTTTATTTATAAACGGATAACATACCTAAACGAATCTCCGTTTATATTATTAACGGATAGTGTCTTTAGAATAGCAAAATCTAGTTAACGGATATCTTAATTTTAACGGTCCGTTTATAATTAACGGAATGCCTTTAGAATACACCCATAAATAAGTTAACATAATTTTATATAAAAATTCGCAAGTAAGTCATTCTATCAGTGCCACTTCATGTCGTAAGTAAAAGGCGCCTTTGTCCAAAATTATATTTCAGCGCCCTCAACAATGTATAATTTACAAATTAACACGCTTTAATATCTATACTTTGATACCTTTAATTCTTCAAAAAATGATAGTTACTCGTATAAACAAAATCGTTTGTTGTGATCAACAATTTTACAGTTATAATTTATACTCGTAGTTTGCAACATCATGCTAGAAAATTGTCAATTTGGCAAGATATTTTTTTACTTTCTTTCTTCTAAATTTGAATAGTACCTAAATCGGTAAGGGAAATTCAATATCGGCAATCGTCAGAAAAGAAAAATAAAATTATCTCAGATTTCAGAATGGACATTTTCAATTTAAAGAGATAGAAGATTTGCGCATAGTAAGAACAAATGAGAGCTATGGCGTTTGTTTCTAAAACATTTAGACGTAAAATATGAGAATATCTCCTAACTTTAAAATTTTTTATCGAAATAAGTTACAAACGCTTTTAAGTTAAAGTGTCTAACGATGCAAATTTTCACTGTGAATACAAGTATTTTAATGATTGCATTATTTTTGACGTTTCGTTTGACAGCTTAACGCATTTGTTCGCGCCATTTTCTTACTATTTCCAGCGATAGAAAGAGATAGCCGTTAAATTGAAAAGGTCCATTGTAAATCATAAGCATTTGATTTTTCGCAAAATGCTAGTATTTAAATATTTAATTCATTGTCGGATTCATTGTTGTAATCAATATTCTTGGGCTATAACAAAAATATTCATTGTTGTAATCAACACCTTCACAGGTCAATATAATAATGATAGAAAAATATCTTTGTGTATTAAGAGCGCAAAATGGGACATTGTCGATTGAGAGGTTGTTGCCGCGCGACGCAGGAGCGAGGCATTCTCTCGAAATCGACAATGTCCATTTGCGCTCGAAACACACACAAGATTTTTTTACAGTCGCCACAATGGGGTCCTCCACCATAACAAAAATTTATTTTTTATTTATTTTTACTTATTAGTATTTTCCATTCTTCTTGAATTGCTTCAATCTAATCTAAGCATTTTATACTTTCGTTTTTGTAAATGAATGCCCTATTTTATTTTCACAGCAGTGCGGCATTTTGTTTGGTTATGTAACATACCGACAGAGCAGTTATATGTCAGATTGACTTGTTAAGTGGGTAATGTGTAACTACAATGTCATTAATTCCTGACTAAACGTTTCGATGAAGAATGTAGCCAAGTAACATTTCTCAACATTGTATAGTTAGAAATTTGAGGAGCGAGCGTTTTTTCTACTTTGACGCTCTAGAGCGGCAAAGTGACATTTTGCGTTGACAAAAGAGAGCGCAAATGGCTACTTTGTATATATAGACTGTAGAAAAATAGCTATTTTGGTAGTATTATTATGATTTTTTTAAAAAAATATTGTTCAATTCTAACCCCTTATTATATAAGTTCTTATTTTCAGTATATTTTCTTTACTTTTATTTACTATTGTCTTGAAATGTCGCCCCTGTTCAGGCGCCTTTGTGTGGAGCATAACCTGCCCACCAGCAAGGAGCGGGCACTGCATTCTCTCAAAAATGCATATAAATTATCATTTAAAATTAGTGGCTAAAGTTAAAAGTTTAGTTTACAAACGCCAAACTTCAACTTTACTAATTTTTCGAAAAACGAAATTTTTGCGAAGGCATCTAATTTGAAATTCGATAGCAACCAAATAAAATAACATGAATGAAATCTTCTTCTTACGTAAATTCAACTACAAATTATATTCTCCATGTCCAGTAGTGGACATAATATTGTGTATCTATAATACTAATCTAGTCTATGTGAACTTTTATATGTTTTGCTTTGTTGTTAGTATGTACGATATGTTTGTTAATACCTATCTGATGTATACAATTCGGGAAAACCACTTCCAAGAGATGGCAGCACTACAGACAGACTTATAGGGAAAACGTTGAATTTTACACTTGCAGTCGTTGTAGTTTGATGCTTTGTTTTAGGAAATTTACTTGCATAATTATTGCACTGCGGTATAACACAATATCTTTTCGTTTTACTGGTCATTTTTGGCTCTTGTTTACTATATAACTTTATATGACAGCATAACGTTTTCCCTACGACCTATATGTTTTATTTTGCCACCAGATGTCAGCTACTTTGTTGGCTCTTACCAATTCTACATTAATTTAAAAAAAATATAGGGCGCTCAATTTAAATTTGCATAGGGGCGAAAGGAACTATAGAGCCGGCACTGTCTACAAAGTGCCAGTTAACTTAACTGCCAGATAAAATAAAAATATCACATCGATATTACATGATATTATATGATGCGATATATTTATTTTATCTGGAAAATAAGTTAACTGGCACTTCACCAAAAAGCGAATATTAAAAGTAATCTCCCGGTAAGGTGTGAGTTAATTGACATTAGGAATATCAAACAAGATATGAATATATGAAATGTATAGCAGATACAAATAAATAAATAAATAAATAAATAACTGCCAGATATAATGAAAATATCGTATCAATATTAGAGCGTAAATTGACAAAATTATACACGTCATTTATATGATGCGATATTTTTCATTTATCTGGCTGTTAAATTAACTGGCACTTTACCAGGAAATTGAAGTACAGGCCGTAAATAAAATAAAATAAAAATACGAAATGTAATTTAAAAATTTATTTTAGTGTAAAACTTTAATCGTTTTCGGTTTTAAACCGATAATATCAATAAAATAAAACCGATTGGTGTAGTTTTAAAATTTATTTAAGTATTATTATATAATCGAATTTCGATTCGTAGAAGTAATAATATAAATAAAATACAAACAATTGGCGCAGTTTTATTTATATAGGAATTAAATTTGATTGAATCATTTTGGAGAAGAAAATCTAAATCGATCAAATTTGAACACCTTCATAAATTATAAAACTATACCGTATATTTTCATTTTACTTATTTTATATCACTTTTTACTGCCTTTCTAGTATTCACAAACAACAGACGTAAGCTGATAGTAAGCTGATTGGCTGGTAGCATAAACAAGTGATTAACGGTGATTAGCGAGCAGTTTACTAACATTGTTTTATCTCTGTTAATCGTTTATGCATTATTTTACAAAAAAAGACGTACAATTAATTTTTCTATATCAATTATTTGAAGAAATTACCTCTAAAATAATTTATTATGGGAAGAAATATGTTTGAAAATCATATTGTTGCCCATGCGTCTTAACTTAACTGCATCATTTCTTTGTCTAGTGACATATACCAGCATCGATATCTATTATTAATCAATCGGAATGCAATATACAACAGATTCTTAAATACTCCAATTATTATTGCTTTACTGGAAACGTCAAATCCTGTCATAATATGATTAAATGTTGGTGATGTTTTAATAGTAATTAAAGTATCAAGTGTGTTAATTCGGGCAATTAATAATCGAGACGTGAATGGTTACTTACAATAATTTTGCATGGACTGTATTTTGTTAAATTATTTTGTTCCATTCCAAAAATATTTCGATTAGTATATAATGTACTTTCACTAAAATCATTCATAAATGCGAGTCATTAATAAATGATTTTGTAATATCATTTATTAATAGAAAATCATATATTAATAGCGGCCGCAAAATTTTGCAGAGTTAAATTACTGAAACACATAAATAAACTATATCAACGGAAAACCTATTAATTTATTAATATTTTTTCATAATAAATTATTTTCTGCAGTTCCTCAATGATGTTAATGGTATAAAATATTGTTTCAGTAAGTAAATATGGAATGAACTAATTTTTAGAATGGGAACCATAATTATGCTATTGTTATAATAATCTATTTAATCATTATATAATTATAATTTAATATTTGCACTTCATTATACGGGTTATTTTATAAATTAGTATGGTTTAATATAACAATACATAATTATTATAATATAACCAGCAAGCATTAATTCCGAATTTAATAAATCTGATATCAATAGATACCAACTTATATGTGCGTATAATTATGTAATATTACACATTTTCATTTTCCAACAATTGCTAATTATTATTAAATTTCTAACTGGTGGAACAAACGAACAAAGTTTTCAATTAATTTGATTGTACTCGAATATAAAGTGCGAAGCAGAATGTAATTAAACTTAATATATAATTATTTGTACGATACTAATTGCGAAGAGAATGTAATAAAAGTTATATGTATCACAATATTCATTTTCATAATTTTAATAAAATTGTAGCAAGTAGCACAAATAAATTTGAATTATCGTCGGAAACGAAAATTTCGTGTAGCAAATGAAAATTGATATTTATATTAACCCTCGCACCACACAGTCAATGAAAATTCAAGTTTTTGATCTTGGGGAGGCTCGGCGCAAGCCGCCATCTTGAAATTAATGAAAGGTGCAAAAAATGATTTTTTTGGGTTTTTGGCTATTTTTTTCAAAAACACCGGCCCGTATCATAATTTTACAAGAATACAAAATTATTGCTCGTAATTTCTGGTACAAGAAAAGGTTTTAACATTTTTTACCTAGGATGAACTCTCAAAGAATTATAATAATATTTATTTAAGTATTTAGGGTTGTAGATCATTGTTTTTTGGAATTCTTTCTGGCAACATGTCACACGTATGTCGCCAAAAAGAATTCCAAAACAAGCAATGATTTACAAACCAAGAGGAAAAAGAAACAGGAAGGCCGAGGACAAGATGGTGAAGCGCGAACAGGCAGAGTGCCTAATCCTGGACATACAGAAGAAGAAGAAGAAGAAGAAGAAGAAGAAGAAGAAGAAGAAGAAGAAGAAGAAGAAGAAGAAGAAGAAGAAGAAGAAGAAAAAGAAGTATTAAGGTTAGTAAGTGCTCCCTACGGGTTGAAGATGATACCAGTACACTTACTGACCGCATTGCTTATTACTTTTTTTGCACGACCGACACCCAAAATTTAAATTGATTTTGACATATTAAAAAAATTTAATTGTGTAATGATTTACACAGCGTAAGCCGTAACGTAACGTATTGTGCCGTAACGTAACGTAAAGAATAAATCAATGCAGACATATGTGATAATTTAGACAGACATAAGCCGTAAGGTGACGTATTTAGGTACCGTACCGTAACGTGTCAAAAACTCAAAGATCGCCAACTTTTATTTTTCTACGTTACGGCACGTCACAGTACGTTGCGATATTACGAAATTTATTACTGGCCTGTACTGTAGTCTATTTTTTTTGTGTGGCTAATATATGTCAAAAGTGTAGCTAATATATTATATTAAACAAATATAAAAAATACTGCATTACGAGTAGTCTGTCTTGTGTGACTGTTACTGACATGAGTGACACGTGCATTTGTCAAAGTTTAGATTAATATATTAAATGGAAATATATATGAAATAATGAAATATAGTGTATTACGAATAAACTAACCTGTTGAGTATAAATCTGACGTACACTTGTATCTACAGAGCATGATCGTACTTTTTATGAAAAGGTGCTTTCATTTTTGTTTTAATTTACACATCACTTACCGCCTCCCCATCCTGATCAGTAAGTGAGCCACATCACTTACCAGTCAGTAATTTATAAATAAACCTTACTGCCTTGGAAACCCTATCGGCAAAGATTAAAAAAACCGGTCGTGTAAAAAAAAGTTAACAATATTAGGTATTTAATACCAAATTTTTACTATTTATAACAATTTACAGTCGTCGTGCCATCGTAAAAAGTAAATTATCCATGATTTTTAAATATTTTTTTCAACGCTTATCTACAAAATTATACACCATAATAAACAAAAACCCCCAAAAAACTCAATTTTTGCACTTTTGATCCAAGATAGTGGCTCGCGCACTTGAATTTTTCATCCCCGTCGCGACCTAAACAACATATGTTAAAATCGTTTCTACACCACCTTTCTTAGGGTAAAAACCTCTATTGACTAGAAGTCAATGCGGTCAATATTTATTTTTACCTCCCGTCATACCGTAAGTAAGGGAAGTAATGTTATCGGTCCAAAAATTCGATGGTGAGTTTTCAGTAAATAAGCACGAATTAAGGTCCCCACAACAGTGTGCGTGTGTGTGTGCGTGCATGCATGCCTGCGTGCGTGTGTGACGATTTTTTCCTCCACAATAACTCTTACAACAAACTTCCGAAAAATTCTTTTTTCCGTATTTAAGCTTTCTACATTCATATAAAGAGTTGACTAGATTTTGGGTTAAATTGGATACTTTACTTGAAGCCCATAACAGTTTTAATGAGATATTATATTAAAATATAATCCAAAGCTTTTCAATTTTAGTATTTAAAACTTTCATATCAAGGGAAATAACATATTAAATTTTAACGTTACTTGAAGCTCTGAACAGATTTTCATGTAAAATATATTATACCTATATTCCAAAACTTTTCAAATTTGGTATTTAAGACTTAGATTAATGAGAACATATTAGATTTTTACTAAAATTGATAAACCGGAAATGATATTTTACATAAAGCTCTGAACAGATGTTCATAAAAAAAATTCATGATAAATAGCAAAATTTTTCAAACTTGGTATTTAAAACTTTTATATTAATGAGAACGACATATTAGATTTTTCTCTAAAATTGATAAACCGGAAGTAGTACTTTATAGAAAGCTGTAAACAGATTTTCTTGAAAAGATATATTAAAACATGATCAAAAACTTATCAAGTTTGATATTTAAAACTCGTGTATAATTTGAAACAACATATTAGATTTTGACTATACTTAGAATGGTAAACCTGAAGTGGTACCTACTTAATTTGGAGCTCTTTTCGAGGAAAAAGAATAAAATATAATCCAAAATGTCGTATTACAGACTTGTCTATTTATTGGAACAACAAATTAAATTTTGTTTACAAACGATCAATGGGAAGTGATACTTTACTTAAAGTTCATTGCTATTTTAAACATAGAATTGACGGAAGGTTATGTGATGGCCACATCAGATTTTTTTCTACAAATCTATTAAAAGTAGGCTTTTAATGTTTGTTTTTAGGGTTAAAAATGTCATTTTATGACACCAGTGTTAAAAGTGACAGATCATTGCCACACTGCATTCTTACCAGATACAATATAGCGTCATAGCTATAGCTAACGTTTCTTCCGCTTTGCACAAACAGTACAATTGTATCTGACGTGGTTTTGAAATCGTAGCATTATTATTTCAAAAGTCACAGTAAAAATTAAACGCAAAAATGTCTCTTTCTGTTAGAAGCATGTTCGGTGATCTTCAACGAATGACCAAGCGGCAGGTTTGTCAAAGTTTCTGTTATAATATAACTTAAAAACAACCATAAATGAATTATATTTTCAGTTCTTATACCAAGTATTATGGTTTGGTATGATTGTTTCCTTTGCTCTTATGATTTGGAAAGGTCTTATGGTTGTTACTAGCAGCGATAGCCCCATTACTGTTGTCCTTTCAGGCAGTATGGAGCCAGCAATTCATCGGGGTGATTTGTTATTCTTAACTAATTATCCTGAGGAGCCCCTACGTGTAGGGGAAATTGTTGTTTTTAAAGTTAAAGGGAGGAACATTCCAACTGTTCATCGAGTTATTAAAATGCACGAAAGGTTTGTCTTCTTTTCAACCATGGTTTCATTGTTGTAAAATTTAGTATTGTAGCGAAAATGGTACCGTTAAGTTTTTAACGAAAGGAGATAATAATAACGTAGATGATAAATGGCTGTATGCACCGGGACAACTGTGGCTTACGAAAAAAGACGTGATAGGGAGAGCGCGTGGATTTTTCCCGTATTTTGGAATGGTTAAGATTTTGATGGATAATTATCCGAAGTTTAAAGTAAGCATACTGTTATAAATTTATTATTGTATACAAGAATGTGTTTTTCTTTCAGTATTTCGTGTTGGCTTGTTTGGGACTATACGTTTTAGTCCACAAAGAATAGTCTTAAGTGCTAATTCTGAATTTGTGAAGTACCTTTTATTAAACAATACTTTTTGTATTAATTACGACTATTACAATATTTTAACTTGTAAGAGTGCAATAAATAATACCTAGTCATATGGTAATGTAACGTGGAACGCCCGCCGTCGCCGCCGCTTTAAGCGAGTGTCTATTTATAGCGGTGACGTAATCGCACTAGCAGCCGAGCTACGGAAACAAACCAGTCGCAACGTGTTTAATTACTTCCGGTCACCTGAACCTTTTGTGTTCATTGTTATTATGCGTTCGAACATTCCAGAGCTTTTCTAGAAAATAATGACAGCTGTATATAAGGGACGTAGATATGTTCGAGAGACACAGTTAGTTACATGGAGTGTTAAAGAGTAAAGTGTTAGTGAGAAGCACAGCAGTATCATAGTGAGCGTATGCAGTTGGTGTCGAGTAGGTACTCGGAAAGTTACTAGTATATTGGGATACGGATAGTTGGTGATACTGAGGCCGTGGAAGGAGACAGTTAGTTACATAAATAGACAGCCAGTGAGGTGAAAGGTGTGACTTCTGTCCGAGCAATTGAATATACAGACGCTGTTGAGTCAGTTGAGTATATAGACGCTGTGGAGGTCGGTAGGCGGACAGTTGAACATGATATAAGTATATAGTGATATAAATATAGTGATATAAATATCGCGTAAACAGTCTTCAAGAGTCTGCAACAGACCGGCAGTCTAAGATTACAACGCGTAGTGAAATAAATCATTTGTAATATCGTGAAAATAAATATCTAGTATTAGTGTTAGTGTTATCTAGTTAATTATAGTTTTAGCCTTAAATAGTTTTTAATAATTGTTTAATATTAGTAATAGTAGAGTCCGTGCGTTTAGAGAAAAATAAAATCGGCGCAGTAGAAGTTGTATTACCCAACCTACAAATGTTGACTATTAATACTCGCTTAAAAAACATTTAACTGAATAATATTTAAATGTTATTAATTTTAATATTATCATTTACGATACATAAATTTCATAAACAAGTATACATCACAGACTATCTATACCTAACTATCTATACCTAACTTCGTATTCACATCTCTATAAAAAGATAGATAATTAATCTTCAGTTCCCAAACTGATAAAAATTTGTTTAATATAATTTGCTAATCATATAGTTAACTAAAATGATTACTATTTATTAAAACTGTATAAGAAAACTTAAAACATTAAAATAAGTATAGATAATTGATACTTACTTTACTCATGATGCTCATTATGAAATATTTTGCATCCACAAAAAACGAGAAAAATAACTTTATATTTGAAGCGAAGTATATTATATGAAGATCAGATTATAAGTGATTATCAAAAGATTTTACGATTTTACTTTATTAAACATCTTTGCTCGTAAAGTAAACTTCAAACTTGAATCTCGCTGACGTTTGACAAAACAAATTCTTATTGGGTAAAATCGAACGAGTTGAAACAATCACAAACAACCCAGCGACCTCAGCGCAACTACCGACCCTACCGACGGTACGCTGAACTAAAACCGTTAGACGCGGGAATTCATTGAAGTGTCAGCGGACTGGTATACATATAATTATTACTCGCACAAAAGACGTTTGATTGAATATTTTTGTCCATATTTATATCTATAACCAAGCTATAACCTATACGCAACAAACAGCTGCTACCTGTCACATTATCGTACCATCCCTACTTTCATAAGTTGGACTCGCCCGGGTGAATTTTGGCTTGTGCGCCGGTTTTTTCTCTGAACGCACGGACTCTAACTTTCAATATAGTTTAATAAACACTTAATTTTAATTAATAATAATTGTCTAATATTTACACTTCACCCAGATAAATAAAAAACGTTACAGTAATTATAAGAAATGAACTTAAAGCTTAAATCTATTGCTTAGGAAATTTATTTGGGTTTGTGTTACTAAATCATAACTGCCAGTTCAATTACTTTACTACACTAATAAAGTAAATCACTGTAATGTCTTCTATTTCCGAACAAATATGATAGTTGCTGAACCATAACCTGCAATGGGATGTAACGGTAAAGTGCACTTATGCAATGTTCACATAATTTGAGGATCAGAAGCTGTGATAGCAATAAGGATCAGAAGCTGTGATAGCAATGAGTTACTAAATTTGGTTTCCAGAACATCGAAACTGCATCATATTACTCTCACTGTCACGTACGTAAACTCAATATGCTGCGAATTTGCAAACGTAGTCGTATATTGAAGGTAGATAATACATAGCAGGTCTGCGAGTAGTTTCTCAAACACGTACGTGTATTTCAAAAAACTTTATAGAAAAGTTTTAAATTATTTATTTTATAAACGGTTTATTGCAGATAATAAGGAATTACACATAGGTAACTGTAGTTTATTCAAAATCCTTAATTTCCGCATAAATCAAGGGAGAACTATTTTTATTAATTTTTAATTTGTTTCCTAAACACTTCATTTGTTTTTTTTTTTTTTTATATATCATACCAATGTGAAATAATCATGTGACGATTAATAATATCCTCTGGGGCCCGATTCTTGAAATTTTTCGCATACGTAAGTGGGAGAGATGCGCATGCGAACTGCATATTGGTATTCTTGAAACGAAATTGTGTGGTCGTAGGCGAATATTCCGTGCGCAATTACATCGCTTGGGTATGAATAACTTGAAAGTATCATTCGCACACGAAACTGTCACTGTCACTTGTGTTTGGTGTATCAGTACTTAGACGAAATAAATTAAATTATGTTTTTATATAATTCCGGAGGCGTTTTATGATCTTATAATGACGCCAATTATAAATCTACAATCTCCATACACTTGAGTATCGTTATAATATTCTACAAATGTGTGCTCGTGCATTCATAGAACGATGCAATGGATTGTTAGAAAGGAATTTTAGGTGCCTCTTAACAAGCTTTGCATTCCAAATCTGAAATGGTTAGCAAAATTAGAGTATTATTATTACACAACACTTGCATATTAATATTGCCATATTATGCACGTACATACTGTAAACTGAGAAAAATAATACCTACTATATCAAATATATTATGTATATATGATAAATTTTGAATATTAAAATTACAACACTTATGGCTTATGACAGCGTCGTTGTCAGCTACGGCTGACAGCTTTAGTTGACAGGTTCACAGTGACAGTTAAAAAACAATTATATGATTAAGCATTCACGTGGTACAAATGTTTCGTTTAGATTGGCTGCTACAAACTACGTTCGCTTGCTTTCGAGAATCGTATGCGTAGGCTACGGCCGAGTTTCGTTTGGTATTCATTCAAGAATACCTCTCATACGTACAGTACTGTTCGTGCACGAAACTAACCACACGAATTTTGTCGCGTGCGGAAAATTTCGCATGATTTCAAGAATCAGGCCCCCAGTTATACGACGTTAAGAGTGAAAGATTGTTCAGGCATCGAGAGGAGAGCAGCTAATAGCTTAGTTGGTTAGAGCACTGTCCCGGCAAGATAGGTGTCTCGGGTTCGAATCCAGATGGCTGACAATTTTTCACAATTTATTTCATATTGACAAACTGTTAACTCAATGTTAATATCATACCAATGTATTTTAAATGGTAGCTATGGTAATTCATTATTTAGTCATATTCCATTCGGAGAGCGTTGACTCTAGATTACGGTATGGTATTTGTTTCTGGGGTACCTCAAATCCAGCTAACAAAGTTTTTGTAGACAAAAGAGAATTGTACGTTGAATTACAAATATAACCTCGAGATCTTCTTGTAGAGACAGTTTTAAGGAATTATATATCATGATCTTACCTTCAATTTCCATTTACGAACTTTCTTCATTTAATCATTTATAAGAATAAAACATCGTTTACCATGAGTTCAAGTCTACAAGATTATGATACTCGTCATAAGAGTAATTTATATATCCTAAAATCTAGATTAAATATCACTAAAAACTCACCACAGATGGCTTAGAAATTTTTAATAACTTGCCTGAAAATTTGAAACACGAAAATAGTTTCAAACTTTTTAAAAAATCGTTGAAGACTTTTCTGATTTCAGTGAATTTTTTATCATGTAATTTGTCATATATTTTCACTTGTTTTATACACTGTAATTATTATGTCTACAGAATCTAATAAACTTTTTATTATTGTTAATTCTTAATATCATTGTCAGAATCGTAGAAATCTAAGTATTATACTAGTATTTTGATGCCTTTAGACGATTTTAGTATAACGCATTAAAACTTGGTCACTGTGTTTTGCTTATAGAAATAATTTGGTTGTTAAATTCAAGAGTATAGTGAGTTTGTTAATTTCTTTGTCTTATATGAATACTCTGTCTCACCAAAACCCAAAGGATATGCTAAAAACCTTTGAAACGCTTCTCACTTAAGGTGACAAAGAAACTCAAATTTACACCCCTCATAAATAAAATTGTGAATATGGTCACTGCTTTGGCTTTGTACAGATTTGGACGGTACACCGCACTCAACTGTTCCTTTGTATTTTTATAGTATACGAGAGCTTAAGCTGTTTATGGCCATCCTTTCGGTTTCCATGACACAGAGTATATTTAAAGTCCTAATAAAAATACACTTTCACCCCAATTCTAAAATAATATTTCTATATTAGCACCATTGATAAAAATTGTATTTAATAGAAAGAAATGTAAAGCTTGTCATTTTCATAATTTATACAGAGTTTTTAATTATTAATGACTATTTGCAATACTAATGACGCTAAGAGCTAGTAACTTTGTTACAGAATTTGAGCGCATATTAGGTTTGTTCGCAAAATAGTCAGACACCGTCACAAACCATTCTGAGCATGTGCATCTGTTTAAAAGTGTTCGCACAAGAGAAATTTTTAAATCTACGATTAAAAATCATTCGTTCGTTCAGCAAAATATTTCAATTCCTGATCAGTTTCCAACCGTCAACAGTCCGCGGATATAAAGAAATTTTTAGTTTGTGACATGCGCAGTGGAACTTCTGGGTATTATAGTGAGCATTGTTGGTACGGTGACTAGAGGCACTTTCTTTTTAGGGGGAAAATGAACTGAACTACTCCTAAAAAAGAACAGTATATTTTTTAAAAATAGGAAGTAGAAGATAAAATCATATATAGCATTATATTTATAATATAATAATATGCTGAATTTGCTTGTGGTTATAGTCGGTTGTACATGTGATTTGATTTTGACATATTTAATTTTTTTACCTTTCAGTATTTAAATATGGATGTATTTCTTATGGTAATAAAACTTGATATAACGTTTCAAACTAATTAATTTCTTCTATTCATGTCATTATAATATCAAATACTTACAAAAAAGACAAAATACATAGCAGTCAGTCATATTGACGTGACATTGACATTCGGGATCAGTCCAGGATTTATATGATCCTGTTTCAAAGGTGGTGCTTCGCGGGGGCGGGGACGAAGAAAATGGGTAGTACATACAAGATCATTTATCTCCTTTTAAAAAGAACGATTTAAGGTAGATGTGTGCTACTCGGAGTTGATCTTCTTGATAAAAAGAAAGCGGCTTAGTACTAGCCAAAACGAGAGACAAAATAGATTTGTTCCTACACGACTTTTTGGATGCGTTCATGTACGCATTCATGAACCCTTTTGTGCGCATGTCTTGTTCATGTACTCTTTCAGGCATGTGTAAGAAACTTCGTATGGTTGGAACGGACAACGGACTTGTCATCATCATAATTAATTACTGTTTCCTCTGCAGAAAAAAATATCAACTAATAAATTATCGAAAAACAAATATTAATTATTTATCATATTATATACCTAAATAATTACTGTTTTTTATTCGAGGTTGGCCAAATATCAAATCCATTTCTTCATGAAGGCCTTATCACACTACATTCATATCTCTGACTCTTTTTCGCTGACTTATTTTGTATGACCAAATCGAATTATCACACAGCAAGTTCGAACAACCTTTTTCTCTGACTTTTAGTGGATTTTCATACTTGAAGTTGGTTATGGTATGTTTTCTTTAATGACAACATATTTCAAATTTGTTTGACATATCAAATTATTTCAAGTAAATGAATGGAAACGGTGGAGAAATAATCCAAATGTGGACAAGCATAATAATTTTATAAGCATCAAACAAAAAAATGTCAACTTCTGACGTTTTCTGCAGTTATATTTCATTCCGTAAAGTTACATCCCTGTACTTCAGAGACAGTTGCGTATGCGCAGTAGAGAAGTCAGCGATAAATAGTCAGAGGAAATGAAATCGATTCCATTTCATCTGACAACAGGATCTATGACTTCCTTGTAGCTATCACAGTGGAGTAAGTCAGCGATATGAGCCGAAGTCATGGATAATGCGTGACAAGTCAGAGATACTACTTTTAGTGTGATAAGGCCTTGAGATGAATCAGATAACAATGATTCTGGATCAGATTAGAATTCAAAACCATTCATTATGTTCACACTTATGAAAGCAGATAAACAATCACAGGCTAAGCTTCGATATTTTCCTCGCGCCGCGCACGTGCTGAAAAATTAGTACATAGCACAGACCAGTGAATGGACCTGATAGTCCGCGGATGCGTTCATGTCTGCGTCCGATGTCTGTAGGAACAAACATATCAACAGTCCGATGGATTGAACAACAGTCGGTTGGAATGACAGTCCAGGCTGGCTGTAGGAACAAACCTATTATCATTTACGAGATTTATTAAAAATTCATCCAAACCACTAAATATTTCCATATTGTCATGTAGATTATCGAGTATAAATATAAGAAACCCAGAAATAAACGCAGGAATAAATTTTAAAGATAAATTCATTCCGTGACAATGACAAATATCGGCAACAACAATTAACCTAAGATAAAAACCTTTTCAGATAGTAGTAGGAACAATAAACTTTCATTCTGTTCGCAGAACACAAAAATTTACAGTTTGCAATTGCAACCAATTTCAAACTACGCACGCGTACTTGAAAATTGACAATTATTTGCTTATTTTGTTGTGCGAACAAACATTACTTGGTCCTATCAAGTCCAGATAAATACGTTTCCATTGTATGTATAAGAATATGAAACAATATTAACCCCAAATCTCTAATCATTACAGCGACCTACTTCATAGATTTGTTTATTAAGCTTTCATTCGCTCTAATAATTCATCGACAATCTGGAATAAGCGAGTATATTATTAACCGTGTCAATGTTTCGCTATAAAAATAAAATTCCTCTCGTATCGTAGTCCCCACAGCCTGTATAGTTTCAGCAATCGATGTTAGATGTTTGCATGAGTGATTAGTTAAAGCAGAGAGTCAAGTTTCAGGCGGATCGAATGTCGATCGACGATCTGTTATCTGTTGTCTCTGCCTCAAACTGTCCTAAACCGCTGGAAGCCACGTCATGATGATAATTATTGTTTCACGATCACTGGGGTGTTAATTAGAACCAACCGATGTTTTGATTGATAAATATTTAATTGTTATATGTTCATGATTTAGTACATTATTTGTTTGTGTAGGTAGTTATTAGTGCGTATTGGTTGTTTTAGTTTTGTGCCAAATTATTTTCACTGTTTATTGAAACATGAAACCGAATCATTCATTAACGTAGGTTTATGTATTTATTAGTGTAAATTTGCATTTGTTTATTCGTTCATTGTTTATTTTCATGTTGACAATATTTCCAATTCAGTGGCGTAACTACCGGTATTCCGCGGAACACGGGCCCGGTGCCTCAAAGGGCCCGACACGCACGTCAAAAAATATTTTTATATTAATAGAGCCACATGTTCCAAATATATTAAATAACCTTACTTCTTTCAGCAGAAAAATACTTTTCAAAATAAAAATTAGTAAAAAAAAATTTAAGGGATACTACAAGGCAATAACGATTATCATTATCAGACATCTATTATTTTAATAGAATACGAAATTGCCAGAACAATAGATGTATCTAACATATAGCCTTTTCAGCTTCTGATTTCAGTGCGCACTGACGTGCACTGAGTTCTCGTTTTGTTTTCATTATACCTGTATGTTTACACTTTCTTCGTGGTAGCGCTTTCGGCTTGTCGTGAAATTTCACTCAGTTCGCAGTGAGTGCGCACTTTTGTGCACCGACTACAGGAGCAAGTGCACGAATATCAGTGCAAATAATATGGCTTCTAAAAATAAAATCATATTGACATTTGTCAGGAATTATTAGAAATTTCTTTAATGTCAGATAGTGATGAAGAGTTTTTAAATCAAATAATAAAACTTAATGTTGTATATAAATATACAAATAAAAAAACAAATGTAAACTCATGTGAGTATTTGAAATAAAATTATTTTCGTTTTCAGTTCAAAGATACTTTTCAGGTACAAAGGAATACTTTCTTGAAGTTCATAGATAATTTTGAAAAACGCGGCAAAACTAACAGGCTTACAGACTTGCACTCATTTATGGTCTCGTTTTCAACTTAAACTTGCATTAGAACAGTTAAGGTCGAAACTGATTCCATGCATTTACGTCACACAGTGCATTGAGTACGCACTGACACCGCGTAAGCCGAAAACGCTAATATCAACTTTTGGCAAAAAATAAATCAGTAAAAGTTGTTGACATACACGTACAATATTGTCTTGGTTTCATGTTTATATTTTGTAATATTTTTTGTTTTTTAATTAAATTTTATTTTAAAAAGTATTTTTTTAAAGTGTCCTATTATGGGATCAATAAACTCTTTTCTTATCTACATAGGGGCCAGGATTGACTCGGAAACACAGGCCCATGGCTGCAATGTTACGCCACTGTTCAAATTGTACGATTTTTGATTACAGGCAGAAAATGTTTGTTTATTATTTTACATTTAATGCTGCTGCTACAAACGTGAATGTATTTAGAGACAGGCTACGCGAAGTATGGAAACTGATTTATAATTATTGATATAATATTTGTCCCATATGCATGTTATATTTTTATTTTGTTTTCAAGATTACAAATATGCTAATAAATGATTGCAAGGAAAAGTGTCAATGAATTAAACTTTTGAAATAAAAAATTTCCAACAAACTTAACTTATAAATTAATGAAAATTAAATTAATGATACTGATATAAACGATTGTTATCTACAAATTGTCAAAAAATGCATCTGTACCTATTTTTAAAAAGTACGGAAGAAAAATTTTACGTGTATAGCTGGTAAACAATTTGGCGATCTTTTGCAACAGGACACATAGTTAAAAAGGCGCTAACCATACCTTACTTTCTTACTTAACTTTATCTAACAAAACGCACAATGAGGCCCTTAGCGCAAAGCTTAGCGTAGATGGCAGCAGGTGCTTATTCTCTCAAATACGTATTACAGTGTACAGACTTTTGTAAGAATACACGGATATTATTGTACGTAATCATGACTTTTCATGGTTGTGGCACATTATATAAACACAAAATATAGAATAATGTACAATAGGTGCAATAAAACAAACTTTTTTAACAAATACGTAGTCTAAATTTCTTATTATTATTTTAATTAATGGTTATGTTTGACGCTCGATTGACGTTTCAAAGTCTTTTGAAAGTTAAAGTAACTAGCCCACTAGCGAATCTATCGGGAGAAATATTGTGCTAAGGCTCTCATTTTGTATTTCTATACATCTGTTATTTTATCTCCCTGATGTCCGGCGCCTACTTGGCTATCGCCCAAAATTTAAACATGCCTTTAAAATTTTCCTCCATGTTATAGATAAATGGGGTATTATGTGAACGAGACAAAATTTAAAGAAAATATTAATATATTAATATAGAATTAAAAATAATAGTTAAAATAGCACTAACTAAATCTTACTTTCTTACTTAACTTTACTTAACATAAGTCATAATTTTGTATGTCTACAGATCTGTTTTTTATAGCCCTGATGTCCGGCGCCTACTTGGTTATCACCCATTTGTTCATCGCCCAAAATTTTAGACATGCCTTCAAACTTTTCCTACATTTTATAGATAAATGGGCTGTATGTGAACGAAATCAAATTTAAAGAAAATATTAATATATTATTAATATAAATAGAATTAAAAATAATATACTCGTATTTTTTAAAAATTTATTAAATGTTAATATAATTTGAGACAAGCGGCATTAGAAATTCTTTTATGGTGCGAAGTAATATAAAGCAACGAGCGAGAAAGAGAAAGAAAGGTGCCGTACCGCATATCTCTATAGTACTGTACGCGATGCGATTACGAGTTTTGAAACCAACTTGTTAGGAACGCCGTAAATTTATCTATATACGAGTATATAAAGCATATACAGTATGACCTCTTTAATCCGAACATGCTTTAATCCGAACCTCCAGTAATCCGAACAGCGACAACTCGGAGCCATAATCCGAACAACGCCTCGTTAATCCGAATAGCAAAGTAATTCCTGCTACCTAAATGAGGGAATCACTTGGCTTCATGATCTCTGTTACCTAAATGAGAGAATCCCGTAGATTCATGTACTCTGCTACCTAAATGAGGGAATTCCTTTATTTCATATTCTCTTATTCCGCTACCTAAATAAGGGAATCCCTTGATTTCATATTCTCTTATTCTGCTACCTAAATAAGGGGATCCCTTGATATCATATTCTCTTATTCTGATACCTAAATGAGCGAATCCCTTGATTTCATATTCTCTAAGAACTGCTCCAAAAGTCCTGAACTAACTTCTTACACCACTTATTGATGATGGTAGAACTGAAGACGATAATCTTCCACTATTACAGTGGAGGTACAGAATAGAGTTGGAGGGTATAGAAAGACAAATAAACGAGGTTACTGCGCTAATAAACCAAATTTCTGAAGATGTCACACGACAAGAAGCTATTGAATAGGCTATCGATCATGAAGAATCATGGGAATCCACAAATGATAAGGATATTTTGGAACATATTCAGAATGAATCTAGCTCCCATGAAGAAGTAAAAGTGACACCAGGACATGTAAAGCACAAAGAGGCAGTCAGAAGTTTTGAAACGTATTTGAAGTGGGCTAAAGAAAATGATGAATCGGAACACCACATTCTAATTCTATCGGAAATGAAAAAATGAACCAAAAAGGCAGAAGAAGCGAACATTAAACAAAGCAAAATCACCGAAGTTTTCACAGTTTCTTAGATTTCCTATTGACTTTAATATAGATTTGTGTAATATGCCTATATGTACTTTATTTTGTTATTCATATGTAGTAAGTACAGTTGTTTTTTAATTTTATATTTGAAATTAAAGCATTTTTTATTGGGAGAATGTGGAAATTCTTAGAGAATTAAGAAAATGGATATTTTCTGTAATTTGTTCGATAATCCGAACATTTCGATAATCTGGATCAACCTTTGCAATTACTAGTTCGGTTCGGATTGAAGAGGTCCAACTGTATTAGTATTTTATAAACAAAGTGATCAATCATTATTATTATTATTGTGGATTTTTTATATTCTTTTCATTGCTTATCAGTCTTTTGGAAAAAACTTCGGGATGTTTAGAATAGAATAATTTTGTGATGCAGTCAGCAAATCGGTCGGATGCATGAAAAATGGTAATTTATTCAAATACGATCAGGTGGATATGAAAAGACGGCAATAAAAGAGATAAGTTTACCTCTAAAATATTTTCACAGGTTATACTTTCCGTATTTATAATCTAACGAGATAATATTGTTTGAAATGACTTACACGGAAGATATATTTTTAAATTTCTTTTATACGAACATACACATATGATGTTTGATCAAAAGTAACTATTTTTTTTTTAATTTCAGACTCGTTTCCATTTGAGCTAAGTTTTATGATGGTTGATGAAGTGTATATCAGTTTTTATTCTTATTGGCCACGTAATATGTCTATCGAGTACACGTTGACATGCTTCATATTTAAAATAACGGAGGGAAGAATGTGAATTAAATTTTGTGTTAAAACTTGTACAAAGTGCAGTGATAAAAAAACGAGAGGGTTTATGATTGGTGCAAATATTTTGAGGGTCGTGAAGACGTAAAGGATGACATGAATGTATAGGATGTATTTACTGTTTTCTTGAATTAAAACTGCACAGTCCACCCTTAAATCATATACACATTTAGCTGACGAACTAAATTTTTGTAGTACGGAATAAAAATGAATCTTCTTTGATTTTATTTGTTTTCGAGAAAGTTGGCGGGTAAATACCCCAATGGTATTTTTGACACGTTCGACTAGTCTATTGATCTGAATTTTGGTTAACTTACATTAGACGGCCTGTTTTTAGTAGGTTAATACATAGTATGCCGTCTTAGCATTCTTCAATTGTCCGATATAAACTATTATTCACGAAAGATGACTATTCAAGGTCATTTGTTCGAAGAAAAAATACACAGCATTTTATAGCAGTAGCTTAGCCACATTTTGTATTAGAAAGAGAAAGATTATTTGAGCTATGTCTATTTAATTTATCTGGTGTGACAGATATACATAAATAGTGGCATTACTTTCTAACACATTATAAATAATAATGACATATGTCGTAGAATTACAGATACCTAATTATCTACTACACTGCCCTCTGTGCTAATATTTACTCAGTGGCGTTGACGTTTAAATCAAATTATTATTCCTTAGTTTATAAGTTAAGTCTATGTTTTTGTATTTGGAAAAACATAAGTGAAGAACATAAATCTTTCAGAAAGGCATTATTTAGAAAGAAACATAATTTTAAAATGTTTTATTCTTAGTTTTTCAGTTCAAACGTGTCCATAAATATTTCATGTTGCACGCCTATGCACATGAAATGCAATGAAGTTATCTGCAAGTAATATTATATCAGACGGCTCACAAATGACCTTGAATAGTCACAAAAATACAAAATAATAAACAAATTGACAAAACCAGTAGTAAGTTTTTTCTTCATAGCTGACTACATGATTAGCTTTACGATGTCACACAACATCGAAACTTTTTTTGCCAAAACTTATTGTAATGTGCAGTGCCCGCCGTCGCCGCCACTGTTACCGCCTCTGTCCCCGTCGCTGTCGCCGCCGCTGTCGCGGGGACGAGCGAGTGTCTATTGTTAGCGATGACGCAAGCGACTCGTCGGAGCCTGCTTAATTACGCGGTTGATGTAACCTATTGTGTTTTATCTAGAATAATACTCTAGAATTCTCTGGAATAAAAATGCCAGGGTATATAAGCACCGTTAGCGAAGGCATTGCACTATCTTAGACAAGTGGTGAATATAAATAAATACAGTTGTATAAATAAATAAGTGATCTATATATTGTTTAAATAAATAATCATAGTGTTTACGTGTTTTATAATATTCTTAATCTTAATTAGTGTTTAATATTTGTTTAATCGTAGTGTTCGTTATATTTGTCATCTTTTAATTATATTTAATATCTATTTATTGTTATAATAAACTTTTATTTTAATTAATAATAATTGTCTAATATTTACACTTCACCCAAATAAATAAAAACGTTCCATTATGTAACAGGTGTTGGTTCTCTACTCATTCGTGATTTTTGGCCAATAACAACACCGAGATGACGCACGTTTCCTTAGCAACTGTTATAATTTATTGTGATCATGTGACCGTAATGAATTGGGGTTTATGTAGTAGTTAATGTTTTAATAATATATGAACTCAGAAGTGCTCTATTTTTCGAACAGCCTGTATCTAATATGGAATACTTTAAAGGGGATATTGATGAATGAATTATTAATTTTTGAAACAAATATAAACTCTTATTATTTTTTATCAAACCGCGAATATACTAGAGTCACCGAAACGTGCTTATTCATTAAAATCTCACCTTCGAAATTTTAGAAAAAAAATTCCTTAACACGATATAAGATAAGAACCTGTCCTATTTTATGTTACTCGTCTTAGATCCTTATTCCTTACTTAGTATTCAATTAGTCGGGCAGCTAAGCCACAGCGACATCATCGATATCATCTGTCGTCTTCATTCTACGTCTGGTGAAGGAAAATATAATATGCTAATATGCCATCAGGTGCCTCACTTCAGGCCATTACGGGCGTCAAACGCAACACTGTCCTGTGTGCTTTTGTCTTGTTACCATGCCAACGCAAAGATACCCAGTGTCTGTCAAACAAATGTAATATTGTTACAGGAGAGCAAATAAGCCACTAGACTGAATTGTAAATACATTTCCCTCTGTCAAGAAAGCGGAAAGTAGTGGTTTTTATTTCACAAGCGCACGAATTGTAAATTATTCATTGATTTGCAACTTGCAAAGATAGTTCTTGGGATGTCAGGTGTAAAAGAAGATAAAATATCAAGATAGTTTTTGCTGCTTTTCCCGGGAGTAAAGAACAAAAACTACTGAAGCGTTTCCGTTCATTTGCATAACTGTCACTGCTGTCATTTTAATTTTCAAATAATCTTTTTACTAGTTCCCTTTGTAGGTATTTTATCCTTTTATTTTAAATTACAACAGAATGAATATTTAGATAAGTTAAAGAATTCTTTTTGTATTTAATAAGATCTTGAGTAATATTTTTTCATAATATTGTTACTGAATAAATAAATATATCATTACACATTATTACACGTTGTTGAGAACATAAATATTGTACATTATGCATTTTTCGAGAAAATTAAATTCTCATTTCAAATAACCTTTAAAATACATATAAATTCATTTTTAATAAGGATAATACAACCTTTTTAGTTAATGTTCTGTATTTTTATTAAACACCCGACGTTTCGACAGCATTCACTGTATTTTTCCTGAAGAAGGCAGCAGTGAATGCTGCCGAAACGTCGGGTATTTAATAAAAATACAGAACATTAACGAAAAAGATGTGATGAATTGTTTCTGAAGCTGTGAAGTTTGTTTTATAGGACTTTTTTATTTAAGCTTGTTAAAGCTTCTTCCAAGCTTTAAGCTGCGTTCAGAGCTACCGAATTATAAATTACAATTAGCACTTACAATTAATACAAGTACTTTGACTTATGGCAAACAACGCTACCGTTCACAGCGACAAAATTAAGACGTGAAGTGTAAGTGATAAGTGGTAAGTATACAAACCCCAAACTTTTCACTTACAATTAGTGCGACAGATATATCATCTTGTCTCTTTTTGTCACAAACCTCAAACGGCATAGCGCATATAATTTGTTTTAAATGTGGTATATGATGCAGGATATTGTAATAAATAAGAATAAAGCGAAGAATCACATGTACCTATACTTGTCACTTTTTACAGAATGTCTTTCATTTCTAACCCTATTTTTATCGCAATAGAAAATATTATGATCCGAAATATTTTTATCAATCAATTATAGTGTTCAAGTATAGTGTTCAAACAACAAATACTACTCTATTTACAATTGTTTAATAAAAATCATTTTTTATTTTTTTTATTTACATAGATTGCTTCATCAATTTTTCAATAAATGTCACTTTCACTAAGTGTTAATTCTAAACGCTATTTCAGATTTAAAACCGGTAGTTTTAAGACGCTCCAACAGATTACTATTTGTAATTACTAATTGCAATTTATATTTCAGTAGCTCTGAACGCAGTTTTAATCTAAAAAAAACTCCTATAAAAAATTTTGTTAATTCATTTTCGTAATATAAGTGTTAGTTTTTCCAACTATACAGAGTGTTCCGCGACTAGACCTACAAACTTATACCATATATTCCGGGGGTCATTACGATCAAAAAATGTTATATGACCTATAGGTGAATTCCTCTTTGTTTCGGAGATATCGAAGGAATTTAAAAAAAATGATAATTGAGTTAGCCTTGACGAATTAACGTATGTTTTGACAAATGAATTTTTGTGCTGTCTTATTAATTTAAGCCATTATAGTATGTGTATAGTAATGGTAAACCAGATACACATGAAGAGTTGACTGACCGTATAGTTGAAGCTACTAATTCTCTAAAGAATGAATTGGCAGTAATTAACTGGCAACATCCCATGACTACGTTTATATCTATATAATTCAAGCCGGCTTCAAGTACATTATGACTTGAAAAATCCTATTGCTTTATCTCAGCGGATTGAAAATAGGATTGAGTTATTTTCAATTTTCTTTAAATTCGTATTGACTAAAAAAAGATAGTTAAATACTTGATTATGCAGACAGACAGACAGAGGTATATGATCTAATTTCATCCTGGATACATAACCCCAAAATCTAAAAATTGTTATGTTATTTGTTTTCTCTCTCAAAAACATTAAAAAAACATTTATTTCTTCATCACTCCAAATATTTCGCTTTTCGACAATTTTACTAAGTTTTATGTGCGACTTATAAAATGAGGTAAAATGTAAAATGCAAACAACCAACAACTGATATGAATTTAGTAATACTGCAACATATTGCGGATGTGCGCATGCGTAGTTACATTATTTGAAGCGTCAATGTTTATTTCGACAGAAGTCAAGCCGCTTCATAAGTCCAAGCCTGTTACTTTAGAGGCTTGACTTGACATTTTCAAGCGGCTTCTAATATTAATCTCGATCGTTTATTTCGAAGATTGAAAAGGGATTTACTAAATTCAAGCGGCTTCAAACGTCGAGATAATCGTAGTCCATGAAGCGAAGGATAGCTGTATGTTTAGAAAATGGAGGTTCTCATTTTGAACAGTTGCTGTAATTTTGTGTTAATTAGCTATCCATTGATGAATAAATATTATTTTATCATTTTTTTTTTAATTCCTTCGATATCTCCGAATGGTATAAGTTTGTCGGTCGAGTCGCGGAACACCCTGTATATTAATATAACTCTGATGATGGTTTATTAGGCATCGAAACGTCGGATTGTGAAATAAATAGCAATCTAATAAAATAATATTACAAAGACAGCATCTTCAATTATTTTTTCCCTAACATTTAAAAATGAAGTTAACCAAACAATTCCGATAGTTATAAATTTATTATTTTTCTATTTAATTTGAATTTATATTATTTATTAATGGAGTGTACATTTTTCTAATTAAAAAGTTCTTTTATGAAACTTTAGATGTAAAAGTTTTTAGATATCGAGTTACATATAAAAATGTAAAAAGTTAGTGTATAAAATGAAATTTTATACCTTGTGAAAAATGTGAATTATATAATATGAGTGACGAATACCTACGCTACAAACGAGAAAACTCCAACATATTTTAATTATATAATAATTAAACAAAGGTAAAATATAGATCTCTTTTTCCGCATGTATTATGAGCTTTTTATCAACAGTACTTTTGAAATGCAATATCTAATGAAAATTTGCATGAAACTTTCATTACATTTGTTTGCGATTTTATTTCAGCTAACACTATAAAACAGAGTCGTAACTATGGCTTTGGGCGCCTGGAAAAAAAATTGCGCCCCTACATCAAGAAAATAAAAACAAAATAAAGTTCTAATGACCGACTCGCAAGTTTCTAACAACTTAAACGTACATGAACATTTTTTAATTTAAAATATTTGCAAATCGGCTTAGTTATCATATTTTCATTTAAAATTTTGACACGTTTAAAGATATACAATATTACGTATTTAATATGTGTCGAAATTTCAGATGAAATGATTTGCAGAAGTTGTTAGTAACTCGCGAACCGCTCATCGGCAAAAATCGTCGATACTCTGTTCCATTTAGGCTATTTAGCAGATGGCGCTCGCATCAGTGTCAGTTTTAAGTAACCGAAATTACATTGGGTAAACGTGTCTCGTGTCTCCAATTTCAGCCAATCAGAGAATTCAAAACTATGTCCAATTCTCTACAATACTGAATGGCTTAAATGGAAGAAGATAAATACTTAATATTGTTTATTTTTTTGAGTAATTAAAATTTCTGTCATAAATTGTTATTCTCGTTAACTATATTTTAACATTACTCTTTGAGAGTTTATCCTAGGCAAAAAATGTAAGAATCCTTTTATGTAGGTGCAGGAAAATACGAGTTTTAATTTTGTATTCTTGAAAAAGTTTGATACGGGTGACTATTTTCAAGAAAATAGCCAATAACTCATTTTTTGCACCTTTAACCCAAGATGGCGGCAAAATCTGGGGTCGCTAGAGGGTACAAAATTAGTACGCCATTTAGAGGTCCCAATAAATAGAATAAAATTCACGTCAGCTTGTCACCAATTATTTTCACAATAAACACCTTGCCGATTGGCCTATCTGTAGTTAATTTTAGAAAATTGATTTTTAGAAATATTTGATCCCTTAAGAATTTTGCGCCCGTGGCGTGTACCACCTTTGCCACGCCCTAGTTACGGCACTGCTATAAATTATAGTAGGAGTAACTTTTATACAATTATAAATGGATGTGTCAAAAGAAATGTCCAGACAGGGCGGAAAAGAAATGTGAACTGTCACACATGCACAGAAATGGAAAAGATGGAATCTAACAACCAATTCTCGAACAGAACATAAAAACCCACTAATTTGATTGTTTCAAATACTCATAAAATATATTTCAAATAGTAATAAAATATTTACTAGGGTTACAGGGTCCAACAGAATTAATTTTTGTCCAGCATTAAATTCCAGCCCCTCCTTCATCCCAGTTAAAACAACGGTTAATGCAGTTCTTGGCGTCCCTGAAAAGTTAGGGATGTTATATTAACATCGATGGGAGCCAACACGGAGTGAAGCGGAGTTTTAACTTTTCGAATAGAACCTAAAAACCACTTTCTACCAATTATAAATAATTGTCAGTTAGGTATTGTTATAGTTTGGTTTTTAAGTAGATTCTAGAAGTGGCCGCTAAAATTGGCCGCTAGATTCCGTCTTACAGTTTATCGCGAGCACAATATCTCTGTTGCAACAATTTTTCGGATAATAAAAGCTTGTGAAGAAGATATACCCAGTATTAATTTGCCCAAAAGTGGTGGACCAAAAATTTTGAGTCACATGAGAGAAGAAAGATTAATTGCAGCCGTGAAGGGCAAAGTTGGAGTGTAGCCAGAAGATTCGATGTTTCGAAGACCACTGTTTTTAGGACACTTTTTCGAAATGACGTAGTGTTTCGAGAAAGAAGAAAAGCACCAAAATATACCGTGGCCCAATTAAAAAGAATCCTTACATGTTGTCGTGCGTTAAGGCGCATTCATTTTCTCCATAAACTTATTGTAATGGATGACGAAATAGTTATTTACATTATACGTGCGGTAGGTGTTGTTTTACAACGCGAGGTTTTATTGAAGCACGACGCGCAGCGGAGTGCTGCAATAAAACCGAGCGTTGTACAAATACCTAACGCACACATTATGTATTAATTTTTTTGGCCGAGATATCTACTAAATATGTATTTTCTATAAATTTTGCTTGTTAACCTTAAACCATTGTTATCATCAAGCGAGCTGCTATCAAAACAATTTATTGTAGGATCAGCATCAAGGCGCTTTGAAAACCAACGAAACGTCAAAATAATCAAAAAATTGTATTTCTTGTTATATTTGTAATCATATCTATCAAAGAGAAAAATGTCAGACAGTGACGAATCTATAACATCTACTCCGCCAGAGTTATGTGAACAAGCAAAAAATGTTTCATCGGAATTACTCCCTGAAAAATCAAATGCCCGTTACACGAGATATTATCAAGTTTTCATACGGTGATGTGACGAAAAAAAGTCAACAATTGAGAGGTTGGGTTGGGACAAGACCAAGAATTTGCACTTTGATTATTTTATTTATTAGGGATGTCTATTGTCTATGCTGCTATGCTGGAAGGAAATTAAGATTAGGTAGATTAGTTCCTACATACGTAGTTCCTACAGACTACATGAATGATTCTAATGTTACCTACCCTTTTCGACATTCTTCATTAAAATTAATTTCAAACATTTGAAATAAAATAAATAATTCTCATCAATCATTCCACTTATTTTATCATTTGACAATTTTGACATATTGACATTGCCGACTGAGACTTATGCCAAAAGATGGCGCTGGCGGATTAAATTAAAAGAAATTCAGTTTTATTTATTTATTTATTTATTTACTATTATTGTATGAAAATTGCGGTAGCTAGCGTTTTTGTAGGCACTCTTTATTATTACAAAGTAGATTTCTTTATTAGTGGCCTATTAAAACTTAAAAATATGGGTGTGTATTACTTTATTCGGTGCGGTAAAGTCATGGCATGTGTAAAATCGCAACTACCATGGACTGCAACGATGTGTGATTGTTATGTTTACACTTTAGGAGGCCAAAAAATATTTTACTCTATCTCATTCAGAGATGAAAGGAAACGATGGTTTTTATACTAATGACATGAAAAACACACCAGACATTGATAAGTTCAAAGATAAATCTAAATTTGAGGGTAAAATTTTAGTATATCTCGCTAAAATTGGCCGCTAGATTCCGTCTACTCCATTTCTACGCATGTACGACAGTTCACTAATTACCTCTCGTGTGTGTATGTGTGTTTGTATGTGTATGCGCATGCGTGCGAGTGTGTGTGTGTGTGTGTGTGTGTGTGTGTGTGTATGGATCCTCCACTCTAACTCAAATACTATCATTCATAAAAATTATAATATGGGTAGAGGCCATTAGATTTTGGAGTATATCAGATAACCGGAAATAGCACTTTACTTGAAGCTCAAAATAGAATTTTCTTCGAAAAATACCTTCAAATGTTATTTTTTCAAGATTTGTATTATAAAAATTAAAGACTATTAAATTTTCTACAGATCTCCATAAATACTTTTTCTATATATTCTATGGATAAATTTATAAAATTATCTATAATTTTAATCCCGGACCTACGTTTTAAACAAGCAAAGCTCCTTGGTTACACAGTTCATATCTTAAATGTATGTAACTGACAGATAAATGTCACTGTCAAAGAACTAATCATTTCAAATTAATAATAATAACGTTTTAAAAAGAAAATAGTAAATAGATCTATAATTATATGGAATAGATCTTAATATAGTTCCCGCAATAACTAAGTATGTATATTTAAATTAATAAAAATTAAATAGCGGGAGGTTTGGTACTGGCCACATCAGATTTTTTTATGCAGTTCTGTCTGGAAAATGCAGTAGACATTTTAAATTCAATTTGCTCAGTTACAAAACTTGCAAAATAAAATGTGATTATTGAATTCGATGCAAAATTTAATAGGGGATTCCACCATTTTTTGAATATAATTTCATCTGAACGTATAAGTGAAAGTAAAACTGTCGGTGAAGATCAGGTAAAAAATTCCTATTAATAAGCGAGTTATAGTCCCACGAATTTTGAAAATATAAGTGGGGCGTCACGAATATAAGTTTTTATATCAAACTGTTTTCTTCGTGGACCTAAATGTTCTTGAAATATATTTATAAAAAATAAGTAAATATTATTATACTGTACAAGTCTACATGATTTATAATTGGAAGTGCATTTAAATTATTAATTTTAATGCAAAACATTTATATTCAAATAAAAACTGTTGGAGAATTGCAGTACTGGACTGACAACCACGCCTCTGCTATTTGAATTTATCTACTTCCATTGGTAGTAGACTCCACCCCCTAACTCGGTATTCGTTATATATTTATAGGTGGTATTTGAATCTCCAATCAAAATAATTTATATGGATTTCATATGAGTGACGAGCTGCTAAAACAAAAACCCCCTTATTTACGAAGTATTTCAATTATATATATATATATATATATATATATATATATATATATATATATATATATATATATATATATATATATTAATACTCATTATTAAGCATCTACTTTCATTATTTTTTACTAATTTCTCTTAATTCGATTGAGCTGTAATCCCCTATTCTCAACATTTATCTGAAGCATTATTGTCTAAAATTAATAGGCTACTATTGGGCAAGAAAAAACTGTTTTCCCGTGTTAAACGACTGTGGCCCACTTTTCGTGTTACACCATTTAAGTTTTTTAACCAGCCGCCACTGACTTAAGGCTAAAATTGATGTGCTATACACATAAAAAAACGTTATCCTGAAATTGTATGAATCAAAGAGTTTTAATTAAATTTCCGAGAACTTCAATTACGTGCAATTTGGTACAGAAAATTAACAAAAACAAATGTGAATACAAAAACAAAACAATATCACGAAAGTGGACTGTCGGGCTGTCATCACTCGTTCTGCATTCAGCTACAAGACTTGAGTAATGCGCTATAGTAACTCACACGGTCGGTAGATAGAGGACGCGTCGCACTGCACTATATTACATTTTGTCACAAACTCAGTTCGGTTTAGGAGACAAGATTAATTATCTTGCGCAACATATATGTAGATTGAAGCTCGCCAAACCTAGCGCACTAACAAACTAACGTACGTCATCCCGATGTGCAGACGTCGCTCGTTCAATTGTTTCGTGATGTTTTTGAAACAAATCGGCAACTGTTTTCATCGTATTGTCACGACACTCACTGGGAGTAATTTGAATTAGCCATGGCCACTGACGTTTTAATTAATGATTTCATACTATTATTTAAACATTTGAGCAATTAATCAGCCCTATTTTCTAACGAAGTGGTTATCGATAACAACTATTTTTCGGTTGCTATTTCCATGGTCAGTTGTTAAGAAAATATTTCCTATTTTCTAACTTATTCAGTTGTTAAGTCTTAACAATAGTTGCTATAATTAGTTGTTATCATAGACACTGCATTTTCTTGGTTGATTTATTCATAACGACTTTCATGCGACAGTTAAATTACGAAAAATATGGCATTTTTTGAAAATTTTATGCAACGACAAGAAATTTTGGTAGCGAATGACGCTCAGGAAAATAGGTAATATAAATTTTAATATAAATATGTATCTCTCTTTATAGATATTTTTTTTTTCAGACGTAACTTAAACGTCCTACATCGCACTTTTTAATTAATTAATATTCCTGAATTTCGATTTAGAAATTTTTTTTAGATTAAGCCGGGACTTAGCCTAAAATTTATATGTAGTAAACTTAAATTTACCACAATGCAGACGAATAACTCATTCCGAATCATTTAAAGGTTCGTTGTTACATTATTTTTTTAACTTTACGTATTTTACTTGGATAATTATCTTAGATTTTGTTAGCTCTGAATTTTTACGCCAGTGGTTCTTACCAAAGGTTCGTAGAAGATTTCAATTTTACGTGCTTGCAATTTACCGTTTCTCAAATAATTGAAATAGTTATGTTACAAACGCCATTAACCTACACTTACTACATACAAAAATTCAATTTCCTACCACTACTGCAGATTTAATAAGGAGAACGCATTTTTCTTCCACTTCGCCTCTTTCTTTATTATTTAATTTGCCTTGCAACATAATGTTGTTATTGGCAGTATAATCTGTCATTATATCAAATTGAGATGTAACGGTTTTTGACGAACGTTTCTTTTCTCTTATGTCAAACAAATTAACGGTAAATTAGGTTAGAACCAATAAACAAACGTCAAACGCCCGTCAAAATCAAGTATGCGGTGTAAGTTACGACGTATCATTCGGCTAACTTCACAGTGAATACAAACGACAGTGGCTATTTTCCTATTTGAATAACGACGTTGTTAAATAATAACTTAGAAAATAGGGAAATGATCGCAGTTGTTATGTGGGTTGTTAAAAATAGTAGTTATTTATTAGTTGTTATACAGCAACCACTATAACAACTTTCTTATAAAATAGGGCTGAATATCATGTAGTTTAGTTAATAATTTATTTGTAATGATTTTTTGCATTAATTATGGTTGTATTAACGGTTGCAAGTTATATATTCGCATATGGTGGATTTCATATGGGAAATTAGTTTTTTTTGATACCTTTGGATTTACACCACTTTGAATATGGAGCTGTGACAACTCTCCAATTTTTACCTCACGGTACCCTTGGTTACGGAGGTATAGGGAACGTGTTAAAAATCGCTTATCGAGATTGTGGTAAATGGCCACGTTTTAAGGTCCCTAGAATCCGATTTTAACATTTTCACGATTATGTCTATGTGTATGTATGTATGTATGTATGTATGTATGTATGTATGTATGTGTGTGTGTGTGTGTGCGTGTGCGTGTGCGTGTGCGTGTGCGTGTCCGTGTGCGTGTGCGTGTGTGTGTATGTATGTGTGTGTGTGTGGATCCTCCATTCTAACTCAAATACTATCATTCAGACAATTTAGAAACTTTGTATTTCGAACTTTGTCTGTAATGAAAAGAGCCCATTAGATTTTGGTGAAAATCGGATAACCGGAAATGGCACTTTACAAGAAGTTCAAAATAGTTTTTCTTCGAAAAATACCTTTAAATGTTATTTTTTCGAGATTAATGTTATTATAAAAATTAAAGATTATTAAATTTACTATAGACTTGCATAAATACTTTTTCTATATATTTTATAGATAAATGTATAAAATTATCTATAATTTAAATCCCAGAGCCTACTTTTTAAACAAACAAAACGCAGTTATTCATGCGTTCATATGTATGTAACTGACTGATAAATGTCACTATCAAAGAACTAATCATTTCAAAGTAATATTAGTAACTTTTTTTTAAAAAAAAGTAAATAAACAATAGAAAAGGAATTCAATACAGTTTCCAGCATAAGTAAATATGTAGGTATGTATTTAGATTAATACTAATTAACGATTCACAAAAATGTATGTATGGATCCTCCACTCTAACTTAAATACTATCATGCAGAAAATTTTGAAACCTTGTATTTCGACCTTTATCTAACATGCAAAGAGCCCATTAGATTTTGTTGTAAATCGGATAACCGAAAATGGCACTTTACTTGTAGCTCCAAATAGTTTTTCTTCGAAAAATACCTTTAAATATTATTTTTTCGAGATTAATGTTATTATAAAAATTAAAGATTATTAAATTTTCTACAGATTTGCATAAATACTTTTTCTACATATTTCATGGATAAATTTAAAAAAATATCTATAATTTAAATCCCGGAGCCTACGTTTTAAACAAATAAAACTCCTTGGTTACGCAGTTATTCAAATATATGTAAGTGACAGATAAATATCACTGTCAAAGAACGAATAATTTCAAATTAATAATAGTAACATTTTACAGTTTCCAGTATAAGTAAATATGTTGTAGGTATGTATTTAGATTAATAAAAATTAACGATTCACAAAAAAGTTTAAAGTAATCCTAATTTCTGGATTAGTGAATTCTATTCTATCCCGGTATTTAAAATATAGTATTCATTTATCAAAAAAGTAGTTACTTGGATTAGATTAAACTATATTTTAAAAAATAAACTGCCAGAGTTAGAGTAAAATTCGCTAATCCAAAAATAAGGATTAAATTAATCTTTTTTTGTGACTCGGGATGTAAATGGCGGGAAGTATTGTGTTGGCTACACCAAATTTTTTATTATTTCAATCGAACAACTTTCCGTCTCGGTCGTGAAAAAAATAAAATATATTATTGAAATTAAACTTTTTTTGATAATCGTATTTTTCAACTGAGCTTCATTGTTTGATAAATGCGTGTGATCAAATAATTGTTAAATTTAACAAATATGACAATTTGAATTTTCAGAATATTTGCATAAACTTTAATATTATTTCTAATTTAATTAGTATTAGCGTAAAAATTTACAAAACGAAGAATATCCTGTATCCCTGTATCCCTAATTCAAATTCAAGCGCAGTAGAACTGGAAGCAAACTACGTGTTATATACAACCAGATTTCGTATGATCAAATTTGCATTCCAACTGTTGTGAACAAGAATACGCAACACTCGCGGAATCAAATCCACACATTTTCCGACCTACCTGCTAAAGTATACAGCACTTCCAGGCGACATCTGTATTCGGAACTCGATCGACTGTAGACTGGAGAAATGGATCTGCAAAACAAATGGGATTATTTTTGCGAGAGAAATATTTCTAATTCCATGTACATGTCGTGAAAAACGGAGGGCGCTTAAGAGCCGACCTTTTTCCACGCATTAAATAAAGAATTTAAATTCTTGAAACCGAGCTTTGTCAATACTATATATTTCCCAGACGCGACAAAGTCGTGGCAAGCCGAGCGAGAATACTGCTTATGTGTAAATTATATACGGTAAGTTTCCTACACACGCGGGGGCAGTTTTACGACTGCCAGTAAGCAATGCTTCGCGACAGCAGCGAAACTCAATGAATAAAAATATGAAAGTCGTAGTTTTAATAGAATTATTTTATCTGTCTCTTCATTTGTGTTAACTAACTGTTTCTTTATTAAAATATTGGAAAAACATTATTTTTTCGGATATTAAATATTGTATGAGAATTTTCTTTTAAAAAGTAACCTGAAATTTCTTCTTCCTCTTTCTCTTCCATCAATAAAATTTGTAAAATTAAATTTTACTTCACAAATTTTTTACATCACTGATGCGACTGTCGCGTCTAGGAATTCCTACCTTTAAGCCCGTTTTACATTCAGCAACATTTCCAGCAACTCGTTGCACAATTACTTTCGCAACACAAGTTGCTAAGTGTAAAACCAAAGTTGCGGGCAACTTCTGTTGCACCAACTAGTTGTGCAACGCATTCTGCAAATAGAACATGTTCTAATTTTGTTGACGGCAACTATAAATTTCCACCAGATTTAGTAATTGTTGGTTACTTTTTGTTTTACCAATCGAAATATTGCAGTTGGTGAAACTAGTATTAATAGTATATTCCGTAACTTAACCACGACCGTGGTTATGGTTCAAGTGGTCAGATTATGGTTACTGAAAAGTGGTTGTGATTCGAAACATCTTGGTTAATTTGTGTCACTAAAGCAGAGAACCACCGCGTCATTAGAAATAAGTGACAACATAACTTTTGTCTATGTTTATATTAACGTAAATATCATACATATCAGTATATAGTAATTATATGTTTATATACAATATTATTTATTATATCTTAAGCAATAAGAATATGACCACAACAACCAAAAAAATTGTGTTCGTCGTGGTCATGAAAAAGTAACTAAAACTTTCAGGAACCACATTCCGAAATTGAACCGAGAACCTGAAATTATGTTTTGGTTACATTACGGAACGCATAACCAGAACCTTGGTCACCGCGGTTAAGTTCCGGAATATACTATAAATATGTGATCCGCCATTCTTCTTTCGTTTGTTTTTCTTATTCAAATTTACAACATTATATCACAAAGATCTACAATACGTATATTTTCTGTAACTCTCATCTATCCTCAGATTTAATTTAAAAGAACTAGCAAATTTGCTGAAATATGTAGTCAAAAGTAATACATAAAAAAATTGTACAGCAACAAGTTGCACATCTTCGTGTTGCCCAACAAGTTGTTCAACGAGTTGCTGAAAATGTTGCTGAATGTAAAACGGGCTTTAGACAAATCGAATTTTTTGAAATAGATAATCGAAAACAAAGAGATATCATGCAAACATCAAAATATTTCCTTAAATAAAGAAGTTAAAAATGCCATGGTAAACTAATAATGTATTAAAGTTTTATCATTTTGAATTAATAATTAGGTTTGAAAATGTAAGTAGGTATTTGGCATCGCTGTAAATCAACGGTGACATCGCTTCCGAGGAAACCGGAAGCAAAATGTTTTAAATCAAAAAGTGACATTTAAGTTTGCTCTGACCCTTGGAATTACAATATAGGCAATATTTTGTCAATCACCCAGTATATGTAAGAAAGTATAAAGACAAAAATGTTTCGTCTCACACGTCGCATTATAAATGTATTTAAATAAAATGGATAATAATAATAAAGAGTTTTCACATAACGTCAAAATAAATAGCGTGAATGGGTGAACGCTATAGCTCATTTTTAAATGCGCATGCGTATGTAAAATTTTTACGGTATGTACATAAGGTTTAACCTTATTTGTCTAAAAATAGCGTTCATCGAAAACTACTTTATTTTTCACGTTAAAAAGATAGGGGATATAATCTGGTGCAGCTCTGGCTTGTTTCTGCAGTTCTAAATTTGAAGAATGTAGCGCTAAATTCAAATTTTGCAGTTGCTTTCACTTTCACAATGCGCGTTAGATATTATAGTTATCTTGTAGTTCGTAGTTTAAGTTTTCTGACTTTGTTTTTTAAAATGTACCTATTTTTTGTATGTAAATAATGTGGTGAAATAATTTTCGACAAATTAATTTTGATTTATTTCTTTACATGAACAGGCGTTAAATCTGCATCTGTTCATTCCATGAATGTAAGTTTCAATGTTCAGGTATTTGACCTTGAACTCCCCTCCACCTATCCTTGAACAAAAAAGTGCAGCTCTAAATTTTTCAAATGATATCCCCTAAGCAGAGGAAGATATCTGCACCGTTTTAGTTAGATTTAATTTGCGCAATTGTTTGTATTTAGAGGTTGCAAGACTGTAAGTATTATTTCTATTTTAAATGTTGTCTGGTTGTTTGTGTAACAATTTATTAAGGCGTCGTTGAAATCTTTCTCTCTTAAATTTGTTAAATATAAGCAATCAAAATAAGCCGTTCCAATTCGCCATCCATTTTTATTATGTGACAGATAAAATAGCGTGTACGGTATATGAAAACATATTATAGAGTTTTTACATAACGTTAAATTTTAACGTTCACTCTATCTATTTTGACGTTATGCGACATAGATTCCGCTATTTATTCTTCCAAAACAATTATAGTTAAAAAAAATGGAACATAAAAATTAATTTTTCAATTTAAATGCTTCAATTGCTGACTTATACACCGCATAGAAATGGATGATGTCTGTTCCAGTAGAATTTATCCTTTATTAACAAATTGCAAGTCCAATAACAGCAACGTTAAAGGGATGGATTCAGATCCATTGATCCATGGAATGAACAAATGCATTGCGCAGTGTTTGGATACAAATTGTACTTTTCATTTGCACGGTTGTAAATTTTTTGATCCTGCAAAGTAATCACATACTTTACTGCGGGGTTGTAAACTAACTTGGATACATAAATTCATGCGAAACATAACATTTTGTTGCCACTTCGGATTCGGTTGTTAAACTACTCAACGAGCTTTATTTGCCTTCACAAGTCATGGACGGCGGTGGGAACTTTCGTCGTTTGTCAAGTTTTTAGACTCTCACACTTCATCGTTGAAATTATTGGGTGCTGTAAGTTTTGCGACAAGATCACCTCCACAAAGATTATATCAGATAAATTAAATATTACATAGAATTTATAATGTTTGTATAGAGATGTAGATTGTATTTTGCTTAGTTACTTTTATAACACACACTCGTATCAAAATTCATTTGGCGTTTGTAAATTTGTATGTATATTTACTAAAAGCACTTCACACTTAAACGGCTTTTTAATCTATAATTGTATTCCAAGGAGTTTGTTAATTTAATAATTGTTACAGTTTAGTACCTTACTGTCTGGTCGCGATTTTGGAAACACATGTTCAACACCGACCAACGCCAAAATGGCACAAAAGTAATCCTGTAATGCATCCTCCGCGCTAGCATTGTGTGCTAGTGAAGTGACACCTGGTAAACGGCCGCACAGTACGAATGTGTTATCATTATTACCGATATCTGTGTACAAAGCAGATTGGCCTACCCAACAATGGGTAATGTGCCTTGATAACATATTTTTTTATTAATTTATTTAGAAACCACAAATTACCGAGAAAGAAGATTTCCGACAAATGACAAAAACGTGCGAACTCAACGATTGTATCAATACTTAACCAATGAATATTTTAATTATTGGTGATATTAGAATTATTTATGATATTTAAATGTATAATAAGAATAACAAAATCTGGTAGGCCATGGAAAATAAAATTTGCAGTACCATTTTAAACAATTATTTATAAAATAGAAAGACTGTCATAGTCACCTGGTTTAGCAATGTGCAACTGTTGGCTATTTTCTGGACTTATTAAAAACGTACGGGCTCTTTTAAGCTTTCAGCATTCCAAAATAAGATTTATTGGGAGCTTTTAATTAAGTGGAAGAAGCGAATGGTGTAATGGTGAAGTGTTTTATTGTTTATAGGATCTATTTTCAATACATTTAAAGTAAAATTTAGGCCCTATTGCATCAACTGAACATTGGAATAGAAGAAAAAACAAATGAGATAAGACAGTATTTTTTAAAAAATTAATAAAGCGTAATTACAGTACTTATGTACTGTAACATGGGACACCCGCCGTCGCCGCCACTGTAAGCGAGTGTCTATTTATAGCGATGACGTAATCGCGCTAGTAGCCGGCCGATGTAAACAGACTGGTCGCGACGTGTTTAATTACGAGTACTTCCGGTCGCCTGAACCTTTTGTGTTCGTTGTTATTACGTGTTCGAATATTCTAGACTGTATATAAGGGACGTAGCTATGCTCAAGAGTTAGTTAGTTCAGTTGAGTCCCTGATCACACAACATTAGTTATGTGATCAGGGGTTGACTTACATAGTCAGCTGAGTTAGTTAGTTAGTTACATGGAGAGACATAGAGATGTTCATATAGTGTTAGTGAGTTTGAGAAGCACAGCAGTATCGTAGTGAGCGTATGCAGTTGGTGTCGAGTAGGTATATGGGGACAGTAACGGCAAGTGGAAGCTAGTTACTGGTATATTGGGATAGCTGTGGATTTGAATACTCGGTAGTGTTGACGAGTATTAGGAAGCTATAGTGTACGAGGACAGTAACGGCGAGTCTGGATGTTACTGGTATATTGGGATAGCTGTGAAAGTGAATACTCGGCAATGTGGACTAGTATTGTGAAACTAGGTATACAAGGACAGTAACAGCGAGTTGGAGTGGATACTCGGCATTGATGTTGAAGAATTGTGGCATACAGATAGTTGGTGATACTGAGGCTGTGGAAGAGAGAGAGTTACATAAATAAACAGAGAGTGAGGTGAAAGGTGTGACTTCTGTCCGAGCAGTTGAATATACAGACGCTGTTGAGTCAGTTGAGTATATAGACGCTGTGGAGGTCGATAGGCGGACAGTTGAACATGATATAAGTATATAGTGATACAAATATAGTGATATAAATATCGCGTAAACAGTCTACAAGAATCTGCAACAGACCGACAGTCTAAGATTGGAACGCGTACCTAGTGAAATAAATAATTTCTAATATTGTGGAAATAAATAGTAGTGTTAATTGGTTAAATAAATAGTGTTAGTGTTAGTATTATATAGTTAATTATAGTTTTAATCTTAATTAGTTTTTAATAATTGTTTAATATAATTAATAGTAACTTTCTTTATAGTTTAATATACACTTAATTTTAATTAGTAATAATTGTCTAATATTTAAACTTCACCCAGATAAATAAAAACGTTACAGTACTATATATGATTATTAGAAATAATTTTCTAGTTTAACCTCGATTAAATATTAAATCAAATATTGACGCCTCTGGTAACAGCGGCAATTTATTGAGGGTTACATTAGTTGAGAATACGCCATCGTACTTGGATGCTTGTCAAGGTTATTTAACGTTAACATGATACTAACTTCGTGTGATATCTGTCGAATAATATCCTATACCAACTAAAATTTCATTGTTCTTTGGGTTAATCTAATTAAAATTGCCTTATACGTTTCAATACTGATATAGGTAAGGAAACGGGAGTTATGGTTCACATTAAATATTATTATTACTAATAAAACGATAATTACTGTTATAACTGGTCCTTAGTTGGCATGGGAAATTATCATGTAAATACTGTCGTTGACAATTAAATATTCCAATAAAATACAAAACCTTATTTATTCCTTATAGACATTACACATACAAATTACTTTTCCTATATCGCGTTCACAAAGTAAACTTTGTACAAATGTTTTTGGGGGTTTTTAAACTGCGAAATAGATAACTTAGTATAATTGTCAAATAAATATCATTCATTTTAGTTGTCATTACCTGCCATTACTCATGCAAAATTACTGAAATTAGATTTTTTATAGTTAAATATTTACATCAAAAAGTAAAGCACTCTTTAAAATTAAAATTGAAAGTATTCATTTGTAGGTTTATTATGTAGGTAATAAATATAGATTTTAACTCTAACCTTACTTCTAAACAACTGTTGTCAAAATGTCAAATGTTTGTTGAATCTGTCAATGTTACCAACCTTGATATTTTAATATTTCTTTCAATAATAATTTTGAAATAAACGTAAATAGACCTTTTCAATTTAACGGCTATGTCTTTCTATCGCTGCAAATAGTAAGTAAAATGGCGCCAACAATTGCCAGTTGGGCTGTCAAAAATATTGCAGTCATTAAAATACCTGTATTGTCGGTGAAAATTTGCATCGCTAGACATTTTAACTTCAATAAGAGCTTCTGTAACTTCTTTTGAGAAGTTTTTTAAAGTTGTCCGAGACTTTTCTTGCATTTTACGTTTAATTTTTTTTAGAAACAAATGCCATGGATCCTGTTGGATCTCAGTTGTTCTTACTATGCGCAGATCCCAATTGCGTACATCTTCTATCTCTTTAAAATAAAAAGGTCTATTATAAGGGGACAAAAATGAAAACGGTAGATACTCATTCAAACAAAACAAGGTTATGTTTTATGTCAGAATAATTTTGCAATTTCTATTTTATAAAATAATTGCAATGAATGCGAATGTTAGGACGTCAAATACTATGTGATGCAATGAGGGATGTAATAATTCTTACAATATTACCGAATGAAGTATCAAATTTTATAAATTTACTAAAAGATTGTATGAGGAATAGATGCTTAAGAAATTAATTTTTCAGCTGATATCTTGTACTATCATGAAAAATTCTTAATTTCTCATTGTAAAAGATACTTTTCGTATGAATAAAATTCAAACAATGGTCGTGTGATTGAAACAATCAATTGTATAAAAATGTGTTTTTTAAGTTAATATTTGAACAAGATGTAATAGAAGAAGCAGAAAATTGTTTTAAAATTGTATAATACTTGCAATTGTATGAAATAGAAGTATATTTTTGACATAATTCGTTTATTCATTATAGATATTGTACATGTATAGAAATTCACATAGTTCGTATTTTTCGTGTATTTTCTTTTCCGAGCTTGTGCAACTGATTCCATTTAGAGCCTTATATATTTTCAATGAATAATCTTCTTCATTTATTGCGAATATAAAAGAAAGATGCTAACATCATCTACTGATATCGTGGATGCAGAAACTTTCTTCTTTCCAATCAGCTAAGTTTTCCATCTCTTTAATCGCAATTTCCATGTGTTGTATCTTGTAATACTCGTATCTAACTAGTATTATAAATTATAATATAAAACTAAATATGATAAAATTATTTGCAGAAATCATACATATTATGAGAAAAATTATATATCTGCCACAGTACTTTCGCCGGCATTTTAAATAATTTCTTTATTCATTTCAATGTAAAATATTCATATACAATAGCAAAAATCAAAATAAAATTGTAAACTTTCTCGAAATGTCAAAATTTATTAGGTATCAAAGGAGTCGTTAGCGTAATAGGAAAAACCTAAAAATAGTATGAAAATCACATAATTACAATGTTCATTTGTAATACTACGGCTCGATTATACAAACTGTACTCGTTTCATCTAATCGACATTATATTAATAATAAAACATCAAAAGTTGTATATTGTTCGTATTTCCAAACATAATTTCGCGTGTTTTCATATTGAGTCTTTATCACTTTCTGTTACAATTGAACAATAAAAATTCTTTCGTGTTTCCCCAATAATAAAACTTCAGTCGTAAGGGAAAATATTTCACACGATATATATTTTCATATCTTTTAGAACATATTTTCTGATTTTGACACCTTAGTTGTTCAGGAAATAGTATTTTATTAGAAAACTCGAAAAGGTACTCAAGTCATACATATGGAAAATAAATATAAACTGAGAAAGGAAACATAATAAATATTAATTTCCCCTGACATCTTTATCATGTTTTTCTTTTTCCAATTTCTATTCATAAACTTCGCAAGTAGTGGAAATTAAATTTGAAAACATTTGATTTACTTAACCTTTAGATTATTACGCACCAACTTTTTTATATTGCATACCATACAAAAAGATGCAGACAGTAAACATGGGAATACAAACTGGCAAAATTATTAGTAAAGTTTGGTACAATATAAGACAAATTTTCTTACCAAATTTAACAATTTTGTCGAGAGAAATACACAATGCAGCGTCTCCCAAACCACCAAACATAGAACATTTCACTATTGACGAATACATATTTTATTCATCAGTAACTGTTCGTCGAATAAAATACATAAAGTCCGTGTCCACGACTTGATCCCCACGTCTTGCCCCACGTCTTGCCCCACGTCATCAATAGTAAACATATGGTTCAAAACACCGGGCTAGGAGGGAATATTGTTGCCATGATTTTAATTTTCTAGTGATATAAGATGGAGTGACAGGACTTTGTCATTTTGACATTTTCATTATTTTATTTGCAATAATTTTGTTGTTCGCTAATATAACATATACCTGCTGTGTGAATATTATTATTCATCAAAATTCGAATTGACACTTACATATTTCGCAACTGAATAATTATAATGTAATGTCAAAACTGGTAAAAACTGACAGTATGACCGTGAGTATGACCTGTACAGGGTGTTTCATAATATATGCGCAGGACTTCAGGATGTGATAGCTCGTCCAAAAATATGAAAAAAAGTTTCTCATAATAAGCTATGTTTTGTACGGAATTTTTTTTTAAAGTCATAATTGGTGAAGATTTTGAAGGGGTAGTGGATGGTTTTTACCCAACTTCTACGCCACTGAAAAGTACAGTTTTGAGCCGCCAATGTTTTCTACATGAAAAAGGTACTCTTGGTCATAAGCTCTAAAGTTGACCGTTTTCGAGAAAAATCAACTTTTATGTTGAAAAACATGGTCAATTGTGTGAAATAATTTTTTTTTTTACTAATTAAACAAAATTTATTCAAACGTTAGAACAAGTAACAAAACCAAACGTTAACTTCATAATTGCAAAATTAAAAAAAAAATAACAAATCATACTCAGTTAAATTAATTGTTGGAAATGTCCGCCGTTAGCTTCAATGCACGCAGCAATTCTTCGACGCATTGACTGTCTAACACGCAGGAAAATTCCCGGAATGTTCCGAATTATGTCGCAAGATGCAACAATGCGCTCTCTTAATTGGTCAACATGCATGGATTGCAATATCCGAAATTATAAACCAGTCCGGTAAGATCGCACTAAATTATTAATAGCAACAATATCGTCTGTATCCATAATAGTATTCTTGATTTTTAGATTAACAAATAATGTCAACATCAAACTGAATATATGAGAAAAAAATTAACATGAAGTTAGCAGATATTTATAATACTTGGAACTATGAAACCTTCACTGATTCCTTATGTTATGAAATGTTATGCTATGATATGTTATGTTATGTTATGTAAACTCTGAAGCAGGCTTAAGTGTAAAAATAAATATATAAATAAAAATGTTATAATATTAAAATAAAGTATTTTTATTTCATTGAAACATGATGCGGGAAATAGTTCTAGTCATTTATAGTTTGTGGAGATTAAAAAAAAACCTCTCACACACGTTCAGTGTATACTCTAAAGTCTAAAAAAAAGTAAAACTAGGCGTGAAATGAGCAGGTTCTAATTTCCCAAATAATTATTTCTACATTTAAACAACATATTGAAAGTTCTTGCAAAGAGCGATAATAATCTTTGCAGAGTCTTTACTTAATCTACTTAATAATTTTAATTATTTACTCTTCTAGAACTTGCAAACTTTGTCATAAACTACAGAAAATTTAAATAAACACAACCCACACAAATTATACAGCAAACATATTTTCATTAACGAAATGAATCTATTTGCATGATTAATTTACAAAATGGGGAATGAAAATCAAACTTTGTATTCCCACATGGGCGACGTTAGGATTTTTTATGGTTTTTGAATTGTTTCAATTATGTTATTTTGACATTTGAAAACGTTTGAATGTTTTTATTTAAACGCACATAATGTTGACTTTTTAATTAAAACCATCGCCGACCCGGCTATCAACATTTATTTTATCCTTCGATGTTTATTTTCTCGCATTGAATTAACTGCATTGTAAAATCTGCTCGCAGCAATCAACTGCTTTTAATTTCTGATCCAGGGATACATTTTCCACATATCTAATGCAAATATACTTTTGGAATATACGAATTTTTAAATTGAAACATACTTAAAAAAAAAAATACTAATTTGGATTAAAATGTACGCAATTATACCCAATAAATAAAATTTACGTTCAGATATTGTTTTAAAATTATTGAAACACTTCATACGAGAAAGTAAATTTTTCACATTTGTATTTTTCAAATATACCATTTCAAAAACATCATTTCTTTATTTTTGATTTTATTTTCATCCATTATTTATCCCTTAAACTATTTTTATTGTTGTGAGAAATATTCGTTTTCCGGGAATGGACTGTGTCATATTAAACGTCGGGTAACCTTGTAAACTAAGTGTCCGCCTTTTGTTGCTTAAACTCGGCCTCTAGCGTGGTTGACAAGTCGGGTAACCTTGTTTAAGACAGTACTATCCCCCTTGCTTCTGAAGATGCCCCATACGACTGCGGGCGAAACGTTGAGCTCTGACTCAAAATGTGACACAGTCCATTCCCGGAAAACGAATATTTCTCATGACTCAGACTGTGGAAGCCTACGCAATTATTTTTATTGTTGTAGCTTCAGTATAGTTGTCATAGTTGCCTTTGAAATTATTCTCAGAATGGCATTCCAATGTAATCACGTGATTGCAGACTACCTATGAATCTTGCTATGAATAGAGAAATCGCTTATGCTTTTTGCAATATGCTTGTCTTGATTGTTGTATTTTTACGCAGCGTTTGTTTCCGTATGTCATAACTTGAGCTATAGGGCGCGAGCAGACACGTGACTCGAGCAACCTTGAAGTGCTTGGAATCAGCTGATTTGTGTGCGCGTGTCACTTTCACAAGGACAACGCCAATTTGACAAGACAAATGTTTTGACTTATTTTGATTTTGAACCGCTAAATTGTTAATATTTTATAAATTTCAGGCAGTAAAACACATGACCTTAAATATAGAAACATTTTAACAGTTCAAAATTAAAATAGGTCAAAACAATGGTCTTGTCAAAATGACATTGTTCTAGTCAAAATGACACGCGCACACATATCAGCTGATTCTAAGCACTTCAAGGCTGGTCGAGTCACGTGTCTGCTCGAGCCCTATATAAATATGTTTGAAAGTGACACTCAAATATTTGAGCGGTAAAAAATTATTGAAACAGTGTAAGGACATTATTTTGAATGCTTTTGCATACTTTAAGGAAGAGAAACGTACAAATGTTCCCCTAATTATTCCATTCTCGTCTGTAGAAGATGTAAGCATTTTATTTTCAGGTTATCATATCACATGACAGTTCATTATTTCCTATACAGGGTGTCCCATAACTTCAGGTACATATTAGAAGGGCATATAGTTCTTAATGTCCTGATTACGGAACAAAAAGATTTTTTTTCAAAATTCCTATAATTAAGGGTAGTTCACTTAAGAAGAACATTTTTTGTACCCCTGGATACTATAATATTTGGAATAGTGAAATTAGTTATAACTATTACATAAAATAATTTAACAATGAGATTAATTTATGCAATTACGTAAAGCTTTGTCACACCAATTAAGTTTGGGAGATGTGTATGTAATGAAAAAAAATCAAATTATTTACTTTATTTTTACAAAAACTGTACAAAATTATTTCCATTAACAGCTAAACATAATGCAGCACGTTGAATTAAAGAAATTGAACAAGCCCGATGAATTGCATTCTCTTGTCTAATTCTTTCAGCACAATTTTTAACTCGTTGCCGTAATTCTTCAAGGGTTTCAGGTGCCTCTTGATTATCTTATCATAGACGAGGGATTTAAAATTACCCCACAAATAAAAATCTAACGGATTGAAATCCGGGGATCTAGGGGGCCAAGACGCGGGACCTCCTCGACCAATCCACCTGTCCTCAAATACTCTATCAAGATGATGTCTGACATTTCTAGCAAAATGTGGCGGCGCACCGTCATGCATAAACCATGCATTTTGACGTACATTAAGAGGAATATCTTCTAATAATTCAGGCAAATTATTCTGCAAAAATTGTAAATAATCATTCCCAGACATTCTGTTAGGAAGTATGTATGGTCCCAGTAACGATCCGTTTACCGTCCCAGCCCAAACATTTAGTGAAAATCTGTGCTGAAAATGACTCCTGACAGCAGCATGTGGATTTTCTTCGGCCCAGTAGTGACAGTTATGAATATTATGTATACCATCACGAGTAAATATCGATTCGTCGGAAAATATTACTTTTAACGTAAAATTGCCATACTGAGCATGTTGGTTTAGAAGCCATTCACAAAACCTTACTCGATAGTAATGATCGGGTTCAATTAACGCATGGACCCGTTGAAAATGATAAAGATGTTAATTATTATTCCTTAAAATTCTCCAAATTGTCATTCGTGGTACACCTGGTAGTTGACGAGATATTCTCCTTATGCTGATTGTTGGGTCATCGCGTACCAAATCTAAGACAGCATTTTCAACATTTACTGGTCTCCGATGAGCCCCGCCGTCTCTTCCCCGATTAGGTTGCAAAGAACCAGTGTCGCGAAGGCGTTGAGTAAGGCTTACAAATATGCGAGAATTCGGATGTCGACGTCCTGGGAAACGTTCAGCGTAATAACGCTGAGCTAATCTACAGTTTTGCCCTGCTTCGCCATACATTAGCAACATATCCACTAACTCACTGTTACTGTAACCATTCATATTTGTAACAATAATCAGAAGAGCAATATCAAAACTGTTATAAGAAACACAATTTATGTGGCCGGCTACTAGAAACCTAATGAAATGATTGTATTATGCAAACATTTCTTATTAATTAGATATAATACAACGTACTTACTATTTAATTGTATAGTGAAAGTAAATTGCATTTATGGCCCTTTTTATAATGAATTTTAAAACTATTTTATAATTAAATTAAAATGATTTATGCATTGTTGTAATCGATTAATGTATTACATAATTGTTATCAATTGCATTTCATTTTATTTATAAGTGTATAAGTAAAGTTCTTGCTCGAGAGTGCATAATTTTGACTATAGATGTCAGCTCCATCGACTATATAGATGATATAGATCGGCTTTAGTATCTGGCTCATATAAATTAACTAAATGACGTCATCACATTGGAATGCCATTTTTAGAGAAATTTTCAAATTTTATTAATCAAGATACTTTTGAAAAATAAAACGTCCCTCGGCTCCTTGAAAAAATCACGATAATTCATAAAAAATCAATACATTTAGGTCCCATCGATAATTGGTAATAAATTTCTCTATCAAGGTTGAAGCAAGAAGCGAACCTCTTATAATTCTGAGTCACAGGCCCGTAATCTAATTAATTCGTTCTGTTAACTTCGTTTTAACTATTCTATTGCCCTTTTCTGTGTACAATCAGTTGTTTGTTTGTTCCTAATCATGTTTGTTCACTGCTCTTTTCACCCTCTTCACTTCAGTTCATGCATAGTAGTGTAATTAAATGGATCATTACATATGTATTACAATATTGAATATTTCAGGATCTTTTGGAACAGGGAACACATTTTTATTTATATTTTTTTTAAATTTTCAAATACATATGTAAGGTTCCTGGAAAAATCCATTAATGTTTTAACCAATAAACAATATTTTTAGGCACTATTCATTAAACACAACGTCAATAAGCGACAATAATTATTTACTAAACGGTAAACAGAGAACTGCCGCGGACTGGATATTCATTGTTTTCAACCGTTTAAGCATGGATATTCACATTTTTCTCCTCAAAGAGAATGTTGTAAAATACTGACGATGTACATTGTTTTCTCCCAATCTGATACCACGTTTTGAAAATCCTGATGATTCGTAGTAAACTTGTCCGATCCCTTGCGATTATGAATTATTGGGATTCCATTAATACCTTATATTTCTTAACATTTTTGCATCTTAAATATACCCTTACTTATTTCAATTGAATACTGAATACGCAGATATTGTTTTATTTATGGATTTTGTAATCACTACAACCAGTGGCGTAACTAACGGGCCCGCACGGTTGCATTACGGGCGGGCCCCCGTCTCTAGAGAGGCCCCAATTTACATGATTTACAATTTTGTTACTACTGCGAAATTTTGAATTTAATCATTTTTGGTAGCAACATACAAATTTATTTAGTCCTTTATTTTTTTGAATGTCAATTTCCAAAAATAATATTGGGTAAGGGGCCCCTTATCCACTATTTAAAATCAAGCTCTTTATTTTCCATTACATTTCGGCCGGTAGAATTTGGTTATTTTGCTTCATAACATATCAACTCAGATGAAAGTGAGCCTAGTCACAATTTCCACAAGTTCTTGTGGTATGTAGTTCATGATAAACGTTACAATTAAAAACGGGCCCCAAAAACTTTTGCGGGCGGGCCCCCGAACTCTTAGTTACGCCACTGACTACAACTATAGTTTAGAAATTTGTTACTTGTTATTTCATCAATTTATTTAATGCATTATTTTTGGTTTGTTGCCCATATAGTGTTTTGTTCAATTACAACTTCATATTAATTTGAAAATTAAGTGTTATTTACTTATAGAAAACACAAGTTTTCCAGAAAATCACATTTTTAAACATTTACCGCCATTTAAATAATAACCCAAACTCAATTTAATATAAAAAATCCCTAAATTCATATATATATATATATATATATATATATATATATATATATATATATATATATATATACTGACTCCCTCCAAAAATATAATCTCAATTATATTCCATCCTCCTGGCACGTGTGAGGAGAAAAGTTTACATTACGTTCACTTTATCTTTCACAACACATTGTATATTTCATATTTTTAAAACAATGTTACAAATTAAATTAGTTAAATAGCTCTGGAAACACTTTATACATCAATTTTTATATATTTCAGCTGTGGCCTGATGATGGCAATTTTAATAAAAGCCGAAATCGATCGCCTCTAATAATTTTAAATAAAAAATTTTAAAAATACCAGTTTGCTATTTATACTATATTATTCAACCATGCATTCTGAATTGAAGAATTTCATTCGAACTTTTATTTACTAGTTTTGATTTCTTTTGTTTTGGGTTTTAGTTAGTGATGTATAGACTTTTGGCCGAGTAACTGACTACCGACTATTTCGCCATTTTAGAAGCCGATTTGTTGCCCCTGCCGACTAATTGCAAACATCACTTAAAGCTGGTTTTTACTGAATTCATTTGTTTCCAATGTAATGTGCCACTCTCAAACATTTCTTCATCACATCTGCCTTTGATGAATAAATAATGAAATAATCACATATGTATGTATTAGTAACATGCAATCTAGTATTACTAGCGAATGATAGTTGACGTTTAGATTATTTACTAGATGTGGTTTCTTTTGAAAACATTTCCCTATATTTGATTTGAAAGAAAACTAAACCTTATGTATTCCGTTACAGAAGATTAGAATTGTTCTCCATACCAGGAGGCATTTAAAATCATCTTAGCAACGGGATTCAGGGATGTATTTAAAAAAATATGTTTTGATATTCAGTTACCCTAGTCGGCCATCTATTTTCAGCCAGACATAGTAATGTATTTCTGTGCTTTCCTAGTCAAGTATTTAAATGGGTTTATGTAAAAATTTCATACTTGAATATTTCGTACAATTCTATTCTTCTCTAGGGTTTCAAAAGAAACCACAACTATAATAGTTATTTGTATATCAAGGCCGCGAAATCACTCTTTAGCGTACCGAGAGAAAAATTGTCGCCGAGGTCGTTTACGGCCGAGGCAAGACAATCTCGAGGGAGCTAAAGGATTTCGCGGACAAGGTGTACACAATATTTTTTGTGCAACCGTAAAAAATATGTAATTACAAATTTTATTAATTTTAAACAGCTTCAATGTAAATAGAAAGTTAGTTTTCAAGGTGGCTATAGGATTAACATTTGATAAACAAAACCATGCAATTCTCGTGTCAAAGTGGTTGTTTACCGAATTTCGCGGCCGTTACCATAACAACGGTCGCGAAATTGAATTTCGCGGCCTGTATAGCGGCTGCGAATTGCTTATTTCGCGTCCGGTTGCACAAAATAGTTATTTGTATATCAAGGCCGCGAAATCACTCTTTAGCGTACCGAGAGAAAAATTGTCGCCGAGACCGCTTGCGGCCGAGGTAAGACAAACTCGAGGGCGCTAAAGGATTTCGCGGACAAGGTGTACACAATATTTTTTGTGCAACCGTAAAAAAAGTTGTAATTAAAATTTTTATTAATTTTAAACAGTTTCATTGTAAATAGAAAGTTAGGTTTCAAGGTGGCTATGAGATAGACATTTGATAAACATAATAACGCAATTCTCAAGTGTCAAAGTGTTTCTTTACCTAATTTCGCGGCCGCTACTATGACAACGGCCACGAAATGAATTTCGCGGCCGTTACCATAACAACGGTCGCGAAATCCAATTTCGCGACCTGTATTGCGGCTGCGAAATACTTATTTCGCGTCCGGTTGCACAAAAAATAATTTAAACGTCAAGTTTCAATCGCCAATCGCTAGTCTTACCATACAAATCTGAGAAAAAAATTCTTGATTTTTTTTGTATTTTTAATTTACTAATAAAAATTGTATTTTACGAGTATATAAGGCATATGCCCTTATCATAGATTATCAAATATTAAGCCAATTAATTTGGTCTCTTGCTGACTAATCGCCGACTAGAAATATGATCGGATAGTCGGCTTAACCGACTAATAGTCGGCACCTCTCTAGTTTTTGTAAATAAAAAGAATTGGACCTACGTTTGTACGACATATTTGCTCATACTAACCAACTGACCTGACGAATAAGGTGATAGAGTTTGTTACACGCGTTATAATGTTATAAATCAGCCTGTATATTAGGCTGTGGACTTTATATTCCTGTGTTGTATCCACAATATTTGTATATTATGTATCAGGTAATAAATTTCCCGTTTGTCATTTGAGTAACCACAACGGTAAAGGGAACAATGAAATTTAGGTAGCACAATCTCATCTATTAGTCCTTCAGAATTCGACCCAAATTCCATAATTCAACTCATTTAATTACATCAAGTGCACATAACTCAAAGTGTCCACATATATCACTCAGTAATCCACCCCCTCCTAAAAACAAACACATGAGCATCGCCATCGCCAGTGCCCTCCTGCCGCGAAATACACCGAACCTTACAAATTATACTGCATTAAAATACTCACAAAACACTCCTCAATGTTTTTGCTTTGCTTGTTGGGTACATATTTTTATCTTTGGTAATACTAATGCGAGTCTGAATTCTACATAGACAAGGAGGCGACTTTGTTTTACCCCAAGCTAACGAATAGAAGAAAAAATAATGTTTTTAATAGCCGTATTTATTTGGGACTTTTCGAGTAACTTAGTAGGTTAGTTCTGTTTAATTGGCCTAATTTAAGTAACCCAGAACTGATCCTAAACTGACCCAACTCACCCAGCAGATTTGCTGAGTTAGTAGATCCAACCCGTCTACACTCTCTTTCTAAACAGTTGTGTGCTTTATTTATTTCTTAAAACTGATTAAATTAAAACAACTTAATATTAACAATTACTACGTTTACATGCAGTTTAAAATGGTTTCAGTTTTCAGTCGAAATTACGCAAAACTGTTTACATGCAATTTTAAAAACAAGTTTACAGATTGATTTGGAAACAGTTTCGGCGCATGCGCATTTGGCTGATGTAAATGAAAAATCCTCTTCACTCCAAATTCTTCGTTTCGCCATTATTCCAATTATTTTTTCTACTTTGTACCACTGCGAATAAATCTATACAACTGTCAGTTTATTTGTAGGTTAGTAATACCAAATAACACAAAGCGACAGAAACGTTATGCTATGTACGCATGCGCAATATCGGAACTGAAATTTAAGTGTTTACATGAGTAGTTTTAAAACTAGTTTTCAAGTCAAACCCGTGAATTTTAGTGTTGGTTTGAGATAACTCAAAACCGTTTTGACACTGTATACATGGAGTTTTCAAAACTAAACACGTTTTGAAAACGGTTTGAAAACTGCATGTAAACTCAGTTACTACGTTTACATGCAGTTTTGAAAATGGTTTCAGTTTTCAGTCAATAACTGTTTACATGCAATTTTCAAAACAAGTTTAAAAATGGATTTGAAATCAGTTTCGGCGCATGCGCATTTAGCTGATGTAAGTGACAGATCTTCTTCACTCCAAATACTTCTTTTTGCTATTATTCCAATTATTTTTTATACTTCGTACCACTGCGCACTAAAACTACACAACTGTCAGTATATTTGAAGGTTAGTAACACAAAGCGACAGAAACGTTATGCTCTGTACGCCTGCGCAGTGTCGAAACTGAATTTTAAGTGTTTACATGAGTAGTTTTGAAACTAGTTTTCAAGTTCAACCCATGAATTTTAGTTTTGGTTTGAGATAATTCAAAACCGTTTTGACACTGTATACATGGCGTTTTCAAAACTAAAAACGTTTTAAAAACGGTTTCAAAACTGCATGTTAACTCAGTAATTAAATGAGTTAACAGTTTATATATATATATATATATATATATATATATATATATATATATATATATATATATATATATATATGTATAATATAATAATGTGTGTGTGTGTGTGTGTGTGTGTGTGTGTGTGTGCGTGCGTGCGTGCGTGCGTGCGTGCGTGCGTGTGTGTGTATGTGTGTGTGTGTGTGTGTGTGTGTGTGTGTGACGATTTTTCGTCCACGATAACTCTTATAAAAAACTTCCAAATTTATCTATTTTCCCTATTTAAGCTTCCTGCATTCATAAAACGGGTTGATTAGATTTTAGGTAAAATTGGATAAATGGAAGTGATACTTTACTTGAAGCCCATAACAGTTTTTAATGAAAAACTATATTAAAATATAATTCAAAACTTTTCAATTTTAGTATTTAAGACTTTTATATAATGAGAAACAATATATTAGATTTTGGCTAAAATTAATCAACCAGAAGTGATACTTTACTTAAAGTTCATTGCTATTTCAAACATGGAGCTGACGGGAGGTCATGTGTTGGCCACATCAGATTTTAAAAGAAATAATAATGCAAAGGCATCGGGAACTATCACTCTTATAACAATAATAGATAATAATTATTATTTCTTTTATTCAACACCTTCTAAAAAGTTATTACTATGAAGTTTGAAAAAATATAGACTAGTTCATAAGCCTCTAGTGAGTAATAGTAGGTAGGTATATTATTCAATGAGCATGTAATGTATGCTATTACTCATGAGAATGAAGTTTCCATCACGAGCCAGAAGGCGAGTGATGTAAATCATACGAAAGAGTAGTAGCATAAATTATATGTGAATAGAATACTATACTTTATCCACAAATGTCAAATAATATCAGTGATATTTTTGTATTGAAAAGTAAGTAGAATATTTTCACTTACAAATGCATTTTTTTTGTTTACATAGACATATCTAGTTATTGGTGTTGTAAGAAAATTATGAATCTTAAAACCGACTATTGAGCTTCAGTTTAGGCTTAAGAAGAAAATAATATCAAAATTATAAAAATAGTGTAATTTTGGCTTTTTATGTGCAGAGAATTAATTATTAAAAATAATTTTGTTTATACTCTTTGAAAGATAGGATTTGAATTTGACAACGATGAATATAATTCCATCGACTGGTATGTTATTATTATGCCTTCTTTAGCCGAAAGAAGAGAATTATCGTACGCAAGATTTCTTTGTGGATTGCTGCACAACAAATTGGATGCCTCATTCCTCCTCACCCTTGTGCCATTTCACGTTCCGTGACTAGAGTCCAGGCATTCAAAGATGTTCCATCTACCTTCACCACGCACTGATATCTTAAAATATTCACCAATATTTATTTGTTGTAACAGTACTAATCATTTGTCTTTACATATTTTTAACTAATTTTTGTTTCTTAATTATTGTTATTCCAATTCAATATGTTAATTTATATCTGTTTTATGTAATTTTGTCCTGTAAATGGTATTACCGTTGGGTAATAAATATATTATTATTATTATTATTATTATTATTATTATTATCATAACAACCCTGCTTTCAGAGTTGTTATATACCCAATTGATATTGATAGTGGGATAAAGCATTAACAAGCAGAGACATTCATAGCCCACCTACTCCGTAAATTTTATTAAAACTTTCTAATCCATAATCCGTAGAATATTAAAAAATTAGAGTCGGGCCTTAAACGTTGAACGCACCACAGGGTTAAACAGACGATAATGCCTTCGGTCAACGCACAAACCTCGGGCCAGAGGCCCTCGGAAAGTACACTGTTGACCTCAGGCGTTATTGTCCTTATGTTAGTATTATTATTCAACAGGGACTATGCCCCAATTACAAAATAACATCATATAAAAATACAAGAGAAAACATACAGTACAAATATGTAACTAAGTATCATAAAAAATAAACATACAAGTATTGTTACATGAAAGCATTACAAATGTACAACTAAGTATCATGAAAATAATAACCATACAAGTATTGTTACATGAATGCATTATGCGTTGTAGGAAATTTGAAACAAGATACAATACATTTATTATATTGAAAATAATTCATGTAGCTTATATTTAAAAGTCCTAATATTATCAGAGAAATCTAAATCTTTGCAGTAATTATTATATTTACGGCACATGGTGTTTAGAGGTGAATTAAGGTGGTATTCTGTTCGTGAGAAACTGCAAACAAATGTTTGTTCCAAACGAGTATTGATGTTATTTATATAAAAATTAAGCAGCTTTAATAATTCAGGATCATCAACAAAATAATTTATTAGTTTATATAAAAATATAATTTCCTGTTTAGTTGGCCGATTTATTAAAGGTTCTAGGGAAAAATTATTTAACAGCTGCACTTATTCACCCTGTGGCCAATAGCCAAATAATCTATAACAAACAGTTTTTACAAATTTCTTTTGAATTCCCTCGATGGCATTGATCAGATACTGCTATGATACTACCATAATCTAACTTACTTAAAACTAACGAATAACGACTTGTAGCAGGAAATATTTTTGAATTCATATGTGATTCGTAACACGAAACCTAAGGTTTTATAACAATTAGTGATCATTGCTTTGATATGACATTTTAAAGTCAATCCTGAGTCCAGTAATAGACCAAGATCTTTAACAAGAGTAACACGTTGTAAAATCAGATTATTCATATGATAACTGAAAGTGATATTTGTATGTTTCCTGCTGAAACTAATTACTTGACACTTACTGACATTAAAATTAAGCTGGTTTTTAACAGACCACATCAGTATTTTGTTAAGATCGAATTGTAGTGAATGACAGTCATGTACATTTGAGATTTCACGATATAACTTAAAGTCATCTGCGTACATTAAGCAGTGACAGTATTCCAATTCATTGATTATGTCATTCACAAACAGTAGGAAAAGAAGGGGCCCTAGGATAGAGCCCTGCGGGACCCCAGAAAATGCTACAAATTTTGATGATTTATACCCATTACAATTAACATACTGCATACGGTTATTTAAATATGATTGCAACAAAGAGCACAGATTACTAGAAAACCCTATTAAATATAATTTATATAACAAAATTTTGTGATTTACAGTGTCGAATGCCTTCGAAAAATCAGTGTAAATGACATCGACCTGCTTTTTATCATCCATAGCATCATATAAATATTGTACATAACACCCTTCATACGTTAATTACTACAGAGTGATCAAAAATAATTGATTCAGTTGACAATATAGTTCTGGAGATCTTTTTATTCCAAAGTTTAAACAACACCATGTGAAGGCGGAAATACTATTTGACATGTCAATTTATAGTCAGAACAGAGGCCTGACAGCTAATAGGATTTTGAATGATTGAAATACTTTAGATTATTGCTCTGTGGTTAATATAAGAAATAAAAAGATGTGGGTAAAGGAAATAACGTCTATTTTAATAAAAAATTGTACATAACATTTCTATAAGGGTGCAGGAGTGTGATAATTTTTTTTGTTGAAGAGCATTTACCCATCCAACATATCGCTGCTGTGTAGCCTGGTCGAACATGCCGATCACAAAGCTGAGACAAAATATTGTAACTGAACTCAAATTTAAATTTTCAAATGTCACTGTCAACAACAGGAAGAATTTTTTGTATCAGTCTTACCAATTTCAAGGAATTTTTGTTATTGCCAACTGAATCAGTTATTTTTGATCACTATTCTGTATTTCATTTAACAAATGTCATTAATTGATATTGATTGATTAATTGATAAAAATCGGTTGAATTATGAGTGCATTATTTGACAATCTCTCAATTGTGCATGACTTTCTCTGCACTAATATTTTAAATCAAATGTCAAATTAAAATAGTATTCAAATACATTTTAAACCAATTAGAGGTTTATTGGATAAAATTGTGTGTACGAGTAGCACACGTATGTTAATTACATAAGATACTGAGCAAATATTTTTTTGAGGTTTTAAGAAAAATAGTTATTTAAAGTTCAGCGAATTGTTATAACAGGTGGTCAGATTTCGTACTTTTGGGTGAATTTTATCCATGACAAATCAGATTTAAAAAAAAATCCGCCCGTGTATAGCCGGTTAATATTGGCGTCGTAAGTGGTCCAAGATATTTAAATTGCGACTCAAATTATGGGTCGTAAATAATTGCGATATTACCTCTACTATATTATGCTGTCCCATAAATCCAAATACTTTTACTATAAATATATGAAAGAAAAGCAATAAATTCCAATGCCAGTGATGCACCTTGTGGACCATTCTATCAAAGTTAGATTACACCAACGCAATCTTATTAATTACTCAAAGCAAACTAGGTTGACCCCCAGGAAAACAATCCTTAATTACTAATTACTAGCCGGCAACACGCCAGTAATTGCATATTAATTATTCACGCCCGCCATTCGACGAGTGGTGACAACCTGACGCAATGGCGTCGATTTACGACGGCGCATCGATGCGCTTATGTTCATACACTGATTCATTCAAGGCCTACGCAGAGTGTTGTATTAACGTTTTATGCTCAGTTACCGTTTATAGTTAAATTGTTAAATACAGGTTCACAAGATGGGTGAACCTGTAAAATTTGACCGTAGGTACTAACTATGTAATAATCGGTTTTATATTTTGTTTCTTTGCGATAATAAAAAATTAACAGATACCTTAGTTAAAACTTAATTATTATAACCGTGACGGAAAATTTGAATTCACGTCATTTATTCCAATCATTGGTACCATAATAATTGACTCTTTTTAACTTGTTTTTGAAATAAATTATACATATATATATATATATATATATATATATATATATATATATATATATATATATATATATATATATGTATAATTTATTTCAAAAACAAGTTAAAAAGAGTCAATTATTATGGTACCAATGATTGGAATAAATGACGTGAATTCAAATTTTCCGTCACGGTTATAATAATTAAGTTTTAACTAAGGTATCTGTTAATTTTTTATTATCGCAAAGAAACAAAATATAAAACCGATTATTACATAGTTAGTACCTACGGTCAAATTTTACAGGTTCACCCATCTTGTGAACCTGTATTTAACAATTTAACTATAAACGGTAACTGAGCATAAAACGTTAATACAACACTCTGCGTAGGCCTTGAATGAATCAGTGTATGAACATAAGCGCATCGATGCGCCGTCGTAAATCGACGCCATTGCGTCAGGTTGTCACCACTCGTCGAATGGCGGGCGTGAATAATTAATATGCAATTACTGGCGTGTTGCCGGCTAGTAATTAGTAATTAAGGATTGTTTTCCTGGGGGTCAACCTAGTTTGCTTTGAGTAATTAATAAGATTGCGTTGGTGTAATCTAACTTTGATAGAATGGTCCACAAGGTGCATCACTGGCATTGGAATTTATTGCTTTTCTTTCATATATTTATAGTAAAAGTATTTGGATTTATGGGACAGCATAATATAGTAGAGGTAATATCGCAATTATTTACGACCCATAATTTGAGTCGCAATTTAAATATCTTGGACCACTTACGACGCCAATATTAGCCGGCTATACACGGGCGGATTTTTTTTTAAATCTGATTTGTCATGGATAAAATTCACCCAAAAGTACGAAATCTGACCACCTGTTATAACAATTCGCTGAACTTTAAATAACTATTTTTCTTAAAACCTCAAAAAAATATTTGCTCAGTATCTTATGTAATTAACATACGTGTGCTACTCGTACACACAATTTTATCCAATAAACCTCTAATTGGTTTAAAATGTATTTGAATACTATTTTAATTTGACATTTGATTTAAAATATTAGTGCAGAGAAAGTCATGCACAATTGAGAGATTGTCAAATAATGCACTCATAATTCAACCGATTTTTATCAATTAATCAATCAATATCAATTAATGACATTTGTTAAATGAAATACAGAATAGTGATCAAAAATAACTGATTCAGTTGGCAATAACAAAAATTCCTTGAAATTGGTAAGACTGATACAAAAAATTCTTCCTGTTGTTGACAGTGACATTTGAAAATTTAAATTTGAGTTCAGTTACAATATTTTGTCTCAGCTTTGTGATCGGCATGTTCGACCAGGCTACACAGCAGCGATATGTTGGATGGGTAAATGCTCTTCAACAAAAAAAATTATCACACTCCTGCACCCTTATAGAAATGTTATGTACAATTTTTTATTAAAATAGACGTTATTTCCTTTACCCACATCTTTTTATTTCTTATATTAACCACAGAGCAATAATCTAAAGTATTTCAATCATTCAAAATCCTATTAGCTGTCAGGCCTCTGTTCTGACTATAAATTGACATGTCAAATAGTATTTCCGCCTTCACATGGTGTTGTTTAAACTTTGGAATAAAAAGATCTCCAGAACTATATTGTCAACTGAATCAATTATTTTTGATCACTCTGTAGTAATTAACGTATGAAGGGTGTTATGTACAATATTTATATGATGCTATGGATGATAAAAAGCAGGTCGATGTCATTTACACTGATTTTTCGAAGGCATTCGACACTGTAAATCACAAAATTTTGTTATATAAATTATATTTAATAGGGTTTTCTAGTAATCTGTGCTCTTTGTTGCAATCATATTTAAATAACCGTATGCAGTATGTTAATTGTAATGGGTATAAATCATCAAAATTTGTAGCATTTTCTGGGGTCCCGCAGGGCTCTATCCTAGGGCCCCTTCTTTTCCTACTGTTTGTGAATGACATAATCAATGAATTGGAATACTGTCACTGCTTAATGTACGCAGATGACTTTAAGTTATATCGTGAAATCTCAAATGTACATGACTGTCATTCACTACAATTCGATCTTAACAAAATACTGATGTGGTCTGTTAAAAACCAGCTTAATTTTAATGTCAGTAAGTGTCAAGTAATTAGTTTCAGCAGGAAACATACAAATATCACTTTCAGTTATCATATGAATAATCTGATTTTACAACGTGTTACTCTTGTTAAAGATCTTGGTCTATTACTGGACTCAGGATTGACTTTAAAATGTCATATCAAAGCAATGATCACTAATTGTTATAAAACCTTAGGTTTCGTGTTACGAATCACATATGAATTCAAAAATATTTCCTGCTACAAGTCGTTATTCGTTAGTTTTAAGTAAGTTAGATTATGGTAGTATCATAGCAGTATCTGATCAATGCCATCGAGGGAATTCAAAAGAAATTTGTAAAAACTGTTTGTTATAGATTATTTGGCTATTGGCCACAGGGTGAATAAGTGCAGCTGTTAAATAATTTTTCCCTAGAACCTTTAATAAATCGGCCAACTAAACAGGAAATTATATTTTTATATAAACTAATAAATTATTTTGTTGATGATCCTGAATTATTAAAGCTGCTTAATTTTTATATAAATAACATCAATACTCGTTTGGAACAAACATTTGTTTGCAGTTTCTCACGAACGGAATACCACCTTAATTCACCTCTAAACACCATGTGCCGTAAATATAATAATTACTGCAAAGATTTAGATTTCTCTGATAATATTAGGACTTTTAAATATAAGCTACATGAATTATTTTCAATATAATAAATGTATTGTATCTTGTTTCAAATTTCCTACAACGCATAATGCATTCATGTAACAATACTTGTATGGTTATTATTTTCATGATACTTAGTTGTACATTTGTAATGCTTTCATGTAACAATACTTGTATGTTTATTTTTTATGATACTTAGTTACATATTTGTACTGTATGTTTTCTCTTGTATTTTTATATGATGTTATTTTGTAATTGGGGCATAGTCCCTGTTGAATAATAATACTAACATAAGGACAATAACGCCTGAGGTCAACAGTGTACTTTCCGAGGGCCTCTGGCCCGAGGTTTGTGCGTTGACCGAAGGCATTATCGTCTGTTTAACCCTGTGGTGCGTTCAACGTTTAAGGCCCGACTCTAATTTTTTAATATTCTACGGATTATGGATTAGAAAGTTTTAATAAAATTTACGGAGTAGGTGGGCTATGAATGTCTCTGCTTGTTAATGCTTTATCCCACTATCAATATCAATTGGGTATATAACAACTCTGAAAGCAGGGTTGTTATGATAATAATAATAATAATAATAATAATAATAATAATAATAATATATTTATTACCCAACGGTAATACCATTTACAGGACAAAATTACATAAAACAGATATAAATTAACATATTGAATTGGAATAACAATAATTAAGAAACAAAAATTAGTTAAAAATATGTAAAGACAAATGATTAGTACTGTTACAACAAATAAATATTGGTGAATATTTTAAGATATCAGTGCGTGGTGAAGGTAGATGGAACATCTTTGAATGCCTGGACTCTAGTCACGGAACGTGAAATGGCACAAGGGTGAGGAGGAATGAGGCATCCAATTTGTTGTGCAGCAATCCACAAAGAAATCTTGCGTACGATAATTCTCTTCTTTCGGCTAAAGAAGGCATAATAATAACATACCAGTCGATGGAATTATATTCATCGTTGTCAAATTCAAATCCTATCTTTCAAAGAGTATAAACAAAATTATTTTTAATAATTAATTCTCTGCACATAAAAAGCCAAAATTACACTATTTTTATAATTTTGATATTATTTTCTTCTTAAGCCTAAACTGAAGCTCAATAGTCGGTTTTAAGATTCATAATTTTCTTACAACACCAATAACTAGATATGTCTATGTAAACAAAAAAAATGCATTTGTAAGTGAAAATATTCTACTTACTTTTCAATACAAAAATATCACTGATATTATTTGACATTTGTGGATAAAGTATAGTATTCTATTCACATATAATTTATGCTACTACTCTTTCGTATGATTTACATCACTCGCCTTCTGGCTCGTGATGGAAACTTCATTCTCATGAGTAATAGCATACATTACATGCTCATTGAATAATATACCTACCTACTATTACTCACTAGAGGCTTATGAACTAGTCTATATTTTTTCAAACTTCATAGTAATAACTTTTTAGAAGGTGTTGAATAAAAGAAATAATAATTATTATCTATTATTGTTATAAGAGTGATAGTTCCCGATGCCTTTGCATTATTATTTCTTTTAAAATCTGATGTGGCCAACACATGACCTCCCGTCAGCTCCATGTTTGAAATAGCAATGAACTTTAAGTAAAGTATCACTTCTGGTTGATTAATTTTAGCCAAAATCTAATATATTGTTTCTCATTATATAAAAGTCTTAAATACTAAAATTGAAAAGTTTTGAATTATATTTTAATATAGTTTTTCATTAAAAACTGTTATGGGCTTCAAGTAAAGTATCACTTCCATTTATCCAATTTTACCTAAAATCTAATCAACCCGTTTTATGAATGCAGGAAGCTTAAATAGGGAAAATAGATAAATTTGGAAGTTTTTTATAAGAGTTATCGTGGACGAAAAATCGTCACACACACACACACACACACACACACACACACACATACACACACACACACACGCACGCACGCACGCACGCACGCACGCACGCACGCACACACACACACACACACACACACACACACACACACACACACACACACACACACACACACACACACACACACACACACACACACACACACACACACACACATCGTAAAAATAGTAAAAACGTGTTGTGGGGACCCTAATTCGTGCTTATTTACTGAAAACTCATCATCGAATTTTTGGCACGATTACATTACCTCCCTTACCTACGGTATGACGGGAGGTAAAAATATAGGAATATTTTATTTAATACGGATCAAAATAAGAATCATTATTCAAAAGCAAATTTTATAAAATTTATGCCAGGCAATATTACAGACTACAACTAGTACATAAATCAACCTGGATTTTGAGAGTAGATAAATTACTAAGTTTCAAGTGCCCTTTTGGAAACTAAGTTCACTAAAAAATAAACGAATCCCTATTTATAAACTTTAGTCGAGCCATTAATTACATCGGCGCATATTTCAGACCGCAAAAATTAAAGCCACATAGCGCACAGCTCACAGCATACAAAACTTGTGAAAGAAAACGTTTTAAAAGCAGAAAGCCACCTTTTAGTCGAACCGGAAAAACTTCTCCGAGGGGGTAATGCGTGGAGCGGTTCGTGGATGCCTCAATGATACTCCACAAATTCAATTGGAAGGTGGAAGGTGCTTCTCAATAGCGAATTGAAGGCCTTTTAGGCTTCGACTACCTCGAAAACGAACGACACTGCAAATTAATTTTCATACAACGAAACTGTTTCTAGCGTCTTTTCATACGTTTAGAACTGAATATTGCCACATTTTTAAAATTTAATGCATTTAAAATTTTATTTTTATTCCATTAGCGTATTTGAAAAGTTTAAAAAATTCTGAATACTATTTAATAACATTTTCATAGAGCTTTTAAAATGTTCATGCACGAGTTTCTAGAGTATACACTTGACATTTCTACATTCGATCAATTAAAATATCATGTTATGTTCTATTAGTTTGCAAGAATAATTATACCTTTTGTTCAGTACAATAAAATATCCACTAGTCTCTAGTCTCCTGAGAACGTGGTTATATGATTTGAAGAAACTACCATTGCAACCCGCAGAATGGCATGCGACACCATCAGAATTTTAGGGAACTAAATTAATGGCGGTTAAACGGACCTATCAAATACAGGGTGTAAATGAAATAAGTGCATTAAATTTAACCAGTAATGTAACTCGACGAGAGCAACAATATTTCTTAATAACTTTTTTTTCTAAGTCTTTTAGATTTTGAGTTAAAATTCTTTAAAGATTTGCTGCATATTTCGTTACCCGCCCATGGAGAACAAATGGCTGCTGCCGTATTCAAGTGGGATACAAACAGCTCAAAAATTGTCGGTTATCGGTTACACTTACAGTCACAGTAATTAATAAACGAATCAAAGGAAATAACATTTATTATTTATTAATTCGTAATAGTACAATTTTTAAAATAAATATATTTAAATTTTGGATAACAAATATATAAAGTTTTGTATTAAAACATGATTTTAATCACCTGTGAATAGTGTGAATAGAGGACGACAAGGAGTGACAAGGTAACGAGAGGAAGAGCAAAAGCATAGTTATTAGGTTATGAGATGATTATTTATCGTCGATAAATCATAATAGTTTAAATACGTTATTCAAAAAATGTAAGTACATACTTTTGTCCATTTAAAAGAGGTACATGAGTACCAATAATTAGTCGTCCATTTATTGTTCCCTAAACATTTTTTAATGAAAATTTTTACAGCATTTTCGTCTGTTGAAATGAGCCATTCCCAAAATTGAAGTCTGTTATGTGCTGAAAACATTGAACTTTTTGCACATGTTATGGATATAACTATTGCTTTTTTTAAAATTGTCATATGTGACACTCCGTATTGTGATGTGATAAAGATGTACAAGATTAACAAATGTGCGAATATTAAGAACAGAATAATTTGGTGATGATTTGGAAACGCTCCATGTAAATTCGTTGGCACCTTCATGACACTGTCTTTATGTCAACCGTGATGTCAAGTTTATGTAGTACAGATACGAGTAAAAAAATAAAAAAATAAACCATAGGTAAGTAATTACAATGTCTGTGTACTCGCATTTTGACAGAATTTTACCTTATAAACAAGTTTATTACTAATGTCAAAATTTAATTGCAACAATTGACAAGACTGTCAATTGCTAAAACTAAATTTTTCATAGCTATTGCTGCTGCATTCAATTATCACAAAAATATTTGGAACGACTCGTCAATTTAAGTCAATTGCGATTTCGAGAAAAAGTTATTAAGAAATATGGTTGCTCTCGCCGAGTTATATTACTGGTTAATTTTAATGCACTTATTTCATTTACACCCTGTACTAATCTACTATTTGGGTAGATTAGAACCCCGATTTAATAGTCTGCTGTCTACTTGTCTTCAATTTTTGATAGTGTAATTTGGTTTATTTTTGCAATTTTATGGAACAAAACCCCTAATATTTCTTATAAATCCAAAATAAAAGAAGTATAGGAAGTAAGTTCAATGACATCAGCTCGGACATGCGATTCTGAAGCCAAAAAATATAAAGTTGAAAATTAAAACTCGACAAATTCATTTTTTAAATTTGACATTACTAATTAATTATTCTTCTTAAACAAAGAAGTTTTTGGTTCATTACCCTCAACATCTTATGTGTATTGATGTTTTTGTATAATTATTTATTTGAAACATATAATAGTATATTAAAGAACGTGTTTTATAAGACATGTTTTTTTCGCACGCGTTAAAATTTAGAAAACGAGCGTCAGCGAGTTTTCTAATTGACAAGTGCGAAAGAAAGTCTTATAAAATGAGTTCTTTATACTATTTACGTTATCTAGTACCAACCGTCTAAAACAAAAAATTGCGTATCGAAATGAAGGTTCATTATGAACGCAAAATATAAAAAAACTGTTTTTTTGTGATTTCCCAAAATTTGGATTAAATGGATTTGTCCCGTTTTCAAACTAGGCGATTCAATTGTCACTGAAATAGTGTAACATTGAGAAATGTTGTGAAATATAAAGACACGCAATTCAACTTAGGCGAGACGTAAAGAGATGAGTTTTAGTAAAGTCAGCATTAATCATATAGAAACTCTCTCGCTGAAATCTGATTCTTTAGTACGTAGATATGCGGCTCCAAGTGAGGTTGCACTCGCTTGTACAGATAACGCATAAACAAATATTCGTACAAACTTAGCAAGTGGGCTAAAGTTTGACGCTGTACGAATATGTCGAAATTGTACGTTGTCATAATCGTACATGAACAAGACGTACGCACAAAAGGGTTCATGAATGCGTACATGAACGCATCCAAAAAGTCGTGTAAGAACAAACCTTTAAATTTATATCAGACAACTGTGTATCTTGATTATTGATGAAAGTTTCAAATGAACAAGCATATAATATTGTGATGAGTATAATTATTAACAATTTTTTGTGTCAGAAAAGACTCAGTTAAAATGTAAACAAACCAGACAGGACTTTATTATTAAAAATTGCACAAAATTTTAATTCTTTTAGTTTCGCTGCCAAATAAATATAATTATCAAATACAAAGATAGATATTTGGTTAGAAACTATACAATTGTTTCCGTAACAAATTAGGTAATTATTTTGTTGTAGGTTTCCATTATGAATGTAAAATAAAACATCTTATTTCTGCAATCTTGCGCGAGATAAGTGTTGTCAAACTCAAAATCAATACAGGATATAGCTAATTCCTGCACTAGATATGGTTTAAATATTTAAAAGCACTATGCACAGCCGTCTAAGATTAGTAGTAGATGATAGAAATGCCAAAAAAAAAAAAAAATTAAAAACCATTTCGTAATTTTTCTAATATTGGATGATTTCAAAAAAGTATTGTTTGTAACAGTAAACGTGATTCTGAAACTTCATGCAAGTTCCAAAACTTGCTACTCTCATTCACTTGTTTCTTCCACTAGTTACAGTAATAACTATTTTGTATCAAATGCGGGAAATTAGTGATTCTAAAACGAATGCAAGTTACCAAATCTTCAGAAATTCAAAACACCATTCACATTTCTCTAGGGATTCGTTCACTATTCTTCTAAGAATATGGTTGTTTCCAATTTTTAACAGAAATATTTTATAAATTATATTCCAATTTCCAATAAATATCGTCATATCCATCATTAATAGTATTTCGGCCGATTGTACCAATTCCATGGTATTAATAATGATATCCCTTCGAATCGAGCTATGTTTCACACATTGTTAAAAACAAGATCACGTAGTCAGGTTTGAGTGTTGATCGACATCTGAATGCCACCGACAGCGACTTACAGTACTCGTACATCGTACGTCGCTGAGGTACCTACGAGGACGCAGTAAGAGGTTTATGTTCAACTCGTGAACGAGTTGACGACGTTTGACAGTTCGTCCATAATTCATATGAGCACGAACGAGGAATAGGCTAAATGGGGGAATTTCCAAACGCTTCCTTTATGCTCTCTTGCGCGCAATGTCTGATGCAGCAACAGAGAGGGATTTGCTCTTTTGCGGTATCATGTCATTTTGATAATACTCAAATGCTTTATGTTTATGGTTATAAATATATCATGACTGGTATTAATATAATTTACATCTTTATTATTATAAGGTTTCTGATATAATAGCAGCGCGTGTTAAAGCATGAGTATGATGTAATTATATTCTCGGACCTAAGGTAAGACGCTGAATTTTCAGATTGTTACGAGAGCCGGTTGCCTAGCAATTTATTGAGTGGCATTGATAAAAATCACGAGTTGTCAAACGAGTGATTTTTGATCAATGCCACGAGACAAATTGGCAACAGGTTCGAGTAAAGCAATCGGAAAATTTTTCCAGTATAAAATTTAACCAGGAATGGTATTCGGATGACTATTTCCAAAATAAAAATCAAGTAATCATTTATACAATTTGTTTCTTGACAAAAATCTTCTAATTTTTATTGTGTTTTGAGGTGTTATGTTTAAGTTTGCTTTTTCAATGTTTTAAATAGATTCCTGCCCGAATCGACTCGTTTTTAATAAAAACTGAGAACACTGAAAATATACACATTTTGACAGTTAAATAAACAATATGTTTCTAAAACGTCAAAAAAATTTCTCTTATCAAAACTCACTTGTAAAAATACATCTTATAGGCTTAAGGGTTGCAAAAATTATTTTGTGACGTTGTTTTGTCTAAATGGAACTTGGTAACTAGGTAGAATCCTGAATTTGGATTGGCTTATAATTATATATTATGAGTGAAATAGTCAAGCATAAATCGTGCTACCCTCTCCCCACCTCCCACTGAGCAACCGTATGAACACTCGCATGTTTTCCCGCGCTGTAAGTAATTATTTTTACCAAGTTTACAGTTATTTCATGACATCTTTCGTTACTAATTATATCAGGATTCATAATTTTTTTGTAAGTACACAGTCTTAAAACTATGTTTTCTTGAGGAACATTACCGTATTTGTAACTAGTATGTAAATAATTTTAGTTATGTATTTTTCCGAACTTTGGGGTATATTCAGACATAAACAATGGGGGTAAATTCATACGTGTACGAATGTGTCGCATTAAGATATTTTGTTTTAGTTAAATTTGAGAAGACAAAGTCTGTTGTTTATTATGTAGGAAAAGTCATAAGTCACTACTCACTAACGGAATTCAACGTCTCATTTTTGAGAAAAAAATCGGACTCATCTCGATTATTTTAAACCTTCATGACCTATTATCTTCTATTTGACAGCAAGAACTTCTTCGTTGTTTAATTTCTCAATTGATTTAGGTGGCTATACTGTACAGTAGTCATTATTCTTTACATGTATTTGATTTTTATTATACGTTTTGAATAAAAACTAGTTTCGTATTGATCAAATAATAGCATAAGCTTTAATTCAAATTGTTACATAAAAATTGTTACCGTTTCTTTAAAATTTATAATTAATAAATGTTTGCTTATTAATTGCTTTATTTTAAATACCTGTCAGAAGAGGCTACATATGTACGAAACCGCCCCCATCCATGTACGAAGGTACCCCTATAGTGGGGTTGATTCGTACAATTTACAAATCTTTAAAAAAACATTCTAATTGGTTTCCATATTAAATGATCAATTCATTTAATGGTGAATAGAGGATTTTAAAAGAAATCCACAGAATCTGAGAAGCAAAATTCGAAAAACTGTACGAACGGTCCCAATCTTCCCCTATATATAGACTAAATGTCCAAATGGAAAATTTAATTCTATTTGAGAGCAAATGTAACGAAATTCTGAGAAATCAGATATATTAATCATAGAATAGTATATTCTATAACTAGAATAGATAATTACCGCGCGAGAGAAAAGTTTTCTACGGTTTCGCGAGTGGCGGAAATACTATTCCATACGAGTTTTAGACTATACTTTCTCTAACACTATTTTTTATTTTGATTATTTATATGGTTATAACAACAAGCTCAGCTAACTCACTCCATGTGGTCCAAATGCGGTATTTCGCTACCGAAAATCGGTCACTTCAGTATCTAAGGAGTGAGAAATATTTGTTATAATGTTTTATATATTTATTGTGTATTAATTATTTATATTATATATATATATATATATATATATATATATATATATATATATATATATATATATATATATGGATTGGACACGAATAATAATAATAATAATAATAATAATAATAATAACACTATTTAAAAAATATATTTCCTCATCACTAATAATTTTTACTTAACTTACCATGTGTAAACTTAAAACGCGTAAAACAAGGCGTATAATTAGATTTTGTAATCATTTCTTTTATAATTTGACAGTTAGGGCAGTTGGGTTGAGGTGACAAAATGAAAGAAACAAAGCGTTAAGCAAAGCCGGCGTGACTTTGAAAACAATTGCGTTTTCCCATGTATTTTAATGGGAGAATTGAAAAACTAGTGGTCTGTGACTGCCCATTACCGAATATTATTCCGTAACAGTATGACAGAATGTCCTCATTCTGTAACAGTTTTCAGTTACAGAATGTGTGAATTCCATAGTAGTGTTAGAGAAAAATTATTAAATTACTTCTCTTAATGCAGAAATGAAGTATAGTGGGTTTATTATTGATAAATGCGTAGTAATATTTATTGACATCGTTGGATCGTATTGCTGACAGCAACCCTCAAAACCCAAAATTAATTTTTTTTTCATTTAAATATTCACATGAGCTTATATACCTATCATCACTCATTGTCACTTTGAATTCCAAGTGTCAAAAAACTGAAGCCTTCAAAACAAGTTTATCACATCATTGGTTTCATATCCAGGGTCGTATTTCAAAAGTTACTGTTGGTTGCAGCCAGAGCTTTACTTTGTAATACGTTGCGGTATCAACTTGGCCATAGAGCCAGATATTAATAATTGAACGTCGAACATCATTTAAACTCGATCAATCAAGTGTGTCCTGGAATTAGGGCTGTGGTTCTTCGCGTTATGTTGCAGGATAGCCCAGTTACCCGCGCTTAAATTGTTCATGGTTGCGATACTAATATTAATAATGCATTATCTATTGAATTTTTAACAGTTTATCTACGACATTAAAATTTTAGTGCTTTTTAAATTTCCCGTTTAATGTGGATTTTATAGTCATAAAGGAAATTTATTAACCATTAAATTTGTTATATTTATGTTGAAAGATATCGTATAGACGTTAATATTGTTACAACTTTTAGTAAACTTTTGTACATTCTTGAAGAATAAAAACAGATTTGATACTGTTTTTTAATGCCATGATAAATCTTTTATTTATTAATTTTAGTAAATGTGATTATATTTCCCGACTGTGTAGATAGATGTTAATAATAATTACTTTCACACTTCATACCTTCAGCAGGGCCAACGACTACAAGCATTCAAAAATAATTTTCTACATACAGGGTGGTCACCAATACAGCCGAACATAGGACTATAAACAAGTAAAATTATATGTTCAAAATTTTTTGCTTCACTAAATATTTTACATAAAAAAGCTTTAAATAAATGTCGTAGAGCATAATAGTATATTGTGTTATTAGGAGTACTTTCTACGTTACGGCACGTTACGGTACGTTGCGATATTACGAAAATTACTACTGCCCTGCGCTATAGTCTGTTTTTGTGTGGCTAATTATGTCAAAGTTGGGATTAATAAATTAAATGGAAATAAATATAAAAAATACTACATTACGAATAGTCTGTCTTGTGTGACTTTGACTGGCATAAGTGACATGTATCAAAGTGTAAATTAATATATTGAATGAAAATATATATGAAATATAGTGCATTGCGAATAAACTAACGAACCTGATAAATACGAGTACAAATCTGATGTACACTACACTTAGCATTGGTATACTTTTTACGAAAATTTACAGTAAAAGTTCTGTATAAAATAGCCTAGAAAAATCGCGCGTTACGATACGTCACACTACGCCACGGCACGGTACGTTACGTTATGGCTTACGCTGTATAAATCCA